>CAWTZC010000093.1:38150000-38759000 GCA_963919715.1 Microtus obscurus
ATATATATGATGTACTTAATTCTCAAGGAACTTCTTGGAGGTAGGGGAAAGATTGCAAGTCAGAGGACTAGGAACTCTGTTGATAGACTGTGTCTCCTAGAAATTGCTGCATAAACAACCTGCGCACTTACAGTATTAAAAGACATGTTACTGCAGAAGGGGGGAAATCTCTTTGTGGCCAATTGTTATATAAAATTCTAACAGTAGAAATGCTGAGTGTGAGTGTTTTGGTTTTCATCAGAAATAGGACACCCCAATGGTTATCCAATGCAAAGTAGTCAACCAGAAATCATATATATGCAAACAACAAAAATAGATTCCACAGGTTTCATTTACAAATTTGTATGCATATGTATGCAATAATAAAAAAAGAGAAAGTGTCAATTTGAGAGAGAGAATGAGAGGAACTAAATGGTGAAGGGGTCAGAGAAAAAAATTATATACTTAATATAATTTATATAAACATATATATTAAAATCAATTTTGTATACCCCTTATATGGGGAATTCACTTCAATGTCATCATTTATGGAAATGTTAATATATTTAAAATTTAAAATGTTTCTTTTTTCCTACAACTGTTTAGGCTTTTTCATGTCTTCAACCCCAATCTACAATTGTAAATCTACATTAAAATCTGATTTTGCAATAAAAAAAAATTTCTAATAGAACACCATGAGGAAAACCCTTTTTACATTCTATGTTACTTAATTGTTAATATTTCATGTGATATTTAGCTTGGACTAATCATATTTGGTTATAGTCAGAGTCTTAGGTAGCCACAGGCTGGCTTAAAATTCACTCTCTATGTATGGAACTGTGATGACCATGCACTGCTCATCATTCTCTTTCTACCTCCTGAGTTCTGGAGTTACAGATGTGCCTGCAACACTTGCTTTTATGCATTGGGTGGAATGAACTGAAAGCTTCTCAGGCGGGCAGTTATCCACTGAGCTCAAGTTCCACCTTTTGGGTATTTTTATCTGAGTAATTATAGCAAATATTCTTCACTATTAACAATTTGCTATGCTTAATCCAAGTAAAATTTTTATTTATATCATATTATCAATTTAGATTAGGACAGAAAATTTCAAAAGAATAATTTAGTTTAGATCTTTTCAGATCTCAAAATTAATTAGTAGAATTTAAGATGTGTCTCCACATATTACCTAGATAGTGAATATTTGATACCTGTAACTATTGCAAGTAATTGAAAATTCAAACTAGTTAGTGACTATGAGATAATTTGCATTTATTTTAATATATTAAGACTTCAAAACTAACATTTAATGTTCAGAAAGTAGACTTACAATGTGAGTGTGGAAACATGATTGTGGCATTTTGAATTGATTAGTTGAAGCAAAACTTCCCTAGAGCCCTTTCCATTACACCTTTCTGAGGACAGTTATATATTTTTGATTTCCAGTTTCATGGGGATCAGGATCATGTTTTAACAATTTGTATTCATTTTTCAAATGTAAGAGTTAGCAATATACAATAAATTGCATTGAATACATTATTTTTAATAATAAACAAAGGCTGTTTAAATGTTTTTTTTATTTTTGTAAAAAGTTAAAAGTGCAGAAAATAATAAAAAGTAATGTTTAATTAAAACTTTATCATTTCTTATTAGAAAGTTTCCTTAAATTTTGACTCAAGTATTTTAAGCTTTGAAGAATGTCCTTGGTAAAGAGAGAAGGATGGATAGGCACAATGAGATTAAATAACCCAAAGGGGTAAATTAATTAAATTATGTCTCCAGTCCACTTTGAACAAAAATATGTGCAGAACAAACATGTCATATTGATTGTCTTTGCAGAAAATCTTAATATTTAGCACATCTAGATTATCTTTTAAACTTCTTAATCATGAACCTTAGTAGTCACCTGTGCTAGGCAAGTGTTCAAATATTAACCTATCAACTCTTAAGTTGTTGCAGATTTGGATTTTTTATATTATATGGATTAGTGTTTTGCCTGCATATGTATCAGTGTATTATCATTGAGTATCTGAACCAGAAAGGTAAGTAGAGGATTTTAGATCCCCTGAAATTGGAGTTACAGATGGTAGTAAGCCAATATTTGGTCCTTATCATTGAATTTTTTTTTTTTAGAGCCATAGTGCCCTCAATCACTGAGTCACCTGACAACCTAATCCATAACATTTCTACTAAATGAGAAAAACATATGTAAGTATCCCAACTGCTCTCTTGTTTGGATAATGATGTCTATATCTTGACAATAATGTTCTTCATTGAATTTTGCTAGGAATCCAAGAAGGAAACATTGCTGTCTCTCATTACAGAGGCTCTTTTTAATTGAATTTTGTTTTCATGCAAAAAATTCTAATCATGTGCTTTATATTTGCCAATCGTCACTAATCTTCTCCATCTGCCTACCCATCCAACTCCACCTCATTTCTCTCTTTTATAAAGCAAGAAAAAAACAGACCAAAAAAAAAAACAAACAAACAAACAACACACATGCACACACACACAAAATCCAAACAATCAAAAGATTAGTAAAACAAGTAAATGTATGCAAAATCCCATATAAGATAAAGAAACCTACACAATACCATTACACCATTATTGAGTTTGTTTTATGTTGGTCATTCTCCTAGTGTGGTGTTTAATGTACATAGTAAGTCACATTCTAATTGTTTTCTAAGCAGGTTCCAATTTCAGGTAGCATCTTAAGGATGGAAAACCATGCCAGTTTGATGGTCTTAGTGCAGGGATACCATCTGGCTTGGACCTGTGCAGGCTTTGTGTACACCCTGTGCATGCTTCCACCACCTTTGAATTCATATGCACGTGAGTCTTACTTTGTCTGGAAGACACTATTTACTTGGAATCACCCATCATCTCTGGTTCTTAGCAATCTTTTTCCACCTGTTTTTTACAGACCTAAAAGACCTGAGAAAATAGTTTGATGAAACATTGTTCTTAGGAATGAGTGTTCTAATACCTTTTACTTTATATGCATTGCCCATTTCTAAGCTATGCTAGTTCCCATCCAAGAGAAACTTATCTACTGTGGGTTTAACGATTCACAATAAAAAGGTTACAAAAGCTACAGCTGATGCCTATACACCAGGAACCTTGAGATCAGGCATTGCCATGGTTACTCATACACCTCAGATGTAGCTTTTGCAACCTTTTTATTGAAAGAAGTTTGTTGTTGAATGTGTATATATAAGCTAGGTGAAGAATAAAGGGAGAGAAAATTGGAGTAAGAGAATTAGAGCTGGAAAATTGAAACTTGAGAATGAGGGCTGGAAATAAAATGAGCTTTATCCTCAGATAGCAAATGCGAGACTTTTTCTCTCAGATAGAAATTCATTCCTAAAGACCTATAGATGAAAAATATCCTAAGCCCTAATGCTCTAAAGGCATTCTCTCTACTACTCTGGGTGCTTCCCTTGGATCTGGACTCACAGAATGTGATATTAATAAACAAATATTCAATGAAATCTCATGAGAAGAGAGACCATGTCCCTTCCTTGTTTTAAAAAATAGATATTACACACACACACACACACACACACACACACACAAACACATACACACGAAAGTATAAAATTCTTAATGCATGTACATATATTAGAGGGCTACTTTGACAACTTTCACCTCTAAACAATTGCCCTTTGTTACTTAATTCTAAACTAGCTCCTTCTTCAAATATTACCCTCATATTCAAACTCACCCTTGTTTAATAAATTTCCAAATAATGCATTTTTCTGTCTAAACTATTTGAATAACTCAATGCTAGGTATAATTTTATAATCTTTTTCAGCCATCTCCTTAATCTTACAATCATCACTTCCAGAAGTATAAGAACATTTTCAGTTCATTATACCTGGAAGTCAGGAGCTTTCAGTCCTTTGCTTATGTTCTGGTTGCCTTCCTGTTATAGTCTCTTATAGTCTCTTCTATTTGTGCAGAAAGTCATAATTTCATGGCTAACCAAATTAACTGTGTGGAAACCTGCAATGTTAATTTTCCAGTTAGCCATTTCACTTTCATGTTCAAGTTCTTCTTAAGCATATTTCGTATTTTAACTGTGTCTCTTTTAAATGGGTCATAAATCCCACAGAAGCACGGAAGGTTACATCTCTACTTAAACCTGCTATTTTAGTTCATTTCTGGACTATTTCTACTCCTTTCATTCTTATATTTTTACAAAGTGGGAGAACTTACAACAATAATTGAATTTTTTCTCTACTTAAAATATTAGACTAAATATATTTAAAATCATTTTGCAGTGTGTATTGGGGAAATAAAATTTTATGTGTAAAATAAAACTATTCATTTAAAGCCATGCAATACTGCAGAGCATAAAAGCCATTCTATACTCTTACTTAGGCCATTACATAATAACATTACATTGCTGTTGAAAGATTATGATAGATGAGAATTAAATATTAATAAATGTATTTTGAGTACAATACATCTTCAAAATTAAAAATGAAAATTCAAAACAAGAGACAATTTTGAATATAGTTCAAAGGAACAGAAGGAGTATTTTAGAATCTTTGAAGAAATTTGTGTAGTAATTCCTCCTCTGTGGTTTGTATTTGCTTGTTGCTGTAGTAGGTACATTCTTCTTCCAATAGCTGCATAGATTTTGTTTGCCTCCTTTGTTGATCTTTGCTAAAATTGTAACACACAGCTGAAGTCACCTGTGTCAACTGCAGGCAACAGAAGCTTGGAATGGCCATGTCAGTAAAGCTGTCACAGGTGATTTGAAAGGAATAGAAATGCCACAAAAAAGTTTTCCAAATCATGGTTTATTGCATGAGACACACAAAAAGAGTTTACAGCACGAGGAGTTCCTCACTTACACCAGAATGATTGCTCTACATATTGAGTGACAAGCCCAGGCAAATGAAACTGTCTACCAGGAAATGTTAGTAACTGTTCTTCTCATCACGTTCCCAAACAGAGACACAAGAACCAGATCACTTCCATCCAAATAACTTATAATTGCCATCGTTTCCCAATAAAATCAAAATCTTTTCTTTGGTCTTAGAGTATAGTAAAGATCAAACTAGCTTGAATATATGTTTTCTAGACTGTAATACATATTTTTGTTCAATTTTATTTTATCTTATGTTTAATTAATCATAAGTAAATTAATATCTTCCAAGCATATATCTATATGTATTCGGTGTATGTCTGGAGCCTATCGAGGTCAGAAGAGGGCTACAGATCACTGGAACTGGAGTAAGAATTGTTGGGAACCATCCTATAACTGATCAAAATAAAATGCGTATCCTCTGCAAGAGAAATATTTAATCGACATTACTCAATCATATTTCCAGCAGTCATTTTAAAATAAATGATATTTTGTTGAAGTTCATCTATGCATTATTCTGAAAGATCAATTTTTAAATTAAATATTTTTTTCATTGCTCATTATTTCTTTAACCTGTTTATTTTACCACTTTGAAGTGACACTAAAATAGATGATATTTAAACATTCTAAATGTAACCAAGAATATTGTAAGTGTGGAAATAAAATGACTCTTCTGTTTACTGCTTTTTACTCAGCAGCAGCTAGGATATGCCCAAACTGCAGTAGTAAACAAGCAATGTCAGAGTATTCTTTGAAGAGGCAAATTGTCTTCAATTCACAAATTTTGGTTCATTAGTATTGTTTGGTGTGCTGAAATTCCTTTAGGCTTTAAAGAAAATAATGTTGAACAATTACTTAAATGTCTTTCCATCATTTGAGATTCTTCTGTTGAGAATTCTATATTTAGATCTCGACCACATTTCTGAATTAGATTATTCGTTATTTCGATGTCTCATTTCTGGTGTACTTTATATATTTGGAGGTCAGACCACTATCACATGTGGGTTTGGTGAAGATCTTTGCCCATTTTGTCTTACTGATATGTCCTTTGCCTTACAGAGGCATCTCAGTTTCAGGAGTTCCCATTTATTGATTGTCAGTCTCAATGTCTGTGCTACTGGTGTATTCAGGAAGTAGTCTTCTGTGCTACTGTGTTCAAGGTTACTTCCTATTTTTTCTCCTATCAGCTTCAGTGTAAACGGGTTCATGTTAAGGTCTTCAATCCACTTGGACTTAATTTCTGTGTAGGGCAATAAATAAATGTCTGTTTGCATTCTTCTACATGTTGTTATCCAGTTATTCCAGTATCATTTCTTGGAGATGTTTTCTTTTTTCATTGTATATTTTTGCAACTTGAAATAAAATAGCACCACACTAGCCTAGAGTATAATAAAGGTTTCTTTATTTAGCAGTGGACACACAGATCATCAGTTCTCTGTGACCATGACAAAAGTAGGCTAGTATCTTAAAGGTTATTGATTGAAAGAGTTCCCAAGCATGTCTCCCTTTTGTCTAAATAAGAGAGTTCTAAGCCCAAAACAAAACTATATATAATAAAAAAATAAATACCAAGTTAAAAAGTTAGAATTACAATCAGCATAAACAATATCAAGTAAGAAACATGCTAAATGTTTCAATAGTTAACCTATCCTAAGGAATCTTATTCTTATATTAGAATTGACTTAGATAAGTCATCAGAGGAAAGTAACTATATCTAGTCTTAAAACTTATCAAAGACCTAAGAATGGAAATAATATCTATCTGTATATTTTTTCTGGCCTGGCTACATTCTGCCATGCCATAGGCCAAAGCAGCTTCTTCATTAACCAATGGGAAAAAATAATCATAGTTTACAGAGAATTATCCCACATAATCGTACTTATTCTGTCTAAATAAAATGTAAGGTTTTAACTTTAGCATATTAAAATTACATATAACAAAATAGGTATCAAGTAAGAACTACAGTTACAATATTTAGTCTATTTGTATCTGGAAAGTATTATATCTAATCTATCTCTTATCATAACTAAGGAAAACTATAAATACAACTATCTGTGTTTAATTCAATCAAAGACCCCCTAAGGATATAATATTGCCTCTTCTTACGTAGACCCACAGACTGCAGAAACAGGAATAAGTTTCAAACTAAATCATTATGTAACATATCAGGATGTGAAGATGGAATCTACCAGTCATATAACCTCAGTAGTAAAGACACTGAGAACAACTATAAATGAATGGAACCTTCACTGAAAAGTTTCTGTAAAACAAAGGACACATTACACCCAACCTAAAGGATGATATGCTTATGAAGGTATAAGAAGCTTACAAAACATCAAATAGATTGTACTAAAAATACAGTACCCTGGCCATATATTAACCAAAACATAAAAAATAAAGAATATTAAGAGCTGCAAAGGAAAAAGGTCAAGTAATACATAAGAAAAACCTACCAAAATTACCGACTTCTCAATGGAAACAATGATAGTCAGAAGCTCCCGAAAAGATGTGCTGCAGACACCAAGACACCACAGAAGCAAGCCCCGACAACTATACCTAGCAAAGCTTTCATTCACAATTGATGGAGAAAACAAGACATTCCATGACAAAACAAATTTTAAACACTACTTACTCACTAATTAAGCCTTACAGAAAGTACTAGAAGGAAAACTCCAACTGAAGGAAGCTAATTGCACCCACATAAACACAGGCAACAGATATCCACACACCAGAAAACCCTAAAGAAGGAAAACACACAAATACTTCCATCAAAAATTAACAGAAATTAAAAAATCACTGGTCATTAATATCTCATAATATCAATGAACTCAATTCGTGTATAAAAAAACAAAGGTTACCCGAATGGATACGAAAATAGGGTCCATTCTTCTCTTGTACAAAAAAACACATCTCATCCTCAAAGACAGACATTGTCTTAGAGTAACAATCTTTTCCTATTCTTAGAGAGATAGGAAAAGATTTACTAATCAAATGGACACAAGAAACAAGTGGGTGTACCGATCCTAATATTAACAAAATAGCTTCAAACTAAAATCAATTAGAAGTGATGCAGAATGACCTTCATATTCATGACAGAAAAAATCCATCAAAATGAAGTCTCAAACATGAACATTTATGTCCCAAATACAAGAGCACCCACATATATAAAAGAATCATTACAAAAGCACAAACTGCACATCAAACCCCACAAACTAATAACAGAAAACTTCAATAATATAGTCTTTCCCAATGGACAGGTCAACCAGACAGGAATTTAACAGAGAACTAAGAAAATAACAGATGTTGGCCTATCCTCCTACACACAATTTGCCCCAATGCTGAAGGGACTTAAGAAGTGAGTGAACAGTCACATGGCAGGTCGCCCCACTCTCTATGACCTCCACAGTGGAAAGAAACCCAGGACCCTCTCCCAACTCTCTCAGCTTTTCTAGCCAGCCAGCAGGTAGTTTCCTGTGCCTAGGCTACCACAAAACCCAGACCCATCCACTGGATCCCCCAAGCTACTAACCATACCTCACATAAGAGCTGAGAGCTTGCTATGATACTGAGGGGGCAACAAGCTTGCTATAACACTGAGGGGATTAAGAGAGAGCAACAAGAAAGCAAACCAGAAGAGAAGATTAAGAGAGCAGGCCTATAGAGACCTCAGAAGCTTTCTGAGACAGACATTGACAGTACAGAGCAGACCAAGGAAAACTTCCAAACAGTGACTGCAAGGATTGGATCAAGACACAGGGAAATGCAAATCAAAACAACTTTGAGATACCATCTTACACCTGTCAGAATGGCGAAAATCAAAAACACCAATGATAGCCTTTGCTGGAGAGGTTGTGGAGGAAGGGGTACCCTCATCCATTGCTGGTGGGAATGCAAACTTGTGCAACCACTTTGGAAATCAGTGTGGCGGTTTCTCAGGAAATTCGGGATCAACCTACCCCTGGACCCAGCAATACCACTCTTGGGAATATACCCAAGAGATACCCTATCATATGACAAAAGCATTTGTTCAACTTTGTTCATAGCAGCATTATTTGTTATAGCCAGAACCTGGAAACAACCTAGATGTCCTTCAATAGAAGAATGGATGAAGAAAGTGTGGAATATATACATATTAGAGTACTACTCAGCGATAAAAAACAATGACTTCTCGAATTTTGCATGCAAATGGATGGAAATAGAAAACACTATCCTGAGTGAGGTATCCCAGACCCAAAAAGAGGAACATGGGATGTACTCACTCATAATTGGTTTCTAGTCACAAATAATGGTCATTGAGTCTATATTCTGTGATCCTAAAGAAGATAAATAAGAAGGTGAACCCAAAGAAAAACATATAGTTATTATCCTGGATATGGGAAGTAGACAAGATTGCCGGGCAAAAAATTGGGAACTTGGGGGTGGGGTGGGATGGGGGTAAGGGGAGATGTGGAGAGAATAGTAAGAAGGGGAGAATGGGGGGAACTTGGGGAAACGGGATGATTCGGAGAAAGGAAGGTTGGATAGAGCAACAGGGAATCACATAACTTAATTAAGGCAGTCATCTTAGGGTTGGCAAGAGACTTGAACCTAGAGGGGCTCCCAGGTACCCAGGGCGATATCCCCAGTTAGCTCCTTGGGCGGCCGAGGATAGGGAACCTGAAATGACCCTATCCTATAGCCATTCTGATGAATGTCTTGCATATCACCATAGAACCTTCATCTGGAGATGGATGGAGATAGAGACAGAGACCCACACTGGAGCATCGGACTGAGCTCCCAGTGTTCCAATGGGGAGCAGAAGGAGGGAGAACATGAGCAAGGAAGTAGGGACCACGAGGAGTGCACCCACCCACTGAGACGGTGGGGCTGATCTAGTAGGAGCTCACCAAGGCCAGCTGGACTGTGACTGAAGAGGCATGAAATAAGACCGGACTCTTTGAACATGGCGGACAATGAGGGCTGATGAGAAGCCAGAGACAATGGCAAGGGGTTTTGATCCTACTTTATGTTCTGGCTTTGTGGGAGCCTAGCCAGTTTGGATGTTCACCTTCCTAGACCTGGATGGAGGGGCAGGGACCTTGGAGTTTCCACAGGGCAGGGAACCCTGACTGCTCTTTGGACTGGAGAGGGAGGGGGAGAGGAGTGGGGGGAGGGAGAGAGGAGAGGGAGGAGGGGGAGGGAAATGGAAGGCTGGGAGGAGGTAGGAATTTCTTTTTTTTTTCTCAATAAAAAAACCTAATATATGTAAAAAAAAGAGTAAATCTTGCACTAAATGTATGAAATAAAATCTCTGTGCCTGTTTTAAAAAAAAAAAAAGACACTGCGGCCTCATTTGAAGGAAGAGATGGGTAGTATTGCTGAACTTTGGTAACTCCCCATGGGAAATCTTACCCTCTCTGAGAAGTAGATGGGAGGTGGAATTTGGGGAATGGAATGGGAACTTGGATTGGTCTGTAAAATGAGAAAAAATAGTTATTTTAAAAATAAATATTCAGAGAAAGGAAGGAAGGAAGGAAGGAAGGAAGGAAGGAAGGAAGGAAGGACTACAAAAAGTAGGTATGTGAACCAATTAATGTGTCATTCTCTGAGGTATTTGTTGGAGCATAAAGTGTTGGTTACTTGCTTTCTGAATTGCATTTCAATCAGTATTCCAGGTCCACTGATTCGGAACTAAGTACTTGACATACAGTACAGAAGATTTAAGTAACATTACCTAAGTACATTAGAGCTTTTCTAAAACACAAACCTTCCTAAGACCTTCCATTCACTGATTGTAGTTTAGCTTACTGTTTATTATTCATATTTCTTTGTCTTTTTGTGATTGATTTTCTTTTGAGGGACAGCACTTCAGCTCACCAATTTTCTCCTCTATGCTTATTTTAAGCTATTCACATACAGAGAGGCTTTGCAAGCCAAGTTATTCTTGACTTAACTTCTGGGGCTAGTTTATTCAGTCTTTTACATTCTGAGTATGCTGTTTTAACTGAAGAATTATTGAGACTTTTAAATATTAAAAATCAGATTTTAATATATCTCTCTTTCTCAATATATTCCTTCTTTTCTAATTTACATTTGGCATTTACAATGAAAAAAAAATCATTAGCTGTGTCTTTTCTGTCCTATGTCTATCTTGAAAAGCTAGTAATTTCGCAATAACTTTATTCTAGTTCCTGATAAATTTGGGTCCCCAGGAACTTAATTTACCAATAATCAGTTGCTAGTTTTATGATACTGCACCTTGCACATGCATATGGAAATCAGAAGACAACCCATAGAACTTACTCAGGATTAGCTGAAAGTTTTAAAATGATATTCATAAATGATTGTGTTAAATTTTTCTTCTAGGGGAAACCCGAATTATAACATTCATTTTCTGGTTATATCTTGAACTCCAATGCATGACGGTGTAAAATTGTTCAAATAGGATTGGTTTTATATGTGATCCAGTTTTGCTCCATTGAAGACATGTTGAATATAAAATATTAGGTAGTAAAAGTGGTAAAGTATTGAATTTATCATGTTTGCTAGCACTGAGTGGGAGTCTATATTGGATAGATGTAGAGAAAATATGACACTGGATTTAGTCAAATAGTACTCAAATCAAAAGCTACGGTGGCTAAAAAGTGGCGAGAAGATAATAGGTGAATTTATTTTTATTACATGGTAACACTAAGTTAACTATAAATATTTAAACATTAAAGATCAATATAATTTGGCTAACTTTGAAATGGATAATATACTATTTAACACATTTTTCCTTTATAAATATTTGATCTATCCCAACCTCTTCATTAAAAAACTTTTACATCTTGAAATGGTTGTAATTTCAAATTATAGAAGATTCTTGTTCATTTCTCAAATGAGGCCAATAAAGTCGACAAACTGAATTTCAAGTAATTTCACTATTAAATGTCACAAAACCTAGATGCTATCACTGTCACTTACAAAATTTGTTGCTTTCTAGCCAATTATATTAATAACTGGAGAACAGTATAGTTTGACTGATTTTCATTAGATAAAGGATGATAGCATTTTAAGTATGCTAATTTATAATGATATTCCCACAATAAAAACTCCTTGGTGTGAACATTTTAAAATATAATAACTATAGTATATTTCTCAGATCTTCTCCAAGTTGGCTCTTTATGTAGTGGATGGCAGTAAATGGTGGTTAATCCAGAAACTCACAAGTGATTGAAATGTAGCACAAAAATACTAATATAGTGTTTGTATTGGTGGGTATGCAAGTTTTCTGTCAGATGCCTCCAAATTTGGCATGACTTCTTTGAAATAGGGCCTTTACCTTATTTAAAGCTTAGCACATATGCCAGAATGACTGGGGACTGCCTCAAGAATCAATCACCTTGTCTTTTTCCCTTTAGCAATGGATTTTGAAGCATGTAAATCCATATCCTATATGTCTTTGTAGGTTCTGTGGATCAAATTAAGATACTCATGCAGGTAATTTAGCACACTCTCCAACCCTAAAGATTTTGCTAATTATATGAAAAATAAAAATTTAATCAAATTATACCTGATAGTATACCTATTCAATTTTTAAGTAGTGGAAAATTCTTCTGGACTTCATTTAATGATATACATAGATTGTAGCATGAAATCTTATTGGTCTTAAATAAATAACAGCATTAGATATCAAAAGGTGAAAACCAAAAGATCAGAGAATTAGAGCAGCTAGCCACTAGTTCTGGACTCCATAAAATCCTCAGGACAAATGGGGTATCCTGTTTCTAGAAGTCCTCATTCTTAATAAAAATCTCTATGAAGCCTCAGAGTGAATTCTGGGCTCATGTCTCTTCCTTCCTTATATTCCTGTCTCCATTAAGCCATATAACTTTCCATCTCTGACCCCCTACACCTGGGATTAAAGGTGTGAGTCAACACCACTTGGGTCTGTTTCTTTCTTAGACTGATTCAATCTCATGCAGCCCATGGTAGCCTTGAACCCACAGAGATCTGTATGCCTCTGTCTCCTGAGTGCTGAGATTAAAGGTGTGTGCCACCACTGCCTGGCCTCTATGGCTAATTAATGTGGCTAGTTCTTACTCTGATCTCCAGTAAAACTTTATTTGTTAAAGCATAAACAAAGTATCACCACATTGTACATTATATGTGCAAATAACATGTAATGTATCCATGGAAACTGAGATAATGAAGCCTGACATATACCAAATCTGTGTTGTAATCTTATATAATCTTAGGGAACATTAGGTTCACTGGTGAGTGAAACATCATTGTGTAACCCATTGCTGTAGTCATGTTATAAAATTTATAAAATTTAAAGAAAAAAAGGAAGAGACAAAATAGGTGGTGGTGGTGCATGCCTTTTTTTTTCCCCGGTAGAGACACGTGAATCTATGTGAGTTTGAAGCTAGCTTAGTCTACAGAGTGTGTTCCAGAACAGGCTCCAAAGCTACAGAGAAACCCTGTCTCAAATATATATATAATTCTGATCCAATAAGCCATGGCACAATTCAAGAAAGAAAGTGATAAAATTGTTTTGAAAAGAGGTAAAAGTGATAGGTAATTTCAAATT
This sequence comes from Microtus obscurus, assembly GCA_963919715.1. NCBI lineage: Eukaryota > Metazoa > Chordata > Mammalia > Rodentia > Cricetidae > Microtus > Microtus obscurus. The sequence goes on from CAWTZC010000093.1 coordinate 38,163,413, forward strand.
ATAGACTTTGGAGATCATACATAATGCTTTGCAGAATTTTAAGGGAAACCCACAAGAAAAGCTCAAGAAAAAGTAAGAGGGGTCAGAATCTTCGTGTGTCTGGAAGAAATTAGCACATTAAAAAGGTTATTGTGCAGACACCCAGTTTTCAACAGTGGAGAGACTTCTACAAGAAATCAAATATCACCTCAGTAGGGTCCCACTCATGGCATTGTATGTCCTGACTTCTCACCATTGACATATTCTGATTTTTAGTTTTTGGTTACTTGTGGCAAAAGTCAAACAGAAATACAAGAACAAAGATTTAGCATGTGGACTATCTAAAGGCTAGCTTCTGGATCACAGAGATGCAATTGGGAAAAAAAAAAAAAAAAAACCTCTCATCTTTGCAAAAAGGACAGAAGCCTCAATGATAACCCTAAATTTTAAAGGTAATCTCATCATTGAAATAATCCTAGAATTTACACCAGAAAAAAAAGTTCATTTTATTATAGTAATTAAACATTTTTTTTTGTAAGACACATTTAATAGGCCAAATACTACATAATTTGATATGCTCTATTTGTGACAAAAAAGATCTACATTATGGCAGAATTTGTTACAAAACATTAATATTTATTTATTTATTTAAGATTTCTGTCTTTTCCCCACCGCAGCCTCCCATTTCCCTCCCCCTCTCCCAGTCAAGTCCCCCTCCCTCTTCAGCCCAAAGAGCTATCAGGGTTCCCTGCCCTGTAGGGAAGGATTAAGATCTTCGAATTTTTAACATGAGAGAAAAGAACATAGAAAGTTATAACCTCAACTAAATCAAAAGATATTCTATGAAGCTTTATCAACAAATATTTTGGTATAGTTTGAAACATATATGTAAAATACTCCAATATTAGAAGAAGACATAGAAACACTAATTGTATAGAAACACATATATGATCAAATGATTGTCTAATATGTGCAAAGTTGATGTGTTTGCAGAATTCCTAAAAATTAAAAGTCACAGAAGCCTGAAAAGTTAAAGGTCATTCCGATGAACATGTGGTTGCTGCTTAATAATCAGAAAGCACAATGGTATTTTTCTATGTTAACTAGATAATAATCTAGGCCTCATATGAAGAACAGGACTTTTCATGAACCCTTGAAAAGTTGCTGTTATAGAACAACTAGTACACACATAGTTCTTGAAAGACAATATCAATGAATGAAATTCTAACCATTGTTTGGGGTATCACTGAGCATCACCTATAAGGAAAAAAAAAGTAAGAAGTATAAAATTTAATTTTTTTTTTTTTTTTTTTTTTTTTGGTTTTTCGAGACAGTGTTTCTCAGTGGCTTTGGAGCCTGTCCTGGAACTAGCTCTGTAGACCAGGCTGTAAAATTTAAGTTTTAATTGATTTTAAAATTCAAGAATATATGAGACTGATAGCCTGAGCATCCATAGTCAGATACTGAGAGTAATTTTATCCACCTGCAATATCTGCATTCTGCTTTAATCATGATTTCTGTGGTTTGAATGGGAGTTCTATCAATGTCTTGCTGAAGCTGAATAGTTGTGCAAGCAAAGAATGAATCCCATTTACATTGTATTTTACTCTCTTCTATCCTCAGACTGAAACCAAACAGGAAGATCCCTCTACTTAGAAGTAGTTTTCTGTCTCATTGTTATTTTACTTGTTTCTATGACAACATGCTTGACAAAAGAAACTTAGATAAATAAGGGTTTCGCTTTGTTCATAGATAAATGTTATGACTTATCACGATTTAAAAGTCTTGGTGACAAGACTTTATGGCACCGGATCTTGTACTTGTATTCAGAAAACTGATAGCAAGTTCTGCTCTTCTCATGTTCATCTTCAAAATCTGAAGAGTGGGCAAATGAAAAGATGCTCCCTTTTTGGTTCCTACAACTGTGGTCAAGACAAGCAGGGTTATTTAAGACCCACACAGTTGCACAAAGAGAAGGTCTAATAAGTAGAAGGAACTTCAGAGTAGTCACAGAGGCACCACTGAGACTACCATTCCTTCTCATTCAGGAAAATCACTGTAGCATATGTAAATACTAACGCTGGCATTGCTTCAGGAGACTCTGTTTCAGCATGATGGATCTGGATGACACTTAAATCACCTCCACCTGTAATGATTCTCACACAGAGGGGGGATGAAAAGAACTCATATATATGGGCACATCCCCTTTTGAAAAATGAAAGTGAAGCTGAAGAGAGCTCACCCCACCTTTCAGTTTAAGACAAATCCCTGCTTACAACTTAAAGCAATCACTAGGATCAGTCTACTTATGATGTTAGAGAGGTAAGATTTGATCTCTCAGGAGGAACTGAAGCACGAAGGTTTAAAGATGGGACGGATAAGACATTGTGACAAATTGACTGATAAAATACTGCAGTATACAATGCAAACACCCAATAGAATAATCAAAGTAAAAACTTTTGGGAGTTCTTAAAACAACAATATCGAAATGCTGCTCAACGAGCTGGAGTGATTGTCCTACTTTGAGTGACACTTGATGCTTTTCTAGAGGATAAGACTTAGGTTCTGAGCACCTATGCTGGGCAGCTCACAGTCATCTATAACTTCAGTCCAAGGGATTTAAGACATTTTCTGGTCTCTGTGGAAATATATAATCACCTTCACAAATACATGCACATCAACACAAATAAGTCCTTCAAGAAAAGCACTATTCATATTCTTACTGTAACCCCACTTACAATAACAATTATTACAAATAATGGTACTGTTTTAAAATAGTTCCTGAAAATAATGTAATAAGAAACAATCAAATTAGTTCTTAGTGAGGTAGTGTTAAGAGATTCATGACAATGAAAGAGATTGATCAAAAGGACAGAGTTTTCTGGCTTGGTTACTATCTACTGTGTAAGAATGACTTCCTCTTCATTCAGGACACACTGGATTAATTACTCTGAATACAGGTCTTATTGAGTGATATTATTCCCTATTCTTTGTGACTTGGAATGTTCCTATTAATTACTCTTTCCACTTTCTGCAATCAGTTAGGTCATCACAAAACCCGCACCCAAAATGAAACAGATATTGAGGCAGTAGTTTTAGGTCTCTCAACCTCCAAAAAATAAATGACATAAACGTTAAAAAATAAATAATTAGGTTGGGAAAGGTATCTATGCATAAAGAGCTTGCAGGAAAGGCATAGAAATATGAGTTCCATTATAAGCACTGACAAAACAATGCGGGTGCAACTTTCTTGCTCTCCTAATTCCTTCACACACACACTCACACATATTTACACACAAATAAAGATGTGCTCCTTGGGTATTCTTTTATACCAACAGAAAATGAAGTAAACCAGTGAAGATTCTTATGTGCAATTATGTTATTATAATGTCATTCATATTAATGACCATTTAGAGCATGGCACCAATATATCCTTAAAGAGTTATGAGAAAAAAAAAAAACCTCCCTCTAAATCCTTCTAAAGTCATATATAAAATGCTACCTTATTGTGGTAACAGAAAGTTAAGGAAATTGATTTTCATTTGTAGGTAAGTAGATGGGGTAAGTGGATGTATTTAATTTTTGAAATAAAATACCCACATTAAAAGCAACATGTAACACATTACAAAGGAAGACTAAAACTGGTGGTATACCACCATAGCTTAGCCATAGGACCCTGCTAGCTTCAAAGGTCAGTATTAATCAATATTAATGTTTTATCATTAACAATTATAAGAAAATGCATTTCAGCCGGGCGGTGGTGGCGCACGCCTTTAATCCCAGTGTAGTAAGAGGAGCGGCCTGGCTGTGCCCCTGTACCCGGCCGCCCGCATGGCCCAGCTTAAGCCCTGAAATAATTACACACAAACCGTATTCACCTAAACACTGCCCGGCCCATCAGTTCCAGCCTCTTATTGGCTAGCTCTTGCACCTGGACTAGCCCATTTCTGATAATCTGTGTAGCACCCCATGGTGTGCTTACCGGGGAGATTCTAGCCTGCGTCTCTCTGCAGTGGGAACATCATGGCGACCCCTACTGACTCAGCTTCCTTCTCCCAGAATCCTCTTCTGTCTACTCCACCCACCTAAGTGTTGGCCTATCAATGGGCTCAGGCAGTTTCTTTATTTTAACCAATGAAATCAACAGATTGATATAGGATACTCCCACATCACTTCCCCTTTTTCTGTTTAAACAAAAAAGAAAAGCTTTAACATAGTAAAATCACATATAACAAAACAGTTATCAAGTAAGAATTACAGTTACAATATTTATATTTACTTTATCTTTTATCATAACTAAGGAGAACTATAACTAACCATTCTTCAACTCCATCAAAGACTCCAGAAGGATATAAAACTACCTATGTAAACAAGAAATCAAACGCTCTAGAAATGACAGAGACATCTCGCTGCCTGGACAGTCACCCAAAGTTCTTTTGTACCGTTGGGGCATCTATCTTCGGCCTTCAGGCCCACAGTATCCAGCAGACATTTCCATGAAGCAGGAAATTTTAAAGACAGTTCAGTCATTTTCTGCTGTGTCCTGCAGAATGTCTCGTAGACTTTTTCATGAATCAGGAACCCCGAAAGACCATCTCACCTTTAGGCAAGTTTAGCAGTCCTCTCTCTGCAGGTTCTTTCTGTCCAGTTTATGCATCAGTCCAGGCAAGAGCAGTTTCTTGCCTAAATGGCTATCAAACTCCATAAGGATCCTCTTTGATGCCCATCTTCATCTGAAGTAGCTGGGGCTGCCAGGAGCAGACATGTCTCATTGCCATAAAAAACCCTAAGTTATTAAAATATTTTAAATGCCATATTCTGCAATCTTTGAAAGATATGAAGAATGCCTATCTAACTGAAGTATATCTCTATATATCTAGAAAATCTAACTAACATGTCTACAAGCTTGACTATTATTTATGATTATTCAACAACAACCTATATTTCCTAATTATACATTACATTTTAAAAATGAACTATATAATCATAATACCTTAATCAAGATCAGAAATACATATACATATAACAAAATTGACTTTAAAATCCACATCAATGCAAATTATTTATATCTATATCATATCCCCCTTTAAATGTAAAAGAACAGTTATAAACAATGTTTTGGGAACATGGGCGCAGTTTTTCTCTCCAAACTGCTTCCTGCTGAATGGGGGCGTCGTTAGTTAGGTCTTTCATGGTACAACCTGTGTGCCAGGGTCATCTCAGTTGGCAGTTGAGTGAAGTAATTTTTTGAGGGTGTTCACAGCAACCTTTCAGGAGGGCGTGGTCTATCATACCAAATCGGAATAGAAGAAATCCACAGGGTCTCATCCTCTGTGAAAACAAAAGAAGACCCTTTCCGAAGCATCATATCCTTAGACCCAAATTCTGAAATCGTAATACCTTTATATCCATTCTGGTTCAGCTTGGCAGCCCATGTAATGAAATGACTCTCTGTACTTAGCTCCTTTACAATCAAAAATTTTAAAGAAAACACAATGTACATAATCCAGACCCTTTGTGAATTTTCCATTTTTACGTGGCTTATTTTTCTTTATTTATTTTACTCGATTAACTATCTGTACTCTGTCTCTTTACAGACTTTACCTTTTTATTCTTAAAGGCATTAACTTTATTTGCTCTCTCTCTATATTTTTTTTCTCTCTCAAGCCCACATACATTTATCCAACATTGTGACTCATTTAGTGGTCTGTCTGAATCTGTTTTATTGTGAATCTGTAATTTTTTTACTATCCAGGAGCATTTTTTAAAATGTTAAGCACTTCTTAAAAACTTAAGTTGCTTCTTGTACAGTTAATATGGTACCGCCTGCATTCTGCCCAGTAGAAACCTTAAGTTTCTACTTAAGTGCGCTGTTATCACAGTAATTACGGTAGTTCCTGCTTGAGACCAGCTCAGTTCATCATGGAGGAGCTGAGCCGCTCCTGTCTCAGATCTATTTGGTGCGCCTGAGCTGCGCACAGTTCCAGGCACACAGCAGGTCCACATTGGAGCCGCACTCAGCAGTTTGAGACTGAGTATGCGGCATTTTGAAATGCTTTGAAACCAGAGTTCACGCTGGCAGCACAGCCCCAGGAAGCCGCACTTTGAAATGACGCAGCTTTTTTTTTGCTGCTGTTGCTGAATCAGGAAATCTCTCTACGGCACGCCACCAACAAACAACAAAACTCTGCATTAAACTCTCTTTAAAATTAAGCTCTCTCAGGTTTTTAAGTGGATTTAGCCCATCGCGTCCGGGCGCCAATCTGTAGTAAGAGGAGCGGCCTGGCTGTGCCCCTGTACCGGGCCGCCTGCATGGCCCAGCTTAAGCCCTGAAATAATTACACACAAACCGTATTCACCTAAACACTGCCCGGCCCATCAGTTCCAGCCTCTTATTGGCTAGCTCTTGCACCTGGACTAGCCCATTTCTGATAATCTGTGTAGCACCCCATGGTGTGCTTACCGGGGAGATTCTAGCCTGCGTCTCTCTGCAGTGGGAACATCATGGCGACCCCTACTGACTCAGCTTCCTTCTCCCAGAATCCTCTTCTGTCTACTCCACCCACCTAAGTGTTGGCCTATCAATGGGCTCAGGCAGTTTCTTTATTTTAACCAATGAAATCAACAGATTGATATAGGATACTCCCACATCATCCCAGCACTGGGGAAGCAGAGGCAGGCAGATCTCTGGGAGTTCGAGGCCAGCCTGGTCTACAAGAGCTAGTTCCGGGACAGGCACCAAAGCTACAGAGAAACCCTGTCTCGAAAAACCAAAAAAAAAATGCATTTCATATATAAAGACAAAATATGTAAAACATATAGTTGTTTTCCATCGAAGGAATGAATATAAAAAATAAAATAAAACAAATACTTCAGACATACAGCAATAAAAGATGTGCATCAATGTTGTGCCCTGGTCTTGTAGAACCTGAATGGTCAATGACTGTTTTTTACAATACCATTAATATTTTATGAGGAACATTCATTAGTTATGGTTTGTTTCTCAGATGGAAGGAATATTAATCATATCTCCATAAATTTATTTCTATGTAAGCCATGTTAGGCTTGATCAGGACCTATGACAGTGCCAGGCAGACTCTTGGTTGGATGGATCCTTTTGGCCTGGTAAGACTTAGTTTCCTACATTTCCTTATTTTTTTTTATTTTTTACATGGTTGGTAAGCTGGAGCCAGAGCCGTTTGCTCAGATTTTATTAACCTCACTTCAGGAGGGTTCAGCAACTGGATGGTTTCTGTTTTAGTATGGCCTGCCTAACAAGTTTTTACCTGTCATTGACTAACAGCCCTGCATGAGCATTCATTCCTGGAGAGCTGCTGCCAGGGTTGGAGAACTAGGAAGTGGCCTTTTGAATTTCAGATTAACAGACATGCATAACCTCCTGCAGAGGACTGCAAGAAGGATGCCTAAGAGATATTCCTGAGGAGTCACCAACCAATTAATGCGTATGTGAGCAGCTAGGAGGGATCAAATAGACTTTTCATATTATGACAAAATTTTTCAAAACATGAAGACTCAAAAGCCTTAAACTCTGCTTTTAATAAATCATTTTTTTTTTTTAGGGAGGAGGCAATGAGAGCAATAAAGGGGAGTACATACATTACCCATTCTGGGTTATTTTCTCCTTCATGGAAGCAGGCTGATCCATGGTCAGGTGCAAATCTCTTACCAGGAGCTATATTGGCAATGTTGTGGGTGGGAATTCAGGTCTGGTCAATGACATTTAATCCTAGGAAGGCTTCTGCTGGCCTTCAAGGCACGAGATGGAGTATGCTGCAGCATCTGGGGGTTATACCAAGGTGTGACAGAATTTCTGACTTCAGCTGCAGGTGGACATTGAGGCTCTTTACTCCAAGAGTCTGGTAGTGGAGGGGTGGAGGAGTGGCGTGGAGTGGCAGGAATTGAGCTGACAGGGAAGCAACATAGGTGATCTTAACTGTGGCTTCACTCTCCTCAGCGTATTTTGTTGAGTTTGAGCTCTCTGCTCCCTTATCATCGGTTGCAAAGAACTTCTTGTTCATCCCAGTCACCCAGAACTGAAATAACCACACAGATCCTGTACCAATTAAATCACTGCTTGGCCCATTAGCTCCAACTTCTTATTGGCTAACTCTTCCATCTTAATTTAACCCATCCATTAATCTGTGTATCGCCACATGGCTGTTGCTTACTGGCAAGATTTGCCTTGTCTCACTGTGGAGGCGGCAGCTCCATGGTATCTCTCTGGTTCCACCCTTCTTTCTCCCAGTATTCAGTTCTGTCTTCCCTGCCTACCTAACTTCTGTCCTTTCAACAGTCAAAGGCAGTGTCATTAATGGTAATGACAGCACACAGAGGGGACTTCCACATCAATTATCAGATGTCATAGAGATATAAGACATGGAAGTGGTGAAGACAATGGATTGGTTACCCATTTTGTAGAGGGAGATAGCAGGCAGGCAAGAGTCAGAGAAAATATGGCAGTCAACCGGGGTGGAAAATTGTATCAGGCCTTCATGTTTTATGCTTAGTAGAGGCACAGGATGAACCAAAACAGAAAAATGTGCTTTGCCAGCTAAACAGGCAGAAAAACATGAGAGACAGCACAAAAGAAGGAAAGTATTGGGTTCCAATGCTTACCTGTCAAAGGGACTGAGAACGCATTGAGGGGTCTTCTCAACAAAATACAATGTACTGGTGGTGCTGTTCAGCACCATTAGTCAGGAGAGGGAGATGACTAATATCAGTTTCAGGCAAAACCCAAAAATTACAGCCTCAATGAAGAAAGGACTCTGACCATGCAAGTTCAAAGCCTATGTTAGAAGTCACGGTTCTGAGTACCAAATATTGCTGGATCATAACAGTTTCCTCAGTGGAGTGGGTGAGAAGTCTCAGCATCCAAATCACAGATGCAGGGAATCAAGTGAAAGAACAACAGACTCATTTGTTTAATAACAAGCAGAACCTTATATACTCTCCCAGCAACCAAGTGCTTTGATATGTTGACATTGCATGTCCACCCATCATTAGTTAGGCATGCTCAGGATCTCTGACAACCCTTAGGCTGCACTGTGTGGTGCTGCAGGCAGCGCAGCCTGGAAAGCCGAGACTGGCAGGGGGTGCCGGGATTGAGACACGGAGGCTTCTTCAGGTGGAAGAACAGCAACCTTTATTTTGCCCAGCAACCTTTTATACCTCTACTCCTTCTGTGGAGACCCACCGGCCAGAAAGAACACAAACATCCTTGTCTCGGTGTGTGGGTGCACCCCTCGCGTTCCTGAGTTCCTTGCTCGTGCTCTCTCTCCTCCTGATTTGGACCTTGAGATTACTGTCCGGTGCTCCAATGTGGGTCTCTGTCTCCTTTCATCGCCTGATGAAGGTTAATATTCAGGAGGATGCCTATATGTTTTTCTTTGGGTTCTCCTTCTTATTTAGCTTCTCTAAGATCACGTATTAGAGGCTCATGTCCTTTGTTTATGTCTAGAAACCAAATATGAGTGAGTACATCCCATGTTCCTCTTTTTGGGTCTGGCTTACCTCACTCAGGATAGTGTTCTCTATTTCCATCCATTTGCCTGCAAACTTCAAGAAGTCCTTGGAACTCACCAAGGCCAGCTGACCTGGGTTTGAAAAAGCCTGGAATAAAACCGTCTTGGGAAAAAACATAGAGACAATGAGGACTACTGAGATCTCAAGAACAATGGCAATGGGTTTTTGATCCTACTGCACGTATTGGCTTTGTGGGAGCCTAGGCAGTTTGGATGCTCACCTTACTAGACCTGGATGGAGGTGGGTGGTCCATGGACTTCCCACAGGGCAGGGAACCCTGATAGCTCTTTGGGCTGAAGAGGGAGGGGGACTTGACTGGGGGAGGGGGAGGGAAATGGGAGGCTGAGGTGGGGAAAAGACAGAAATCTTAAATAAATAAATAAATTAATTAATTTAAAAAAAGAAAATCCAACATTAATAAAGTATTATGCAATATTAAAAAAAATCCTTGTCAATTACAGACCACAAAGAAGTTCCGCTGTCAGTCAGGGGGAGTGAGGGCAGCTGGATCACAACAGTGTGGTTGCTACCTATTGGCTAGGCATGATCAGGACCGCTGACACTGACAAGCCCGTTCCAGGTTGGCTCTTTTTGGCTTTATAGGCCTGAACTTTCTTCAGGGCTGCAGATGGACTTTCCTGGGAAGGGATAATAGATTTTGATAGTGTTCTGGTCACAGATCAGATTTGGAACAGTGAGGGAGAAAACTGATGGGTGTGGGTGGAGGGATAGAGTACTGGGACAGATGACTGGAATTTGGGAGCATTTTGGAGGTGAGGTAATAACATAGTGCAATGAGACCTCGAAGAAATCTATAAAAGTGACTATAGTAAAAAGTCTTAGTAATGGGAGATAAGCAGCCTGAACTAGCCATACGCAGTAACCATATAAGACTTCCAGTAGTATAAGACTTGAACATCAATTCATCCGTGAAACCTTAGACCTTCAGTTTGCACTGACTGCAAGATGTGCAGGTGTAAACATAGTGCAGTACTTGTGGGTGTGGTCAGCCAATGACTGGTCCAATTTGAGACTCACATCATGAGAGGTAGTCCAAGTCTGACACTATCTGAAAGGCTGGGAAACAGAGCATGGATAGACCAGAGAGAGATATAGGATAGAACCACACATGCCTTACAAAAACTCAATGAAACGATTCCTAAAAATACTCTGCTATACTTGTAGATCTAAGCCTAGAATAGTTGTTCTCAGAGTGATTTCATTCAGAGACTTATATGAACAGATGCAGAGCCAAACATTGTGCAGAACTTTGAGACTGGTGTAGAAGATGGCGGAAAACATATAAATATTAAACCACATGAAAAAATTTACAACCAGAGAATAAATGGTGCATAAACATCCTGCCTCAGTTTCAGAAAGGAGACAAACATGGTTAAGAGCTTAATTGCTATTCTAAGTGATAGATTCTATTGACAGATACAACGGGCTTGTCACAGAGCACAGAAAACCCCCATCACTTCAAAGATAATGAAAATGAGAGAAGTGGTATTTAAACTAAATATCCTATTTTCACGTTAACTTCTTTGAATACTCTCATATTTACAGTACATATGTCTTGAAAAATCTTAAAAGTCAGGCTGCACTTACTGAGCAATTTGCAATTTTTTTTATACAAGAACACAGCAACAATTATAGCATGCATTTTTCTTGAGGAACAAGTGTACTCATGTGAATTTTGTGACCTGGTTTTAAGCTTAATGTAATATACTCTAGTAGAGATAAAGCAAAGTTCTTTTCACTGGCATAAAAAAGTATCTAATACATTTAACAGATTTCTATCCCATTTTCAAAATAATTGCATGTTTCAATCAATTTCCCTTTGCATATGAAAAGAAAAAAATCACTTGAAATTTATGTGAAATGGAACCAATCTTAAAGCAGTGCAAGATAGTCATTTGTTTAGGAATGGTTGCAGTAGCAATAAAAAAATACCCAAGATGCTTATTTAAGTATGAAATTACTATAAAATGGTGCATATAAAATCAAAGTTTAAATTCTCATAGTTAAATTTAGTAGTACATAAAGGATAAATTTGAATTAATTAGGTGGGTGTTTTAGTAACAGGAATACATAAATGAACAAAAGTAAAAATAGGAATATTCATGTAGTTCTTTGCATTTACAGTGTAATAGTGAAGACATAAAACCACAAATTGAATTTAATTTGTTGAATTCTGTGATAATCATTAGCCTATGCCATCTAGGATATAAAGGAACTAGCATCCAAGAGGAAACTGGTACTGTGAGCATGAGAAATTTCAAGGATGACTAAACCATTACATACAAGTGTGTTCATTTGTCTGTAATACATTGAATGAAGCCTGCCAAAATATTACTAATCCCAACCCTGTCTTCTCTCAACATAAAATGAATATATAAGCTTTTTGTTGCTGAAGATTCTAATGACAACTAAGGTAAAGGATGGATGATACCTTTTTCCTTGAATTCTACTTTTGAAGATCCCATAAAGTTATTTCAAAAGAACATATGTTATTTCAGGTATAGATGGGAGAGTAAAAATCATTTTCTTTGATTTTATAATTATAAAATAATAATAAATATAAATAAATAATTATTGGATGCTGTGGAACTCACATTGACAATCTCCTCACTTGATCATCTACCAGGAAGGTTAAAATCTGGGCTATAATAGCAAACCCCGAGATACTTTGAGTTTTGTGAGCCCATTTTTTTCTCAATTAATCACTTGAAACAATAAGCACAAATGATTGCAGCTAAAATATATTCAAATGCATAGTTCAATGTTTGTTATTACTTATTGTATGTAATTACTTATTTTAATAAAGAATGTTGTATGTGCAATAAGAGCATAAATTTAACATTAAAGAAGTTTAAATATTAAACAGGCTAAAACTTTTGCTATTATTGTTAGTGCCGTGTCATGGTCTTACCATTTTGTAATTATCATGTCTCAGACTCATAATCTTCTGACTTCTGCCTCTAAAATGCTCAGATTACAAACATCTAGTTCTTCCTGCCTTGAACTTTAATAGGAATGAAAGTATAATGACCTCTCCAAAGATATGAGTAATACAACCTCCTCTATTTCATGTTGAATGTTTTCTTAGTGAGTCACAATTTTGTTTATTTCCAGGAAGTTTGAACATCTTTAATCACTACACACTGAGTGTCTGGGAAACCTGAGAGTTTAGAACAAAGCAGTTAAACACAAACGGTCTCTATTCTCAAAAATCACACAGCTGTATCATGGTAATAAAAGAGCTGCCAAGTACCGCACATCTCAGCTTTGTAGAGGATAATAACCAGCTGTGGTGGGCTCATGATGTACGTCTGTGGGGATGCTCTGTCTAAGTGGATTTACCTAGAAAGGTGAATCTGATTATCCATAGGAGGCTAAACAGTAACTTCAGATTCAAAGTTCTGGTGCATGCTTTTAACTGTGTATCAAAGTTAGTCACCTGAAATGAATCTTTATGAATTAAATTAAATTATATTACTTATTAAAAGTTATTAAGCAATAAAGGTTAGGATTAATAAGTAATTACATTCAAAAGTCTTAGAGAAGACTTAATCTGATTATCGAATAATAAAAGAAAATGTTAAATCACATTTTTAAAAAAATAATGTAACTTTAGAATTTGCATTTGGGGTCAACACTGCCTTCAAACAAGACATACATTACATTGTTCACATCCGGAGATGTCATATTGCCAAGGTTAGTTAAAAGTTAAAGGTATTATAAAAAGTGTGCATTTTTAATATAATATGCTATAATCAACATTATATAATTTTAATATATATTAATTAATAGTATTCATATTTTAAAAATTGAATAAAATATGGAGTTATGACTTGGTTTTTTAAAAATGTTAAATTAATAAAAAGGATATAATGTGTAAATAAATATGTATTTTTTGAACGTGAGTTTCAACTTCTAACTAGCTTACATGTCATATTTATATTAAAAATTATCTAAGTATATATTTGTATACATATATATGCATAGGTCAAAGATTAAAGAGATATAAATGTATCTTCTAACTAGCTTACATGTCATATTTATATTAAAAATTATCTAAGTATATATTTGTATACGTAGATGTGCATAGGTCAAAGATTAAAGAGATACATTTATATCTTTTTAATCATGTTTAATGGTTCTATAACATATAATAATTGTAATTATGAGACATGGATTTGTGAAATGTCATGTTAAGAAAAGAAAGAAAGATGATCCTTGCTTTTTATGTTTCCTCAGTCTGCTCAATAACAAATAAGGTGTGTGCTTATGCGTCTCTCTTCATCACATTGCAGTTGTTGTTTTTTTTAATATTTGGAAGACAATAATTGTACAGTGAGTGAACTTACAATACACGGAGTGATGATTTATAAGTGCTTCCCTATTAGAGTGGTCTTTCCAGTGTATTTAACTCTGTCTAATTTATAATAACCAACTAAACTTTCAAATACCACTGTGATTTGATTTGTATCTAGCAGATGAAAAGTAAACTTTGCTTATTCTTATACGGACCACAATATTTCAATAAGTAAGCATTATAGTGGTAAGGAAAAACTTTAGCAAAATTATTTTTTGTGCATAAGAGGAAGCAACCTTTTGTGGTTTTATTTGTAGATTCAACATTAAGGGACTACTTTTTTATTTCATACTGAATACACTTTAACTTAGAACTATGAAACTTGAAACAAACAACCTTAATATTAGCAAGCACAAAGATAATGAGATAAAATTACAAGAAGGGTTTAAAAAACTTTGTGTCACTTTTTTTTTCAAATTTTCTTTCCTATTTTATTGAAAAAAAAAAGAAATTTCTGCCTCCTCCCCACCTCCCATTTCCCTCTCCCTCCCCCCACTCCTCCCCCCTCCCCCCACTCCTCGCCCTCCCTCTCCAGTCTGAAGAGCAGTCAGGGTTCCCTGCCCTGTGGAAAGTCCAAAGTCCTCACCCCTCAATCCTGGTCTAGGAAGGTGAACATCCAAACTGGTTAGGCTCACACAAAGCCAGAGCATGAAGTAGGATCAAAACCCAGTGCCATTGTCCTTGGCTTCTCAGCAGCCCTCATTGTCCGCCAAATTCAGAGAGTCCGGTTTTTTTCCATGCTTTTTCAGTCACAGTCCAGCTGGCCTTGGTGAGCTCCCAATGGATCAGCCCCACTGTCTCCGTGGGTGGGTGCACCCCTTGTGGTCCTGACTTCTTTGCTCATATTCTCCCTCCTTCTGCTCCTCATTGGAACATTGGGAGCTCAGTCCAGTGCTCCAGTGTGGGTCTCTGTCTCTATCTCCATCCATCGCCAGATGAAGGTTCTATGGTGATATGCAAGATATTCATCAGAATGGCTATAGGATAGAGTCATTTCAGGTTCCCTATCCTCAGGAACTAACTGGGGACATCACCTTGGGCACCTGGGAGCCCCTCTAGGTCCAAGTCTCTTGCCAACCCTAAGATGGCTCCCTTAATTAAGATATGTGCTTCTCTGCTCCCCTAACCAACCTTCCTTTGTCCTAATCATCCCGTTTCCCCAAGTTCCCCCCACCCTCCCCTTCTCACATTTCTCTCCCCTTCTCCCCTTACCCCCCTCCCACCACACCCCCAAGATCCCAATTTTTTGCCCGGCAATCTAGTCTACTTCCCATAACCAGGAGGATAGCTATGTGTTTTTCTTTGGGTTCACCTTCGGAGGAGAGTGAAAGGGGGAGTGGGAGGGGAATGGGAAGAGGGGAGGAAGTGTAAATTTTTGAATGGAAAAATAAAAAATAAAAAAAAGATGATTCCCTTTTTTGGTAAGCAGGGAATAGCTTATTCATCTAGAATGTTTTAGAAATGCCAGTGTATGGTTTTCAAAGATAGATTTCAGTTCACTTTTAGTTGATTTTCCAGCAGATGAGATTCGCAATGTGTGTAATACCATAAGCTTGCTGCTGATTTACTTGATAATTGTCATTTTTGTCCTTTTCATTTCTAAACTAAAGAAAAATTAGCTGCGAATATTTCTCTACAGGTAAGTGCATTATCATTTGAATTTATTTTTCTGGTTAGAGACTACAGCACTGAGTAGTGGAAATTGCTGCAGGTATATGTTTAATCCTTTTATATCACAATAGCTCAAAGGTTACTCAAAGAATTCATGTTATTTTACATTGTATTCATATATACAAGAATGGCATTGTGCTGAGAACACCTGTGGCTGTATACGAGGAGTAGAACTTAGGTTATTTGTTGTATTTTGAGGTCAATAATCATAATTTTTAAGTAAAATAAAATAACTTAGACTCCAGGCTGAAGAGTATTTGTTTTATTTAAAACACTATGTTTTGTGAATTCTAATTGGAGTCAGATATTAGGGGTGAAAACTGAAATATCAGAGAAGCAGAGCAGCCAGCCACTAGTTGTTACCTCTACGAAATTCTCAGACTGAACGGGGTTCCTCTCTCTTAAAGTCCTCAGACTTAATGCTATCTCTACAAAACCTCAGAATGAAACTTCAGCTAATGTCTCCTCCCAACTAATAGTCCTCTCTCCACACAGCCATATCACTTAACATCTCTACCTACATCAGTGCTGGGATGAAAGGTATGAGCCACCATCATCTGGCTCTGCTTCTCTTTGTGACTGATTATTAATGAATAACCCCCTGTGGCCTTGAACTCGCAGACAGCTGTTTGTCTTTGCCTCTCAAGTGTTGGGATTAAAGGTAACTACTCATTAGCTGCTATGACTAACTAGTGTAGCTAGCTCCCCACACTCTGATCTTCAGGCAAGTTTTATTTCTTAAATCACAAACAAAGTATAACCACAGTACTATCAGTTAAGTTTTACATAATAATTTTGTAATTTAAAACCAAAATTTTATAATATACATAGTTTAAAAATGATTACATTTCATTGTATTTCATCCAGGCAGTGGTGGTGCATTCATTTAAACCCAGCACTTGGGAGGCAGAGACAGGCAGATCTCTACGAGTTCTAAGCCAGACTGGTCTACAAGAACTAGTTCCAGGACAGGCTCCAAAGCTGCAGAGAAACTCTGTCTCGGAAAAATACCCCTCTCCCAAATTTTTTTTATTGTATTTCAATTTCGCTAAGGGAGGGGGACTTAATTAGGAGAGGGGGAGGGAAATGGGAGGTGGTGGCGGGGAGGAGGCAGAAATCTATAATAAATAAATAAATTAATAAAAAATAAAAAAATAAAAAGCAGAAGAAAAAAATGCATAATCACAAAATTTATGAAGAGGTGAAAGCTTAGCATGTTATATTCAATGCACAAATAATAATTTGTGATTTAAAATTATAGTAATTTTTATTTTATGATTAGAGCAGTTTATGATCTTTAAATATGTTTCAGTCTTTTTCCCAATTTTATGATTACATACCTCTGACATTTTGCTCCTCAGAATAAAATTTTATATGCTATGCAATCATCTCAGAATATAGTGAAAGAGAGCAATTATTTATTACTTTCCTGAAACAGTAATTGCTAAAATGAGAATATTTGAAGGATTTATAAAAGCCTTAGCTTATAAGACATTTCATATAGTTACTACATGATAATTACCTTTTTATCTTTTAGTCTTCATCTCATGAATTGCATCTGGACAGCAGTTTCAGCTCCCTCCACTCTTCATATTTTCCCCCCACATCCTCTGTCCCCAACAACCAGTCCTCCTCTCTTTACTTAAATAAAAAGCAGGTCTGATTATCAGAGATATCCACTCAACATTGACCCATCCAGCAGGCCAGGTTATTTATGGGACTCGAGGAGGCATCACCTAGGAATAATGGGGGGGGGGGAGAAAGGGAGCTAAGCGCGCAAAGAAAGACAAAGTCTGTCTGAGATGCATCAAAGCTCCGTTTATTGCAGGCAAGGTTTTTATTTTTATAAGGTGGTTTTGGCAGGGTGGGGTAGGGGTAGAAGAGGGTGGAAAGCTACGGTGCCCTAGGTCAAAGAGGAAGTGGCTGTTCGTCTGTTCTTTGCCACCTGCAGAACATCTCCTAGATAGACCACAAGATATTTCACAGATAATAATAACAAAAAACCAATCGTTCTTGACACCTCCAGCTCAGCTATACCGCAGCTCCAGCTCAGCTAGTTGTGCAGCAAGCAAACTGTTCTTGCAAGAAGTGTGTGGAGGATGGGTCAGCTTTCTTAGTCTGGGGTCTCTTGGTCCCCAACACAACATGGCCTAAAATGTTACAAAAATACTAGGCACATTGTTAATTTTACCTACCCAAGAGCATGGGAGATCATTCAATTTTCTGGTGTCTGCTTCAATTTCTTTATTCAAAGATTTAAAGTTTTTATCATATAGGTCTTTCACTTGTTTGGTTAGAGTTACTCCAAGTTATCTTATGTTATCTGTGGCTATTGTAAAGGGTGATGTTTCTCTGATTTATTTCTCAGTCCATTAATTATCTGTTGGAGGGAGAGGGCTACTTGTTCATCCTGGCTGCCCAGAACCAAAATAATCACACAGAAACTATATTAATTAAAACACTGCTTGGTTCATTAGCTCTAGCTTCTTATTGGCTAAGTCTTACATCTTAATTTAACCCATTTATATTAATCTGAGTATTGTCATGTGGGAATGGCTTACCAACAAAGCATTTCTATCTTCTCCAGCAGATCCACGGTGTCCTCTGACTCTGTCTTCTTTCTTCCAGAATTCAGTCTGTCTTCTCTGCCTACCTAAGTTCTGCCCTATCAGGCCAAGCCAGTTTCTTTATTCATTAACCAATACAAGCAACACACAGAGGGGACTCCCACATTAATTATCTGTGTAAATGAGGGCTACTGATTTTTTCAATTTAATCTGGTAGAATTAACATAGTAAAAAAAGGCAATCTTACCAAAGCAATTTACAGATTCAATTCAATCCCCATCAAAATCCCTGCAAAATACTTCACAGACCTTAAAAAAAACAATACTCAACTTCATAAGCAAAATCAAAAAACAAACAAACAAACCCAGGATAGCTAAAACAATCCTTTACAGTAAAGGAACTTCTGGAGGCATTACAATCCCTGATTTCAAACTACTACAGAGCTGCACTACTGAAGACAGCCTGGCATTGGCATAAAAATAGTCAGGAAAAACAATGGAACCAAATTGAAGACTTGGATATCAAACCGCAAACATACAAACACCTGATTTTTGAAAAGAAGCAAAAAATATATAATGGAAAAATATCATATTCAACAAATGGTGATGGTGTAACTGAATATCAACAAGTAGAAGAATAAAAATAAAGCCAGATGGTAGTTGTACATACATTTAATCCCAGCACTTTGGAGACAGAGCAGGTGGATCTCTGTGAGTTGAGGTCAGTCTGGTCTACAAAAGCTAGTTCAGGGCAGGCTTCAAAGTTACAGAGAAATCCTATCTCAAAAAACAAACAAAAAAACCCAAAATGCAAATCAAAACAAATCCTTGGACTTCCCACAGGGCAGGGAACCCTGATTGCTCTTTGGGCTGACGAGGGAGGGGGACTTGATTGGGGGAGGGGGAGGGAAATGGGAGGCGGCGGTGGGGAAGAGACAAAAATCTTTAATAAATGAATAAATAAAAAAGGAAAAAACAAAACAAAACAAAAATTAAAAGAAAGAAAGAAAGAAAGAAAGAAAGAAAGAAAGAAAGAAAGAAAAAATAGATCCATATCTATCACCATGCACAAAACTGAAGTCCAAGTGGAACAAGGACCTCAACAAAAAAATCAACCACACGAAACCCCATAGAAAAGAAAGTGGGAAGGACATTTGAATGCATTGGCATTCATAAATATAACTCCAGTAGCACAGACACTGACAATTAATATATGGGATGTCCTGAAACTAAGAAGCATTTGTAAAGTCAATAAGACAAAAAGGCAGCCTACTTTATGGGAAAAGATCTTCACCAACCCCACATCAGACAAAGGGATGATCTCCAAAATATACAAAGAAATCAAGAAATTTGTCACCAAAAGAAGAAATAAGCCACACTAGTTATTCAAAGAGGTGGGGCAGAGGTAGTGCATAGTTTTAACTCCAGTACTAGAGAGCACTATAAGATGGTATGAGAAAGGGATATGCTCTTTTTCTGTCTGATGATTTCATAAATGTAAGAATTTTCTAGTGGTTTGACTGGTTTGCCTTTCTGATCTTTGAGTTGAACTCCATTACCTGTCTTTGGGATTTTATTATTCATGGTACAATATTGACACTTCCAGATGTTCTTTATTAGATATTTATTGTATAGTATTATTTCAACTATCCTGAGTTGTTGTTTCTTTCTTGAGGATTGTTCTTTCAAGGTTTGTAAATAATTGGATTGGATATTTAATAGGGAATGTATTGATTCCTTATAGACTTACCAGTTAGTTATTGGTGTGCAAACCTGATATATCAAAGAAGTGGCTGAGAAGCAACCAGTTGATCTTCTCCACACTTACAGGACTGAAGAGATCATAAAAGTCTCTAATTCCCTCCCTACTCTTGTCTGTGCATCTGCTCTACGAGTATTCCTGGCTTTCTATGGCTAAGTCGAGTCCTCTAGTCAACTGGCCCTACCCCTGAGTTACTATTAAGTTGATTAAGAGTCTGTAGTGTCACTGTGTGATCAAATGTTCAGCAATAGGTGGCCTGTTCTTTTTTGAAGAGAAACAGGAGCAGTGGATTTTGCAAAAAGGAACTGGAAGTAGGAGACTGAGTGGAGAATGAGGTCAGGATGTAGTAGTATATGAGGGAATAACAAAGAGAAAGAAAACAAAACCACAACATGAAGAAAACAAACAAATATGGGTAAAACCTCAACTGGATTAGTGAAAAATTAGAAGGATCAAAAATTACCACATTATATGTGGTCAATAAATTCTTGACAAGTATACAATGAATAAAGATATTACAGAAAAATGTTAATATTTTCTTTCATTTTTCTAAATTAAGATTTTATTAGGCTTAAGCCTCAATTATAGAAGAATTGTATTTATCTTTATTCCTATTTTTTAACTTTGCAGGTATTTTTTCTAATAGCTCATGATTTTGGAATTCGATTTATTATTTTCCTGCTTGTGTCCCACTGTCTATATGTGTGTCTCATACTCTTTCATTGACCTCTTATATTTTTGTTGTTTGTAGTAGTTGGGGGAGAATAAATTATATTTCAAAATATTTATATGTATACAAAGTATATAAATATAATCATATATATATGTATAAATTTGAGGTGAAATAACATGTTTTCTTTTTTCTAGTTGGAAATGCTTTTCATCCTTTTGATAGAACAGATCCTCCCAAGTCCCCCACACCTTTTCACCCCCTGAAATCCACACCCTTTTGGCCATTTGGTTCTTTTTTAAACCAATAGGGTATTTTAAACAGGCAAAGTAACACCGCTTCACAAAGTAAAACAAAAGCAAGATAATAGAATGCAACATATCTTTTCATCATTAAACAAATGTTTCACAGCATTAACAAATGCAAAAACATCTTACAATAATACTATGTAAAAACAGGTATATTTTAGAAGGTTAATACCCTAACAACCAACAAGACATAAATAAAGAGCAATATGAGTTATCATCCCATACCAATTTTGATGACTATAAAAAAGCAGTGGTGACTTCTAAAAATGAGGTGCCAAGTTTTTGAATGATTAAAAACAAGGAAAGGTATATTATCGTGAAGAATTTAGATTATTGCATAAACTATAGAATGACTTTCATAGGAAATTAAAAGATGTCTTATATGGAATAGTCGTCTTTTCTGAAGTATTGGATGTCAAATAAGTGAGATTTGCTCCTGAAAGAAGCCCATTCTTTCATCCTATGTAATTATTCCAATATATAAAAAGTACAAGTTATCTCAATGAGATATTTCAATGTTATCTCAATTGAGTATAATTAACTCAATGATAAGTTATCACACATATAATGATTTCTAACATGCATCATGAGTCTTTCCAATTATGAGTCTAACATCATCATACCAATGATTCATACATGTCTATATGAAATATGCTTTTTCAAAATAAAAGTTACTTCATTAACTTGTACAAGGAAACTAAGGATATTAATTTAAAATTATGATTAAACTAAATACAATGTTATCTACCAAATACCATTCAGGAATGCTAACATTTTTATTGGAAAAATCAATTAATTACTTCGACTTTTGACAAGACAATAAAGATAAACAGTTAACAATAAATGTTCTTAAAATAGTTCACATTTAGTTTGTTTGCAATATTCCTATTGACAGATTGAATTAATTAGGCATTCAATGAAATTCATGACTGTATTTAATCTGGTCCACTGAAAGACATCCTGCTTCTTAAGATAATAAGCTCAGACTGTAAACAAAGATTCTCTTCTCTCTTTTTTTGTTTTCAGCTGTGCAAATTAATGATTCTATGATTATTAAATTTTATAATCATAGCAAAATATCTCAATATTTTAGCAAATTCAATGATTTTATATTTGTGTCATCCGAAAAGCATAAGAGAAAAATATTTTTCTTCCAGAATAACTCATATCAATTACCATACTAGATTTTTTTCTATATAAATTGTTATTAATATACACATGTAAAATACAACAAGAATGCACATTATGAAACTGAGAGATTAAATTTTTTGCATTATCTACAGAAAATCTGCCTGAAAGTCTTTCCTTCCTAGGACCCTAATATCTATAAATTTTCATTTAAAATCAAAAATATAAACATCTTATAAAAATGACAGGATGTCATTAATTATCACCCAAATAAAAATTTAGAAGTATTAATATCATCATAATGCTCAGGAAAAGAGATACTTAAGCTTTAATAATGCTGTTTGGTGTGTTCTGACAGGTTGAAAATACACATAAACAAACACAGAAATGTATATATGTTTGTATATGTAGCCCAGTTGGTGGAGTTATGTTAGTGAAGTTGATATTCAGAACTTCTTCCTTGCTGTGGGAACTCCTTCAGCCAATGGCCTTTGCGATGCTGGACAACTTTGGGCAAGGCCTTGGGGTACTATAAAAACAGATGTAGAAACGTGTGCTTTCTCTCGACCTTAGGACTTGTTTCTTGCTCATAAATCATCAAGGTAGTTATTTAATGAGAACCAAAAACTGGTCAGACCCCAAATGTTCATCCAATCTTGAGTGGATAAGTAAATGACTTTCAATTTTACTAAATTTGCTTTATTGTATATGCCTCCATAAATAATTTGATTGAACACACCATTTTCAAAATGTTTACTTAGATTTATAAATGGCAAGAGCAAAGAAAAAATATTAGTATTCTAAAGTAGTATATTTATACATACTGGAGCTCACTTAAAACAAAACTGCATGAATCTACAAGTATTTTAAGTTCTGATAAAATGTATCCTCAAAGAGGGCAAAATAATAAAATAATAACAAACCCATTCCCATTTATTATACCAACTTTTAACTCGTTTTTAAGTAGCGCTCAACTGAAGTATAAAACCTATGACTCTAGAAGATATTATATTTCATAGTTTACATCTAGTAAAGATGCACAGATTAAATGTTTTTCTCTGTTTTCACTACCCTAAGAAAATAAAAATGTTCCTGTCTTTCCAAACTTTCTTCAAACGTTAAAACCCCTTTGTCAGGAAACAATCACCAGGCAAAACATGTGACTGCCCAATGTAATCACTCTCATCTTTAGACAATAAAGATATTTAATTTCTAGTTTCAGCAAAATTGTTGGAGTTGTAAAGTATGTGTTGAAGTCACACTGTATCCTTTTGAGCAGTTCAAGGCTTCTTAAGACTTCACCACTTTGTAAAATGACATTACAACACTGTGGGAGTGCAAGTGTATTTTGCATCTTCAAACACCTGGGCATGGTAGGGGGATGGATTTAACGACCTCTCACTACATGTCTTTTGCTGATAGACAGTATTCATAAACAGTTACGTAGTTTTATCTTTGCAACATTAAAATAGGAAAATTAAATGAAATAAAACCTTCTAACTGATTTTTCAGGATTTAATCAATTCCTTCTCAAAATGTACCAAAAATGTAGAATATTTGTTAATTACAACAAAAACATTGTCAGATAATTACTATATTAAACATCATAGTCAGTTGGTCTGTTCAGATGATGGAATTAGTAGTTTAAGGTTCTATAACATTTGTCGTTGGTAAACTTTCTTATGCTTTTTATTGTTGCTGTTTCTCAGAAATCAGGGATAAAGACTAACCACTATTGTGACTTCAGAGAGTTTAGTTTAGGTCCCATATGTTTCTTATACAGTTTCTGATTCACATAAAAGTTATAGGGCATCTTTTTTATTTTCATATTTCTAGATATTAAGAAAAAACTGTAGGATATAAAGTCACTGTCCGAAAATTGGTGCTAGAGTGAAGTGAAAAATGGACTCATGTGGAGTAAGAAACTACATTAAATAAAATTACAGTTGATACCAATTTAAAATCTAAACTTGTTTAAAATGTTTTATTGCATTTAAATTTCTTGGTAAGTGAGAGTACATAAGATATTAATGTCATCCAAAAAGAGGTAGGAAAAAAATTCACAGAGATTTACAAAACTGGCTAGGGTTGTTGCCCTAGCAGAAACTCCAATTCAGTTTGCTACAGCACTTCTGGCAGCTCACAGCCACCACTAAGACCAGTGCCAGGGGAACTGATGTTCTGATCTGGTTTTCAGTGGGCATTCCACTCACGTGTGCAGACCCACAATTGGGTACACATGCATATACTTAATAACAATAAAATAAATACTTTGAAAAGGAATGCTGTTTAGGACCATCTAAGCATTGTCAAAAGTGACCAATCCATCAGTTCTAGAAACACATCAACTTCCACTAAGGCACAAATGTAGAACTTAGATGAAAAGGATTCTCTTTATGAGGGTTGGGAAACCTATAATGAGAATTCATTGTGCACTGAGAATGAGTTTCGTATGAATATATTTTTCTTGTCCAAAAAATACTGTGTCATTATTATACTGCGTTATTTCTTTATTGAAGTTCATAAAACTGTCTGCCAATAATTAATGAGTATATTGTATATAAAAGCAGTTCAATAAAACTGATTACATAATATAAATTCTAAAAAGTGGTCATATTGTTCATATCGATATTTTATTACAATTTAATATAATGTGTCACTCTGAAGTATTAAAGTGTTGATAGACAATGATTACTTTATATAAGTAAATAACTTGATAAATTGATTTATAAAATTAAATAACTCCACTTGAGAATTAGACTTGTATTTTGCGTATTGAATTATTTTTCTTTTGCTCTATGATCTCTTAAAGGATCTTGGAATAATTTAAAAATAATCAATATTTAATGCAATTTTGGTAATAATTTTGTAGGTAGTACTTCCCACAACAAAGACAAAACAATTTGAATTGTTTGATTTTTCAAGTTATTTAATCCTCTAAAATCAACTTTATGGGTATATGCTGTGGACATGGCTGCCTGTATTTATGACTGCAGCATTGACGAGCAGAAACAGGTGGAAACTGAGTTTATCCTAGCCTAGCTTTTGGAGGCCAAATCACAAGATTCAACTTCATTGAGAGAGCATCCAATGGCAATAAGAGAGAGCTAACAAAGACTTCAGTTGTCCTCCTGTACCCTTTGTATATGGACACATTCATTCATTCTGCCAAATCCTATATACAGTCACAGAAACACACACACACACACACACATACACACACACACACACACGACACTCACGCACAGACATGCCCTATATACCAATATTAATTAAATAATTAATAAAAGTATGTATGCTTTTATGTCAAAGCATTTCTGCATGAAACTTTGTACTAAGTGTAAGAAAAAGAGTATCATTATACAAAATGATTTTAAAATAGCATTTCTTGTGACAATAATAAGCTATCTGCAAAGATAACATATTATGTCAGCCCATCAAAAATCAGACATAAAAGAAATTCGGATTCACTTAGTAGCAAATGGACATTGTTGTTTTGCTGGAAATATGATTGCCTTTTTACCTTTGTAAAGCACCTATTTGTCTCGAACTTGTTTTGTGCCTTTATTTATACTTGTATTTACTATGAATAGCATATTAAAAGGTGATTATAAAGGATAATGTTTATTTAATTTGGAAATTAAGATTAGGCTTTCTCTATGAATGGCAGACAATTGGGATTTTCCATTCAGTTTTAAAGAAGGACAGCAAATGCACCTTTATCTGACATTTAGGATGATTAAATTTTGAAAAATCACTTGACATATTCAGAATGATTCCACAGGGTACTTGAGCTGTATAAGGCGATGGATCATGTTAGTTTAACTTATAGCTAAGATTTGCTTGCCTGATATTATTGTGTTAGGCATTATTGCCGAAATGGAAACATAAAATTTGCTGCTAGAGATCAAGCTTGTGCCTTCCCTACACCATAAATTAGCCCCATCATATTTGAAAATGCAATGTTCTGCTTTGAGTAGTACTGTGAAATAGCAAAGTGAATTTACGTACATAAAACAAAACATACTTTGTGTGAAACAATGTTCTTTTTTGTTATGTATCTTTCCATTTCAAGGTTAAGGTTACTTGATCATCAAGGTTTCATATAGGAAGTTAAAACAAATAAAGCAAAAAAGAGCGGAAATTTTCATTTTTAAATCGAGTATGCCCTTTAGTGAATGATGTCTGCCTGTTTTTCTTTTAAGCCTAAATATATTGTGGCTGCTATTGCAGCCTCACAGAGAATATAATGAGACTTAGAGTGAAGAATAATGTTAATACACAATGTTCAGAAAAGGATGCAACATCTAAGATATCACTACAGAAAATATATTCTATGGTGCATTTAATAAAATTAAAATGTCTAACTTATTTTGGCAATTAAAAATATAACATCATTTATTATATTTGTTAAATGATATAAATAAGATTAAGTAAAAATGAGAATGATGTCATTGTTCGAAAATACCTTAGTAAACCTGACTAAGAAAGTACAGCATTTAGAGAGACAAAATACAAAGAAAAACAACATACTTTTTAAAATTATTAAATTTTTTTATTGATTTTTATTGATCTCTACATTTTTTTTGTTCCCCTCCCTGCCTCTCCTCTCACCTTTAACCCTGTCCCAAGGTCCCCATGCTCCCAATTTATTCAGATCTTGTCTTTTTTTTAACTTCCCATGAGGATTAGATCTATGTATGTCTCTCTTAGGGTCCTCATTGTTATCTAGGTTCTCTGGGATTGTGATTTGTGTGCTGGTTTTCTTTGCTTTATGTTTAAAAACAACTTATGTGTGAGTACATGTGGTAATTGTCTTTCTGGGTCTGAGTTATCTCACTCAAAATGATGTTTTCTACCTCCATCCATTTGCCTGCAAAAGTCAAGATGGCATTAATTTTTTTCTGCTGTGTAGTACTCCATTGTGTAAATGTACCATATTTTCCTTATCCATTCTTTGGTCAAGGGGCATTTAGATTGTTTTCAGGCAACATACTTTTATCGGGGACTTAGATATCCATGATGTCAGAAAAGGCAAGGGACAGTTTCTATTTTTAGTAGAAACAGATGACAACTGGGAAGTGTAAAACCTGGGAGCATTTCCTCCTACCTAGAAATTTGCCATATCATCACTCCTTAATAAGATTATACTAAAAGAAGACTTAACACTCATATAGCAAAAAACACTTAATATATAAAAATTAATGAATTTTTAATTACTTATTTACCAGTTTTATGCAGAATCACCAAATTTTTAAATTTGTTTCATAGGAATGACTTATTTTATTTTTAATATAAGAAACTAGAAATAACAATTAAATTAATATACCAACTCATGGGTAAAAGATTAGAAAACATGTCATAAATTACAGTTTTAGTTTCAGTCAATAATTATATATATTTTTTGTCTAGTTTAGTAGAAGCATGAAGTTAAGTGTTTGGAGGGAAATACTTGAAATATTTTAATTTTCATCGTTCATTTGAAACTTTTATAAGTCTTTGAAGACAACATTATGGAAAACATGTTAACTATAAGATTATTGATGAATTTAAAATATTACATGAAAAGTAAAACAATACTTACACTCAATTATTTTTCTAGCTTAAAAATATTGGAGCAATTTTTTTCTGATCCTTTTGTGTGATATAATACAACTATTTTGTAATATTAAACTCCAGCTGCCACCAAAACTCCGGGCAAACCTGGGGCACCAAATGCCACAGGACTTACCTGCCTTAGACCATCTACCACTGCCTCCAGGCAGCCCCTACCATGTGCTTTTGCTGCACAATCCCCAATACCCTTTGCATTTTACAGAGAGCTCTCTCTCTCTCTCTCTCTCTCTCTCTCTCCACTCCTCTCTCCCTCTCTCCTTTTCTCTCTCTCTCTTCTCTGTGGGTTGCAGGCTTTCACTGAACCCCACATCCTCATGCTGCTCATGGGTATTTCTTTTTTTCTATTTGTTTTCTTTTGTTTGTTTAACAGGCAGTGTTTCCGCTGCTCTCTAACATGTTAGGGATCTTATTGATCAACTTTTCATGAGATATTTTAGTTTGTCCTGAAGAAAAAATTGTTCTTTTACAAGATGTGATACTCTTTATTTTCCTAAAGTGTAAGAGACTCTAGCTGACTTCATTTATGTAAAGCCTTTATAAAGTGTAGAGATCAAATGACTATATAATTCATGCTCAAGGCTATGTTACTTTTATAGGACCAGGAATAAAACATTTAAAATCTTGTACCTTGCATATTTCATTTTGTTTGTTTCAGTGCAGAATCTAAAATAATTTCTAAAGGAAATCACACCATTAAGCCACAATAATTCATTCTTACAATGTCCTTCACAAAGTTGGGAGATTTCCTCCAACTTCAGAGTGCATATCATTCTTTTGCTTCTCTCGCTTTTAATAGACCCACACCGTTTATACATGTAAGTCTTTGGAAATAGCCTAAAAATTTGGCCATGATTAAGAGTCTCTGTAGAATTCAACATTAAAATCATCTACTAGTGTATCTAACATCCTGCTTTCGTACACAAAGAGATAATTCCTGGTCATCATACTTGTTTGAAACTTTTAAGCAAATGTCAGTCATGTGACTTAATACGGCTATTAGATTTCTGAAAATGCTGTATATGAAAAAGCAAAAGGATGCAGTAAAAATATCTATTCCCAAATTAAATGATTACATTTTCTTAATACACATAATCCTCTTGGACATTTTCACAGAATTTAATATTTATTGAAAAGCTGGTACATACTAGTCTGCCTTCTATAGAGTCATGAGAAAACATACTAATCTTCATGTAAAATTCTGAGCAACTGATAAAGCAATCCACCTCATTAGCCTGGATATCATTTGACCAGAAATGTTTATTCTGCTGAGTATGTTTCACTAATATATTATCTTGCAATAACACACATTATGTGATGACGTCAATAAGTAAGATGGAGGTCTTGTTTATGTACGAAACTATTTCAGGAGCTTTATTGCTCTTACAATTGCTCATCATATCAGAATAAATTTTATAAATGATCTCTCTATAAATCATTTTTTGTTAATACAATGTTTAAATTATTTAACAAATTGGGTAAATAGTAAGCCAAGGAATGACAAACTGATCAACTTCTTTAATTATTGAAGATAAAGTCTCTTCTGCAAAATTCATATTTTATTGTACTCAATTTAAGCATAAATAATACATCATAGTAAGGAAACCACGTACAAGTCTTGTCTTCTAAATAAGGAGTCTGTTTCAATAAATGAGATCTGTTGTTTTATGCTGGGAGCCCTTTTATTTGGTTATAATGTTGCTGTTTGATTGTTTCTACTCCTTATTTAAATATTTAATGGAAGGTTTTATCCATCCTTTCCTGAGGCTTTGATGCATAAGAGCAAAATTTAAAATATTGAATAAGTAAACAAATGTCATAATACTGAAAAACTTAGGATATGCAAAATATATTAAAAGCCTAATTTTAATAATACAATAACAAATTCCACTTTTCTCTTGAGATGACAAAATATAAAAAATGGGATTCAATAAATCTAAAATGCTTTACAGTGTAGCTAGGCAAATTTGCTTTTAATGAATGTGTCTTTTGCAGTGTCATGTTTATATTTTCAGAAAAGATTGAAGTGATGATGATAAGTCCTGATAAATATTTCTTCATAATATTACCAATTTTTTCTCTTTTATAATGTCATATACTATAGAAATACTAGATTGAGGAACTTTGAAATATGGTTATTTCAAACAGTGAAATATGTTTTAAAATCATAAACACAGTGTTTAATTTTCAGTATTATGTCTAAATTTGTGTGGCGTCTCTTATGTGTATGCTGGTAAATGCACCTGCATTTATGTATGTAAAGATAGACTGTTGATATCAAGCATCTTCCTCAATCTCTTTCCACACTATTTTATAAAAATGTGATTCTTGTTAAACTAAAGGTTTGTAGTTTCGCTAAAATGACTTCATTAGGGAAAAAGTATGAAGATAAGTAAGGGAGAAACTGAGTTGTGGGAAATGTAACTGTAAGGGTGTCTGAAAAATGCTACTAACCTTTTAATTCCCCCTAAAATACAACACATGCAAAGCTGTGTATAAATAATACACATGTAACTTTTAAATGAAATGGTCTCACTTGGATTGACAATCCTTTATCTGGAGGACAAATAGTTTTAAAAAAACCATATCCCCAGCCCCCTAAGTAGTCTTCTTTAGAGCTGTTGATTAGAATTCTCCAAGAGAATCTTATAAGTATTAAATTTATCCTCGAATTTCCCCTACTGGTCTAAGGTAAGTTCTTAGTGCTGAAGAGAGCATAAACTTTAGACACTGAGTACAAAGAACCTGGAGCTGTTACTGACCTGAGTGCTTCCTTTGTGAGCACTAGCTTTCCTAGTGTCAGAAGGGAGCATGCAAGCTTCTAGGGAAGGGAAGCAACCAAAAGTAGTACCCATCTATCATGCCTATGAACTGCAACAATGGCTGGTACAACACAGTAACCCAAAGACTATAATAGTAGCACAGTGCTCTGCAGATTATCAACAAGTCTCAAATTTCCTTAAGATTCAGTTAAAAATTAGGAAACTGTGCTTTGTTTGGGAAACCTAACTACTCAGGGATGGTGAAGTGAAGAAACCTACAGCTTCAACATTGACTAAAGCAATATAATTTCTAAATATTTCTACTTTTACCCATAAATAGGTAAGATAACTATAATCAGTCATGTCAAAGAATCTCACTGCAACAGGAGACCATTAAGAAACAATAAAACCAATAAAAATGCAAATATAAAGTCCAATATAATGTAAACATCTATGGAACATGCATTCTTAGCATCCACTTCTTGTATTACACTTTGCCTGTAAGATACGAATACATTTATATTCACTGGGAAACTACAGATGAATATATGGCTATTACCAGCATCCAATTAAATTAACCAATAAATTTTTTTGTGTGGTTACTGACAGGAATATGAATTACAGCATAGATGCAGAATTTGCTCTCCAGCACTATCCCATACACAACAGGAGTTATTGGCAGTGAATAGCTGTCAGGGACAGACAATTATTTTTCCATATCTGTCTAAGGATAGATAATTCATTTCCTGAATATGGCCCTACAATTATACACATGGGATTACAAGGTTTTGGGATATAAATACATAAATTTGAGGGTGTGATGTGGGGAAGACATCGGTCCAGATGTAAGATAAAAATCAGGTAGATATGATTATGTTTAATTGTAAACCTATGTAACATTCTCAAGTACAATTAATATTAATATTAAAGGAGAAGATGTGAATATGAGGTGGGATTTGTTGAGGTCAATTTGGTAGAGTTAATTGGGAGTACTTGAAAGTGGTTTAAATTGTATTTCAATGTATGCACATGACAGCTTTGAGGATAACAAAAATAATATTAAAATATAATATACTATATCCCACTTATACCAGTCACCTCTGTTATAAGAAATGAGATATTGTATATACTTTAATTGTTTCTAAGTATTTGAAATAAATATTAAATCTAGCTTACAAATTGTACAAAAGCACAATGTTTTATAATGCATTGCTGAACTATTTGGTTTTGTTATTGTTTTTGGTTTATTGTTTAATTGGTTGGTGGTGCAGGAAAATACTCATTTGAAACATTTTTTACATTAGTGGATTTTGCAAACCCAACAACAAAATCTTAATTATAAATTTAAATTTGCATGTAATTAAGTATAGAAAAATTTCCTAACGTTTATATGGCTAAAGTGAGTAAGAAATAGTTCATATTATTACAGTATACTTTCCATTGGAAAAAATCTATCCTAATTTTCTCGCAGCACTGAGTCTAAGTGGTGTGTTTCTGTGTGTGTGTATGTGCATTTTTTGTATATGAGATCTTTGCATGTGATTAACGTAGAGACAATCAGTAGATAGATACATCAATACATACATAGATTCATAGACAGTTGGAGACAACTGGATACCTGGGCAATCACCTAAAGTCTCATTTGCAATGTTGAAGCAAGCAACTTTGTCTAAGGCCTAGAATAACTGACAGACCCTTTCTAGGGCAGGAAAAATTTCAGAGCCATCTTACCCTGTCTTGGCAAGATTTGGCTGTCTTTTTTCTTGTATCCTGCTTGTCCTGCCCAGACATCATGCATTTTGTAAGTGACTAAGGCATGGCAGATTCTTGCCCAAAGGCCAGTTTTGCTCAGAAGGAAAGAAGCTCCAAGTGGAGTGTCTTTGATGATGAACATTCTCTCGGGAACAGATTACTGATGCTAAGAGAAAACATGTCTCACATCAACAGACTGCTGAGTTATTTTAATGCCATGGACTACAGCTCTTTGAAATGGTTGAAGAATGCCTATCTATGCAGAATAAAATCTCTGTGTATCTAAAGAACCTGATTAATCTAACTATAAGTATGACAAACATGAATGGCTATTAAACTATAATACTTAATACCTATATAACTTAAAGAGGTACGAAGGGAAGACTTTATATTAGAATATTAAATAATCTTTAAACAACTGTGCAGCAATTAAGGACAGTTACCTCAAATATCTTAATAATAGGTGGAAATGTATAATGCAATATGATAAATATATCCTGAATTTTATCAATACACAAAATATCTTAAAGAGGTAGAAATATGCATGGATACAGTCTGACTAAATAACTTTGTATGGGTGTACAAATATTGTAAACAAAAAGGAGCACATTCAATATAGCAAATAAAATTTTAATTTCTAGAAATATACAAGAATCTATACCAATGTAAATTGCCTATAAATAATATCTCACAAGTATTCATTCTATTACTCACTGTTATTCTTAGTGTGAATAAGCTTACACTAATCACATCCAATTTTCCTTTTTATTTCAAAGAGATATTGGAACCTACAAAGCTTCTTCCCTAACCCTCAAACTTATACCAATTATAATGAACACCTAATAGATGTCTCTAACCCTGAGGAAAAACTTTTTGAGGAGAGAGAATGTCATCTTCTAGAAAAACTTTCAGTTGTCATGGAGCAATTTTCTTTTTATGGGATCCTGTAAAAGTAAAATGATAGCTAATTTTCAAGATAACTGTCTGGTATAATTGCAAATTATCAATAGGGTGGGGTTTTCTGAAGTTTCTATTTGAAGTTCTGGCCAGAATACTGTAAGAATGTGCACCATTTCAGCTAACAAATTTGGAACCATCTTGGGCAGCTGGTACCCAAAACAAGTCTTAATGTAATGCTATCAGCATCATGGCATCATATTAAGCAAGTGAAATTGTTGTTGTGGAGCACCATATTCTTCCTAGAAACTTGAAAGTTTACCACAGGAAAATCTACCGCTCATTGGGGAAAATATAAACATTATTCATAGAGACATATATTCGATGAAAGATACAATGTAAATAAAATTGTTATGAGAAAAGTAAATTTTTTACCTAAGAACTTTGATGAGATAGAAGCTCTGAGTTTTGTACTAGAGTCTTCACTGCGCCAAATATGAAAACTATAATATTTTAACTTAACAATTATGGGGTAATATTCTGTATTACATTTGCTAATAAAAACTCAGAAAATTAAAAGAAAATCTCCTTATTTAAATATATTTGTAAATAACACAATATTTTTGTAGTATCACAGGTAAAGTTGCACAAGAATCATATTTGATTATTAATACTCTGACAGCTATTGCAGTACAATGAAAATATACCACAATAATAACCAAAACAGATATAGTTAGTGTTGTTTTTGTATCCTAAGAGAAATAAATATATCATTACAAGAAGAAATATAGAAGAAAAGTCATTGATGTTGACAGAAAATGTTTGCATATATTTTTAAATCTTTTATTGTCAGCACTTTGGAATCTGGCTGTTATTATATTCTGTAAAAAATCAACTTTTCCATCTCATATAAACTAATTTCCAAGAAGTACCCATATATCATGCTAGTATTCCTCAGAGGAAATAAGATTATAGACCTACCAGCTGCAGAACCAAAGCTTATGATGTTTATGTGTACTTTCCTCCCTACTAAAATTGTAAAACCTATTAAAAAGTCTATGTACTTAGAAGAGATTCAAGTTTAAAAGATAGGATCACAGTCTTTATCATCTATTAATGTAATTTTATTGTTTACAACTTAATTATCAGAAAATATCTTTCTGTTTAGCTTAGTATATCCTTTATGTTTATGAATATATTTGTGCTTGTGAATGTGTATGTGGTTTTATATGATGTGTGTAAAGCTAAAACACATAGAGCACCCACAGACATACCCCTCCTAAACTGATCCCAAAGTTCCACTGTCATAGCTCAGTTATCAACAACACATTGTTATAATGAGTTTGTCTCTACGCTTTCTGCCGTGAAAGCTCACTTGAAAAATGGAAAATGCCTATGATCATGTATGAGTAAGAGATGTCTTCAAAAATTTGAAAACAACTATTCTTCATAAGAATTACACTCATTATCATCATATTTTCCTAACATTATAGCTGAAAGTCATATTTCCCAATATTAGCTATATTATTTATCTATTTTTAATGTAACAAGAGGAAGCTTTAGTGTTCTTTTGCTTAAACAAAGTTGAAAAACATGACAGTACCTCCAGTAGTGAATTGTGAGAATGAAATGGTGTTGTAAAATGTTTTTTCAT
Source organism: Microtus obscurus (assembly GCA_963919715.1). Taxonomy (NCBI): domain Eukaryota; kingdom Metazoa; phylum Chordata; class Mammalia; order Rodentia; family Cricetidae; genus Microtus; species Microtus obscurus. The sequence continues at coordinate 38,198,099 of CAWTZC010000093.1, forward strand.
TATTATTTCATTCTTCAAGAGATATGTATTCAATGAAATATATATCTGCCTAATTGGAGGAAATTTCTGTTTTTTTTTTCTTTTGGTTTTTCAAGATAGGGTTTGACTGTATCTTTGGCACCTGACCTGGAACTAACTGTTTTTTTTTTTAATTTTTATTTTTTTTTATTGGAAAAAAAAGAAATTGCTGCCTCCTCCCTGCCTCCCATTTCCCTCCCCCTCCTTTCCCTCCTCCTCCCCTTCCCCCATTCTTCCCCCTCCCTCTCCAGACTGAAGAGCAGTCAGGGTTCCCTGCCCAAAGCATGGGATAAAACCGGACTGTCTGAATTTGGCGGACAATGAGGGCTACTGAAAAGCCAAGGACAATGGCACCGGATTTTGATCCTACTTCATGTTCTGGCTTTGTGGGAGCCTACCCAGTTTGGATGTTCACCTTCCTAGACCAGGATTGAGCGGGGAGGACTTTGGAACTAACTCTTATAGACTAGGCTGGCCTCAAACTCCACCAACCTCTGCCTCCCAAATGCTGGGATTAAAGGCATGTGCCAACACTTCCCAGTCAGGATGTAAGTTCTTTAAGAAATAATCTTTTATTTTATTTTACTTCATTTTGTATTCATTTTATGTACCAACTACATTTCCCCCTCCTTCTCTTCCCCTTTTCTCCCTTCCCATCCACTCCTCACAGAAGGTAAGGCCTCCATGGAGAGTCAACAAAGTTGAGGCAGGACCAAGCCCATCCCCTTGTATGAAGACTAAGGATGGTATCCCACCATTGGGAATGGGCTCTGAAAAGTTATTTCATGCACAAGGGATAAATTCTTGATCCACTACCAAGGGATCCACATAGAAGGCAAACCACACAAATGTCACCCACGTTCAGAGGACCTAGTTCAGTCCCATGCAGGGTCCCGGGTTCTTAGCCCAGGGACATGAGCTCCCACTAGCTTGGGTCAGCTGTCTCTGGATTTTTCCATCGTGATCTTGACTTTTCCTTGCTCATATAATCCCTCTTCCCTCTCTCCTACTGGACTCCAAGAGCTATGCCCAGTGCTTGCATGTGGATCTCTACATCTGCTACAGGTGTGTCTTTAAGACAGGGGGTACCCCAGCATGAACAGATTCACTAGGACTCTTTGTCCCTAAGCAAATATTTGGCCGTAAAGACTACTGAGTGACACTCTTCAACACGCTGAACTATCTAGATATATGCAGACTAGCAGTGCCACCTAGATCAGATGAGCCTTCTAAAAGAAGCAAAGATTACCCAAGGTACTTGCAGGTGGCTCAGGAAACTAAAGTTCCTAGAAATGAAAGTCTTCGTCCCTGTGGGCTGCCTGCCAGTTATTGTAGTTCTCTCCAGGTTTCCAACTTATGTGAATTGTCAAATATGCTGGCACAAGTGTTTGGTGATTCAAATGCCTTTGAGTCATTTCAACTCCTGTACCACCTCTTCTGTATTCCTGCAACGAGTCCCCAAAAGACTCATTCAGAAAAAAAACACAGATTATTAAAAATTGTTCAAATATATGCATAACTCTATGAACAGACCTGTAGCTGTGTTTTAAAGTCTTTTCTCCAAGACTTGAAATATACTGGTAAATCTCTGTCTTCCTTTATTAGATGTTTCCATTCAAGAAATTTATTTCTTAATAATGCTCATCTGTTGTTCCGTATGTGTCACTATCTCAGAACTGATGTACTTGATTGTCTCTTCTCTCACTCTACCTTTATGGGAGGCCCCATCACGTTGGTCACAGTTGACTCATGTTCACTTTTGGCCTTTAACACTAAGTTCTTGTTTCTTGTATATTACTTTGTTCATAATTCATTACTAATAACACAAAGTTTAGAAACACACAAAAAATGAATAAGAAAAGGTAATTGTATCCTGCCCTTGAAGAATAGCCTTTATAGCATTAGAGATATTAATATTTTATGAGGATATTTAAATATTATTTTATCGTATTTGTCCAAGCAGTATGAAAAACGCAAACCAATTTGGCTATAATGGAAAAGAATAATTTTTTTATGAAATAGGTTTTGCTTTAGGATACAGGATGATCATAAAATATATTCATTTTGGATGTATTTTTTAACTGTCTCCATGCATGGTAAAACATTTATGTAAAAATAATGACATGCATACATTTTTGGCCATATATGATACTTAAGAAGAATTTTTGTATAAATATTTTTCTTTTGTCATCTTTCATTTATTCCAAAAGAATATAGGGTCTATTGGCTCATGTCCCATATTTGGGCACTTGCTGTGCTATGAAACCTTGTCTACATCTTATCATCCAATGATCTTTAACAAATTTATTTTTATTTTACTTTAGAAAGAAAACAAACTACCTGTATTCATTTTACATATCAATCCCAGTTCCCATTCCCTCTTCTCCTCCCATCCCCTCCACCTATCTCCTTATACACCCCTATCCACTCCTCAGAGAAGGTAAGGCATGGGGATGGTCCAGAGCACACCCTACTATATCTAAAATTGGCAAGGTATCTATCCAAAGAGAATTGGTTCCCAAAAAGCAAGTACAAGCAGTAAGGATAAATCCACCTGCCACTGGCAGTGGTCTGATAGTCTACCACAGCCATACAAATGTCACCCACAGATTCGATAAGATATAGGGGATTACTCCAGTTTTTTTTTTCCTGTATCTGTGTAGGTTTGCTTTGTTACTGAGTATGTGGTCAGTTTTAGGCATGCTTTCATGAAGTGCTGAAAAAAAAAGGTATATTCTTTTGTGTTTGGGTGGTCTGTTTTGTAGATGTCTGTTAAGTCCATTTGAGTAATGACATTTGTCAGTTCTCTTATTTCTCTGTTAAGTTTCTGTCTGGTTGACCTGTCCATTGGGTAGAGTGGGATGTTGAAGTCCCCTACTATTATTGTGTGGTGTTTGCTCTGCCATTTAATCTTTAGTAATGTTTCTTTTACATATGTGGGTGCTCTTTTATTTGGGGCATAGATATTCAGGATTGAGACTTTATCTTGTTGCAATGTTCCTGTTATGAGTATAAAGTGTCTTTCTCCACCTCTTCTGACTAATTTTAATTTGAAATCTATTTTGTTAGATTTTAAGATAGCTACACTGGCTTGTTCCTTAGGTCTATTTGATTGGATAATCTTTTTCCACCCCTTTATTCTGAGATAATATCTGTCTTAGAGATTGAAGTGTTTTCTAGTATATAGCATATGAATGGATCCTGCTTTCATATCTATTCTCTTAGCCTGTGTTAAAAATGACCAGTGAGTGTTAATTTCTGCTATATTTCAGTTGTAGTGTTTGTGTGTTTGCCTTTGCTGGTGTGGAGTTATCTGTTGCCTATTTTTTCTGAGTGCCGTTAACTCCCTTAGGTTGTAGTTTTCCTTCTAGTACTTTTTGTAAGGCTGAATTAGCAGCTAGATATTATTTAAATCTGGTTTTGTCTTGGAATATCTTGTTTTTTTTTTATATCAATGCTGAATGAAAACTTTGCTGGATATAGTAGTCTGGGCTTGCTTCTGCGGTCTCTTAGTTCTGCAGCACATTTGTCCAGGACCTTCTGGCTTTCCTGGTTTCCTTTGAGAAATCAGGTGTAATTCTGATAGGTCTGCTCTTATATGTTCCTTTACCTATTTCCTTTGAAGCTCTTCATATTCTTTATTCTGTATGTTTTGCATTAAAAAGTTTATTGGATTTAGTGTTTTCTTTGACCAATAAATCTATTTCATGTATAATATCTTCAACATCTGAGATTCTCTTTTCTATCTTCTGTATTCTGTTGGTTATGCTTGCCTCTGTAGTTCTTGTTCGTTTACTCAGATTTTCCATATCCAGATTTCCCTAGGATGGTGATTTCTTTATTGCCTCTACGTCAGTCTTCAAGTCTTGAACACTTTGAACTGTTCGTTTCACCTGACTGATTTTGCTTGATTGTCTTGGGTTTCTTTGAGAGATTTCTTGAGTTCTTCCATTTTTTTTTATTTGTCGTTTCCTCCATTGCTTTAAGGAACTTTTTCATTTCCTCTTTAAATGTCTCCATCATCCTCATAACGCTAGGATGGTATACCGAAAGCTGACGTTTAATCTATTTCATTCACTGACAGGTTAACTTGTTAGCATAACGAACTATGACTAGTTTTTCAAAAGTTATGCAAATATTGAGACACAATATGATGTATCAGGAGTGAGTGTAGACATCATCAGCTTCTTGCTTGTACCTCTGAACAAATGTGCTGCCCTACAAAGCTCCAGTAAAAGTTTCACTACTGTACATGGGCTCAGTCCTTTGACATGGATGCATAGGAAAATATAAAGTGTTTTACCCTTTTCCCCCATATTTAATATTCCAAGGCTATGTCCCCAGTTAGTTCCTTGGGCAGCTGAGGATAGGGAACCTGAAATGACCCTATCCTATAGCAATACTGACGAATATCTTGCATATCACTATAGAACCTTCATCTGGTGATGGATGGAGATAGAGACAGAGACCCACACTGGAGCACCGGACTGAGCTCCCAAGGTTCCAATGAGGAGCAGAAGGAGGGAGAACATAAGCAAGGAAGTCAGGACCACAAGGGGTGCACCCACCCACGGAGACAGTGGGGCTGATCTATTGGGAGCTTACCAAGGCCAGCTGGACTGTGACTGAAAAAGCATGGGATAAAACCGGACTCTTTGAACATGGCGAACAATGAGAGCTGATGAGAAGCTAAGGACAATGGCACGGGGTTTTGATCCTACTTCATGTTCTGGCTTTGTGAGAGCCTAGCCAGTTTGGATGTTCACCTTCCTAGACATGGATGGAGGGGGGAGGACCTTGGACATTCCACAGGGCAGGGAACACTGACTGCTCTTTGAACTGGAGAGGGAGGGGGAGAGGAGTGGGGAGAGGGGGAGAAAAGTGGGAAGAGGGGGAGGGAAATGGGAGGCTGGGAGGAGAAGGAAACTTTTTCTTTTTCTCAATAATAAATAAATAAATAAATAAATAAATAAATAAAAACATTCCAAGCAGAGTTCACCATCACAAACCTCATCCTGCCCTCCCTCACATGTCCCCCAACCCACCACTCATTTCCTTCTTTTAATATGTAAAGGTTATCTTGGAAAGTCAACAAATTCTAAGTCAGAGTAAGTGAAGCTAAGCCTTAATGAAGGGGCAGGGGCTTGGTCCTACCTTAATTTAAACTGTTTTCTTCTTTAATCAAATAAATTTACTGCAGCAACTATTATTTCAAATGTTTTCCTTAAAGTATAAAGGGCATCCATTCAATAAAAAAATTCTAATTTAGCTTATTTTTTTAATTAAGTTTTGATTGACAAGTACAAATTGTATTATGATGCATGACCTAATGTAGACATTCTAAATCAAGCTAATTAAGATGCCTAGTGCTTTGTATGAGCTTCTTTTTTATGCTGGGAAATTACTTAGTCCAAGTTCAGCAATTTTAAAGAAGCCACTGTTTTTAATTTTAGCTACTATGTTACAATTAGATCACTTGAACTCAGTTCCCCCAACTAATTAAAACTTTGTGCCATTTTTATCCTGATCATTTCCCTAATTCCTGGTTACCAGAACTGCCTTCTACCATTGGAAGACAGATTTTTTAAAACATAGATTTATATGAAATTACTTGGTATAGGACTGTGTGTAACAGATTTAGTTCATTAACAATAACATCTTTTAAATGTAAGGCCTCTTTATTTTCATTAATTGCTGTGGGTGTGTATTTTGAAGATGAAGGAGTATTTAGGAGGGTTCAGAGGGAGGAACAGGAAGAGAAATGATATAACTATGCTATAATATAAAAAAATTTTTCTTCAAGTTGTCATTATTTTTTGTGTTCCCTTTACCCCATAACCTCTTCGGCATAAGTTGTTATCAGTGTTTTTGATCTTGGCCACTCTTACAGGTGTAAGATGGAATATCAGAGCTGTGATTTGCATTTCTTTGATGGTTTAGAATGTTGAGCATTTCCTTAAGTGTTTTTCAGCCAATTTAGATTCCTCTGTTGAGAGTTCTTTGTTTGTCTTTCCTCATTTTTTATTGGATTATTTATTCTGAATAGAGTTAGAAAACACCTTATTGAATGATGTAACTTAACAAGAATGACAATTAAGATATATACTCACTCATAAGTGGCTCTTAAACATAAAGCAAAGAAAACCAGCCTACAAATCACAATCCCAGAGAACCTAGACAACAATGGCAAGGGCTGCAAGAAATTCAATGATCTACTAGAAGTGCATGAGCATCAAATTATTTAGATACATAATTAGTAATGACATTTGGGCTCACTGTGATTTTATGTATATTTTGGAGTAATGTTTAATGCTGTTTTTACTAAATTCATAGTAATAAAAACAGTGAGAGAATATTCACATTCTCCCAGTTCCTTACCTTTGATCCTAGCAATGCTGCTTCAACTCCCTGAGGCAGATTATAGATTTGATTTTCATATTAGTGATGGGGAATTTTGAGCAATTTTATAAACCTAATGTTTTATTAAAAAATCTTTGAGAGGGTTTTTACAGATTATTGGCCTATTTTACAATTTTTTGATTTGAGTTGATTTCTTTATGATTTTTTAAAAATTGTTTTTATTGAGCTACATATTTTTCCCTGCTCCCTTTTCTTCCTCTCTCCTCTCTTTTTGCCCCTCCAATTACTCCCCTTCTCCTAGTTTACTCAAGAGATCTTGTCTTTTTCTACTTCCCATGTAGATTAGATCTGTTGAGTTCAAGGCAATCCTGGTTTACATAACGAGTTCCAGGTAATCTAGGCCAAGATAATAAAATACAAGAAGACAAAAATAAACTCTAACAAAACAAAATAAAAATCTTATACATGCACAAAATAAAATCATAGCAAACATGGAGGCTTTTTTGTGTTGGCTATCTAATTGTCATGAGTATGGTTGATATTGGTTTGATTATTTTATCTTGTCATTATTAGTGCTTGGTGGCAGATTGTGACAGAGGAGGAGCATGAGTTTGTAAGGTCAAGAAGGTTGAGAATTTATGAGATTCTGGACAATGCTATATAATACAATCAAAATGCAATATATAAAAAATTAAATAAAACATTTAATTGTCATTTATTTACTTAATTAAAAGTATTGCAGGGTTGTGTGCATTTGGAATGTAGTATGAAGCTGTACCTCTTTATTCAACTATGTTTGATTCCCTGGAGTTTTCCAAATACATGCTGTTGTACCTGTAAATGGAGACAATGGAGGTAATTCTCTGTAATTTGGGTACATGCTTATTTGTGTCCCCTAATATTTCTGACAATGACTTCTATCGTTATTGGAAATTTTTAGAAGATTATATACTATCAAGATTGAATCATGAAGAATTAGAAACCATTGGCAGATTCATAAAGTTGAGTCAAAATACATCTCTTTCTTTATCTTTTTTGATTATATATACCGATCCTAGTTTCCACTCCTTTCCCTGCTCCGATTCCATGCACTTTCCTCCCCACCCTCAACTTTATCCTTCATCCACTCTTTAGAGAGGGCAGGCACATTGCTTTGTGGAAGGTCCAAGTACCCCTCTGCTTTATCTAGGCTGAGCAAGGTATCCATCCAAAAAGAATGGGTTCCCAAAAAGCCAGTACAATCAGTAAGAATAAATCCTGGTGCCACTGCCAGTGACCTAGTTGTCTGCCTCAGCCATACAACTATCTTTTTTTTTTTTTTTTTTTTTTTTTCCCGAGACAGGGTTTCTCCGTAGCTTTTGGTTCCTGTCCTGGAAGTAGCTCTTGTAGACCAGGCTGGCCTCGAACTCACAGAGATCCGCCTGCCTCTGCCTCCCGAGTGCTGGGATTAAAGGCGTGCGCCACCACCGCCTGGCTAGCCATACAACTCTTATCCACAGTCAGAGGGTCTAGTTTGGTCTTATGCTAGTTCCTTCCCTGTCCAGCTGGAGTTGATGATCTCACATTAGCTCAGGAAAACTGTTTCAGTAGGTGTCCCAATCATGGTCTTGATCTCTTTGCTCATATTCTTACTCCCCCTATTCTTCAACTGGAGTTTGGGACTCAGTCCAGCGCTCTGCTGTGCATTTCTGCCTCTGTTTCCATGAGTTGCTGGATGAGCATTCTATGGTGACATTTCATTTGACAATTTTGGGAACATGGGAATAGGAGGAGAAAAGAGGGTATAACGGAAAGAGAAGGGCAGAAGGGGTGGGGGAAAACAAACTTGAGCTAATGGAATATTCAAGGTAGTTGAAGGGCAGAGATGAGAGCAAGGAAAGAGATATATTGATTAAGGGATTCATTATGGGGCTAACAAGAAACCTGGCACAAGAGAAGTTCTCAAGAATCCAGCTAAGACTCTAAGCAAGAGAGGAGAGGTGGCCCAAACTGTCATTGCCCTGTAGTTAGATTGATGAATATGTTAAATGTTACCTTAGAACCTTCATCCAGCAACTGATGAAAGTACATCTCTTTTTAAAACATAAGTCTGCCAAGTCATTTGAAGAAAAATAAATATCAATATTCTTCTTTTCTTAAAGTACATCATCCTGATGCTAAATAAAAAGATACAAAATGAAAATGACTGAAATATCACTGATGAATAATATAGCATAATATCCTCATACTATATTAAAGATATGTGATGCTTATCTTACTGATAAAAATCAATAATTTTGATGCACATATTAACAACTTCAAATTTAAAAGAGAAAAGTAGCAACCTCTTACTAGAGGAAATAATTTGATATTGTCCTTGAAATACATTCCCTAAATTGAAGGATCTTATTCTACCATATTAAAGACTGCCTATGACAAAAACATACCTTGTAGCATATCTAGCCATTAAAAATTACATTTCTTCAAACCTTAGAAAACGTACTCAAAATTTATATATAGATATTTTTATTTTAAAATGTGGGTATTCTAAAGGTTTAATATTTACATAAAAATTTTAAAAGCATCAGTATTATTTCTAAATTTTGTTTTGAGTTTAAAAAACAGGTAACAATGCAAAATTCAATACAATAACTATGTATAATTGTAAATAAAGTAAAAGGACATTATATAATTAAAAGTGATTTCTGTAGCAAATATTGTACCAATTTATATTTTATTTATATTCCATTCAAAATGAGAGTAGTTGTTTATCACTAGTAATTTTATAACATGGTGACTTGTTTGAAATTAAACAAATTTTAAGAGGTAAAGATATTTTAATATTCTACAGTAATGAATTTCTTAACTGCATCCACGGGATACTGAAAAATCGCTCCAAAAACATTAAGAATCAATGATGTATGAAATGCTGTAATTTTTCCTGGTTTAGCTCACACTGTTACACCATTTGGGATAAAATTTCTGTCACTTTATGTCAAAACTGAAAACTTTAAGTAAAATACTATATGTTGTCCTAACAAACTATTTATAAACATCTGGACAGATTATAATCACCCCTTGGTGTTTAATAATGCTTTTATTAAAATTTACCAATAACTTTTATAGCTATTGAATTCATTTTATATTCCAGACATAAAGTATAAAACTACGATATAGTCTATAACATGTAATATGATACATGATATATAATAAACATATAAATATGTTGTAAAGATCATTGATGGAAAAATATGCAAGTACTCTTAGGCTATTGTGCCTAAATTTTAATTTATAACATTAAGGATAAAAATTTTGCTGAGCATAGCTTCATTTTTCTCATAGTGAACATCTTACCAGACAACAACCAGAACAAAATGCATATGTCAAATGTTAATTTGTGTTTGACATTTTTAAAGAGTTTTCTTAAAATATGTGACAATTTTAATGAACAAAAGACCTCCTGTGTAGTAAATAGAATAAATAAGACCCAAATGACAGTGTTTAAATAGTTTATGTTCTCTTTCCATGATAAGCATACACACACACACACACACACACACACACACACACAAACTATTTGTAAAGAAAGGTTTTGATTTTCACATTCAGATCCCAGTTTATCACTGAGAAAAATCAAGGCAAGAACAATCAATAAAAAGGCCCCACAGCCTTGCTCACAGGCAAATATGACAATGAAAATTTTTCAGCTGAGGTTCCCTAACGTATGTCTAAGCCTATTTCATGTTGAAAAAGACCTACAAGCATGAGGCTCAAAAGTAGAAGAGATCCAAAATCATGCAGAAGATTCCCCAGCTCAATACATTTTAGTATCCCGCCAACTCCATCCCAGAATAACTTGCTGTTTTCCTCCTAAAATTAAGTTTCTGATATCTCAATGTTTTGACATAGATGAACTAAATAAAACACAATAAAACAAAAAGTCTTTGTCACCTAATGACACAATTCTAATATACATTAGTATATTAAGTCAGGACAAATTTATTGAAAGTGATCCTGTGTTGAGGAAGTACATAAAGAGTCTATTTTCTTTCTACATTAAATTTCATGGTTTAAATTATATTTGTTCCTGCTTTTAAAGACTTTTAGGTTTGCTGTACTTTTTGTGAGTTAACAAAGTACTTAATTTCTAATATCTTGAAGACTTACAATTATCACAGTATTAACAACAATTGCATTCACTTTAATACAAGACAAAGCACAATGTGTTAGATATTCTGACAAAATTAATACTTCACAAATAGCATTGTGATAGTCTTAATCATTAATTAGTTACTTGAAAAAGTTAGTCCCTTAAATTTAATCTTATTTGTGAGTATGTATGAGTGTATTGTGTGTGATAGAAACATAGAGAGAGAGAGAGAGAGAGAGAGAGAGAGAGAGAGAGAGAGAGAGAGAGGAGAGGAGAATATATTTTTCTGGGAGACTCTATGATTCACTTACTGATTAACTAGTCTATTCCATATTTTAAAAAGTAGTTCAAGTTACTGATTTTCTTATATTTTATTTTGGAATTGTGTTTCCAGTGATAACCAATTATTTTTAAGATATCTTTATATCTAGCTTATTGTGGTTTTAGGGGTGATCAGTCACAAAACTACAAAGTATTCTGAAATTATTTAGAGCACAGTAATACTATGACAAGGCTTCAACTTGATGTGAATGTATGTTCCTTCCTTTAATAATTTTGAAACATGAATTTATTTAAAATCCAAAAATGGAAAACAGAGATTGAAAGCATTTTCTCTATAATAATTAGATTTACTTGATATTTTAAAATCCTCGGTTTATTCTCAATTCTGATCCTGACTATGGGTCTCAGATGTTCTGTACCCTCATCAAGGTATGTGTGAATCTTGAATGTTACAGAGACAAGTATTAACTCTGCTAAATAATTATGGTTTTGTGCATTTTGATTTCACTACTTACTTTTTCCTTTTTTCTGTCATAAAGTTTTATTTAAAATGTTGTGTCTTTAAAAATTATTCATAAACATTAAGTGTTTTAGTTGAAAGCTTTCTGATGGATACATTGGCTATCAAAACAAATAAACAAATATCCAAAATATACAGCATGAGTTCCTTAGCAAATCTGAAATAAGAACCTTCATATTCATATTGCTAGCATGAATGCTAAATTAAAGCCTACATCGTATGACTATCCATATTATTCACATGATATTTATGTACTTTTATAATTTTCTTAAAAACTAAACCATCTGATAGTTATTAATAATCTAAATATGTTCTCAGCCATGTATTTTTCTATAAAATAAATGAAGCAATTTCTATTAGTTTAATCTTTTAAACTAACATGAAGCTTTTAAATGGCCATGGTGCTTCGAAGTATGTTGTTTCTGAACTACTTCTTTAATGAAAGTTTCAAAGTGTTTAGTATTTATTTATAAATAATTAAATATCTCACCTATAAATTAAATAAATGGAGGATTTTAGATAACTACCACGATTACTCAAGGACACAAATGGTGATATTTAGCAAAGTTAAGATGAATTAATACAAGACTGGCAACATTATTTGGCTGCAGTTTAAAACAAGTGTTATCATCATCCTCACAGATCCCAAATCAGAGTGAATACAAGGAAGAAATCAGTGGGAGGATGGAGGAACTGTGGGAGTGCAGACAAGATACCTGGAAAGTTTGATGCAGGTTTAATTCTTTTCCTTCCTTCAATGAAATCATATATTACCTTCTATATTAAACCCGTGGTCTTTTAATAAAAGCTTTATATTAAATTCTTTCCCTGCTGAGCACTTCCTGAAGGACAAAAGCAGTGGCAGCATGCTCTTTTTATATAGTTGATGTATTTATTTGTGGGTGAAAGTAATTTTAGTAAGAATGACTCATGAGTCACTCTATCAGATGCTGAAAACAGAAAAGTTTTATACTCCTGACATGGTACAGTGTTGAATAGTTACTTTAGCTTATAAAAGCTCCTGCTTTAATCAGAGATGTGTAAACAAAGACTGCTTATTCATTTCTCAGCTTCCATGACTCAAACAATGACACAGAAACTATACTAATTACAATACTGCTTGGCCAAGAGCTTAGGCATATTCCTGGATAACTCTTATTTCTTAAATTAACCCATTTCTATTAATCTGTGTATTGCCATGAGGCCTGTGGCCTAACGGTAAAGGTTCAGGTCATATTTCTCCTCTGGCAGCTACCCAATGTCTCTTTGACTCTGTGTATTCTCTCTCTCTTTCCGTTCTAATTTCCCACCTGGCTTTACTCTGCTAAGTCATTAGCCCAAACAGCCAAACAGTTTTTTTCATTAATCAATAAATATAACCTATATACAGAATGACGTCCCACATCATCTTCCCTTTTATGTTTAATTAAAAAGAAAGACTTTTTCTTCAACACAGCAGAGTTACATAGACAAAACTGTTATAAAGTGAGAATTATAGTTACAATATTGAGGGGGTGGGTTGAGACAGGGTTTCTCTGTAGCTTTGGATCCTGTCCTGTAACTAGCTTTTGTACACTAGGCTGGCCTCAAATGCAAAAAAAAAAAAAAAAAAAAAAAAAAAAAAAAATCCCTCTGACTGCTTCTGTATCCCAAGTCCTGGATTGAAATCATGCATTATCACCACCCATCTATTTATAGTATTTCTTTGTAAGTCTAAAGTTTTATATTTTTCTTTTATCATAACTGAGGAAAATTACAACTATCGATATTCATTTATTCAAATACCTAGGAAAAATATAATATTACCAAAGTAAAGAATTGCGTTGTAAACAACTTCAAAATTGTAGAATACATCTTGATGCCTGGACAGTCACCCAAAGTTCTTCAATAATCCTGGGAAATGCATCCTCATCCTACAGGCTAATAGTATCCAGCAGACTTTTCCATGAAGCAGGAAATTTGAAGATCTGATCTGTCTTATAATGGCAAAGTTCATCAGTTACTTTCTCCTGTGTCCTGCAGAATATTTGACAGTTTCTTCTGTGAATCAGGACCCTGATGGGCCATCCTATCTTTTAAAAAGTTCAGCAGTCACTTTTATGTGCCTCCTACATGTCTAAATCATAGAGCATATCATTAAGTAATCCAGACAAGAGCAATTTCTTGCCTAATTGGACCCATTTTCCAATTGAAGTACTTGGTGCTGTCAAGAGCAGACATGTGTCATCATAAAAAAAAGTCTAAGTTCATAAAACATTTTAATTACTATATTCTACAGGTCTCTGAAGTGTTGACGAGTATCTAGCTAACGGAAATATATCTTTATATATATATATATCTATAAAACCTACCTAGTATGACTAAAATTTTTATTATTATGGGAGACTATTTATCTGTATTTTAAAATTATATATTACATTAAAATGAGATGCACAAATATAATACATTAAATAGGAGTAGAAATACATACACACAGTGTAACAAAATTGACCTGAAATTTGCATTAATTGACCAGGATCAATACCAATACAATATATTCATCTCTATATCATTTCCTCCTTATTTTGTTTTTTTTTTAAGAAATTGTTTTAGAAATTGTGAAAATTAATTACTTATAATCAACCCCCTTTAAATGGCAACAAACATTTATAAGCAATCATTTTGAGAATTTGGGCACAGTTTTCTTCAAACTGCTTCCTTTTTGTTGGGTGAAGTACTTTTAGGGTTCATGAAGACCTTTCAGGGGTTCCTGTTCCATCTAACCACAGTAGTTTGGAAGGAATCCACAGGTTCTTATCTTCTGTGGAAATAAAAGCAGAACCTATTTTCTAAGGAATATATCCTTAAACCTAAATTTTGAAGTCAAGCAAGATACCTTAAAAACTCAAAAAAATCAAAGACAATACAATAATATGCATAATCCATTATCTCTGTATATATTCCATTTTACATGGCTTATTTTTCTTTACTCCTTTAATCTATAACTATCAGTACTCTTTTAAATTACTTACACTGTCCTTTTAAAGACTTTTTAACTTTCTTAAAGCTATTTATTTCTTTTTATAACTTTCTTTCTTCTGTAAATTCTTTCTTCTCTCTCCCAAGTCTGTACACTTTTTGAACACACTATATCTCATTTAGAGGTCTTTTATGTTTGATTCTGCCCTATTGTGTGTGTATCTGAAATTCTTTTCTGACAAAGAACATTCTTAAAATTGTAAACAGTGTGGTCACAGCAGCCCTCGATGCATAATCTGCCTCACTCAGCCTTTCAATATGGCAGTGGTACCTTTACCACAATCTCTGGTATGTCTGGGGAGGAGCTGATCTGAGTAAAAGCTAAATATGCCATGCAGTGCACTGCACCACCTGGAAATATCTCTGTGTGGGAATCTGCCATGCTCTCCTGTCTGTTCACGCCTAGCAGACCCAATCCAACTGATTGCCCAGGCAGAGAGTACTAAGTTGCTGTCATGCTATCAGCTTCTTTCCTCATAAACTTGAGTGGTTATACAAAGACCCAGAACCAAAGTGGATGATGTTAGTCCATGCCTGTTAGTCCCAGTCGTTCTGACGGTATTTGTAGGTGGAAATTTCTCGAATGTTTCCTTCCTGTCCAGACCCAAATAAGATGATGTAGGCTTCTCCTCTGTATGCTATAAATATGTTTTCTACCATTTATTAATAAAGAATCTCTTTTGACTAGGGGCTTAGCAGAGTAAAGCCTGGCAGGACATCTACACAGAGATCTGTAGAAAAAATTATTGAAGTTGAGGAGGCACACTGTTGCTGCCAAAGGAGACAGATGCTCGACAGAACCTTACCAGTAGGCCACAGCTTCATCACAATACAAAGTAATAGAAGTGGGTTAATTTAAAATATACCAGCTAACTAGTTATGCACCTGAGTTGTTGGTCAAACAGTGTTGGAATTAATATAGTTTCTGTGTGATTATTCAGGTCTGGGTGGGCAGGAAATGAAAGAGCAGTCTCCACTTAAAGAGGTGCAGGCACCAAGTCCTAATACCAACTGTTGCATATTAGGTTTGTAAATGTAGTTGCTGTAACTTTTCATTGATTTGGAGGTATGAATGGAAAGGGTATTTGAAACAAATGCATTCAGTCCTTCAAAGAGAAATTAGGAAAGCAGTCATGATGGAAAAAAAAAAAATAAATAAATAAAATAAACTATTTTTTCATTCTAGTTGTCACCAGGTATTGTTTTAATAAAACATTAAAATGCTTTTACATAACTTCTTTTTCATACTTATGACAATTTAAAAACTTGCATAATAAGTTTTTTTTTTATTGGAAAAAAAGGAAATTTCTGCCTCCTCCCCGCCTCCCATTTCCCTCCCACTCCTCCCTCTCCCCACTCCTCCCCCTCCCTCTCCAGCCTGAAGAGCAGTCAGGGTTCCCTGCCCTGTGGAACGTCCAAAGTCCTCCCCCCTCAATCCTGGTCTAGGAAGGATTGGGAGCTCACCAAGGCCCGCTGGACTGTGACTGAAAAAGTATGGCATAATAAGTTTTATGTCGTAAGCGGCACACACCTTTAATCCCAGCACTTGGCAGGCAGCAGCAGGTAGATCTCTATGATTTTGTGTATAGCCTGGTCTACACAGAGAGTCAGGACAGCTGGGGCTGTTCCAAAGTGAAACCATATATTGAAAAATAAAAAATAAACCTTTTATGTTACTTTTACTTTTCTTAATATTTGAAAAATAACTAATTCCTCTTCACAAATATTTGATACTTGTTTGTGTGAAACTAGCCTCTGCTTAAATACAAACTTATAAAATTACTTTTAAAAATTAAGTGTTATATTAAAATTGGAAAACTGTGGGTTTTCTGAGTCTGTGCTTTATAACATAATGGACAGCTCATGGGGTCACTCTTATTTTTCTTATATATAAAAACTTGTAAATTTGTGAAATCATATAATTTTAATTAAAGTTGTTTTTCTTGCTTTTATAATATCTGTTTGAAGAATTTGTGCGTCTTATTTTTAATTAACTCTACATATTAATTTTTAAACATCCTTATAAGCTCATCTGTGAGAATTACACTAACCTTAAAACTATATATGTATATAATATGAGTTGTTTCTTCCATGATTTAATTTAAATATTTTGTTATTCTTGGAAATTGTTGTTTTTAGTTCCAAAGTGATACCAAATATATTCTTTTTCATATTTTGATTAAGTAAAACATTCCAAGTGATAGTAGTAAGCTCTGTACATATAAAATTTTAAACAATGGATATAGTAACTCAGGTTTCTCTTTGCTGCCAATCTCATTTTAAGAACTAATTATTCAAAATATTTCTCAAATTAGTCCTTTCCCAGGTTTTTTTAGTAAATGGAAGTTACTTTAATTTCATAAATTTCTATAATTCTGAATGGGTTAATGTGGAAATGACAATGTATTTACAATGACATTTATCATTATTTAGCTACTGGATGTTGGACCCCATTATAGGAAACCTTGATATTTATTCTGTTTCATAAGAAACGTTTGATAGTTCAACCCATTCTGCTCAACCTAAAGCAGGACACCACAAGTGGCGACTGAACTGGAAATCACCTATAGTGTTCAACATCACTCATATTCTAGAATTCATGTATGAGCCTCCAAGAGTAAATTCATTTATCTGCCTAAATAAAGAGATAATGTATTTA
Source organism: Microtus obscurus (assembly GCA_963919715.1). Classification (NCBI taxonomy): domain Eukaryota; kingdom Metazoa; phylum Chordata; class Mammalia; order Rodentia; family Cricetidae; genus Microtus; species Microtus obscurus. The sequence continues at coordinate 38,215,085 of CAWTZC010000093.1, forward strand.
CTTTTACTTAACACTTGGAATTAAAATCAGTTGAAACTGCTTGTAAGATGGAAGCAAAATGCAATGTTTTTTTTTTTTTTTTTTTTTTTAGGGTGTAGTTTTGAAAGCCACCTTAAATATTTCAAAAGAAATAATCAAGTTTTGAGAAGTCTTCCATCATTTCTGCTGCATCAAATTTTCTTAAATGTTTTTGTTTAGATGGAAAAATGAGTTGTCTCTGAACTCACTCTAACAGTGTGAGGATTCTGTTGACTTCACACAGAGGGCAGAATAATGAGGCTCCATTGAGTGCCCTCCTTACATCCATAGGCAGTTTTAAATGTCCACCTTCAGGAAAGCAGAAGGGTTAAAACTGGAAGCCAGTATTTTGAAGATCAGCTGTTATCAAACAGCTTGATAAACTGAAAATGGCAATGCATAAATTGGTTCTCAACTCAATCATAATATTATAGTGAAAATAGATTTCATATGTGTAACTACCATAAACAGTATTGTCTTTTAATTATTGACATATTATTACCCCTGATATCATAAATAAAAAGGATGAAATATTTATAAAATGAAATTTCAATAAAATATTAGTCAATGTAGCATGTCTGTTCACGAAAATAAAATACAGTTGTGCTTGAGAAGTAGTATAATTTCATTTCATAAATACTGACTCATATGGCTGATAGGCCAGCATTAATTATTGTAATACATTTAAATATTTTTAATTAATCTTGCAAATAATATTTAAGGCTTGGCAGGGTGGCACAGGTTTGTCATCATAACAGTTGTATAATGGAGGCAAGAGAATGATAAATTCAAAGCTAAAATCAGCTGCATAGAAAAGCTGTGTGGTCTACAGAGTAAGACACTGCCTCAAACTCCAAATGTAGATAAAGGAATATATCTTACATTAGATTTTATGAAGTAATATAAAATATTAATATGTGATTTTATTTTTCACATGTCATATAATTTATATATATATAGTGTTTATGTATTGAAAGGCATAAGCAGAGTTTTGAATCCGTTTATTTCTTTATGTATTGATTCAATTTCTAGTGATCAAATATTAAAACGAAAATTTTAATGCTATAATTATGTGGGAAATAATCTATGGCAAATGACATAGAAATGATTTATAAAACATCTTGGGCTTTACTTAGTTTAGTCTAGCTTGATTTCATATTCAAAGAACACCTGTGCTAAGGTTGGTCTTTTAATTAAAACTGTTTAAGTTTTAGTGGACACTTATTGGTAAATTTAATCTCTTAATTCATATTATCATATACTTTATTTCATTAGCATATATTTTATCTTTCCTTTATAAGACATTGCAGTAAAGATGTGCTAAATTCATTATTTTTAAAATATAAATAAAATGAGTCTATCTTATTTAAAAAAAATTATAATAGTATTAACTGCTTTTAAAAACTATGAAGTAGCCTCATCAGTAATTGTGGATATTAATTTATTATACTATGTTATATATGTCACATTCATTAAATTCTTTAAAGACGAAATCATAAAAAGCTCTTGGATATGGACTGAAATATCCCTGGTCACAATGGAAAGTGAAATGGAAGGCAGGAAACTTGGTCTACTTGTTGAACTCCTAACAATAGGAGATTTGAAAGAAAGCTGTTGCTTTCTTTGGCTGGTTATTGGGAACCTATTCTTCATACTGGAGTGCTTTGCACAGCCTTGATACAAGGGGTGGTGCTTATTCTTACTGCAACTTGACAACTTGATGTTAGTTGATATCCACAGAAGGCCTGCCCCTTTCTGAATAGAAACAGAGTAGGAGTGGATCAGGGGAAGGACAGGGAGTAGAGGTTGGGGAGGTAAAAGAAGGATAGAAGGGAAGGGAAACTGTGGTCCAGATGTAAAAGAAAACAAGGAAAAGAAGGAGGGAGAGAAGGAAGAAGGAAAGGAAAGAGGGAGAGAGGAAAGAGGGAAAGTAGGAAGAAATGAGAAAAATTTTGTGACCCACATATGGTCCGTGTATAGCCTCCATCATAATTCATAAATGTTCTGTCATTGCCATTCAACCAGAACACTGGATTAATTCCTTACTTCATTCACACAGAATGCAGGGTTCATTCCTTATTTCATTTGAAACCTCTATTTTGTCAAACAGTAAATGATACAGATTCCCAAGTTAAAAACATTCATAAAGTATCTCCATCTCTTTTCCATTCAACTACTACACTGTCAATAGACTCACAGTTGGTTATTTTCTCTGCATTCCCCCCCCCCAGAAGAGATTACTCTCATACTCACTACACACAAAAAGTACTTCTTTAAAAGGCAAATCTGATTAACTCTTTCTCCACCCCAATACCAACCCCTAGATCTTCAAGTTCTGCAGAAGAAGTCTCAGTGTCATATATTGGACTCCACTCTTTCTGTTCAACAGAGCACATTGGTACAGCTATCCACACATTCACTATACAGAAAACGTTCTACTGATGCTCCTGTAATGAACTCTTTCCTTCTTTCCTCAAGGTTTAATTACTTCATTACTTCTGTTGTTGCTCAGATCCTTTTCTATAGATTGCTGCGTTATTTAATATTTTTCTCCATAACGTTTGTCATATATGACTTTTCTTTTTACTGTTCAGTTATTTCCTTCAAACTCTATATTTTAGCTCTTTATTGAAATGTCTTATTTTTAATTCATTCCCAAAACACAAGAAAAATATCAGAGCCAGAGGTTTTTTTCTCCTTTTTCAATGACATATTCTTGTGTGCTGAAGATTGCCCAGTAGAGAATAGTGATTAAAAACACAAATGATGAAAGAATGCATGAATGATTTTCAAATTGGAAGGGAAGTTATCTCCTTAGAGTGATTTAATTCACTTATAAATCTTTAATTCACTTGGCCTCTTTCATAGAATTAGTTTTGCAGCGAACTCTGATTTTTCTTTTAAGTACTTACAAACTCCATTTAAATGTTTTTTCTTCATTTTTAAAATATATAGAGCCCAATTATTAACAACTAGAGTTGAACTATAATCATTCTGAAGGCATTAAAAACCAATTTCATCTGTTTTAGTAAAATACATAAGGCAACTAATTTCATATAGACATTATTATTGATAAATACCAAAATGAAATTCTGATGCTAGATATCTTCACTTAAACTTTGTTGTTCTTTTGCTCCTTAATTTCCATGTTTTCATTTTTAACATGGTATCCTACTTATAATATACTTAAAATATAAATAAATTTTGTTGGTCTCATGAGCTTTATATAATATGCAAAGAACATAAATAAGTCCTATTTTGTTGATAACATGTGTGATTTAACATGTATTATCTCAGAATCCTGGCATGCCAATTGTCATCAATTACTTAAATTAAAGGGAGGGGGAGCCCTTTTATCTTGATGTTGTCTTCCAGGAAACATAACACAAAAGTTGTATTTTGCGGAATTTTGACCAAGTCAACATTATGGAATTTCAAAAAATATGAGCATATGCTATTTCTGCAAATTATTCATTTAACAGATGATTTCTAAACCCTAAGTTTATATAAAGATCTCTGTCTACTTTGTCATAATTTAACAGAGACACTGACCACTATGCGGTGAGAAACTTTTCTATCTCAAGTGCTCCTTGGAATACTGTGTTGAGTAATCCAGACCCTGAAGTGAGGTGAACAAACTGTCGATTGATACCTTTGAAAGAGAGAACAAGATAAATCTTCCTCTCCTTTCATTTCCTTACTTTTGCGCACTGACTGAAAACCAACACGGAAGAAACAAATAACACCAATTAGACACACTTGGAAAATAATGATGAATTCCTAATGAAACTGTTAGCCATTAATGAGTTGAGTGATTGTGTTTAAGGAATGATGCAACATGCTTGTCTAGATGCATTGTATTTAAAATGGAGTGTGCGAATTGAAGAGCATGGCTGGCTTAAGAATGGAGAGAAACCCCTCGCAGTCCTGAGTTCCTTGCTCGTGCTCTCTCTCCTTCTTCTCCTGATTTGGACCTTGAGATTTCTGTCCGGTGCTCCAATGTGGGTCTCTGTCTCTGTCTCCTTTCATCGCCTGATGAAGGTTAATATTCAGGAGGATGCCTATATGTTTTTCTTCGGGTTCTCCTTCTTATTTAGCTTCTCTAAGATCATGTATTAGAGGCTCAATGTCCTTTGTTTATGTCTAGAAACCAAATATAACCGCGAGGGGTGCACCCACACACCGAGACAATGGGGATTTTCTACCGGGAACTCACCAAGGCCAGCTGACCTGGGTTTGAAAAAGCCTGGGATAAAACCGTCTTGGGAAAAAACATAGAGACAATGAGGACTACTGAGATCTCAAGAACAATGGCAATGGGTTTTTGATCCTACTGCACGTATTGGCTTTGTGGGAGCCTAGGCAGTTTGGATACTCACCTTACTAGACCTGGATGGAGGTGGGTGGTCCATGGACTTCCCACAGGGCAGGGAACCCTGATAGCTCTTTGGGCTGAAGAGGAAGGGGGACTTGACTGGGGGAGGGGGAGGGAAATGGGAGGCTGCGGTGGGGGAAGAGACAGAAATCTTAAATAAATAAATAAATAAATAAATAAATAAATAAATAAATAAAGGAGATAAAGCCTATAAATACTACTCTGTACAGTTAGCAGTGCATAAAATAAAAAGCCTGCAAACCCAAAGAGTAACCCTCTGTTACCAATCTATTAGTATATATTATCAAAACCCACTTATTTCACGTGGAAATAAATGTTAATATAGGAGATAATTCTAGTTTGTGTGTGTGTGTGTGTGTGTGTGTGTGTTTCTTGAGACAAGGTTTCCCTGTAGTTTTAGAGCCTGTCTTGAAACTAGTTCTTTTAGGTTAGGTTGGCCTTGAATTCACAGAAATCTCTATCTGCCTCTGCCTCCTGAGTGCTGGAATTAGAGATGTGTGCCACCACTGCCCGGCTAATTGTATTATTTTAGTTATTATATTTGTTTGATTTGGGGCTTTTTCAGAATTGTAATGCTTTACCTACATCCAATATTCTCTTGGATTGTTCAAACTCACTTATCTTTGCGTTACATGAGAATCTCAAATTGCTTGACACTTCTCTTATTATTAATCAATGCTGTTTTATTTTTAATTATATTATTTTACTTGTATTGATAAAATGATTCAAATTCTTAGTTAGCATGAAGACAACAACGATTATCTATAAGTATTTAGTATTATTGATAGTAATTTGAGTCATCTATTATGAAATCAACGTTATTAAAACAATTTGCATGAATAGGACATAACATTGTAACAAAATAATCGAATGCTATTATCCACAACTCAAAGGTAATTTCACTAATTATAAGTAAATATTGTAGCTGAGCAGCACAGATCATTATAATTTTCTCCAATTGCACAGTTTAATTAGATATAACCATGAACTACTCAGGTGTATTTCAGTGCATTGTAGGTGATGGATAGAATTAGGGAACTCCATTGCCTTGTGTAGAACAATAACTGAAAATACATTGTGCTGCAATGCATTATGAACTGTAATTCTCAAAATTTAAAGATTTAAATTCTTTAAGACTCTGTTCTCAGTCATATTCTAGGAGTAAGCTGAACATTATTTTATTTGGCTACTGTTTTTACCAGATGGATTATATTTGCAAAGGTTTATTAGAATACCTCAGTGCAATTTAAAAAATCAATTGAATCTTTGCTGGTTTTATATAAATGCATTGTTTTGTAGCACTTATGTTCTAATAGTAAATGACTAACATTAATTTTAGCACAAAATTACAATTATAAGTAACATATTTTATAACCTTTATTGCTTTGGTAAGATATCTTTTAATGTTTCAAGAGCACATTATAGATGTGAATTAATTTTATGGGCATCTTTTAATATCTGGCTACTTTGTGAATAATAAACTATTGTTTTCATAATTTTGATAGATGATCAAAAGAATAAATTATATATTTTGTAAAAATGGGTGCATAGTTTTTTTTTTTTAGTAATTTTCAATATGATGAAATTAGCTTTGGAGTCCTTATTTTTCTCCCTGCATATTGAGTGCCTTCAATATATTCATTTCTGATATTATGCTCTTATTAATTCTCACATTACTTAATGTAACTCTCACATTCATCTTGATTTATATGTTTAGAAAGACAGTCAGGAATTAAGGCTAAAAATTGAAAAATGGGAAATCTTAAAACTGAGCTGATTTGTATACAAGAGAAAATGCAATCATAAAATTTGTAGATCAATGGACAAGACTAGGAAATAAACCAAACCTACACAGACACACACACCATGTGTTTTATATTATTGTTATTACTAGGTTTTATTTTAGGTGTTTAATATGGAACCCTTGTAGAATGTAGAAAACAAAAAAAGGGAATTTTTTGTGTACAGCTTATATCTGTTTGAATTCTATTTCAGACTGTTCATGTCATGGAAGATGAACCATTATTATAATTTTTCTTTAAGATTAGCTTTATTGTGATCAATGTCTATTTGTCTGTCTTTCCTCATGTGTGCATTTCTACAGGGAATCCAGAAAAGAGCATTTGATTCCTTGGAGCTGGACTTACAGTCAATTTAGAGCCTACATCCCCCCCCCCCCCCAATTGTGGTGCTGGGAAGCAAAATTCAGTCGCATATACATGCAGGCTTTTTGTACTTAACTGCTGAGACATCTATGGCATTTGGGGATACCAGTTTATAATTTTACATATTGTTATTTTTTCTGATTTACTTTAAATCTAATTTACATAAGGAAAATTAAATAGTTCATCATAAGTCAACTTGTAAAAATATAAAAACAATAGCTAAATACTTCTTTATATATATATATATATATATACATACATACATACATACATAATGACTGATTTCCTGTTTAAAACAAAGAAGAACTGCATTCTATAAATAAATAATTTGGTAATAATCATTTAGGACAAAATATATAACATTAATTTAATCAAGTTGAAAAGTGAAACTTTATCCTTGTAAATAACCAAAATTATACATAATTATCTAAATAGCATTTAAGTTTTATTATTAATTATGTATTTAAGACACACTGATTAAACACTTTCAAGTATAAATAAAAAATTAATAAATATTTTTAATTCAACATCTGAGACATGTATACTCACTCTAGCATTTTGTTGAGAGTTATATGCATATTTTTATTGGAAAATCCTAGAATATTGCTTTCTTCAATTTGTAAAATTCTGGTTTTGTTTTTACTGACAATTTTTTAAGTTGTCTAATCACAGTTTAAAAATATTCTAACTTAGAAAAATCCCAAGCACAAATCTATAACATATATGTATATTATATTTTTACATTACACATTATATTTTTACAACTTTCATTTTATTATGAGTGCATATGTTAATTCAAGGTCATACAAATCATGTGTGTGGAGATGCCCCTGTCATATAGTAGTTTCCATCCTATCTTTTTTAATTAATTTATTTATTTATTTTTAAGATTTATTTATTGTGTATACAGTGTTCTGTCTGCATGTATGCCACCAGACCAGAAGAGGGCACCAGATCTCATTATACATGGTTGTGAGCCACCATGTGGTTGCTGGGAATTGAACTCAGGACCTCTGGAAAAGCAAGCAGTGCTCTTAACCTCTGCGCCATCTCTCCAGCCCCATATCTTTTCTAATGTTTAAAAAAATATATATTTATTTTACAACCAACTTTTCTCATAAACGTAGCAATTAAAGTTCTCCATCCCTCCCCTTCTGCTCCCCAAGCTTCTCCTACCTACCCCTCATCCACTCCTCCAGAGGCCCCACAGACTGGCAAAGCCACATAGCTGTAACCCACAGGTTAACAAACTAGGTAGTTTGAGCCTATTCAGGTTTAGACAGTAAACTCCCACTAGCTCATGTTAGCTGTTTCTGTGGGTAGCCCAATCATTGTCTTGACCTCTTTGCTCAAATTATTGCTCCTCTCTCTTTCGACGAGACTCTCGAGCTCGATTCAGTTCCTAGCTGTGGATCTCTGCATCTGCTTCCTTCACTTGCTCAATGAAGGCTTTATGATGGAACTTAAGGTAGTCAGCGATCTGATTACAGGTGAAGTTAAGGCACCCTCTCCAATATTGCTTAGGATCTTAGGCCGGGTTATCCTGTGGATTCCTGGGACTTTTGTTAGTGTCAGGTTTCTCACTAACCACATAATGGCTCCCTCAATCAAGACAACTCTTTCTTTGATCACCCTCTCTGTCCTTCCCCCATCTTTACCATCCTGTTCATTTCTGTTGTCCTTCCCCTATATCTTTCCTTTCTACCCTTCCTTCTCCTCACCACAACCCCAATTTTCTCTGGAGATCTTGTCCCCTTTCCCTTCACAAGGGGATCAAAGTATGTCTCTCCTAGGGTTCTCCTTGTTACCTAGCTTCTCTGGGATCATAGGCTATAGTCTATTTTGCCTTATGTCTTTGCCTTACATCTAATATCCACATTTGAGTGAGTACACACCATATTGGTCTTTTGGGGTCTGTGTTACATCAGTAAGGTTTTTTTTTTTTTCTAGTTCTATCCATTTGCCAGCAAATTTCAAGACGCCATGGCTTTTGCCACTGAGGATACTCCATTGTATAAAAGTACAACATTTTTTTTAATCCATTCTGTGGTTATGGGGAATCTAGGGTGTTTTTAGAATCTGGTTATTATGAATAGTGCTGCTATGAAAACAGTTGAGCAAATGTCCTTGTGGCATGAGTGTGCATCATTTGGGTATATGCCCAAGAGTGATATTGCTGAATCTTGAAGTAGATTGCTTCCCAATTTTATGAAAGATCACCATACTGATTTCCACAGTGGCTGTACAAGTCTGCACTCCTATCAGGAATACAGGAGTGTTCTCCTTTCTCTGCATCCTCTCCAGCATAAGCTGTCATTGATGCTTTTGTTCTTAGCCATTCTGACAGGTGTAACATGGTGTCTCTGAGTCATTTGGATTTGCATTTCTCTGATGGCTAAAGATGTTAAGCAATTTCTTAAGTGTCATTCAGTCATTTGAGATTATTCTATTTGGGAATTCTCTGTCTAGATCTCTACCCCAATTTTTAATTCGATTACCTAATATTTTAAAGTCTAGTTTCTTTTGTTCTTCATATACTTTGGAGATCAGTTTTCTGTGTGTTGTGGGATTGTTAAAATCTTTCCCATTCTGTAGACTGCTGTTTTGCTATATTGACTGTGTGCTTTGCCTTATAGAAGCTTCTCAGTTGCAGGAGGTCCCATTTATTAAATGTTGCCCTCAGCATCTCTGCTACTGGTGTTATATTTAGAAAGGGCTCTCCTGTATCCATGCATTAAAGGCAACTTCCCACTTTCTCTTCTATGAGATTAAGTATGACTAGAGTAGGTTTTCTCCTTCAAATATATGGGACTTTGGATTGTACTCAGGTGGATCAGAGTGTCAGCACCCACCTTTAAACTTTAGGTATCTCTCTTGCTCTAGTTTTTATTCCTTGGTCTTTATAATTGCGTGTACTAGAACTTAAAATTGTATATTAGACAATAGAAAACAATGGGTATTCTTTCCAAGTCTTAGAACTTAGATGAAAAGTTGTTAGTGTTTCCCAACACAGTATAATAATGTTGCGAGATCATCACATGCATCCTTTATTAAAGTAATATGTTCTTTTTGTATTGAAATTGTTCCAGAATTTTCATCAAGAGGTATTCAATTTATTTATTTGTTCTACAACTGTAGATGGGCACATGATTTTTAACCCTCATTCTTGTGGCATAGTGCATAAGTCATTTATTATCTTCCTGTAACAACTCCACATGCCTGAAGTGAATCCAACTTTATCATACAGAACAATCTTTCTAATGAACTAATAAGTTTAATTTCTTGGTATTTCTTTTATAATAATAGAAAAAAATCTTGTGATACACAGAAACATCCATGTAACTAGAGAGTATTCTATCAAATTAAATTAGAAAAATAAATATTTTATTCTCTCTCATATCTAGAAACAACAATAATTTGATATGAATGGAGAAGGGATATTTCAAAAGCCTTTAATAATTTTGGTGGTATAAGACAAAGGGATAATAAAGTTTTTCAAAAAAAAGTTAGTAAGGAGGATCAAATACATGTTAAGGAAATAAAGGCAAATGGTTGCATGGGGGAGAAAAGAGATGGCTAATTGGAGGAAGTTTTATGCAGGGTTCAGAAGGGTTTTTAGTCAATCCATTATATGAAAAACTTCTTCAGCAAATATTGATTTCTAGTAAAGATTTCTTTAGTCTAGTTTATACATGGCTTTCATTGATTCTAGTAAAGATTTCTTTAGTCAAGTTTTACACCACTTTCATAGAGGATTCTGTCCACCTCTAGATGATTGCTTATTACAGGTGGTCTGCTTCCTATGCTTCAATCAATCATACTGCAACACGGTCTAAATTTTGGCTGTTGAAACTCACTTTGGCATTGTTTATTTGTGTAAAGTGTAAAACAGAGTCATGTGCATATTTTAATAAACAAATATTTTTATTTTGAGACCTAATATCATTGTTAAACAAACATCAATAAATTTGAGATCCATTTACCAGATTAAATCTATTTCTATTAATGTAACAGGTTTCTGATTCTTCTCTTAGAAAAAATATTCAAAGAGAATTTTATATCCATACATGTAAAAACTCCTAAATCCAATTAAACTGAAAGTTTTGTTAGTACAGAACTATAATTTTCATAATGGATCTCCAGAAAATGATATACAAAGAGGATAAAAAGAAAATTATAAATTATCACAGATAAATATGTTAATGCATAAATTGATGGTGTAAGGTTTATTATATCTTATTTTAGGTATAGCTTTCTCTATTATATTATGATATCATTTACCAGTAATAGCTAAAGTAATGAAACATGATATTTTTATATACATTTAGAATGCTGGCAACATTAAGTTGAATAGAAGTGAAATTCCAAAGTTCTGAACAAAATAGCCTATATAAATGGGAACTATCTAAAGTGAAACAATCCAAATTTCCATTAACAAGGAATGTATATGGACATATGAAGGGTGAAACTAATAATTGAAAGAAGATCTGAGCAAGTGCTCCATTATCAGTGCATATGTTTTCCAAATATCAAAATGAATTTCCTACAAAACTGAAAAATGTGATGGACAGTTCTCCAGCTTTCTTTGCAACATTGCAAAACTTTGAGTCCCTTTAAACCTGAAACTTCTAAATATAAAACTTCAGAATATTTCCCTTATCATAGAATGCTTCCATGTTTTAAGAAAATAACTACTCCTTACACGTCCATTGGGAGACTCTGATTTGAAGAATTTTCCAACCGAGAGAGGCATTTGCCAAAATCTCTGATCTCAAGATTCACAAGCAAAACAGCATGCCAAGATTCCTCTCTAATCTAAACCCAAGTGAGCACTTATTTTGAAGGAAGCAATAATAAATTCAGATGACATAATCCATAGGGTGAGAATAAAAGACCAACATCTGTTGCCAGTCTTCTTGTTCGTGGGTATCCAGGCAATTACACAGATCCAGCCACTGAGAATTGGGTTTTACGATCTCTTAGCAAATTTAAATAGAACTGAGAAGCTGAAGTTGTATAACTTCATCCGTGTTCCTGTTAAATCCTGTCCCCTGAATCCTCCAGAGCTGGTTATTCTCCAAATGTCATGTGTGCCTCGGGCAGCATCCCACTATCAGGACTCTGCACACCTAGGAGCTAATTGGTGGAACCATTTTACATCAAATATTCATAACAAGAACTATTTTTAAAGTTAATTTCAAAACTGCCCCTCCTTTCATTTTAAGCTCCCACATGGCTGTTGAAATTTCATATGATATCTCTACTTACAGACAACCCCAAAAGTTATTGCATGATATGAACTTTCCTTAGCAGGAAAAGGAAGGTGACTACAGAGTCCAGTCCATATATTGTCCTTTTACAAGCCACTAAATTTCTCTGTAATTAGGCCTGTGCCAAAACCTATATAAAAAAGACAATACTGGGAATTATACATTCATTGACTTTCAAGTTTCATGATGCTTTCAGTAAAAACATATATATTCGGCAAATTTTGTAGTCATAAACAAAATATTAAAAATTACTTTCTACCACTACTAAACTTAATTGTAATTTTGCTCATTTAATACAATATTTTACTAATTATATCATCTCATACTTCTAACATATTTTTCCATAAAGAAACATACATTTGAGGAGCCCTTGAAGTTGCTATAAATTGCTTCTTCTTTTAAAAAAGAAAGAAATAGAGAAATCATATCCAATTACACTTCTTAAAAAATTTTCTTCATTTTAAACTAAATTTTACTCAACGTGATTAGAAAGGACATCAAAATGCAGTACTCTTTAATTCATTTATATGAACACTTAAAGCTTAGTAGGACTGCAATTCTCACTTTTTCCAAGTAAATCTGAAAAAATGAAAATGTCAGAAATGTGATGAGTTTTATTCATCTAATTGAATTTTCAACTTGTCATGGCTCTATGTCTCTTTTTAATACACTATTATGTTTTTCTATATAGACTATATATATATACATGTGTGTGTGTGTGTGTGTGTGTGCATTTCTCTCTGTGTGTGTCAATTATCAAAGTACATTGCATTTGAATTGAAATTTTAGGTTTCATTCTGGTACACCTCAATGATACTGAGATTGAATTTTACCCAGTTTTGTTTTCTCTGACAGTGTGTTGCTCCTATTTTGAGTTATATGACTTAAGGGTAATGTGAGACCAAATGCATCAAATGCCCTTATATTTAGGAGATAGTCACAGTAACACATACTATTTCTGCCTTTATGCACATGCATAACAATCTCCAATCTTCTTTGTCCCCTGTACTAATAATTTGGGAAATATTACTTTTTGTTCTTCTTGCTGGTTGTCTCTTTAATAAAGTGTTTTTCACTAATACAGGAAATACAGAAGCCTTACACTTTACCCAAATATCATTTTTATTCCCCTCATGCTGTGTTTACCTCCCCAACATCGGTATGATTAACACAGCTCAGGGTCTTTGAAACTGACTATGTTAAGTATGATATGGTTTCTTTTTTTTTTTAACTATATTTAAACTTTATTATTTATTTATTTATTAAAGATTTCTGTCTCTTCCCCACCGCTGCCTCCCATTTCCCTCCCATTCCCCCAGTCAAGTCCCCCTCCCTCTTCAGCACAAAGAGCCATCAGGGTTCCCTGCCCTATGGGAAGTCCAAGGACCACCCACCTCCATCCAGGTCTAGTAAGTTTCTTGAGAGATATCAAATAAGAAATTAAAACTCTAATGTCTGCAGCATCTCCAAAGTTTCCTAGTATATCAATAGCTTCTTGTTGGTCCTTAGTAGTATCTACATTATTAAGTGCATGAAAGAATTTACCCTCTCTGCAGGCATTAGCTTTCGAACGATTTGGGGATAGAAACTTATGAGTACACTTTTGATATAAGTTTAAAATGACCCACTGTTAAAGTAAGGTCTTTTGCCTCAAAGAAGCTTTTCAGCTTCAGGAGGTTCTCTTTATTAATTGTCATCATGAAATTTGCAGGCAAATGGATTGAACTAAAAAAAAAAATCATCCTGAGTGAGGTAACACAGACCCAGAAAGACAAACACGGTATATACTCACGCATAAGTCGATATTAGATGTAAAGCAAAGGATAACCTAGCTACAATCCACAGACCCAGAGAATCTAAATAAAAGAAAGGACCCTAAGAGAGATGCTTAGACTGCCCTGGAAAGGGAGCTAGATGAGATCTTCTGGGAAAACTGGGGGTGGGAGTAGAGAGAAGGGGATGGACGAAGGGGATGTGAGGGATGCAGATGGTTGAATTGGAGGAAGGATGGAGGAGAGCAGTGAAAGAGATATCTTGATAGGAGTCATTATGGAGTTAAAGAGAAACTTGCTGCCAGTGCAGCTCACAGGAATGCATAACAATGGTGTCAGCTAAGACTCCTAGCAGTAGTGGAGAGGGTGCCTGAACTGACCTTCTCCTGTAATCAGATTGGTGACTACAATAATTGTCATCATAAAACCTTCATACAGTAAGCAGATGCTGAGATTTACAGCCACTGGTTCAAACTCTGGGAGTCCAGTTGAAGGGAGGAAAGAGGTGTGAGCAAGGAGCGAATCATGATCATGATGAGCAAACCCACAAAGACAGCTGAGCTTAACTCCTGGATCTCATGGACTCTAGAGAGTTAGGGATCCTGAATGGGACCAACATAGGCCCTTTTCATGTGGGTGACAGTTGTGTAGCTCGAACTATTTGTATAGTAGTGGGACCAGGATCTGTCCCTGGCGCATGACCTGGTTTTTGGGAGCCTGTTATCTATGGTGGGACATCTGTCTCAGTCTTGATGCAGAGGGGAGTAGCTTGGTCCTGCCTCAACTTGAAATGCCATGCTTTGTTTACTTCAATGGGAGGCCTTAGCCTTTCTGAGCAATGGACAGGGTTTACGAAAGAGGTAGGGGGAAGAAACAGGAAGAGAGAAAGAAGAAGAAACTGTGGGTGATATGCAAAATACATAAAAAGATACAAAGAAATAAAGCTTTTATCCACAAATATAATAAAGTCATTCATATTCAAGCAAAAAAAAATCTAAAAAAAAAATAAAGTAAGGTCAGAACCTTACCATTGTTAGAAATTGGAGATTCTGCACAGGATACTAGATGGATAATGGTTAATTATAAGTTTTAAATACTTACCTTGTCCCAGCAATACATAATACATCATATTACATATAGCACATGAATTAAGGTTTTCTAGGGATTTCCTAAACTATTTTATAAACTATTTATCTTTGCTAATTTACGTTTGTGATAAAGTATTCTTAGAGCTATTTATTTAATCAACAAGTAGTTTGAGTAGTTAAATATAAAACTGTGAATTATAAAGGAAAATTAATTGTTGATATTAATTTATAAAATATCAGAATGCTTCATATAATAATTACATTTTATTGAGCATACTCAGGTCATTATTAAATAATTTGGAAAATATGCACTTTACCAAGATCATAATCATTATTATTTAGAAACTCTAGTATAAATTCTAATGATGATATTAATTTAATAATAAAGGTTCCATCTTTTTAGATAGTATAATTCTCATTTTTAAATTGAGACCATTAATGTACAATGGCAGAATCCTAATGCTTAGCTCAAAATGTTCAAAGGTATTTCACATATGGTTCAAAAATGTTTCAAATATATTAACCCTTAAAATTGAGCAGATTGCTTTGGGGACCCTTTCCTGCTATTATGTTGTCTCACTCTTCCTTGATATGAAGGCTTGTGCCTAGTCATGATGTAATGTGTCATGGCATGTTCAGTCGATATCTCTGGGAGGAGACTGCTCTTTTCTGAAGGAAAATGGAGGAGGAGTGGATCTGTGGATGAGGGAAGGTACTGTGGGAGGGACTGAGAGGACTGGAAGTAGAAGAAACTAAAGTAGCGATGTAATGTATGAGAGAAGAACAAGCACACAAACAAATCAATAAAACGAAAACCTGAAACTTCTGATATCCAAGTCTGGTAGAAATATCAGATGTCACAGAAACATTACTACAGCAACATGAAAATCAGAGAATATCCCATATAAGGAACCCCCTTATTTTTTAAATTACCTAAGTGTATTTTACATACTTGCCAAAGAATAAATTCACAAAAATAAGGATAGATATTTGTCCATTTTATTGACAGTAAATATTATGTAATATTTCTTGGTTGGACAAACTGCTTTTGTGCATATTCAAATAATTAATTCAATTCTGTGCAAAAAAATCCATACTAACTTTGAGCTATGATATTAGGTCTTGTGACAGAAAAGATGAGTCATCAGTCCAGAGATCAGAAAGCTCATTAATAGGAGAAATATAGGGGATAAAATAGGATTCAGTGGATTAATGCCCATAATTGAGGTATGACCGGAATAATTTGGATATGTCTTAAAAGGATTATTGCTTGTGCCTATGATGCCTAAAAAATGCCTAAGTTGGATAAGATTATAATAAGACTATGCACCATCATTTCAAAGAACATCACAGAGTAAGGAATACACCTGACTTATGTGGGGATAATTTAAATATTAGAATTTTGAGTACATAGGTCCCAGGTTTAAATGAATAAGAATATAGCCATAGGAAATAAAGGAAAACATCCCATGTGTAGCATAACAAAACAACACTAAGTAGGCTATGTAATTGATGAAAATATATAATGACAATCTAGGAACTTTTTCCTTTATTGACTCAGACTATACATAAATTTTGAAAACCCTACTCTATCACTGCAAATTTTTGTGAAATTTTTTCTTCATATTTATTTCATAGTATCACAAAATGATATTTTTGTTATTCACAGACATATTCATCTGGTTGAAATATTAACTGCTTGTGATTATTTACTGGACAATCAGAGTTTGATTTGGAGGTAAACTAATAATAATCCTAATAAATATGTCCGACCCTAATACCTGGAAAATGACTCTGTTAAGCTCTGTGGTTAAGACCCTTAAAATAAATAAAAATAAAGTGCTTCTAAAATGAAATCCAAGAAGAGTCTCTGTCTAATTAAGGTGTGTTTGATATTTTCACAAGTCCACAGCTGAAAAGACCGAGACAAGAGCCTGAATGAGGGGAAAATGTTCTCAGAAAACACTTTGAGATTTCAAAAGTACTTGATTATGGTCAAATGACAAAGGATGCATTTAAACAATAGACATGATTGGCAAGGAAACAAATTTTGTTTTCTCAGAAAGAAATAAAGTTTTTGAAATGATTTTTTTTTCAGCCCAGTGATAGTTATATTGCATTTCTAAGTTGTATAATACTATATCATACTGAAAATATCATATTTAAATTGCCATCAGTAATTGTTACCATATGCAAACATATAAGTTATAATTTTGAAAACTTTATAATTGTACTACATACTAAAAATAACCCAATTATATTCAAAAATTGACTTACTCAATGGTGCAATATGACATAAAAGTACTTTTAAAATTTTAGTACTCCAAAGCCCGGCGGTGGTGGCGCACGCCTTTAATCCCAGCACTTTGGAGGCAGAGGCAGGCAGATCTCTGTGAGTTCGAGGCCAGCCTGGTCTACAAGAGCTAGTTCCAGGACAGGCTCCAAAACTACAGAGAAACCCTGTCTCGAAAAACCAAAACCAAAACCAAAAAAAAAAAAAACCAAAAACAGCAACAACAACAACAAAAAAATTTTTAGTACTCCATTGTAGACAAATATGAAAATGGTATAATTCTTTAAACAACAAAATACAGTTATCAGATTACCAGTCATCTTTATTTAGTCATGGCATGTTTTGCACACAAGCAAATGAAAGCTTTCTGCAATTTATTTTATATAAATTGCAAACAGTTGCAACCAATTGAGATTATTCTATATAGTGCTTGAATTGATTTCCTAAAAATAAGACTCTAGTACTTCCAAAAGCATGTCTCTAATTATTTGGGGAGCTGTTAATGCCTGTAAAATCCAATAGTTGAAGAAAAGGTCACATGCTATAAGGAAATTTCCTTGCTAAATTTACTGTCAATTTATTAGGATTGAGAACATTACCTCAAAAAAATATTAGATAGAGAGATAGCATGCAATAAAGACTTTGGAAAATAATTAAACTAAAACATAAGCTGTTTTATCAATGAAGCAACTACTTCACATGAAATAATAATATACAGTGTGGATAACTATATTCTAGTCCACACATTTGGTAGAAGACACTTACTCTACCAGAGGCCAGAAAAACAACCTGAACCTCAAAGACCAAGGTTGTGTTCTTAAACCCAGGCAGAAGCCTCCTATCTCACCAGAAGCCCAGTGTTTTAAACACCAGAGGACGCCTGGACAGATCTGATGCCATGCACATCACCAAAACTTCAACACCATTAGATAGCAAACACAGGCAGAACTAGAAGACATGCAGGCCATCAGAAGTCCAGCACCCATCTAAGGCAAAGACCCTCTTTTGAACCACAGACAACTCCAAGCAGAAGACCAGAGAGGAAACAGAAACCAAACAAATAATGTATCCATCCAGCAAAGAAGAACAGAAAAAGGAGCATAGACCTATAAACACTCCAGATATACATGCCTAAACAACATTCTTAGCTGGAAGAATGTAGAAGTGGGTTGACCTCTGGATGGCTCCAGGTAAGCCTTACTTCCTGGGATATGTGTGTCTCTGTACTACTTTCAAATTGAGCTGACTAGAATGACCAACAGAATATAAATAAAGTAAATTTTGGTTTTGTAGATAATATGGTAAAAATCATATATTCTGGCTTAAATTCTGATTGTACAGTCTGGTTAAAGCCTTTGAACATGTCATTCTTAAGAATACCTCAAAAACTTAGAAAGAAATTAAGCGCCACTCCTTAATTTTCATTTCAAATTTGCCAATTATCAGCATATATCACTGCCTACTCTCCATCCTTCATTTCAAAATATGTATGAACTATCTGAGATTCACTTTGTAGGCTTATAAGTTTATACTCCCAGAAAGTATTTGTTTATAACATGATAAAAAGTTTTAAGCTAGATTCACTTAACTAAACTTCTAACTAATTTCTTTGAAAATTGAAAAACTAAGGATGTCACTTAGCAAATAATTTAATAATTAATTTAAAAATGGTGTGGCAAGAGTATATATGTAATAAGTTATAGCATAATACCTTTTTATATCTACTTTCAAAGTATGTTTTAATAAAATATTCTATGAAGAATGGAAATTGTCTTAAGAATATAAAAATACATGCAACATATATTCTAGCAAATCCATTTAGTATTATCTATGTGATATGTTTATGACAAGAATAGTGTATATTAGGCATAAAAATGAACTGCTTAATGACAATGAAATAATTCATAATGAAAGAATATAATTCCTGTTGGTGAAATAAATATGGTTTCATAAAATAATTTTCCACACCTAAGCAAGATACAAAATGAAATAGATAATATCAGAATATGGATAATTATCTGTTTGGCAATTCTACCTAAGATTAATGAAAGAAAAGAAAATTTAATTACTTAAGAGAACAAGTCAAGTATGGTGTCGTATGTTTAAACCCAGCATTCTGGAAGTACAGTCTGGTGGATCTCATGAATTTGAAGCAACCTGGTCTACAATGCGAGTTCCAGGAAATTCAGGGGTTCTCTGGAAACCCTTGTCTTGAACAGAGGGGCTGAGGACAAAATAATATTACAAGAGACTCAAATAATTTTTAGAAATTCCAGCAAGAGATAAAGAATTGAACATTGGGGATATGTCTAATTTTGACAGATGTTTCTTGCAACATCTGTCTATGCAGTTGCTTTGTGTCATATAGTTATGGGGATGCTGGCTTTATGTTAATCTCTTAATCAGTGTAGATATTCTGTGTATTTTTTAAGTTATAAAACCAGTCATTATTGAATGAAAGAGGCACATTGTATATTCCCTGTTAAACGATATTGCCATTATGTAAGAATAACAGAATTCTGCAGATCTATATATGGTAGGTCAGACATTTGATATGACCTGTTCATGTAACAAATGAAACACAGCCTACATACACTGAGATACTCCATGTATAACATGGGAGATCATTGATAATGAGTAATGCATTGCCACTCTTATATATAGAATCATTCAATAACTAAAATTTCATTATGCCTGAAAGACTGTCCCATATCATAAATTCATTTATGAAACGCTAGTAAGACCCTGTTGTATATAACAAATGTTTTAAGCACATTATAAGTTTTAAAATTCTGTTTCTGTAGCATTCATTTTCCATGTAAATAATATGCACTGGATCTGGTGTTTGGATGAGTGCAAACAAGATACAGGGACTCCTTCACAATTTTCAACCAAGAAAATACTTCGCGAAAACGCAAACTTTAAAAGACAGAGCAAAAATCCAATTTCAGACAATTTAGGTTATTTTCTGGTTGCAGCTAAATTATGTTATTTTCTGGTTGTAGATGCCACAGTTTCTGGCTTGCACACTGATTGCTCAATCTGACTAAACCTTTGGACATATCTTTCATAAGGATATCTAAGAAATTGATACAGGAATTGATTGTCACACCTACCAAGCCATGAAATATGTGTCCTTAATGATCCTAATGTTTTTGTTTGTTTTGACTGATTTTCTTCTTCTTGTTTGTTTGATTTGGTTGGTTGATTTTAAGTGAATGATTTGGTTCAATTCAAGAATTTCTGTGAGAATGTTATATTTTTATTTGTATGTGGTTATTGTATTTTAATCCTGTAGTTCCATGATAAAATGTGTCATTTGAAAACAATAAGTAGTTTATTAACTTCACAAATCAGTAGACTGTAGGAAAGCTACTAAGAAGTCAGAAAAAAAAATGTGTACAGCTTGAACAACCAAAGCTTAGTAAAATATCACGCAAAACCTTTTCTACAGGGAACACCTAAGCAAATGAAGTATAGCCAAAAATTTACTTATCTTTATATTATTAAATTACAATGCTACAAAATGTAGGTGCTGATTAGATTTTCCTGTCTCCCACACAGAGGTCTAAGTCACTATTTTACCATTGCACAATATCTTACACAAGGTACCTTCGGTTACATCAGCCAAATTCTTCTCAAAGCTGAGATATGAAGTAGCCTTCCTCTTGAGAGCTCATGTGTTGAAGGTATGGTGAACAGATTGCTATTTAGAGGTATTGGACCAGGAAGTTACTGATGTTTTCTAAATATTTTTCCCTCTGGTAGGTATATAACTTGATGACATTTATTGTAATTAATAACATGTTTAAAAATTTGACTCAGGAGTAGGTCAGTTGTGATGTACCCTTAGGTTCAATATATTGTACAAGGTCTATCTTTGTGTTTCTTCATCTTTGATTCTGGGAATACAGAAAGTAGACATCACATGCATGGTGTTCTCTGCTCTTCAGGCCTGCCTTACTGCAATGAAGTCCACTAGCAATGGACTATAACCCTGAAATTCTGAGCTAAAATCTCTTTACATTGCCCTTGAGGTGTTTGACTCAGTGCCAAAGTTCTCACTAGGTTTATACAATCTTTGACCCTAAATCGAACTAAATACTTATGTTTTTCCTTAAGTTTTAAAGAAAAACATACAGGGGCAAACTATCCATCCAGTGTAATAATTTTTAAAATAATATGTAAGTAAATGTAAACTGTCTGTATTCTTTTAGAATGTTAGGAACTTTTGAAAACCCCATAAATAACAGCAGATGTGTAAATATAAGTAAATAATCTTTCCATATTTGGGGAAATATTTTTTTTTCCTACAGAAACAATATTTTAATCATGAACAATTCCATGAGAGAGAAAAATCACTATTCAGTAACCTGCTGGTAGAAGCAAAGGAAATGATTTGTGCATCTTACTGATCTAATGAGAAAACAGTAAGAAATATTCAACCCTTTATATTAAACCCAAAACTGAACACATGAAAGAGAGTTCACAAGAGACAGTCTTACAACCTTGCAAAGAAACTTTAAATTTTCTAGCAGAAATGAAAAGAAAAAATATATGTGAAAAAAGTAGCTTTGGTGTGCTCAGACTACAGAAAGTTATAGCATCAAGAGATCTTTTACAAATTAGAACTCAAAGAAGTAACACTATAAGAGTAGTACAGCTTTCATAAAATATTCTTATTGTTGTTTTCAAAAATGCTTGCACCTGCTAAAATCTGATTCTGGTGCGGATAAAGCAAGAGACTGATGGGGAGGAAAGCCTCAAAATAATTCTTTTCAAACAAGAAAATATAAGAAACCTTAATTTTTTATCAAGATGTATATTCTTCCAAAAAGATAAAGACTCTGAGAATTCTTATAACAAAAAGAAACTGTTCTTACTGTAAATACACACACTCAATGTATACATGCTACACTAAGCCCCCAGTGATACACTCAGAGTCACAAATCTGTGACTTGGGACAGAAGGTCACCTCCTTGATGCTTCCACAAAGTTCTGGAAATTTTAACACAAGGTACTTTTTTATATTAAATATGTTAGATGTATTATCCTGAAAATGTATTATGGATTGATGCTTGTTTAAAATTGATGCATATGAACATACTCAACTTCAATTAAGTTAATAAGAGAACATGCGTTTCTACAGATATATCAGCTATCGAATCCAATGATATATAATCAGGGAGAGAAGTATACAGTATTTGAAATGTTAACAATTTTCTCAATGATTACAGTAATGCCCGTTAATGTTACTAAATTGCTCTTTTTGGATATATTGCTCTAAGGAGCATAAGTGAGAGTATAGTATTTGTGTAGCCCTGTCAGAACATATTGGAGATTGATATACCGATCACTGTACATCATTGTGCTGTGAACTCACTCTTGGTAAATTATTTCTGTGAAATACTACAATTGGATTTGAGGATTGGAAATATTATAAATGACTGTTGTGTGTTTATAAGTTTTCTAAGTAAAACTAATTGAAATATTTTGTCTTAGAATTAATAAAAATAAAATACTGAAAATATCTTAATGCATAGAAAATGCAGTTAGTTCAGTTTTATTTTTAATCCAGAAAGGTTAAGGATCTAATAAACCTGATTTTAAAAGTAAAGGAACTGTACGGATGAATGTAAAGGATCCTCAATATTTCTCTTAACTTTATCACTCCTGTTGGTTATTTGCTCCTGTGGGAATTTGTTCACACTTTGCTTTGCCTAGTAAACTTTTTGCTTAAATAATCTGTGTCTCTTGGTTGAAGTCTCTCCTGGGAGAAGATAGGATTGAGGATGCAAACTTGAAAATAAGGAGAGAGAACTGTAAAGCAAATAATAGTAAAGACATGGAATCTTCAGAACTTACAGCATGAAGAGCAGAGATCATTAAAGATTCCCTCAGCTGCTTTATCTTATTTAATGCAGTTAAAAATGGATAATTGTACAAAACTGTTTTTATCTGTTCACAATACCTAACCTCTGCCATCAGAAAGCAGTGACTACTGGAATAGCATATCTAGGCTCTCTGGAAATAGGTTATGTGAAAATTTGCATACCTGTGAAATGTGTTAACAATAAATAGCAACTGCTTAATATTAACCATGTAATATATCCAGATATTATATATATAAGTGTAATATATAACCAGATAATTCACAGAATTTTTCCTTTAAATTTTTTCAATTTATTACAATAAATCTCTGTTTCATGGTTAATTTTTTATTGATTTCTATTGAGATCTACATTTTTCTCTGTTCCTCTCCGTGCCTCTCCCCACCACACTTCAAATCCCCCCAAGGTCCCCATGCTCCCAATTTACTCAGGAGATCCTGTCTTTTTCTATTTTCTATGTTGATCAGATCTATGTAAGACTCTCTTAATATTCACATGTCTAAGTTCTCTGGGATGCGGCTTGTAGGCTGCTTTTCTTTGCTTTTTGTTTAAAAACCAACTTTGAGTGAGTACATGTGATAATTCTCTTTCTGTGTCTGGATTACCTCACTCAAAATAATGTTTTCTAGCTCCATCCATTTTCCTGAAAATTCAAGATGTTGTTATGTTTTTTCTCCTGTGTAGTACTCCAGTATGTAAATGTAGCACATTTTCCTCATCCATTCTTCAGTTGAGGGGCATTTAGGTTGTTTCTAAGTTCTGGATATGACAAACCTGCTATGAAAATAGTTGAGCACATGTTTTTGTGGCACGATTGAGCATCCTTTGGATATATACCTCCAATCAAGGTCTCCAGAATCATTCACATTGTCTCATAAATCTGAATATTATTCATACCAGCTCTTCACAAATACCCTTTGATCTTCAAATCAATCTCACAATTTCCTACAAAACTAATCTGAAGGTCCAGAATAATTTGTCTTTTTTTTCTACATTTTTAATATAAATCTCAACATCATTGGCTCTAAGGGAGTACTGATCCACATTCACTTTGTGAAACTGAAGATAATGAGGTGGCATTTGCTTCCCACACAGCAGTTTCTATGATTTCTTGAAAGAGCATCTTCATAAATGGACAAAAAGGGGGCCACATGCTCTTTTCTGTCTTATGTCCATAATACTCTTTCAGTGTCTGGAAAATGAATCCAGGTGTGCAGATTGCAGATGCAAACCCCCAGGCACATGGCTCACTCCTTGTCCGCCAATATACCCAGTGCATGGCACAGGCGACTGTCCTTGAAGCTGTAGCTCCAGTAATACCAAGTGAGAAGTCCAAGTGCCAGCAGCACCCAACTAAAAATCAACCCAGGTAACCAAGGGTGTACCTGGCAGCAGAAGCACAAAGGTGTGTGCCAGCTGACCCGGCAGACCTAGCAAGTCCACACACAATGTGCTGTCCAGGGCCTCAGGCTCTGGACCTGGCAAGCACTGGCCTGAAGGTGTTCCCTCCTGTGCTGCTCATTGCCAGCCACACAGCAGCTCAACCTGTTGAGATGGAAGTGACACTTCCACAAAAAGGTTACTTTACTCTATGCTCAGCACCCCTCTGAGAGGGCAGCTGGTGATCCTTAGTCAACAGGGGTCGAAATGTAATGGACATTTATGTCTTATGATTAGTGGAGAATTTCTGTGGTTCTTTAGGCCACAGCTGTATAGCCACAGAGTGTCTCTGGATGAGGGATGGCATTTGGGAGCCAAGACTGTTCTGCTTCTTGGGGGATTAGCCCTTATGTGCAGATGCTGGGCAAACCAAATCAAACCAAAACAAAACAAAAAAGTAGCCTTCCTAACTGAATGGGAAGAAAAACAGACAGACCAGACAAAATGAAGGAAAGGATGGGGGGGAGGGGGGTACCAAAGCTTACCTGCCAAAGGGACTGAGGGGCATTTTCACTGAAAATACACTATCATGAGGGCACTGTCCAGTGCCACAATTCGAGAAAGGAAGATAACTAACACCTGTTCTATGAAAAACCTAGAGATTAGAGTCACAATAACAATAAAAAAGGACTCTGACCAGGCAACTCAGAACCCTTGTTAGAAGTCCCTGTAACACTTGCCAGATGTCGCAGGGCTCTAATGTTTGCCTTGGCGGAGGAGGTGAGAAGTCTCTATGTCTCAGGCACCAGGAGTCAAGTAGAAGGCATGCAGCAGACTCTTTTATTTGACAATGGGTAAAAACTTATATATCCTCCCAGCTCCCAGCTGCTCTGATCCACTGACATTGCAAGGCCAGCTCTTATTGGCTAGACACTATCAGGTCCTCTGACACCTGTTGCCAAGCCCTCAGGTAGCATCGCATGGTCAACCTTCGTTGACTTGTCATGTATCAGGAGCCCTGACATTGCCAGGTTGGTTCCTCTCAGCCTGGTAGGCCTTAACTTCCTACATATTCATCCACTTTTATTTATAACATGGGCACTCATTGGGAGCAGAGTTCTTTGTTCAATCTTGCAGATGAGCAAATACACAAGTACATATTGACAGCACTGTAGGGAAGAAATGAATAAAATAAGAAAACAATCAAGCAAAAATGCAGGAAGATGAAAAGGAAAAGTGGTGGGATAATGTGGGAGGATTCGAAACAGAGGGACTTGACCAAAATAGTTTATGGTTTTGGTGGTTGAATGAGAGTGGCCAGTATAAACTTGGTATTTTTACTTAAGTTGTTCTATTTACCAATAATGACTCAGGAGTCAGATGTTGGGGTGAAAACATACTACCTCAGACAAGCAAAGAAATAAGCACTTAACTTTCTTTTATGGCCAAAGATCCATGAAGAGAGCATATCTCTAACTGTTTCAAACAAAAAATGGCCCATGAAAACTTAACTCCCTCCCTCCTTCTTTCTTTACAACACTTGGTTCATCTTCTTGTGTCCCTGTACTTTCTTTGGCTAATTACTATCAACTAGTTGTTGACGCCAACATCTGATGCAAGGTTAATTTTATTAACACAATCAGAATTTTCCAGTGTTATCACAAACCCCACATCATTTATGGATTTTTTTTGTCTAAATAAAAAAGAAAGGTTTTACTCTAACAGTATAAGTGTATACAATGAGAAGAAGGAATGTCAGGTATTGCCTAAATAAAAAGGAAATTTGTTAACTCTTAACAGTAAAACTAAATATAATAGGAACAATTATCAGGTGTATATTAAATTCACAATGTCTAGCCCACTATTATTTGTCAAACTCAGAAAGTATTCTATTTCTTTTTCTACTTTTGGTGAACTCAAAGTTTTATACCTCTAACACTTTCTATCATAACTGTATGGCCAACCTGAAAAATATCTTTAAGAGCTTAAAACATTTTCTTATATAAACAACTTAAGGTTTTATGTCTCTGAACCTTGTTTCTCTTGTCTTTCTTGTCTCTTCCACATTATTATTCTCCCTCCTCTCCCTCTTCCCTCTCTCTTTTTCTGTGGTAGAACTTTCTATAAACATATCTTATAGGTAATTAGTAAACTTTCCTCTACTTTTTCGGGAACAATTTGTGTTGTTGACCTAGGCACAGCCTTGTTGAAGGATGTGAGTCATTGGGGTAATTTGCCAGGTATCAAAGCTCATGCCACACACATGTGGTCTCTATACTTTTTTTCTCTGTCTCTCTCTCTCAGTGACTCTTTCTGTCTCTTTCTTCTTCATTCCATAAGAAGAGGATATATAAGGTCTCAGTCCCATGCCTGCCTCATTCTACCACTTCAACTGATGTAAATATAAAAATTCTTTATAGGTGTACCTAGCCATTTGAGTTTTATTTAATTCCAGAATTCATGAAGTTCACAACCTTTTCCTGCTGTGAAGAACTGTTCACTTTAACAGTAAGCCAGAATAAACCACTATTTTATTTGTAATGTTGCTTTTGTCAGCTTTTTTTATTCCAACAAAAGAAAAATAACTAATACATATACATAATCTACATCTGTTTTCTTATTTTCTACAACATGAGGGACTCATTGGACTATGGTGCAAATATAGGATTGAACTGCTGTATATAGTTTCTTTTTCCCATTAGCTTTGTTGTTTGTAGTAATTGGCATTTATAACCTACATTATTCATATGATTAAGTAAATCTAGGTATAAATGTGCTTAAGGAATACTAAAATGTTAAGAGCCAATAATAGTATATTGCAATTACAGATTTGTGAACTTAATTGTATACATCATCATTATATTCACATCAGTTTTCCTTAAGTGGAAAGGATAAAATCATAAATCATGAAATTACATGCATGGTAATATCCTAGAAAATAACATAGTACTATTAGCTTTAATAAAAGTTATTGTGTTTTTAATTTTTGATATTTCCTAACCAAAATGATTTATTATATTCATGTTTCCTGAGTATAATAGAAATGATTCCACCTTCCCTCATTCTCCAGAAAAATACAGAACCTTTGAATGAAACAATAAGAGTTAGTAAGAATCAATCTTAACCTTGTTTTAGTTTGCTTTGGAAACACTTCTGTCTTGTTCAGACTTTGTAGGCTATACAAAATAACTATCACCATCTCTTCATCTTCTCTCCTCACTCCAGAAAAGCAGATAAGCTTTTAATAGCAAAAAAAACCAAAAAACAAAAAAACAAACAAACAAACAAACACAAACCCTGTATTTCAGTCTCAAATGCTGCTATTCCACTTATTGCAGGGTAAGATAGCTTTGCTTTCCCTTGAAGTCTATGATGGTTTCTTTTCCAGGTCAGTGGTAATCCACCAGACTATCCTAACATTGTCATTCTTTCCAACACCATCTTTGAAAACTCTATAAATTCTAATCTTAATTTATATGTTTTAAGATTATACATTCCTTTACTTTGGTATATGGTCACAAACACTTTAAGCATATCACAGACAATAGCATGTCCCTGCTATCTCCCCAAATTTTTGAATTCTGGTCAACTTTCACATTGATTTTTCTGAAGATGTAAACTTACTTAATTACCATAGTTTTAATTAATCTCTGTTTTAATATATTCTATTTTAGAATATATTATTATTAGAATATATAATTATAAGAATAATTTGATAGTGAAACTTTAGAAAAAATCCAATTCCAAAAAAACTCTTCTTTACTGTATAATATATCGATCAAGTTAGTGTTAATAGTTGTTGAACATAATGTGAGTACTTTACATACCTATATGTTTAAATTCATCATTAAAATGCAATGTTCTCTATAGAAAAATAGATTAACTGTTGAAATTAAAACTGGTGGAGATCGATAGTTATAAGAATGGAGTATTTATAATTAAACAGAAGTATATATCAAAGAATATATGTCATACAATTCAATTTCAACAACACATTATAAATTTGAGTACAGGGCCTTTGAAAATCAGTCGGTGGACATAGTATATGTTATGCAAAAACAGATACCAAGCACCTACTGTCAAAGTATATATGTAATTTATTACTTTCTTGTAATAATATGAATTTTATTTTTGACTCTGACTCAGTATTCCTAACACCTTATAGAGATTAAACCCATAGACCAAGTGAATTCTGAAAAGCAAGAATAGATATGGTGTTCTGAGAACCAGAATCCTTTGCTTAATGAATTTTACGTGTTACTTATAACCTCTTTGTAAAACACTGATATTTAATTCACTGAAACCTTTAAATGTAAAATTGGATGTAGTGTTGGCAGAACAAAGCTGTGTAATAAAATAGCAAGCTTTAGCCGGGCGGTGGTGGCGCACGCCTTTAATCCCAGCACTCGGGAGGTAGAGGCAGGCGGATCTCTGTGAGTTCGAGACCAGCCTGGTCTACAGAGCTAGTTCCAGGACAGGCTCCAAAGCCACAGAGAAACCCTGTCTCGAAAAACCAAAATAAATAAATAAATAAAAATAAAAGAAATAAAAAATAAAATAGCAAGCTTTGAGTTTCAAAAGCGTTGAATACACACTCAAAAATTATTATGCTTTGTTCCTGACATCACTCACTTATTGACTTTGAAGCATCTGTTTTGTCTGTTTGTTTGTTTAACTTCTAAGAAAGGTAAGAGCATAGAAGACACAGCATGGCTTGGCAACCTGATATATTTTTTCTTTCTTGCTGTTTTTAATAAGAAACTTTATATATTTTAAAGTCACGACGTTATTATTTGCTTGAGAAGGATGGGTAGATAATATTGGAAAACGTAAGTTCAACACATTGTTCCTAGGGCTTCTCCCAGCATTGACAACCTTTCCAGTCGTTGGAGTATTAATCAGTCGGGCTTTGGTAGTGTTGCTGCTCAGTGTTCTCAGTGCTGAGGACCTATGCTTCACAATTCCTACTACATTCTCCATGAATCCTCTGTAAAAGATTATTCAGTTTTAGATATCAAGAGTAGTAGGACTATGATTGCTAGGCTTTATCTATGCTCCTCTACACTCCATAAGACAATATTGAAAACAGTCCCCTACAGCACATAAAACTTTCCAAGACTTGGACAAACAGAATTAAAGATGGATGCTTAAAAGAAATCTCACACTAGCTGAGAATTGAGAAAAAAAGGAGTGTTTCTTTAGAGGTAGACTCACAAGTCACAAATTCTCTGCTGGAATGGAGAACAGCAACTGAATTCCATAGCCAGAAAAAGAGACTGGAGGTTTGTTTTACATCAGCATAAATAGTATAAGAGGCCACGCCCAAGTGGACAGGTAACATAAAGGTTATTTGCTGTAGTGTTTCCTACAGCACCTCCACTTTTTGTTTAAATATGAGTTCTAACCCTAATACAAAATTATATACAATAAGGAAAATATATCAAACAAGAAAGATGTGATAAATGTTTCAATAATTATCCTATCCTAATAATTTTAAGTCTTATATAATAAACAAATTGGCCAAGTCATGAGAAAAAAATAACTACAAATATATAGTCTTCAACCTCCTTGGAGATCTGAGAAGGGAAATAATATTACTTGAGTAAGCAGGAAGTACAATCTAGCAACTTCCAAAACTGTACACCAAATGACATAGACAACTGGCTTTATGGACCATTACCCATTTACTCATTTGTAAAGTTGAAGCAACCAACTTTGGCTAAGGCCTACCATAACTGACATGATTTTCAGAGACAGGTAAATTTACAAAATCATCTTATCCTGTCTTGGAAAGATGTGACAGTCTTTTTCCTTGGGTACTGCTTATCCATTTATAGCAAATACATTGTCAGTGGCTGAGGCATGGGCAGTTCTCTGCCCAAAGGCCATTTTTTCCAAGAAGAAAACAAGCTCCAAGTGGAGTACCTTTGGTGCTCAACATTCTCTCAAGAGGATCAGTGCTGCCAGGAGCAATTGTGTCTCACGTCAACAGAACCTTAACTTATTTAAATGCCATATTCTACACTTCTTTGAAGTGGTCAAGATTATCTGTCAATTCAGAATACAATCTCTATGTTTCTAAAGAACTGATTAGTCTAACTATGACAAACATAAATGACTCTTGATATATAAGTCTTAATACATAAATAACTTAAAAACTAAGAGTTTATATTAAAAGTTTATACAATAAACAACTGTGTAACAAATGAAGGCAATGACATCAAAATGTAAACAATGTATATGTATCTTGATCAGAGGTAGAAATGTACCTTGCAATATGATAAATGTATTCTAAAATTGTATCAATATACCAAATATTTTAAGCAGAGGTAGAAGCATGCATGCATACAGTATGATAAAAATAAATTTGGCTAGGAAGCTCAGTCCAGTGTTCCAATATGGGTCTCTGTCTCTATCTCCATCCATCGCTAGGTGAAGGTTCTATGGTGATATGCAAGATATTCATCAGTTTGGCTATAGGAAAGGGCCATTTCAGGCTCCCTCTCCTTAGCTGTCCAAGGAACTAGCTGGGGACATCTCCTTGGACACCTGGGAACCCCTCTAGAGTCAAATCTCTTGCCAACCCTAAAATGGTTCCCTTAATAAAGATATATACTTCCCTGCTCCCATATCCACCCTTCTTCCATACAAGGAGCAGAAGAAAGGAGAACCTGAACCATCATATGGTTGAGTTCCATAACAGTAGCAGAAGCATGCAATACAGTAACAGGAATAACACACATAATATGATTAACTGTTGAAAAGTTCAAAGATAGTCTACTTACTCCTGAAAAAGAGCCACTTGTTGGTTCAAGGTCAATATCAGCTTCCTGGTAGACAGTCTCAGCCATCTGCACAGTCTGAAAGACAGCAATTTCTGCAGCAGTAGCTGTGGTGGCAGAGATAGCAATAACGGCATATCACGGATGTGGTGATTCCAAAATCTCTCCTCTGTTGATAATTCTGACACCATCGCAATGTCCCTCAGGCCAGGCACTGAGTGGGCTGGGGCAAAGTACCTTCTGAGCAGCCACCTACTAAAGCTCTGCTCCAGCTGCCTTCTGGCCCCACCCACATTCTCTCTGAGTTCAAAATGGTGCATGAAGTGGAGAAGAACTCAGGGAAGCAAGCTCACTGTCTTGGAACTACTGAATGGGCCCCACTTTAACAATCTTTTAGGGCATTGGGATGTTGTCAACCTGTCTGGCTACTTCCTGCTAAGCAGGGCTAATGCATTCTTGAGGGTATTTTACAGCAACATTTCAGGGGGTCTCTGTCTCATCATCTGTAGAGACAAAAGCAGAACCTCTTTTCCAAAGCATTAAATCCTTAGGCCTGTATTTTAAAGTCAGAATACCCAAAATTTATATTCTGAGTCCTCTTTTGCAACTGAACAAGGAAGTCATTAGAAGTGAAAACTTAGACCTTTGCCAAATCCAGTACTTGAGTCCCCAGGAGAGGAATCACCATGGGTCATTAGTTGCTTTGAGGACAGCCAAGACCATGGGAAAGTAAATATCTCAATGACTTGGAGGAATCATAAGAGAAGGTAGGTCACTCTTCAAAATTCTTTAAGATAGGGTACTGGTTACCTAGCTGAAACAAGTGTTAAGAAAGTATTGAGTATACAAAAATCAATATAAAAATGAATCTTCAAAAACTGAAACATTTATTTATATTGTCCTTTATTTTCACCTGTGCAACATGTATTTACAGTGTTACTTACGATAAATTTTTTCTGAATGCATAAATTTTCTCTAGTGGCATTTATTTTAAAATATCTAACATACTTTTAATACTGATATTAATGATCAATAACATGTTTAGCATATTTGTAAAATACTTGTACTTTGGAGTTGCTAATTTGAATAAAATAAATATATACTAATAATGCAATACCTCAGATAAATATATTATTCATATTTTATTTTGTCAAGCAAGAGCACTAGATTACAACATGTCAATGCAAAGCTACTCGTCATGTTCTTGGCTTCATATTTTACTTCCTGTCAATTAAACACACAACTAAAAATGAATTTATTGGCTAATGGAAAGGAGGAAATTAATTTGTATGAGACATTTTGATTCTAAGAAAAAAATGGCATAATAAATTCTGAATTAGACTCTGCCTCTGGGTTTTTTCACGCCCCAGGAGTATATTTTAAAATTTGATACAGAGCCAAAATTTCAAACCACAAAAACCATAAAATATAATTAAAAACTGACTCTACCTTAAGCATATGCATAAATATCTTTAGTTTTTAATATAAAAAGTAATATTATAGTCATGTCTACATAATCTATCATTGTGCTTATTCTAAAATGCCCTTGACTATATAAACCACCATTTTAGTTTAACTTAAATACAAATTGCAGACTGAGATACAATTCTATATGTTTTAACTTAAAAAACAATAGCAAAAGTTGGCCGGGCGGTGGTGGCGCACGCCTTTAATCCCAGCACTTGGGAGGCAGAGGCAGGCGGATTTCTGTGAGTTCGAGGCCAGCCTGGTCTACAAGAGCTAGTGCCAGGACAAGCTCCAAAACTACAGAGAAACCCTGTCTCAAAAAACAAAACAAAACAAAAAAAAAAAAAAACAAAAAACAAAAAAAACCCAAACAAACAAAAAAAAACAATAGCAAAAGTTGCCTCTGTTGTTTCTGTCACTGACCAAATAGACTTTTACAGTTGTATGTTGATTTGGAGTTCATGGAATTTTATAACATAACATGTTTCAATACTCAGGGACTATTTGCCTCATCTACATCTGAATTAGACCATTCTTTATAGTCCCCCCCCCCCCGCACTGGATTATAATTAAATTAGTAGTTGACTTTCAGTAGAACCTTTAAAAGCAAGAAAAGAAATGTGTCTAAAATTGTAAAAGACTATTTTGTGAACATAGACTATATTCCCAGCAAAATTATCTCCTACACTTGAACGGTCTTAGTTAGGATTTTTATTGCTCTGAAGAGACACTATGACAACAGCAAATCTTATACAGGAAAACAATGGATTGGCTTACAGCTTTAGAGATTTAGTCCATTATCAGGATGGTGGGGCATCGTAGTGTACAGGCAAACATGGTACTGGAGAAGCAGCTAAGAGTCCTACTTCATACAGGCAACAGGCAGTGAACTGAGACACTTGCAGTTGCTTGGGCATATATGAACCATCAAGCACAGCCTCCACAGTGACATTTCCTCCAAAGGCTACACCGACAGCAACAAAGCCACATTTCTGAATAGTGCCACTCCCTTTGGGGGCGATTTTGTTTCAGAACATCACAAAGCAGAGAGTAAAACTTTCCAATATGTAAACAAATTCAACGAATCCACATTCTACAAACTAGCCCTATAGAAAATAGTGGAGAAATTTCTCAGGCTAAAGAGAAGGTAATAAGCATACCCAAAAAGTTACAGGAAGAAAACTATTAGACTTATAACTACTAAAACACAAATAAGACTTAAAACACAAACATCAAGATGAACAACAAAAGTATAATAATGTAAACCTATCAATAGTAACTGAACATTAATTGTCAAAAGTCAAGAGACAAAGGTTACTTAAAATACTTAAAAAGAAAACCTATAATTTTGTTAAATATAAGAAATTTTTTCAAAGGATAAATACCCTGTGAGTAAAATGATAAAAAAGAGTATTTTAAGTAAAGTGGAACATAAACCAAATATGTATCCCTATCCTAAAGCATACCAAATAGCCTTGAAACTAAAATTAATTAGGATAGATAACAGTGCTCCATTCTGATCAAAGAAACAATCAAAAAGAACCAGTGGTTCTGAAGATACATGAGAAGAAACAAATTTAACCCTAAAGGAATCAATAAAGTATGGTAATTGCTACTTCAAATTTTAATAATATAGAAAAAGTCTGATATATTACAATGCAATATTTTCGCTCACAAAAATAGCAATAAAAAAGAGCATGGACAGGATGAAGAGAATGTGCATTCCAGAAATATCTTCTCAGAGAACTTATTTGGAAGCTTAATAAAAGAAGGAAACAATACAAAAAATGGTATCTGACAATAAATTCCAAATGCAGATGATAATTTCAGGACAGATTGAACACAATTTTAAATGCAGTCAAGTCTCCAGCATAAAATTAACTAAAGGAAATAAATTAGAATACATTAAAAACTATCAGATTATGGCAGTATTGATGAACAGATTAGTTGTTGATAACTGATCAAATTTGTTGTGCTATGTTTTGAATGTAGGGCCTTATTTCTACTAAGGAAATATTCACTCACTGGCAATTTGATAAAGGAAGAATTTGTTTTAGCAAAGCTTAGTGAGCTTAGTAGCCATGCTTCTTAACAGAAAACATTTCCAGTTGTCTATTCTGAGAAATTGAAAATGTACATTTCAAAATAGGCAGATAGTGGTATAAATAAACAAGGACCAAAGTCTTAGAGAAATTGAAAGAATTTCTATAAAATCAAAAATTTAGTGGATAGTACCAAAACTTATGACTAGCAAAATATATTAGCAGGATTTCAGAGAACAGAAGGTATGTGATGCTTACACATAAGACATATCTGGGAAATATATCCACAATCAGTTATAATTTAAGTCTGGTCAATTCTTAGAAAATAGAGATGTTGGTGATATGAAATATTAGAAACTATTGATTCATAGATGTTA
The DNA here is from genome assembly GCA_963919715.1 of Microtus obscurus. Lineage (NCBI taxonomy): Eukaryota > Metazoa > Chordata > Mammalia > Rodentia > Cricetidae > Microtus > Microtus obscurus. The sequence goes on from CAWTZC010000093.1 coordinate 38,250,026, forward strand.
TAAGAAGAACTGTAAAGTAGGCTATATACAACAGAAAAAAAATTCCCTTCTTTTAAATTTGTTGCATGGGTATTAAATAATAATTTCACTTTTAGGAGCATGCTTTAGCTGAAAATACTGCTTATTTTCAATGACAAGCATATATTAAAATATTAAAATTACTTATCATAAGAAGAAATGAGACATAAATTTTAAACTGCATATTGTCTAAAGTTTGTTATCAGTGAGCTGTTTGAAACTTTTGTGTGTACATGCTAATACAGATAGCTTACATGAATCAGAGTTGCTATGGGAAACTCAACAGTTTCAGTATCATATGTTAAGTATATCTTTCTGTCATTTGTATATGTTATATATTTTACATGAGTAAAGTAATATGTAGATGCCCTAAGATGCGTTTTTGGATTAATCAATGAAGACATATTTTATTCCTCCAATACAAAAATTAACCAGTTTATTGACTTATTTTTAAACCTTTTAAAACATAAAGAGTATTTGTGTGAGGAGATCCACCTATAAATACAACACAGAAATTAATACTAATGATTATGATTCTCTGTATTTAAATTTAGCATTATTTCAATTTTTATAAAATTAAGTTAAATATGCATGTTACATTTTACTTTGTATCTTTTCAAAATTTCTTCTTTAAGGTTTTTTTCATTTAATGCATGATAAAATGTAGGCTTACTGTGTAGGAGCTATAAAGAAAGTAAAGCATTTAGGAAAATAATTTGAAGTTTCTATTGTTTAAATATTTTATAATTTTGATTATTTTGTACCCACTTAAATGGGGTAGTCTTTAACTCTGCTTCAACCGGATTCTGTGAAACAATGTGTATAACAGAAAAACTACCAATCAAAGCACTATGAGAAAATGAGGTTACCTTGTAGAAGGAAGATGAATGTGCTCATGTTTGGTCTCACCTCTGCTTCTTCCTCTTATCCATCACTATAGTAAATAATGGGAATGCTGTTCAGCACTGCTTATCAATGTCAGATGTCCTAAAGAAAGTGTTTGCTAAGGACTTAGAAATCTCTGAGTTTCGAGGAGCCTATGAACTGAATAGTGACTTTCAATTCAGTCTTGGTTAATTGAGTGAAATGCTTTCACAAATAAACAAATAAAATAAATTCCCCGATGATTTGGGTTTTTTATATAATTTACCTTAAAATCTGGGCTAAGAATTATTCAGAATTTCAATGGCAAACACTTATCATTAAGATTAAAATCAGTACTGCATTTTAAATAATACAAAGTTAAAATTCAAAACACTGCTGAGTATAATGTTACATTCCCTAAGCCAAAGGTATCACGAAAATTGTTGATTTTGTGAATAAATTTTTTGCAGAATAAATTAGAAATTTCAGGATCAATTAGTCTTTTAAATGATTCCTCTACCTATTATATTAAGAACATGAAAGAAGAAAATATTTTTATCTTTTTTCAATGAAAAATAATAAAACATACAATATATGAATATATTTGTAGTTGGATGTTTCTTTCCTACCCACCAGGTCTGGAGTAGCAATTCTGAGACTTAATATTAATTACAAGCTGTTTAGCTTTTAATGCTGGCTTATTATTGACTAGCTCCTGTTGGAGAAGGGCTTCTTGTTGGTTCACAGCCACCTGGCTAGCTTCGACCCCAAATAATCAACAGAAACCATATTATTTATATCACTGCTTGGCCTATTAGCTCTAGCTTCTTATTGGCTAACTCTTACATATTAATTTAACCCATCACTATTAATCTGCATATTGCCACATGGAAGTGGCTCACCAGCAAAGTTTTGGCATGTTTGACTATGGCAGCAGCTCCATGGCATCTCTCTCCTCCACGCTACTTCTCCCAGCATTCAGTTTAGTTTCCCCCACCTTCCTAAGTTCTGCCCTATGAACAGGCCAAGGTAGTTTTTTTTTATTCATTAACCAATGAAAGCAATACATGGATAGAAGGACCTCCCATTTTCATTATTCTTTGTTTTACCACAAGGCTTGTGAGTTGTTACTTTATTTCTTTTTTCTTTGGTGAACATTGGTATCTCCCAGATTCCAACTTCTTCCTCCCTTCCTCTTCCACTTGGTTTTCTGACTAGCTATAGTTTCCTCTGGCACAGGCCAAAGTAGCTTTATTCTTCAATCAATAAAAGCAACACATATTTGAACTATGTAGAATGGCATCCCACAACATCTGTTGAATATAAATTGTTCACTCTCTATATATTTAAAACTATGTGTAAAACTGCTACTCATTCTCTATAGAATTAAAACTGCATGGACAACTTCCATTTTTCTTGGAACTAAAGCATTTGTTCTTGACAATACCAACATTAAGGGCTTACAATGTTCAAATCCTAAATAGCTATTAAATGTGGGTGACTACATTATCATTAAAGAACTCACATCTTAATAAAATGCATGCTTCCTAACTAATAACTATTTTAATGACAGGGAATTGAGATATACATTTCCTACTGTGGTTGTTACTATAAGAAAAAGTCCAAACTCTGAGAACTATTTTGAAGAAGTATTTGACCTTTACCTTCAAATCTTTGGCAATTTTTTATTTTGGTTTTCTTATCAATAAAAGGCTAAGAAAGTCCTAACTCATCATAGATAAGAATCAGAATTTAAAAATAATGTGAAATATTTTTTTGATTTTTCTATTGCTAAAGGAAAAAGCTGAGTAAACTAACATCTGCATACATAAATATTTCTAAATATTAAAAACACAAGGTAAAGAAATAAAACAATTGAAATATGTGTGTCTTGTTTAATTACTGAATGGAATGATTAATTCCTACAACACATTAAGTTTCTGTTTAGTAAAATCAAGGAATAATTTCTTCATGCATTTTATCATATTTAATAAAACAGCAAAAGAAGGCCAAGATTAAATCCTCTGGCTTCCTCTGTCATAATGTTCTCTGAATACTAGCAAGGGACTGATGTCAATGTCCTATTTAGAGATGAGCAATAACAGTCTATTATTCTCAATACTTTGAATGGTTATTAGTCTATTTTGAAAGCAAATTCATCTATCCAAGGTAGAAAGTATCACAAATCTATATGTGTACACATATATATTTAGAAGGACATTACATAATGTGACTGTTTAGAAAAAATAGTAACAGTAGGTTCAACTCAAGGACCTACATCTGCCTAATCATGCACTGTTGACTACATTCACAGTACCAAGCACACATTTTCTTCATTGGATCGGGCCTCAAATCCAAACAGAAGGCAAACGATTATCTCATAAACATCTTACTATTGTTGCACCATTTAGACTAGGCTGTCTGACAATTTAGTATTGTGTCATGCAGAGTCCAGCACTTTTAGGACTATGGATGTTTTTTCTCTTTCAACAACTTGTATAGATTCTCTGGCATTATGAAAGATACCCAACAGGGAGGACGTTTTCCAGTCAGTTTGAGATTAATTTGTTTATGTCTCACAGTCAAAGTGTATGGTATCATCAGCCATATGGTCTGTGGCAAGAAAAAATCATCAAATGAATACAGAGGCAGTGCCCAGAGTAGGACAGTTTTTGCCAACTATTCCTCTGACAGATGATTAGATTCTAAAATTTCTAAAGGTATTAGACTTAAAGATTCTTTTTTAAAAAGACATTTTAGAAAACATGCTTATACTATTGATATTACCCATTCTTTTTGTCCCTACTTGATATCTGGAAACACGAATTCAAAATTTCATAAGAAACATGAGCTGTTGTATGACATATGTTTTTCATATCCAACTTAGAGATATCTCTTCAGATCATGGATGATTGGAGGAAATATCCCTATCATTAAGTCTTGAAAGTGCTAATTCATTCAATGAAAGTTGGAAACTAGTTTTCATATTGAGATTTGAATAAATACCATAAATATCTCCTGACAGAAGTAGGAAGTGATAAACAGGTAAACAACTTCTAAAGGTTAATTACAAATAAAGCCCTTATATAGTGTGCATGAAGTTGACAGTGGAGTTTTTTTTTTTCCTTTTTATGAATGCCTGAAAAAAGAACTAAGCTCATTCCATTCAAAAATATATTTGAAATCTGGGAATATGCCAGACTAGAAATGAGATTTGTTGTGATGATGATTTTTTTTTTTTAGAGACAGGGTTTCTCTGTGGTTTTGGAGCCTGTCCTGGAACTAGCTCTTGTAGACCAGGCTGGTCTCAAACTCACAGAGATCCGCCTGCCTCTGCCTCCCGAGTGCTGGGATTAAAGGCGTGCGCCACCACCGCCCGGCTATGATTATCCAGTCTCCATAAAACACTGGGGTTAACACCCAACTTTGCATAAATGAGGAATAGTGGTATAGCTAGTAATTTGCAGGAAAAGATAGAATAGTTGTTAATATTATCTTTAACTATATATAACACATTTGAAAATAAATTTAATAAATAACATAAAAGTATTTATATTTGTATGTAGATTGCAGGTGTATATTTGTGAGTAACATATTACCGTTTACAATACATATGCATTAGATAAGTGTAAATCTAATTTGTGGGGATTATGTGTTATGAATATTCCCAAGAGCCTCTTTGCCAACACAAAATAATTCCAATCAGACCCGATTAGACCAAATTAAAATGCTCACCTTTAATAAATGTCACACTCCTGGGTGGACCAGGACAGCATGGCAGGGAGAAGAACCCATGCAAACTCTGATGACCATGTGTTCTTTTTTCAAGTTTGAGCCTAAATACCCTTTTGGAGTGGCCCTGACATTTCCCAGGGAGGAGTCAGCACTCGTCAGGCTGGGAGTTGCAGTTAATACCAAAGCAACTCCTAGACCAGGGACTGGAGTGATGCTTCCAGCTCAATATTACACTCAATACTATTTAAATATAGGAGTGTTAGAGGCCTGGTTTTGCCCAAACATCTCCCAGTGTTTGGATATAGGGGCTTTGGCTCAAATCTGGCTAATTCTGGTGGGCATGGGTGACATATATTATTCATATTCTCTTTGACTATTCCATGTGTTAGAGGTAAAGTTTAGAGAAATAAAAGCATGTAGTTTTTTGTCTTTGGCAAATCATTCTGCTGTAATTTTTATGTGAGCAAGTCATTAACTCCTTTCCATCTATCTACTTAATTAGAGTGTCTTTAATCAAAACCTAAGGTGACACATGTATTTGTTTACTCAATAGATGCTCAAACAACACTTGATTTGTAGTTTACCCCGCTCTGTATAAACTCCTTCAAGATGCATTTTGTACTCTTAGACAGAGTAGACTGTAGATTGCTTAGTGATTCCAGTGACTTATGGGAAGCTTCAAAAAATGATATCTATAACCAAGGGTAGATGGTTTTCTTTACAGTTTCAGAAATTAATTTCTACCGAATTAATAATCTTGAAATACAATTAAATAGTTGTGGGTTTACCATAACATATTAATGACATAATTGTAGTACACATGGATGCAGGGCTGTAGGAATAACTTCCTCTCTTGAGAACTCATATAGCAACTTCTGATACTGACTTAGGTTCTAGTCAGATGGCTTCCTGCTTACATATTTCATCTTATAAACCCATGTACACTGTCTGCATTAGTATAGTCAACATTGCTGAAAAATTACAAAGTTTTTGAAGTCTCTTGAATTTCTTAGATCTCTCTGATCAACAACTCAAAGCTAAGTTTTTCTTTCAAGGCACTGGCATTTCTTGTAGAAACTCTAAGACTATTGGTGAGCATTGCCAACAACTGTGGTGTGACTCTCTCTCATCTATCTATGTTAGATAGATAATATATATCATATATGATAACATATGATAACATATATGATATATATGATAGAGAAAGGGAAAAAAGAGAGTGGAAAGGGAGAGGGAGTAGTTTTTCCTCCATTCTTACATCCTCTTCTTTGATTTTTCCCTTAAAGAGAGAGTGTGTATGAGAAGATTGAAAAGATATAAAAATCAATGACTCCAAATCAATGAGTTACAAATTGCACCTCATAGTATTTTATTTGTCTATTTACATATATGTACACAATTTAAACATTTGTACATTTATATATACAAAGTAGCTTGAATTTTATTTCTCTTGTTTTGTACATTTCTGTATGGAAATAAAGGGAAAAAAACTAATGAAATTCTTGAATCAATATCTTCAGCCAAAATCAAAAACTGTCTTTGTAAAAGAGGAATTGAATTTGTCGTGTATATTAACTATAGAATTAAGATGAGTACTTGTATGTGAAATTTGAACCTTACTAGAGGAGTCAACAATACTTCCCTACAAAATCAATGACTAATTAATTCTCAAAAAAGTCTAAAACTGAAGACAAAGCTGAACAGTACATTATAAGAAATGGTCTGTGAGTCAATTACACATTTAGCTTGAGTCAGTTAAGCATGGAGGAGGTAAAACAAAATCCAGGTTATGCATAAGTTTACCAATGCCTTTCCTGATATTATGAAATGTTAGTGTTTTGTCAGTTCATACTACTATATAATTGAAGAAACTTATACAAACTTTTCTGAATGTATACTACAATGCCATGGTCTGTTAAATTTAACAGAAGAAAGATTTAGCTTTTCATCATAAGAGCAAAAAGAGTGTAGAGATTATATATATATATATATATATATATATATATATATATATATATATATATATATATATATACATATTCTCACAAATATGCTCCGAGAATGTCAAAATCTTTATTGCTTTAATTTATTTTTTGGTTAGCAATGGGACCATGTATTCTAATTTATATTCTGTTCTCTTTGACAGTGACTGGAAGTTGTTGAGGGAAAGGTAACCAGTTAATCAAGACATGTCCATCTTCTTATTTGAATTAGATTTATTTTAAGGCCTTCCCTTTTCATGTCAGTGAATATTGAACACTTACAGAAATAACAAATATTTTATCACTCAGCAATAGAAATCATTTGACATGAACTTTTTAAAAAATGCACTTATTAGCCGGGTGGTGGTTGCGCACGCCTTTAATTCCAGCACTCGGGAGGCAGAGGCAGGCGGATCTCTGGGAGTTCGAGGCCAGCCTGGTCTACAAGAGCTAGTTCCGGGACGGGCACCAAAGCTACAGAGAAACCCTGTCTCGAAAAACAAAAAAAAAAAAATAAAAAAAAAATAAAAATAAAAAATGCACTTATTTATGTCAGAATACAGAAACAGCACATAACCCACAAAGATGGGAGATATAAAAATGGTATTCTACATACATAATATGGTACAAAGATATAATAAGATGCAATATATAAACAATATGTTTGTCATCTCAAAATAATTAAAGAACACAGATAATGAATTAATAAACTAACATACTGTGTACTCATGTTGTAAGTTTCATCTACTTTCTTGAGCCATATTTATAATTCCTCTTTCCAGATGTGCACAGTTACCTCCCTCTATTTTGGAAGTAAGAAACAGCTCCACTTTAAATGCTGAACTCAACTCACAGCACTAAAGGGATGGCTCAGAGTTTATGCTGCTCTTTCAGAAGACCTGGGTTCTAGTCCCAGCAAACATGTCAGCTCAAAACTGTATCCGGAATCTGCCACCTTCACACAGATATACAAGTAAACAAAACACCAATGTGTAAAAAATAAAAATAAGTAAAACTCAGAAAAAGGATAACTCAGATTTCTCTTTCTGGTAGCACATGGTGAAACCTTTTTCATGTTTCTGACAATCTATCCAAAAATCAGCAATGATAGTGGGATTATTCAATGCCTGTTAAAACTTAGCTCATGTTTGATTTATAATTTAAGTAGTCTTTTCTGATTGTCATATTTTAATATTTTAAGTGCGTAAATCACAAGGATTTTGAATGTTCTGTGGATAAATTGGCAATATTAGACTCCCAAATTTATATGATATTCACTGAAAGTAATGAGAGAATGTTTCTTGCTATTTATATTTAGGAACATATTATAAAATATTTAAGTCATAAAATTTTAATATGCAATGGATATATTATAAAATGGGTACTGTATATATTCCTATCATTATATTTATATTTATTTAACAGCATTTAATAAAAATTGATCAAGAAGACCAACCATAAGAATTAACTCACATCATTTCTTAAATATTAAGTAAAGAATGTAGATAAATTTGTGTGTATATATATATATATATGCTATACTTATATATGCTATACTTAATATATTTCAAAATGTAGTAGTCACATACAATGGGATTTCACCTTTATCTTATTATCTTTATTATTTTTTAAACTTTATACAAAGTACTACAGATAACTAAAAAATGCTGAGAGTTGGAAAAGTAGTTTGACTCAGGGAAGAGCACACCAACTGGTTATTAAAAACAAATAGATAGGCCTGAAAATATTTGCAAGTTAGCATTATACAGACTGAAGAGGTAGGATTTATGACATATATGCAATTTAATATATATACATATATGACACTTATTACATATATATGTGTATATATGCATATATCTTTGTATGTAACGTCAATTAGTGAAGAAAGATGCCATAAATTTAAAAAAAAGAGGATGCAAGGGTTTATGGTAAGGTTTGTAAGGTGAAAATGAAAAAAGAAAATGAAATAAATATATATTTTAGAAAATAATTCAGAAACAACTGTGTTCTACCAAATATCTTAGAGAGTAGAGGTCATTAATTTTCTGTTTATCTAGAAATTCTTGAGTTCATTATATAGCTCCTATATTCAATCCAAAAATATTTTGAAAAAGATATTATGATTCAATTTGAACATGTTTCTTTTGTCTCACCTCTCACATTCTCTTTCCAATCTATAAAATATGAATAAACATTAACTCAAGGGCCAAACATGGTGATATTTCCACTTAATATCAATAAAAAAAAAAAAGAGAGGACAATAGAATTCTATAAGTCTGGCCAGTCTGATCTGATCTGACCAGGTCAGTCAGGGCTACACAGTAAGACAATCACTAAAAAGGTAAAAGAACTCCCAACACAAATTAAATTAATTAAAAAGTTGTTTAATTAATTAATAATACTGACTCAAAGCTCAAATGAGAATCAAGACCAAATTTCTGAGGTAGATGTTGCTTATTTAAAAGTGACTCAGAGTCTTCTCAGGGTGCTTATGTCTTCTTTAAATGAAATATTCTTTAGTCATGATAAGAAACTGCCCAGAACCAAAATGATCACACAGAAACTGTTTTAATTAATTCACTGCTTGGCCCATTAGCTCTAGCTTCTTATTGATTAACTCTTACCTATATAATTAAATTACATATATCCTTTAGTCATGATAAGTAGCCACCTGCTTTTCATAATGCAAATGTTTGTGCTTTTCATTTGACATTATAAGTCCACAGAAAAACAGTTTTTGCACGTATCATATTCTGTTGGGATTTATCAAACCTTGATAACATTTTTTCTTAACACAGGATAATCTAAGAGTTCCTAGTCAGTTCCTCAACTGAATTACACAGTACAGTGCACAGTCGAGTGACACATTTCCTTTTTCCTTATTACTCAATATATTTTCTTGAGAAGTTGTATCTTTGGGAATTTATTAAGCATATTTAGCTCACATTATATGGTCACATATTTTAACAGCTATTTATATTCTGTCCCTGATTTCTACCCAAATCTTTTTATTAATTATAAAATCACCTGGTTCTTACATATTTTAAAAATATACAAAATTTATCTCATTTTCCTTAAGCTAGTAATGCATAAACTATGACAAAAAGAAAGGCTCATATTTATTGGAATTTTTATGTATATTAATATATACCATCTTATTACTTTCATAAAAATAACTAATATTTATTAAAAGTGAATTTAATGTGTGAAGCTTTTTGCCAATCATCTTACTCATATTACTCTAATTAAACTTCCTAGGAATTCTGAAGATCATTCTTGTTCTTAATTTAAAAATGTGTAAAACAGAAAGAGTAATTAACTCACCTCAGGCTACCTAGGATGTCGGGAGCATGCTACAAATCTAGGCATTCAGAATGAGATTATGCTACATCCTAAGAAGATTTACATTATCGTATTAAAACAAATCAGCAGAATGCTTAGTGCATACCATTTTCCTGTAATGCTGACGAGCACATCAAACCCTTTCAGGAATCTTGGGGATACATTTGCTGCTGAATGTATACATTTGCATTTAAAATGGAATTAAAAGTTATTGTACTCACTAATGCTATTAAGAATAATTTAGTCAGGCTTTGTTTCAAATTGTAATTATAAAACCAATATATTTATTATTTAAATTGAACAAGATAAAAATTCAGACAGCAATTACTCAAAAATATGAACTAGCATATTCGGAAGGAATGCCAAAAAATATTTGACAAGAATATAGTTGCTTCTGTGGTATGTTACAGACTGAAAACAATCAATTCACTGTACCTGTTTGTATTTTGTAAACTAAAATAGTATCAATTATTATAATTTCAAATTGGAATTATCACAAAATAGAATATAAAAGGATCTAGTTCTACTAAAATTAGATATTTTTAATTTAAAGATATATCATGTTATCCTTTATAAGAAACTTTAAATAAACAGTGACACAAGCTAATGTAATATACAATCAACAAGAATTATGACTTCAGTTAATCTAAAAATGAATTCTTATGTTTGCAATATAAACTTGTAGCTCTTAGTTCAATAATGTTAAAATGAGATGCAGGATTAAGTAACAAATAAACCAGAAAAAGTACTGGTTTGCCAAAATACTCCAAGTATCACAGGTACTTAATACCCAAACTACATTTCAGTGTTTGTTGTGAATATCATTTGAGTATCTTAAAAGTTCAACACTCATCAGGCTTTTATGGATAATCAATGTAGGATTAATTTTGTATAGTTCCAAAATTTTGTAACCTTTAAAAGCAGAAAATTATGCAGATAGTATATTTACCTCTGAACGGTCATTTTTAATATTGGAGGTTAATTAAATTTGCTGTCCCAAGCCATTAAGTATCACATCAGTAATATTTTTGCAAGTCTATTTCTTTATATTCCCAGAAGTATGTCACTGATTGCCTAGGGCATCAGAGAGCATCAGTAAAAGAAAAAAATCCATACCTATAACAAAAGCATAAATATTTGTTCATTTTATTTGAGGATTTGTGTTCAAACCATTGTCAAAAGAGGACAAATCACATCTCCAGACTAGGGAATTCATTTATGTTGAAAGAGTTATCAGGTTATCAAATTATTTTTATTTTCAGATTTAGACTCTGATAATGTAGGAAAAATGTTGTCTGACTATCTTTGCCTTTTATGAAAAATATTAATATATAAAATTCTATTTTTTAACTAAAATCATTTGACTTTACAACATTGAATATGTCCATATTTGAACATATTGATAAAACAAAGAATAGGAAAAAATTGGATTGTGCCTCTATATAGGTAAAACTGGAGGAGAACACTTCTTATAGTCTCTTTAAAGAACAATTATATTGTTTTTACTTGTGATGGAGCCTTAAAAATATTATGGGAGTTCAAAAAAGTCTATTACATACTTAAAATGTAAGTATTTCTTAAGGAATTAATGGATTCCAATATCTTCATTAAGGTGTGTGAGCAAAGTGTGGCATACCTCAGTGACAAAGTCTTACCAGGTCCAGCTGTCACTGAAGCAAGGACCCTGCAGAAGCAGGTCAAAGGCCTTTTCTGATTGTTCAACTCATGTATTAAGCTTTTCGTGCTACAAATTACGTGTACTGTTATTATGTTTAAAAGGAGTATTCTCAGCGTGAAAATTATTTTCTTCAAATAAATATTAAGTCATCTGCTATTTTACACTGTAGTACACTTTTATTTAGGGGTGAAGGATTTTACCTCTATGTTGTTATCTATTCATGATAAGGACATTGATCTTTAAGTTTGAAGAATAAGTGATAATTTTCTTAAAACAGTGCGGTGTGAAAGATCAGTTTTCCTGTGCCATTTAGCAATTTATGTTTTGTATTTAGTAAAGATTCCTTTACACTTGAGTCAACCACTTCAAACATTTCCTTTGATTTAAACATTAATTTTCTATAAAACTCTTACTGGAATTCCAAGAACACTAATTATAACTCCATGAGAAGATTCTCTCTCTCTCTCTCTCTCTCTCTCTCTCTCTCTCTCTCTCTCTCTCTCTCTCTTACACACACACACACACACACACACACACATGAATCACATCCGAAGGCAATTCATTGGAAGCAAGGCAACTCTGAGCATTGTTGTTTTTGTGCTTTTTGCATGATTGTTTTTATGTTTCATAAGTGTTTTGATCATATTTGCCTCCCACTGCCACTTTTTCTTCAGTTTACATCCAGTTTGACATTACGATCTATTCAAGTTGTTGTTCTTTTCCTTTTCCAGCACCTGTGCAGGGTTCCTGCACAGCACTTGTAGAAACTTTATTTTCATACACTAACACTGAATCTCCCTCATTCTAAGTACCTGTGAAAGGATGTGTTTTGCCACCCTCCCATGTAGCACCTATGCTCCTAGTGTTGGCTAAAATGATAATACTCTCGAGAATATTTTAGCATACCTTGTACAGACCAATTCAAATAACGATTTCTTATAGAAAGTAGGATTTTATGAAATGAATTTCTGGTCAGTATACTAGATGACTTGAGGGGAATAGCGGCCAAGAAAAAATATATGAAGAATGAATTATGGAAAGAAATCACTTATGGACATCAAAACAGATGTGAGTATTTTGTCTTCTTTTCTCTAGTAATGTATGGTGCTATTTTTGTTTGTTATGAAATTGTTCAAATTAAATGGAAGAGTAAATTCCTCAGCACAAAAATTATTGTTATTTGGAGTTTAAATAATTATTACAAAATGATTATTGTATATTATATATGTATTAAATTTTAATAAAGTACCCCTCAAAGATTAAGAGATATTATTCCCCAAAAATTATTTTCAAGAGTAGAGTAATTGAATGTTGAAATGGCATATTAAATAATGGGTTACAAATGAACTTCTAATCATGGAATAAAAGAATCAAATAACTTAATTGTTCCTTTCTATTAAAGCTCTATGTAATTAATTATGTTGTTAATAAACAGTACTGTTTGTAAATAAACCAATTTTAATTATAGTTCTCAACATTGCCTTCAAAATCATAATTCACACTCTGAAAAGATACTCTCATTAAGGTTATTGATTCTAATTTTAGAAAAAATTAGTAGGGTATATTTCACATGATAGAACTGATCCTATGTGGTTCTTATTTGTCAATGAATATTGGTTTCAAGTTCAACTCATCAACTTTCTTAGTCTGTAGTATAAGATTAAGCTTGTTCTTTGAATGCATTCATGGGCTTATGTCTACATATGAGAACCATAGAGATCTCTACTTTTAAATCATGACATCAATTAATAGACATAGAATTTCTCCTCCTTTTTCTTCAGGATCATATTCATTTATCCTCTTAGTCTGGTTGGCATGCTAGAATTTCAAAAATACTATACAGAATAAACCTTGATGTACTGACCTTCTAAGAGAGATGTGACCATGAAAAAGGAATACATAATTTTGTATTAGGGATAAACATTCTCTAATACAAAACACAACTAGTTGTAAACTTTTGGTAAATGACTTTTCTCAGCTGAAGAATTACATATTTTAAGATTTTATTGTAAGAGGATTGTCTTATAATTTCTGAATTAACTGAGATGCAATGATTGTTTATTATAAAATATGCTTGTACCCTGAATTACAAAATTGTTTAATTATGGTTGTTCAAATAATAAGTGCATTTAAAAATGAATTGCTGGATTTAGTATGGCCAGAATTTGAAGACAAATTTGAGGTATTAAAACTAATGATCTCTCTCTGTTTTGTTTACCTCACTCAAAAAGATGTATTCTAGCTCCATCCATTTTTCTACAAAATTCAAGATGTCATAATTTTTTTTTCTGCTGTACTCCATTGTGTAAATGTATCACATTTTCTTTATCCATTCTTCGGTTAAGGGGCATTTAGGTTGTTTCCAGGTTCTGACTATGACAAATAATGCTGCTATGAACATAGTTGTGTACATGTCCTTGTTTGAGCATGTTTGAGCATCCTTTGGATATATACCCAAAAGTGGTATTACTGGGTCTTGAGAAAGACTGTTTCCTAATTATCTGGGAAATCGCCACACTGACATCCAAAGGGGCTGTACCAGCTTACACTCTGACCAGCAATACAGAAGTGTTCCCTTTACCACATAACCTCTCCTGCATAAGTTGTCATCATTGTTTTTGATTTGGCCATTCTTACAGGTATAAGGTGAACTCTCAGTGTTGTTTTGATTTGCATTTCTTTGATGACTAAGGATGTTAAACATTTCCTTAAGTACCTTTCAGCCATTTTAGATTCCTCTGTTGAGAGTTCTCTGTGTAGGTCTGTACTCCATTTTTTCATTGGATTATTTGTTCTTTTGATAATCATTTTCTTGAGTTCTTTGTATATTTTGGAGATCAGACCTCTGTCTTGTTGAAATTGGGGCGCGGGGTTGCATCCCCAAAACCCCAGCCACCTGGCTAGCTTATGCCCGAAATAACAACACATAAACTGTATTCATTTAAACACTGCTTGGCCCATTATTTCTAGTCTCTTCTTGGCTAACTCTTGCACCTGGTCTAACCCATTTCTAATATTCTGTGTTAGCACCCCAAGGTGCACTTACTGGGGAGATTCTAGCCTATGTCCATCCTGGGTTGGAGCTTCATCTTGAGTCCTTCAGAGAGCAGAGCTATCCTGTCTGCCCGCGAGAGAGGAGCCTGACTTCTCTGAGCAGAGCTGCATGATTTCTGACCTCACTTCCTCTTCTGCTCAGTTCTGTTTACTCCACCCACCTATGTTCTAACCTATGGGACCAGCCAAGCAGTTTCTTTATTTTAACCAATGAAATCAACAGATTGATATATGACACTCCCACATCACTTCCCCTTTTTCTGTTTAAACAAAAAGGAAAGGCTTTAACTTTAACATAGCAAAATTACATAAAACAGTTATCAAGTAAAAATTACAATAATCTTTATCATAACTAAGGAAAAGTATAACTATAACTAACTATTCTTAACTCCATCAACGACTCCAGAAAGATACAATATTATCTAAGCAAACAAGAAAAAAGCAATGTTTAAACTCTAGAAATGACAGAGACATCTTGCTGCCTGTACAGTCACCCAAAGTTCCTCTGTACCGTTGGGGCATCCATTTCAGCATACAGGCCCATAGTTTTCAGCAGACATTTTACAAAGCAGGAAATTTCAAAGGCAGTCACTATCTGCTTGTCCTGAAGAATGTCTTGCAGACTCTTTCATGAATCAGGAACCCTGAAAGATCATCTCACCTTTAGGCAAGTTCAGTAGTCCTCTCTCTGCGGGTTCTCTGTGTCCAGTTTATGCAATAGTCCAGGCAAGAGCAGTTTCTTGCCCAAATGGCTATCAAACTCTATAAGGATCCTCTTCGATGCCCATCTTCTTCCTGAAGTGGATTGGTGCTACCAGGAGCAGACATGTCTCATTGTCATGAAAAACCCTAAGTTATTAAAACATTAAATGCCATATTCTGCAGTCTTTGAAAGATATGAAGAATGCCTATCTAATTGAAATATATCTCTATATATCTAAAAAATCTAACATGACTAACATGACTATTATTTATGATTATTCATCAACAACCTATATTTCCTAATTATACATTACATTTTAAAAATGAACTACATAATCACAATACCTTAATCAAGAGCAGAAATACATATACATATAACAAAATTGACCTTAAAATCCACACCAATGCAAATTATTCACATCTATATCACTGTCTGATGTGGGTTTAGTCAATTATCACATGTACCCACTCATAAGTGGATTTTAAACATAAAGCAAAGAAATCCAGTCAACAAATCACAGTCCCAGAGAACTTAGACAACAATGAGGACCCTAAGAGACACATATAGATTTCATCTACATGGGAAGTAGAAAAAGACAAGATCTCCTGAGTAAATTGGGAGCAAAGGGACTTTGGGGAAGATTGAAAGGGAGGGGAACAGAGAAAAAAGCTCAATAAAATAAAAAAAATAAGAAAAAAGACAGCAATGCTCAGTAAATATTTATTTCCAATATTCAATCTTGGTTATTGCTGTTTGAGCCATTTACTGGAAATATATGAATGATGACTTTATTTTAATTACTTATAAGATATTGAGAATTAAAATATTTGCAGGAATATAGATGCCTTGCAGACAGTTGAATCATCAAATAACCCATGACAGCTACATTATTAAAGCATTCTGTAGGATTTTCTTGCCATAGGAAAGGCCAGAGAGTCTAATCTCAGCATTCCTTGTTCCTTGAATATTCTTTGGAAGGGAGAGGATTTGGAATCTGTTAAGTTCTTGATACTTCCTCAGATCTTCAAGCTGTTTATTTCATCAGTTTTAAGGAGTTTCCTTCTATGATGCACTATTTGAGCTCCAAGAGATTTGCTAAACACCAATTATCCACAAAGTTGAAAGTATCCTTTGTTTGTCTTTTAAAAATAATACCTACCTAAATTTTCTGTGTAAATTTACATTTTACTAAAATACACATCTTAAATTATATATTTCATGTACATAGATGTTTTGCTTGCATATATGTATGCACATCACATCTTATGAGACTAGTTATAGACAGTTGGTAGTGAGGCATCATGTGGGTGCTGGGAATTGGACTCAGGACTTCTCTAAAATCAGCCAGTTGTCTTAACCATTGAACCATTTCTCTGAGTGAATTTCAAAAATTTTACTAGCAAAATAGTAGAACTTAGAATACATATTTTAAATTAAAGTTCAAAAATATTTAATAAAAATATGCATGATATTTCAGAAATTAAGCAGTTTGTATTGCTATAAAAATAATCATAACAAAAATAATTTTCTGGCTCAGATAAACATTTTAACTTAATATATAAAGTGGTAAATTAAAATATATTACAATTTTAAATTTCTACAAATATCTCAATAATGTAATATAATGAAATTCTACATATGCTTTAGTACATTTTGATTATGAAGGTTGAAGGACAACACCTCTTTAAACAGAAAATATAGCAGCAACCCTTCAAGTCTACTAAGAAACCACTAATGACAGATAAATGCAATTTTTCATATGAAATGGTATCATCTTCGTCAATATCTGAAAATTTTCATAATCTTGCATATCACCATAGAACCTTCATCCTGCGATGGATGGAAATAGAGACAGAGACCAACATTGGAGCACTGGACTGAGCCCCAATGTCCAGATGAAGAACAGACAGAGGGAGAACATGAGCAAGGAAGTCAGGACTGCACAAGGAGACGGTGGGACTGATTTAATGGGAGCTCACCAAGGCCAGCTGGACTGGGACTGAAAGAGCATGCGATCAGACCAGACTCTCTGAATGTGACTGACTATGAGGGCTGACTGAGAAGCCAATGATAATGACACTGGGTTTTGATTCTACTGCGTGGAATGGCTTTTTGGGAGCATAGTCTATTTGGATGCACAGCTTCCTAGACCTGGATGAAGGGAGGGGCTTGGACTTCCCACAGGGCAGGGCACCCTGACTTCTCTTAGGACTGGAGATGGAGGAGGGGGAGTATAAGGAGTGGGAGGGAAATGGAAGGAAATGAGGAGGTAGAAATTTTTAATAAATAAATAAATTTAAAACAAAAGAAAAAAATAAAATAATTCACTCAGAAATAAGGATCTTGAATTTACATTTTGTTGCTTGTTACTTTTTTGTATTACTGTGTCAACATGTCTGGCACAATAATAGAAGGGAAGGGAAAGGCATATTTTAATACTTCCTGGAAATAAACTCCACATGGGTATTAATGAATGGGAGCAGATCAAAAGACAGGTGATCACACTGCATCCTCATTCAGGAAACGGAGAGAAATGAATACTTAGGCCCATATTTATAACCTCTTTTTTATTGAGTACGGAATCCTCCTTGTATTATATAGAAAATTTTGAGTGGGTCTTCTTGTTTCAGGTTAAAAAAAACCTACATGATATCTCAGTGGCATATGATTTTCTTCAAGTTCCTCACTAATAATAATGTACTCATCATTTTAAACAGCAAACATATTTTATAGATTAGTTTCACCAAATAAAATGGTGACACGGAAATATACTAAAACTATTATTAATTTTATTAAGAGACACTGCATGGCTGTCTATGTTGACAGATGTCTTTAATCTCAGCATTTATGCAGTAGAGGCAGAAACAACTCTTCTTTCTGAATTCAGCTTAGAATACACAAAGAGTTTAAAAGCAGCCATGGCTACATAGTGAGATACAGGCACATACACATGAAATACATCGTAAGTATAAATGAATAATGTATTGAATTATTCAATAGTAAACTGGTTTTGATTATTATGAATATGAGATTATATGGTTTGACGGTATCCAAATTTCAAACAGACAACAAATGTAACATTTTAAATGCAACACTCAGGGAAGTACAGAAAGCTTTATAATTTTGATGTTTTTGGAGTTACTGTGAAACATGAATTTACATTAGGTTATCCATTTGGTTATGCTATTGAAAAAGAAGTTCCAAAGACCTTAAAATATTTGCATATTTTCTGGGAGTTCGAAAGAAAAGGAGAAAATGAATCAAATAGCAGACTAAATGTTACAAAAGATGACAGCAAGGATCATTTCTGAGAACTTAAAATATTTGGTAATGTGATGCTGTTCTTTGAAACACATTGAACAATAATAAATGCATGTTGCTTATGAAATGAGGGTATTTTTGTCATACTGTTGGCAAGATCAATAAAAAAATTCTCATTTATATAAATTTCAGTGAAATTTTGTTATAAATATAAATAACCTTGTTGGAATAACCCTGCAAAGAAAGAATCCTTTCTCCATAGCACTGAATACAAAAGAAGTAATCATATAATTCTAGAAATAGAAAATATTTAAAACTCATTTTATGAAATGATGGCTTATGTATTATTCTCTTATACAAGAGAGTACTACATGTGGGAGAAACCCTGTCACAGCATTCTATTCTCAATATGTTTTTTGAGTTCCTATGTGAGAACAAATTAGAACCAATAAACCACCTTCCTCCCTTCCTGCACAAAGACACAACACAAACATCCTTTTAAAAATGAGTCTCCTATCTGCCGCCACATTTGAATGGATAAATCATCACTTATCTCTAGATACAGGAATCAGAATTTTGATTTGGTTTCAAAAACCAAGTTTTTCTAAAATCAGCTTTGTCTTTTATTAGTTTATCTTGTATGCTTATTTACATAGGCCATGATTTGGCTACAAGTTAAATAACAAAATTCATGTGCTGGAATCTTGGGGTCTCTTGTAAAGTCACTGACATGTGATGACAGTGATTTTGTCAAAGGATTGTGTTTATCAATAGATGGATGTGATTCTAAGAGAGTTGACTAAAGCTCTGCAGACTTGATCAAGTCAGAAAATAGTGAGTTAAGTATAAAAGGACAGAATCAATAACCATGGCAATTTGTTGTGAAAAAGCACAACAACTTGTCCCCTTTTCTCAAAGGAATGGCCTTCTATATGTGCCTGCTTTCTCTTTGCTCTTTAGCCATGAATACAGGCAGCATGAGTCCCCCACAAACAACCCCATTCCCATGTTGGTGCCATAGGAGGCAATCTCTGGAGCTAAAATTAGAAAACTTTCTGTTCTTACAATTTGCCATATCTCAAGTAGATTGTCATGCCAGATAAAAAGTCAGTGGCTCTGACCAGCAAGCCAAAGCCCCTCATTTGCCTTATCATTTTTCCAGATCTATTAATCTTTGTTAAGATACTATATATGACTCCATCTCTAGCAGCTCCTTCAATTTTTTTGTTAGTCTATTTTCCATGCATCTTATTTACCCATCAGTTATCAGTTCTATTTGTGACCCCTGAATACTGTTACCTAAGAGGGTAGAGAAAGTAGTTTTACACAATACATGAGTTTAGAGTCAGAGCAAACATGAATTCAAATACTAGACCTAATATTTATGGGTCAGATAGCTGCAGGAAAATAACAAAGCCTCCTTGCACTGTTCCCTTATCTGGAAGCAGATGTTATAATAATAACACATGAGGTTGCTATGAGAATTAATAAAGAAAATGTTTTTCAGCATAGTTCTTATTACACAGTTGGCATTTAATTAGTTTTACCCTTTATTATTTTACCTGAAAGCAGGAGAAAACCATTTTCTGTATCAAATGACCTGGGAAAATGGTATCCTTTTAAAAATTGAGGCTAACTAACATCAACGAGATTGAAAAGTTAATTAATATTATGTCACAAGAAAGAAAATTGCATCATAAAACACCAGGAATACTCGTTGAAACCAATTTTAGGTGCTCAATATATACCAATTTAAAACATAAACTATTGATGACAGAGCTTTAGTATATGATGTAAAAACTTTCCTTGTAAGATGATTAAAATAGTCAAGATTAACATTTTTGAAGGCATTGAGCTCTTTTCTAATTATGGAAAATCACCTTTGCCGGCATGAAATGACTTTTTACATGTAGGCACTTTAAAACAAGGGTCTTAAAAGTATTTAAATTGATTTTCGTTTCTTTGATGTATTCATCAGCTGTTATTAGATCAGGAAATATCAGGTGATATTGCCTAGGTGAAACTTCGACTCATATTTACTTATTTATTTAGTGTTCAGGGTCCATCATACCACAAGGTGAAGCAGGAAACAGCAAAGTATAGCAGCGGAGTACCTTCTGCTGCTATGAGCACATGGGCAGTGAGGAGCAGTTATTCTCGGTGTTGTCAAGGTGCTACTGCCCTTGGAGCTCAAGTGTCTCTGAAGACCGTAATAAGTAAAGTTCTCCTTAAGTTCGCTCTTTAACATGTTTCATTTTAGAAGCACCCAGAATAATAAATATTTTTAAGAGTTGTATAGTTATTAAAACAATAAAATATTAGATATTTAGGAAGAATCTCATTTTTAAAAAAATGGCTCACATATATGAAGCAATATTTTTAAATTAAGGACACACATAATTTAAATTTATTTATTATTTTAGATTTTAAAGGACAAAATAATCATGTTATAGAAACTCACTAAATATAGTATGAAGGAAGGGAAGGATTTTACTCCTCTGATTTTGAAGTCATTAATACTTTAAGATCCAAAATATAACATGTATAATACAATCAACTTCCAACAGAATTAAAACTCACTTATGAATAAATGACTGAGAGACTCTAAATGATGCAAGAACATTAAATACAGGATCACATTAGAAGTAGGCAGAGAATAATGCAGACATGAAAGAATGAACATGCATTTCCCTTGGTCTCTTATGCATCCTTCTTAGCCTCTATGGGCACTTTGGTTGCTGTCCCAGTATCATCCTAGATGGAGGAACAAAATAGACCAGGGAAGAAGAAAAGAACTACTGTAGTTGATGAGACACACACAAAAACATCATACATGCATTAAAACACAATGTGAATGCACCAGAACTTGATGTAAGAAAAGAGGACATCAGAAATCTAGGGGATAACATAATCAGTTTAATACTAAATGTTAAATATTTTAGTTAAAAATAGGACAGATGGATCTTACTCTGCATGTGAGAGTGGAAGAAATATGACAAATTTTTGAAAGTTCACCTTAACCACCTGAAAACGAATAAAGGACAGCATAGAAAAAGTAAAATAAAGCATTCAAGGAAACAAGGTCATGGCTACCTACAGGACTTAGGAATGGAAAAATATTTCTGTATCCATTGATGTTTCAAAGTTACTCAATGGTGAGCTGAACAAATCAGAATAATACAAAACATAAAGAACCCTATATTTATATAACAATATTACATAATTTTCCAAAATTCTCCAATTTCAAATTTAGTAAGCAAAGGAAATAGGACTTGAGTATTGGGTCTCTGAGAGAACTATCTGTTCACAGTCCCCCTGCTAAGACTAAATAGTGGGAGAATAAAGCTGGCATATTTTTGACTATGAGATGGAGAGTTATAGAGGGAATGTTATGAATCAGCTTTAGTAGAAACTAAATGGTCCTTGATCCTCTTTACACAATTGTATGTTGTCCTTATACATTTCTGTACTTCTTATAATATAAGTATCATATTGTTAAGTACTGATGTTCTCTAAGGATATCTAGTAGACATTTAGGTCACTATAAAAAGCCACAACAAGAAAACAAACCTTGTGACTGACAATTACAATAATATTGATTTCTGTATTTTGACAGAAAATAATTTGAGAAATGCTCATTCATACTGCTATTCAAGGAGGGTTTTTTTTTTTCTCTTCAGCTGTGAGAAGAATGGTTTCTGAAAGACTGAAGCTGTTAATTACTAAATCCATGCCCACATGAGAAAAAAGGTTATATACTTTACAGGGAGTCTCTGAGCCAATGTCAAAGAACTAGGTACAGTCGAGAGTGGTTTATCCTCGATAACAATGCTACAACCAGTGCAAGGGCATACCCATGTCTGTAGAACACTGGACTCCTCTGACTGACCATATTTGTTTTGGAATCCCAAAATCATAGCTGAGGATTTCTTGACTTACAGGGATTGCACTTTCTTTCTTTCACTATTTTGGAATTTTTACTTTGATTTCAATATCCATTTCCATCCAGATTCAGTGAGCTCCCACTAGCTGAGGTCAGCTGTTTCGGTGGATATCCCCATCATGGTTTTGAGCAATTTGCCCATATTATCACTCCTCCCTCTCTTCAACTGGATTCTGGGAGGTCAACCCAATTCTAGCAGTGGATATCGGTATCTGCTTCCCGCAGTTTCTGGATAAAGTGTCTATGAAGGCTACTAAGGTAGTCATCAATCTGATTGTAGGGGAAGCCAGTTCAGATACCCTCTCCACTATTGCTTAGGGTCTTAGCTGGGGTCATTCTTGTGGATTCCTGGTAATTTTCCTAGGGCCAGTCTTCTTGCTAATCTCATAATGACTCCCTCAATCAAGATACCTCTTCTCATGCTCTCCCTCTCCGTCCTTTCCCCATCTGGACTATCCTGTCCCTTCATATTCTCCTATGAACTCCCTTTCCAGCCCCCTATACCACACTCTCAGTTTTCTCAGAAGATCTTGTCTATTTCCCTTCCCAGGGGGATCCATGTATGTCTCCCTTAGGGTTCTCCTTGTTACCTAGCTTCTCTGGGGTTGTGGATTATACGCTGGTTATCCCTTGCTTTATCTCTGACATCCATGTATGAATGAGTACATATTGTGTTTGTCTTTTGGGGTTTGGGTTACCTCACTCAGGATGCTTTCTTTTCTTTTCTTTTCTTTTCTTTTCTTTTTCTAGTTCCATCCATTAGCATCTGAATGTGGGTAAAAGTCGTGTGTCTGGCTGGTGCCCCAGCTGTAGGACAATGATGCAAGCCTAATACATAAATTGACATCTTAGAGGCCATTTTCTTTGGAGGGTTACCTTGACTCCGCCTCGATAACGGAGAGAGGGCCTTCTTCCTGCCTCAAAGAGAAATCTCGTACTTTGCTGACTCTGAGGCATGGATGGGAGTAAGGTTGGGTAAAAGATGGAGGGAGAGGAGAGGCAGGTGAAAATGGGATTAGCATGTAAATTAAGAAAAGATTGTTTTAATAAATAAGACAAAAATATTCATTTCATGGAGAATACAGCAAAATTGAAAGATCTTAGAGAGAAGATTCAAGGGATGACAGGCAAAATGGTGAACTTAAAAAGGATGAGATTGACTATCAATTGTGAATAGACAATATATAGTAAATCTGATTTCTTTGCATATTAACTATCTCTGATGGTGGCTCCATGTCATTATGGGAACTAAGTTTCCATGGGATAATCAAATGCTTTATATACTGGTAGCACCACAGTAGAGTAATTAAATAAAATAAATTAAATGCACTACATAATTTAATATTTGTAAGTACCCTTAAATTGAGCCTACTTTTGTAGCCATGATAATGTGTAAAATGGGCTTGAGTTTTCTTAGTATTTTACAGCAGTTTTGAAATTTCTTGAACTTCTTGAACAAGAAACAAGAGTGCAGATAAAAGGTTTAGACTCTGAAAAATTTACGATATAAATCATTTTATGATCTCTATGGAAGTTGACTTTGAAGTATTCAACAAGAACTTTAAGAATTCTGGAAGTCAATTTGATCAAATAAGCAAAACAAGGGTGACCTTGAAAATAAAAAAAAAATCTGTATCCATTTTAGGAAATTTACATTCTCCTTGGAAAATAATGAAGAGAGAGGAAGAGAGATAGAGAGGAATCAGTTTATTAGATAAACCAGACTATTCAAAAATGCCTATAGAATTATATAGACAATGGTGTTTTCCTATTCTTATTTAATATTTACTGAACTTGAATAATTTATTATTTGTAAATTAGTGAAATGTATTTTCTTTTCTTTCTTTCTTCTGGCAATCATACTCATAACAGCTGATATTTGGGAGAATTTCCAAAAACCCGTGGAGAGAACTAGTACATGAGAAAGATGTTCAGATGGGAAAAATGAAATTGAGTAAATAGGCACAAACTACCCCACTAAAAATGCCAAAAAGACAATTCATTTTAAGGAATAGTTTTAAAGCCTAGTTCTTAGAATTGGGGTATGATTAATATCTTGCATGTTCTGACAAAAAAAAGGTCTCTTTCTACTATATCTAATGGCCACTCTAAAATTTGTCTTTGGTTAGTTTCCTTAACTCAAATTATTGAAATAATGACTAACTCTAACAAAATTTTAACCTCAAAACATTTAATCTTAAACACTGACTTTCTTTAAAGATCTTGATAAAATGTCATATAGTTAGGTTGATGTGGTAGCTTTAATAACAGCACTCGGAATGCAGGGGCAAAGGTACAAGGATATGCAGGTAGAACTCTGAGTACGAGGCCAGCTTGTTCTACATAGGAGACCTTATCTAATAGAGAACGAGGGATAGATAAGGAGAGACAGACAGACACACAAAGATTGACAGAGAGACATCCAAAGAGAAAAAGGATGAAACAGAAAATAGTCAAACAGTCAGAAGAAATAAAGGAAGACTATTGTGAAGACATTATCCAACATCAAAAAGTTACAAGGACATACAACAAATAAACATAAGAACAACAAAGGTGTTTGGATAACAAATAGATTTTTAAAAGTAAGACAGTTACATCTGAAGTATATGTTTGCTTTCATGTTGAGAGTACATTTCATTAACCTTATTTACTTAACAAAATATTGAGATACGTTCTTCATACTTATGACACTAGTTTATAATTTCTACAGGGTTAACTATATATATATATATATATATATATTACTTTTTTCAACAAATATAGTCATACATTTCTTCCTATACACAGGCAAAAACAAGTAAATATTTAATTACATAAATGTGATAGCAAATACTATTAAAATGTATCCTGGAATCCTCCTATTTAGGTAAAGGTTGACAGTATACTATTCTTTATATTAAAAATTACACATCATGAAAAGTAACAAAAGTAACAGACGCAAAAGACACTGAATCTGGAGAAAGGCAGGGAGGGAAGCAGAGAAAAATGTAAAGTTCAATAAATATCAACAAAATATGGTAGGCTAAAAGGTGTTTTGAAAGTAAATCAAAATTTCAAATTATGTAGTGATTGGATGAATTAAATTATATTTCTATAATTAAAAATCTGAATATATAAAATAAATAAATGCCAAATGTTAAGGAATAAAGTAGTCCATGAAGAACAAAAATAAGCTCATTTAGAAAATAAATTTATGTTACTATTATTTTAGACTTCATACTTCAGTCAACATTTATTTTTCTTAAAAATCATATAATATAACGCTAATAATTCTTTTCTGTTTTCATAGGATTTGTATACCCAACCAAATAAGAAAAGGCTTCATATTTATAACTTTATGGAAAAAAGTAAAGGTTACTTTGAACATTGAACCAAAGGCTCCTCACAAATTTATAATGAATAAGGTGAGTGCAATTTAGATTTAATTATAACTTAAATTAGATTGAATAGAAAAACAAAAAAAAAAGGTCAAAACATTACAGAAAAGACAGTTGCAACTTTCATGAAGGAAAAAATGGTAGGTCAAAAGTACATGAGGCAAATTGATTTTCATAGGTTTAAACTTTTTAAATTGGCTAATATGTTTATATTTAGTGAAAATGCTAATGAAGAACATGCATTATCACTAACATTGCTGAAACTCTCCACTGGTGAAGCTTGTTAGAAATGAAAGCAACACTGGGAATATCAAAACAAGATACAGAATTGGAAACATTTTGAAGCAAATCTTTGATCATAAATGAAGTGTAATATAGTCTGTGTGTTAAACATTATAGTGAGAACCCATTAAAATGAAGGCATTAACAGAGAAAGCCAATGTGAACAGCACTTACTTTGCTGTTAATTAAAACATCCTGATTAACAAAGCAAAAATAAAATTAATGAAGTAAAAATCAGTGTGGAATTCATAATCATGCAAAAGAAGAAACATAAAAAAACAAAGCAAAACAACAAAAACAGTAGTGGATATTCATCACTGCAATACTGTAGTCATATGAATAGCCATAGCTACTTCTTAATTCTGAAAATATGATGCCCAAGTTAGTAAACTTTTGTTTTAAGAAAGTAAATGGGACATTAGTAATGACTTAATGCCAAGGGTTATTCCGATAATTATACTCAGTTCATAAATGGCAAATGATTTTACTTTATATGAATCTACTTTATTTTACAGTATTTAGAAAGTATACATTTCTTCATATATTCACAGATGGCTGAGATTTTCATAGATTTATGGATATAATTATCAAACTTTATATTGGTAATAACATATATTTAGTATATTCTGATATATATATATATATATATCAGAATATACTAAATATATATATATATATAGTTTTTGTAGTTTATTGTATAATATACAGGTCTAGTGAACTCAAAGATTTGGCTACATTCTCTTCCCTATAGTGCAAGAACCTGACCCGTTTTTGACACATTGGTCCATTGAGGCAAACCTTTACTCCTCTGCTAAACGCAAATGCACTGAAGAGGTAGGATTGGTATGAGAAAGGGCATGGTAGATAAATAGCAGACATTTTCTGATTAGTTGAAATCATGGAAATAACAAGTGAATTGTTTGACTTTATTTGAAATAATATTCACTTTTTAAAATGAAATTAAGATACTATATTTTTGAATATTGTTTCAGGCGTAATATTCCCCCAAAATTCTGTTAAGATTACATGACAAAATTAACAAAAATTAGGGAAAATAATCTGATTTTATGAAGTTAATAATGTTAAAGTTCTTGTCATGATACTGATCAAACTTGCACTAAAATGGAAATTACTATCACATGTTCAAATCATTTCAACAATGCAGTAAGAAGTGATTTTTTAATGATAATCAAACTCAATGATAAACTCTAGAAGTAAGTATAAGTTTCTTTATGAATTAGGTATTCAGATTGACATTAGGGCAAATGGATTATACTGTGTACTTGGTTA
This sequence comes from Microtus obscurus, assembly GCA_963919715.1. Classification (NCBI taxonomy): domain Eukaryota; kingdom Metazoa; phylum Chordata; class Mammalia; order Rodentia; family Cricetidae; genus Microtus; species Microtus obscurus. The sequence continues at coordinate 38,277,558 of CAWTZC010000093.1, forward strand.
CACATTAATGTGAAAACTAAGTATTGGAATATATTATTTTTCTTATTTCCTATGATTAAAAATTTATGGAAAATGGAATTAAAATATGCAATTATTTACTATGGATTAGTAGGAAAATCACTTTTAAATTATAAGACATCAATGAATTTAATGGGAAAAGCGATAAATATTTTGCTAAAATTGTGAATGAGGGGTATAGTTAATTAACAAAAATAAACATGAGCTACCAATAAGAATATGAACTATTTACCAAAATATGTCAAAGTTATATAAATATGTGAAATTATCTATGCCTAAAAATAGAAATTTACAATAAATGGTTATTGCTTGTGCATTGGAAAAATGAAGACAACTAGTGTAGGTACTCTAACTCATAAGAACCTTTGGGAAAGTTTACTTGCCAATATCTATCATAATGTAGAAATCATATCCATAGTACTATGGAAGTTTCAAAGAGTAATTACACCTTGCCTAATCACCAATAGTAAATAAATGGTATATTATATCAGAAGCATGGGGCACAGACCTAAACAGAAAACTCTCAACAGAGGGATTTAAGATGTCTGAAAGACACTTGAGGAAATGCTCAACATTCTTAACCCTCAGAGAAACGCAAATCGAAAGAACCCTGAGATTCCATCTTATACCAGTAATGACCAAGGTCAAAAACACTGATGACAACTTAAGCTGGAGAGGATGTGGGAAAGTGGAACACTCTGAGTGTTACAACAGGTGACAACTAGTGTTTAGATGTCAACCCACAAGAGGAATGAGTATCTAGTGGAGATAAATCCTGTCCAGAGAAAGTCTACAGCATCATTGGCTCTGGAGATTGTTGCTAAATATTGTTAAAGCAGATTGCTATCTTCACAATACTTGCATTATTGTATGTAGTGTCATGTGATGTGTATTATGCAATCTCATGATTACATCTCAAACTTGGGAGACATTATATGTGTGTGTGGATGGTCAGAATGATAACATTTCATTTGCATGTATAATTTTGATATATAGGATATCTATTAGAACATACTTGATAAGTAGATCTATTTGTCCCATGAGGACTGTAGAGGTAAAGGGAGCTCAGGACCGCGAGGGGTGCACCCACACACTGAGACAGTGGGGATGTTCTGTCGGGAACTCACCAAGGCCAGCTGGCCTGGGTCTGAAAAAGCCTGGGTTATAACCGGTCTCGCTGAACATAGTGGACAATGAGGACTACTGAGACCTCAAGAACAATGGCAATGGGTTTGTGATCCTACTGCACCTATTGGCTTTGTGGGAGCCTAGGCAGTTTGGATGCTCTCCTTACTAGACCTGGATAGAGGTTGGTGGTCATTGGACTTCCTACAGGGCAGGGAACCCTGATTGCTCTTTGGGCGGACGAGGAAGGGGGATTTGATTGGGGAGGGGGAGAGAAAGGGAGGCGGTGGTGGGGAAGAGACAGAAATCTTTAATAAAAAAAATGAATAAATAAAGCTTACTCTCCTCCTTTTAAATCAGACTAATATCAAAAATTAACAATTTTCTGAGTATAACAAAAGCTGCAAACAATTATCTCAGTTTTACCTCAGTGCAAATTCGAACTAAAGATTTCTTGTAAATAGATCATTAGTTTAAGCTATTCACAACATCAGAGTTGCAGATGTCCATCAAAGGTAACCATGCAAAGCATCCTATGAAAACCATGCTAATTCTTCACTTTCCAGTCTGTTAATAACAGATGCATGTCTCAAGTTTGTCACTGAGCATTGTGCTACCCAACTCCTCTTCTTCACAGTCTTACTGCTGTAACCATGGAAACTTGTGTTGCCATCATAATGGCACAGCTCCTTATTGCTTATGCTAGGAATGTACTTTTGACCAATAAGAGGCAACTCTTGTAATTTTTTTATTACTTCAAGACTCCTAGGGGGAAAAAGAGGTTTTATGCTAGAGGAAAGACGCTAGGGAGAAGAAGCTAGGAAGAATTAGAAATAGGACTGGAGAATTGGAATAGAAGTAGAAGAATAACAATCCTTATTTGTAAAAGCACATGACACAGCTTGTTTGTTCATCCTCCGATAGCCAGAGAAAAAGTCCTTTTGGATGCTAGAGCATCCAATTATGAGTCCTTAAGAGGGCCATTGGGCTGTCCTAAAACACTACTGTTAAACAAGGAGATGTTGCTGGAATAAATGTACAAAACAATATTTTTAAAAATGCTCATAAATAGGTCAAAGTTCAGGGAATAGGAGACTGTGGATTGCTCATCCTCAAGCAAGGCATGTATAATATCACATCCTTTTCCCCAAGGTTCAGAGAACTTTAAGGAAGTAGGGAGGGGAGCAGACTAGAAAGACTGTAAGAAACAAGTGGTTGGGGAAAATTCAGGCAGATAATAGGTTCTAGACCTCCATGGCTATTATATTCACTTTTGAAAACAGTTATGTTTTTTTTTCCTTAAGACGTATTGGAAAGACTTCCATGGTTTAACAACAAGTTAAGATGTTGCAGAAAGTTGATGCTTATTTGAAATGAAAAAACATTTTCATGTTGATGTGTTCTCATTGTAGATTCCCCACAGCCCTATGGGATGTTGTACAGTCATTGAATATCAGAAATAGGAATTGGATCAAAAGGTTATTTAAAATTTACACAAATATATAAGAAATGTAAAATTGATAGAGGGAATGGATGGATTATCTTGACAGAATTGAAGGCAAAGGGGGTGATTAAAGACATGCATTCTATACATATATTATTTTAAAAATCAAAATATGTTTAAAACAATAAAGTAAATATGAAGCAATAAAGATTGCAGCACTCAGGAGGCAGCGACAGACAGATCTCTTGTGAGTTTGAAGCTAACATGGTCTACAAAAGCTAGTTTCAGGACATCCAGGACTGTTACACAGAGAAACCTTGTCTCAAAAAATTAAAACAAAACAAAAACAATAAGAAATTGAAAATTGGCATGCTAAATTTAGACTTGAAAATATAATCTACTGATACCATTTGTATTTCTGAAAGTTTATAAAGTTATTTTTTCTCATGTGAGAATTTTTGATAATATATTTCCTCAGGCTTAGGAAAGCAATTGCACTGGAGTATCTAAGATACACTGATGTGAATTTATTGACTGTATGTCAAAAATGTAAAATAAAAAAGTCATTTTTGAATGTTAAATGGTCTTTCCTTTCGCACCTTGAGATTCACGTCTCTATTCTTTTTCTGTATTTCATCTCTGTCTGTTCTTTCAACCCCCTTGAAGCAAAGCCAGGCACTGGAGCCCACGGTGTGAATATGCTAGCTATATTCCTGTTTGATCTTCTTCCCTTGATGTGTCAGTTTCTTTGTGGGCTGCCTACTTGTCAAACCATTTTTATTCTTCAAAACTTTATACATAATTTTTAAATAAGCTCTGTGGATCTGAGGATGCTTGATGAATTTTTCAATAGTTAATCATACCTAAAGAACACAAAAACCACCATTTATACATGAACATTGTAAAAGCAAACAAATGTTTACTGACCACAGTTAATTATATGAAAATACTCAAATGAAAAGTTAAAGAAAATTGTCTGTACTCCTTTTTGGAATGATAACATAAGTAGATTTAAAAGCCTGTGCAAATCATATAAAAATATAGACATAAAAAATAGATGATATATTATACTTCTCTGAAATGTAAAAAAAATAATTCAACACACAGAGTTTGATGCTTAGCATATAGTGATATAAAAATCTTAAGACCAATATCTGATAGTTATATAGTCAAATTGTTTTTCAGGTTTTGGAAAATGCTGGACTTGTCTTTATTGATCTTTACCCTCTATAAGGAAGATACCTTATAATCAGATATTTTGCTAAATTTTTCATTTTTGTGGCAGAGGATGAACTTTAGCTCTGTGTTTCACACTGCCTGGGGTCAGGGACATGAAGTAATTGCAAAAGAAATGTAAAACCTGCTGCATCTTGGAGCATAAATCATTCGCAGTGAAACTCTACAAATCAATGAAAATAAATGAATTCAAAATATATATTCAGCACATTATTGATAATGCTACTCTTGAGAGTGTGTGTGCGTGCATGTGTGTGTGTGTGTGTGTGTGTGTGTGTCTGTGTACTAGGACATCTTAGGAGTTAACATTATTCTTCAAGTGAGAGCAGGATAATTCATCTTAACTCAGTCTAGTAAAGGTCAGTTAAAGAGAATTTAAGTAAACTTTACAGCTTCATAAGCTGTTGTTAAGGTCAAACCAAGTTAATATTTCTTTGTCCTGAAGTAGCAAGAGTAACAAAGGACAGATATGTCCTGAAACAACAAATAAAATCCTTTTATCATAAGCCAGAAAATGATATATTTTCATCCTCCAGTGCTTCTTCACTAGGACTTTAAAATCACTCTGAAGCCATTTTAATTACTAAGTCCATGTCAAAATAGAAGATATGACAGATACTTGCTTAAAACTATGAGACGTTTGGAACTTTAAATCAGTACATCTTTGGAAGGACTGCCACTTGCTGAACATCCAACTGTGTTGTGCAGAAGCACTGGGAAAAGGTGAGTGCAAAGACAGGACTCAGAAATCATCAACACAGCACGCCTGTATGCAGCAATGACAAGGCATGGGGAATTCAAACAAAGTGAGCAGCACCTTGTTTATAGGAGTGAGACGGCTTCTGAGAGCGACTTGCAGTAAACACTCAGAACATCAAATAAAAGAAGTGAGTTTCATCAAAAATAAGCAGAGATATTTTCCAAGAAGACTGATTCTAAAAGGAGAAATGAAAAAAGATCTTACTTGATTGACAGAATAAATCTGCTAATTTCTCTCATTTAGAAAAAATTCTAAATATTATTTTATTACTTTATATATTTATATTACTTTATTACTTAATACATTATCTTACTCAGATACACATACAGATACAAAGAAGAATTCAAACAAACCCACATACACATGTACTTATATACACCTACACACTCATATAAAACATACAACTGTATAAAAACTTATTTTTTCTTGGATTAGGGGACAATTGTGGCTATTCATAGAAATGACTTATCTATGACTACTAATATTTGATCTATACTTTCTTGCTTATACAACATTAGATGATGTTATATAGTCTGTATGACTTTTTGAAATAACATTTTTTTTTATGTCTGTTTGTAGCCATGCACATGCCAAAGCATAAATATACTTATCAGAGGACAAATTGAAGGAGTCAGTTCTCTTTAACCATGTTGGTCTGTGAATTGAACTAAGATCATCAGGACTGGTGACATGTACCATTTCCCATTGAGGCTAAGAAAGAGTGTTTTAAAATACACTATTATATTGTAATTTCACACTTAGAATTGGTCTATTTTTCTTCATAATTGGGCTATTATACTGAATGTAAAACTCACTATGAGTTATTCATAAGTATCTCACATTTAATACCTATCAAAACATGTTCTTAATTTATCCTTTGTAAAACTTGATCATTTCTTCTGTTTCTTATATTAAGAATAAAAAGTATTCTTTTTTAATTTACTCATAACAAAAACCTTAGAATCTCATGTTGTTAAACAATTTTCTCTGAATTGAATATTTCAATTCTGAATGCATATGAAGATTTATTATATAATTAACTCTGATATTTCTAGAATTTCCTGAAACATGCTAGATTCAAAGTCACCACTACGCTGGTATTATATGAGCATTAACACCTGCCTAGGTGAGGGAATGTTTCAACCTTTCATTTTTCCTATAAGTGATAAATAATGTTTCAAGGTTGCAGTATCCACAGACAATATAATTTTTGGAGTGGGACTCTTTGTGGTTCAACTGACTTTGAGATGTCCACATTCTAATAAATAGCCCCTAATCAATAGTCTTGAGAAAAACTCTAGGGACTTTATCAGTTCAAATATTTGCACTTTACTATAATATATTATTTGACCTGTGTTGAGAAGTTTATTTGAGATTTTCCAGAAAAAGTCATGCAACACAATTTTTATCTGAACAAGAATGGATAGAATCAAAGAAGAGTAGGGAGAAGTGGTTGGATAGACACTAAATCAGTTCTGTGATATACTAAAGAGAAAAATCTATCTAAGAATAAATACCATAAATTACATTATTGCATGTGATATGACATAATGTGATGTCCTACCATACTGAAATGGATGACAAGATGTGTAATGAATGCTGAGATATGCTGAAATGATATTCGGGTATCAGGTAGAATGTCCTGAAAGAGAATTCCAGGGCAATTATATATTTAGTATAGAGTAACATGTCTACTTGAGGAATGAAGATATCTACTGAGAAAAGGAATTGAATACCTATTTGTACTATACTGAAATGCTAACAATTAGTGATATAATATGAATATAAAAGCTTCTGATCAAATAACACACAAGTATTTAAACAAAACAACAGCCTGCTAAATAGAAAAAATTTTTATCAATTACACATCTGATAGAGTATTATTATCTAGAATATAAAAAAACACTACAAAACTAAACATCAAGAAAAAATTAAAAATGAATGAAAATCTAAGCAGAAATTCTCCAGGAGATAATTTATAAATGCTTATGAAACATGTAGAATAGTCTCATCCTCATGAAATTAAAAATTAAACTACTTTGTGATTTCATCTTATCCCAGTCAGAATGACCAAGATTAATCAAACAAATGACAGAGATATTGGTAACAATTTGAGAAAAGAAAAACACTTTTATTGATTATTGAAGTATAAATGGTACAATCTGTATATGAATCAATCTGATCATTCCACAAAACCTGAAAATTTGTCCAACACAAGATCCAGCTATATGATGCTTGGGTATATACCTAAAGGACTCTGTAATGTATTGTAGAGAACATACTAACTGCTAATGATTATAACTTATCTGTTCATAATTGCAATTACTTAGAAACAACTTAGATGCCTATCAATTGATGGATGGATAAGGAAAATTAAGCATAAACACTTTGGAATATTATTCAACTGTTAAAAAATGATAATATAAAATTTGAAGTTTAGTGAATGATGGTAGAACCAATCCTTCAAAATGAAATAACCAAGACCCCAAAAGGCAATTAGTATATGGTTTCCCTTATATGTAGATTTTAGTTTTCACATCTATATAAGGTTTATCTTTTCTTTCATAGCTTTAGAAAAATTATAATAATTTATATGAATTCATATGTTAGTTTTGTAAAAAACTGAAAAAGTTATAGTTAAAAATAAGAAGATTATTATTTTATTAATATACCTCATAAATTTTGTTTGGCTTCTTATATTAAACTTTATTAGTGCCTAAGTTTCTACATAAAATACATTTATAGGCAATTTTCTGTTATATTAATAATTACACAGATTATATCTATGGTTCCTCTGATAACCATAGCTTATATGAGTTTATGACAACAAAAGCTCTCTCTTGTCTAGAACATACAATGTCACAACACTCCTTTTCATTCTCTGTCTCCTATATTTTTCCTGACTCCTTTCACTGATATGCCAGATATGTGGTAGAGACAAAAGTGATTATTAATCTATAAGTCCCATTTATGACTTTGTATTAGGCTTTTATTCTCAAAATTGACAAATTGTACATCTCTGAATATACTAAAGCAATTGCAAAATGAAATTTCTTTAAAGAAGTTGAGAGTGGCCTGGGACTTTGAGTGGAGGCAAAAATATATTTATAGTTAGTTGACAAACATGAACTACAATCAGAATAACTAATACTTATCTAGCCTAGGGGCTAAGAACCCATACTCATGACCTTTCATGAGAGTAATATTACCTGCCATAAAATTCTCTCCTGTAGATCAATCCTAAAATACAGTTATCAAAATGTTAGTCATCCCATAAGAGATGTGATATTAATACATCAATAGGCACATCTTGCCTGATAGGTCACTAATATAGAGTGAAAGTTCTGGTACTGATTAAGATCTTTGTTTTTTTTTTCACCCCTCTTACTCTGAATAGCATCTTGTGGTACTTACTATAAATGTTAACCAGCAGGGAGGAATTTACCTTATCAATTGAAGTTTTATTTCTCTGTATCCTGTAAACAAAGTATATGGTTTCTTCAGCAAGAGTGTCTCACCATGTAGTCATTGTGTGAAACCAAAGGACATAACAAATTTTTAAAGGAGAGGGAAAAGCTTGGTACTTTTATAGACTCAGATTCATCTGTCAGTGGAATATAATTGAGGATCCATATATAACTTAATAAAGCTAGAGTTACCTGATAATTGACAAAGATATCTAAGATGTTCACTGGAAAAAAAGACAATATCTTCAACAAATGGTGATGGGACAAATGAAATTCATCATGCAGAACAAATACAGTTTTACCTTTCCCTTTGCACAAATTCAATGCCAAATGAATGAATAACCTCAACAGAAGACCTTATACCTTTAAAGTTCTAGAAGAAGCACAGAGAATGTTTCAATTTATAGACACAGGCAAGAACAATTCTATGATTCTAGTAGCACAGGAAATAATACCAACAATCAACAAATATAATACCATGAAAAAACAGACAAAAAATCTGTGGAGTAATGAATATTTTAAAGCAAATAAATAGGAAGCCCACAGAATAGAGAAGACTCTTTGCCAACTATTTATCTGACAGAATTCAAAAAAATATTAAGAAAACAACAGTTAAAGAAAACAAAAGTTAAAAAATAACAAGTAATAGAACTGAAAATAAAAACTTCTAAAGAATAAAATCAAGTGACGCTAAAATACTTTAAAAGGCACGAGGTTTTGATTCTTCTCCATGTACTGGCTTTGTGGGAACCTGGTCTGTTTGGATCCTCAACTTCCTAGACCTGGATGGAAGAGGGAGGACCTTGGACTTCCCACAGGGCAGGGAACCCTGACTGCTCTTTGGACTGGAGAAGGAGAGGGAGGGAAATTTGGGGGAGGGGGAGGGAAATGAAAGGAGAGGAGGAGGTGAAAATTTGTAATAATAATAATAATAATAATATAAAAATATGCTCAGCATCAATAACTATAAATACAATGAAAACTGAAACTTTTTAATTATTACATCTAAATCCAGTCCAAATGGTCATCATCAGGAACAAAAATGACAAAAAATGCTGGTGTGTATGTGGGAAAATGGGATCAGAAATACACTCTTGATGGAAGTATATATTATTATACAGATCATGTAAATAATTCTAGTGGTTACTCAGAACAGTAGAAACAGAGTTGCCAAATGACCCTCTTCTACTACTCATGGGTATAACCCAAGACACTGTATTTCTAATGACAAGAGAAGCTTACAATCCATATTCATTGATGCTATATTTATAGTAGCTCATAAATTAATCGTCCATTAAGAGATTATTAAATAAAAGAAGTCACATATGCACAATGGGATATTATTCTCTTTAAAACAACTTAAAATTATGATATCTAAAGGTAAATGTATATAAATGAAAAAAATAGATTGAAGAAACAATTCAAGATCACAACACCAAATGCTTATGCTCTCACATATATGAACGAACCCTAGCTTCCAATATTATTCTTTAAATTTTTAATTTGGAACCTAAGTGAAAGCCAGGAATGAAGAGAGTTCCATTTTAATGAGGGCATGTTAAAGGAGTATATGACTGTTGATTATAAGGACAAAATTAATGGGGGAAAATACTGGTGGCAGGAAGGCATAATCATGGAGTGTTGTAAGAATATAGACTAAATCAAAAGGAAAAGAAGGGATAAACCAAGACATAGGGCATATAGAGCCATATAGCAGCCTACTACTGTCTCACAATCCAATTTGGAAAAAATAAATATAAGTTGAAGAATAGTGTGTCTCATGTGAAAAGAAAGAAGAGATGGTACTTCTGAATGTTAAAGGATCACTCATGGGGTAGGAAGATAAGAGGGTAAGGGAATGGGTTAGCCAAAACTAAGGATGTATGAGAAACCCTGTGTAAACCCACTGCTCAACAAATTTCAAAAAAAGACGTTAAAACTGAGAGGGTTTGAATAGACTATGCCTTTATTGGGGGGAAAACGCAGATCCCATAGGATACAGGTTAATAAGAGAAAAATCCCAGCTCAAGGCATGTGATCCATCCTTAGCAGTTATTGGTTAGGGAGGCCCCAAAGATCCTCAAATCCTCATTTTTAAATGTGTCTTCTTTTGGTAAAATTATTTGTTTCCTTCTTGGTATCAGTATCCTCCCTTTATTGCTTAGAAACCTGCACTTTTGAAATTATGTTCTTCTAATTCTCAGCTGTCTTTGTTCTGAATTATTACCGTTGCTTCATCGTTTTTCATATACCTTCATTGTCCATTTGTAATTCAAGTGTTGTTTCTAAGAAATTGCTAAGAAGTGGCTCAACATTTGGGAAATGGCACTAGGTAAATATACACCACATCAGAAGGATATTGTGTGTTCCTCGAAAGGTTTAAGGCACCTCATCGTCCTCGTCACCTTCTCTTTCAGCAACTTGCTCTTTGATAACATCAGTGAATCTACACTGAGTTTACTCTGCATTACAGAGTGAAGGGTTCAGACCAGGGTTCAAGCTTTGCTGTTAATTTTTTCTACCAGCAAAATATTTAGCACTTTATGGCACTGTGCAAGTGAGGCAGTAAAAAATAAATTGTCCCTGCTAGTTCAGGTTGAGTTCTCTACACCAGGCATTAAAAGTGAGTATTGTCTTCAGAAGCTGTATCTTTTTCTGAGACTTTATTTTTAACTGTTATTATTTTAGAAAATATCTGAGGGATCTATTATAATTTATTATGTGTTTGTCCAGTGTTATAATACTGTAAAATGTTCTATAAAATCAAAATTATATATAAAAGTGTATATGTGTACACAAGGAAAATTGCTATGTGATATTTAATGTTATATAAATTAGAACTATATCTGAGATTAAGAATAACCATTACTACTTTTGGTCTTTCATGATTCAGTTCTTATTAGAAATCAACATCTTCTTAGTGTAGAAAATTATAATACTTTATAAATGTTAGAAAAGGGACTAGAAAGAAGTTTCAGCGGTTAAGAAAGTTTGCTTTTCTTACAAAAGACTCAAGAATACTTGCTGGCTTTTATCACACCATTTCCCCTTACCCCCATCCCACCCCACCCCCAAGTTCCCAGTTTTGGCCAGGCAATCTTGTCTACTTCCCATATCCAGGCGGATGACTATATGTTTTTCTTTGGGTTCACCTTCTTATTTAGCTTCTCTAGGATCACAAATTATAGGCTCAATGTCCATTATTTAATGGCTCGAAGCTAGTTATAAGTGAGTATATCCCATGTTCATCTTTTTGGGTCTGTGTTACCTCACTCAGGATAGTGTTTTCTATTTCCATCCATTTGCATGCAAAATTCAAGAAGTCCTTGTTTTTTACTGCTGAGTAGTACTCTAATATGTATATATTCCATACTTTCTTCATCCATTCTTTCGTGGAAGGGCATCTAGGTTGTTTCTAGGTTCTGGCTATTACAAATAATGCTGCTATGAACATAGTTGAACAAATACTTTTGTAGTATGATAGGGCATCTCTTGCGTATAATCCCAAGAGTGGTATTGCTGGGTCCAGGGGTAGGTTGATCCCGAAATTCCTGAGAAACCGCCACACTGCTTTCCATAGTGGTTGCACAAGTTTGCATTCCCACAAGCAATGGATGAGTGTACCCCTTACTCCACATCCTCTCCAGCAAAGGTTATCATTGGTGTTTTTTATTGTAGCCATTCTGACAGGTGTAAGATGGTATTTCAAAGTTGTTTTTATTTGCATTTCCCTGATCGCTAAGGAGCTTGAGCATGACCTTAAGTGTCTTTTGGCCATTTGAACTTCTTCTGTTGAGAATTCTCTGTTCAGATCAGTGCCCCATTTTTTAATTAGGTTAATTAGCATTTTTAAGGTCTAGTTTCTTGAGTTCTTTATACATTTTGGAGATCAGACCTTTGTCTGTTGCATGGTGGGTGAAGATCTTCTCCCAGTCAGTGGGTTGCCATTCTGTCTTAGTGACAGTGTTCTTTGCTTTACAGAAGCTTCTCAGTTTCAGGAGGTCCCATTTATTTAATGTTGCCCTTAATGTCTGTGCTGTTGGGGTTATATGTAGGATGTGGTCTCCTGTGCCCATATGTTTTAGAGTACTTCCCACTTTCTCTTCTATCAGGTTCAGTGTGTTCAGACTGATATTGAGGTCTTTAATCCATTTGAACTTGAGTTTTGTACATGGTGATAGATATGGATATATTTTCATTCTTCTACAGGTTGACAACCAGTTCTGCCAGCACCATTTTTTGGAGATGCTTTCTTTCTTCCATTGTATGTTTTTAGCTCCTTTATCAAAAATCAGGTGTTCATAGGTTTGTGGGTTAAAATCCGGGTGAGAAGGGGAGGATAGGTAGAACTTGGGGGAATGGGAAGGTTGGGATAATGGAAGGATGGATATGGAAGCAGGGAAGTATATATCTTAATTAAGGAAGCCATTTTAGGGTTGGCAAGAGCCTTGACTCTAGAGGGGTTGCCAGGGCTTCAGAGAGATGTACCCAACTAGGTCGTTGGGCAGATGAGGAGAGAGAGCCTGAAATGGCCCGATCCTAGAGCCATACTAACGAATATCTTGCATATCACCATAGAACCTCCATCTGGCGATGGATGGAGATAGAGACAGAAACCCACATTGGAAAAATGGACTGAGCTCCCAAGATCCAAATGAGGAACAGAAGGAGGGAGAACATGAGCAAGGAAGTCAAGACCATGAGGGGGGCATCCACCCACTGCGACAGTGGGACTGATCTATTGGGAGCTCACCAAGGCCAGCTGGACTGGGACTGAATAAGCATGGGATAAAACCGGACTCTCTGAACATGGTGGACAATGAAGGCTGATGAGAAGCCAAGGACAATGGCACTAAGTTTCAATCCTACTTCATGAACAGGCTTTGTGGGAGCCTACCCTGTTTGGATGCTCACCTTCCTAGACCTGGATGGAGGGGGGAGGACCTTGGACTTCCCACAGAGCAGGGAATCTGGACTGCTCTTCAGACTGGAGAGGGAGGGGGAATGGAGTAGGGGGAGGGGTAAAGGAATGGGGGGAGGGAGAGAGGAGTGGGGGGAGGAAAAAGAAAAAAAAAGAGAATATATACTGTATTTGTCTTTCTGGGTCTGGGTTACCTCACCAAAGATAAATATTTTTAGTTCTATCAAATTACCCTGGATTTAATTCCATTATAATTAAATTTCATTGTATGAATGCAAAAAAAAAAAAAACCACCACCACCAACAACAAAAAGAATACTTGCTGGCATCTTCAATGTTGCTCCGAATGTCCTGTATTTGTCTGAACCTACTTTCAAGTTTAGACACTCTCCCACGGCCTCTGGGGCCACTGTAAAACTATGTTGTCCATACATATGTGGTGACAAAATATTAATCCACATAAAATATAATGACAAATTTGAAAAATATCTTAAAGCTTTTGGAGTATGAAAGTATAGACTATGTTAAATCACTAGAATTATAAATTATAAAAAACAAAGCTACTATAAGTAGGTCACTAGAGAACAAGGACCCCAACAGTCTATGTATATCTTTATCTTATGTCCCTGAAGAACGAGTTATAAATTAAGAGTCTGTGATAGCTGCTGACATTAATATCAATTCAGGGATGAAAATCATAAGAAACTTATGGGTTTCACCCAGGAAACAGATTGCATTAATTATCAACACATTTCTTTCCACTTTGCCTTATGTAGCTTTATAAGAATTTTTTATTTTAGTTTGATAAATATTACCCATTTGGGATTACCAAAGGTTGTTTGATTATTGCTGCAATTATATCAGCTTTACTTTGCTACATATTAATATTTCTAGACACTCTATATCAAACTTTTAGTTTTCATTTTAGTGTAAGATATGGTTAAGATTATCCACACTTAATTTTATGATCATTTTATGTGTAATATTTCTAATAAATTGTTCTAAAGACTAAGTTAAAAACAATTAGAATAAAATTTATTTTGAATTATACATTGCATATCAGTGGATATTATCTTTTTGTTTGAGAACCATAAAAGAGTAGATGTGCATATTACTAAGTATTTCTAAAAGCAACATGACCATGTATTAATATGGTTTCAACTCTGACTATTTTCTTCAACTCTTACAACTATTTAGTTAAAACAGATTCTATATGTATACATTATTATTGCACCAATTCCTCAATTAGGATTTTCATTTTTTGCTGCAATGTATATATATATACATACATATATATATATTAATTCAAAGTGAATCAACAGTAATACACCATAAATTTTTATTTTGACACTCACCAAATAGTCACCTGGACAACCTGCTTTTTGTGACAAAGTACAGAAGGCTTGGTCACATTTAAAACACTGAGAACTAGAGAGAAATACTATCGCAAACTGTAATAGACATTACATCAATAATTTTGCAATTAATAGTGCACCTTATAAATTTTCTAGCCTTACTGCATCATCACTCAGGATCAAGTAAAATATCTCCCAGGCAAGTAAATATGGCAGAAGACCTCTAAAATCAAATAAGCGTTCAAAAGAAACAATCTGTTGCTGTGTCTTTTCATCCAGAATCAAGCAGTAAACTGAGAGGCTGAGATCATAAGTCCTTTTGTCAATACCAACTTGCATGTTTTCTGTTCTTGTTTAAAATATTGTTTTCATACAATATATTATAAACCACTGAGGGAAACCACAAGAAAGATTTTGGTTAAGAATTTTTACATTGTCTGAAAAGTGAGAAAGACTTTGATAAGAGTTTTTATGTTGTCTGAAAAATGATAAAGACTGTGGTAAGAGTTTTTCTGTTGTCAGAGAAATAAGACAGACATTGGTAAGGGTTTTTATGTTGTCTGGAAAGCAAGGGAGGAAACAAGAGACTGAAAGAACAAAAACAGGAAGAGGTTTATAAAAAGTTATAGAAGGCCATAAGGGGATTTGCACTATGTTTAATATGGTTTCTTATACCTGCAGATATTGAATATGCTTATTTTGTTAAAAATGTTTGTCTACATAAGTTTTCCTGCAAGCATGTGATTTCACTCTGTATGTTGTGATTACCATTAATGAATAAAGAAACTGCTTTGGGCCTATTATTGGGTAGATCTTAGGTAGGCAGGAAGACTAAACTGAATGCTAGGAGAAAAAACGACGGAGTCAGAGAGACACCATGAAGCTGACGCCAGAGATAGACATGCTGAAATTTTAGCCAGTAAGCCACTGCCACATGGTGATACACAGATTAATAGAAATGGGTTAAATTAAGATGTAAGTGTTAGCCAATTAGAAGCTAGAGCTAATGGGCCAAGCAGTGTTTTAATTAATACAGTTTCTGTGCTGTTATTTTGGTTCTGGGTGGCCAGGATGAGCAAGTAGCCTCCTCCTACAAGCATGAAGCTGAGACAGAAATGGTTTGGATAATTTTTCTGTCTCTGTCACCCATCAGTGCTGTGGCCACATTTATGGGCTAACTTCAAAATTTATCTCTGAACTCAGAAATTCAGATGACTTTTTGAAATAGATAATGTTAAAACTGTTTCATAATGCTCTTTATTGAAAATCTGGCTATAGAGTTGGATTATGGCTTTTCTTTTGCTAGACCAATGTTTATTTAAAATGTCTTTCTGATATTTTGTCAGTCTGAGCCCTGAACACAATGATAAGGAGAAGAAAACAAAGTAGAACAGTCAAGAAATTTGCACTTGGTTTATGTGATCATTTTGTACCTTCAGATTTATAAGCTTATTTGGTTAGATATGGTCAAAATCTGTTAAAATAAAAAAAATACTACTGAAAAGTTAATTAGTAATGGGGGAATTGATAATTTAAAAAATAATGCATGGGTAATTTTAAAGAAACCAAAAGGCATGATTCCATTTTGGATTTTGGATTGTCATTGTGCTAGAGTACTTGATTTCACTGCCATCTTGATTAAAGGTGATCACATGGAATGGGCCTAAATAGGAGGCAACAACAGCTCTCCAAGGTAGTTTGGATTGGGATAGATTTTTGCATGATGACTGATGTCCCATTCTGAAAACTAGGATTTAAAAGTATTAAAGCTGCACCTCAGTGTTATTATACTCAAAAAATGTACCTTACTCGGCCAGCTACACATTGTTAAAAGTCACCTAGGTGATAATGGCTATAAAGACATAAATGGATCATAGGAAACAGTTGAGGTTTACAAATGTATGGCAGGACGAGAGTTCCAAAGAATGTGCAGTTGCAAGAATGGACCTTAACAGTTTTAAAAATGCCAGTGTCAGGTGATACTTTCTAGAAGCACCAGCTAAAGTGAAATGGAACAGGTTGAGATCTAAAAGGCAGGTTATGTATATATCTTCAAAGGTGAGTCAAAGAGGTACTTTATTTTTGAAATTGCAGGAAGACATTTAAGAGATTTTAATTATTTTTAATAACAGTTAAGAATGTGGGATATTTGTGCTTATAAAATATTTTATATCATTAATGTTTGGACTTAAAATAAGAAGCTAAAAGTTAGGGTCACAGACATAAACAAAAGGTGCTACCCTGAAACTGAGATGTTCATTTTTTGTGACACAGCAAGACAATGATCTAATCAGTTTGATAGAGGGCTTGGAAAAAAATCCAAGCCCACGGCTCTCAATCCTTTGAGGGTTGTACAGGAGTAACTTATGACTACCTGCAAGTCAGATATTTGAATTAAGATTCACAAATTGACAAAACTGCAAATGTAAAATAATATCAGGAAAAATTTTGTAATGGGTGAATCACCACAACTTGGGCATCTATATTAAAAGCCAAAGAATTAAAAAAAATATTAAGCAATGGTTTAAAAATTGTATTTCCTTGCTCAAGGTCTATTCATGCTTAAATATATTTTTAGCCTCTTTGTCTTTGCTAACTTTGTTGGGCTTAAGCTGTTTTAATAAACTGAGTCATAATTTTTTGTATTGATACTAAAAGAAACATAAATTGAAAAATTGCTTTCTAAGGCTCATACTTAACAGAGATATAACTACAAAGTCATTTCCCAAGGTCAAGAATTCAGATAAAGCTCCCATTCCCTCAAGTTATATGGAGAAGGTTCTAACTCCCTATAAATAGTGTCACCCTCCTTATCTCTGGCAAAAGGAACTTGTAGCCCTTCCATTAATATATGGCAGTAGTGCGTTAGAACTTTAAGGGCAATGCTAGTCCCTAGGCTCCCTCTTGTTCCCATTTTGCCCTGGAACCTTTTCCTTGCCTTCCCAGGAGACAGCACTAACAGCTGGAGACAAACTTGTTTTGTTTTTACCCTCAGAATGACTAATTTAGTTTCTTTATTAGCTTCAATTCAAAATCATTTTTTAATGCTAAACCTGACAGAAAGTAAATTTCTAGTCTTACGAAAGCTATTAACTTCTTATAAACAAGTTGTAAATACAAATTAGTTAGTCATCCTTAAAGTACTGATATAATTTATTACAAGGATAATCCTTATTTAGGTCCCTGTATATGTTTTCAAAGTGGGACTTAAAACAAGTAACTAGAAACAAAGTTTGTCTAATCAGATATACCTAGGCAGCCCTCATACTTCAGAGATATACAGAATATAGCTTTTAAAATAGTTATTATAAAGCTTATGTTTTAGACAGAGACTCGGAGATTCTAGTAGTGACCCAATGTCTTCAAAGAAGATTTATGGACACCGTGTTGTCTCCACCTGTATTATTATCGTGCTGACCACTGGGCAAGATGCCCCAGTGCAACACCTGCTGCCCAGACCTGGTCCAGACTGTGCACAAGCAGCAGAGCATTGGAGAATTGATTGTATAACTTTTACCAAGACAAAATAAGGTCAGTCTTTTTTTTTCCATGTCCCTCTTCCACAGAAAAAAAAAATATCACCTTATGGACCTGACTAAGACTGTAAGATTGTTGTACTTATATTGGTGTCTTCAATGCCATAATGACCTGGATTTGGCTAACTGTATATAAATTCTGGTCCTTGTCATTTTAAATAAATTTGGAAGCTAATTGCTCTGCACTCAGGTGTACTTTATTTATTTTTCTAAGATTTCTGATAGTATAGATGGCTAAGCTAGCTATAATTTTGTTAGCTAAATTTAGCCGCAGCAGGTATCCAAATTCTTCCACAAAGCTAAAGCCAAGTTTTTAGAACATAGCTAGGAAGAAATTAAGTCTTGCTTTTTCTAAAGCTACTAGGTCTTTTAATTAAAAAAAAAAGTTTTAAAATATAAAAGTTCTTAAGCTTGAGAGTCTAAAAATTATTTAAGTTGTAAATACAGGTTAAGATATGGAAAATGCTTCTGATTTCTTTTCCATTCTATGGTGTTGTTCTGATAAGCTGATAGAGCAATGACTGCTTACTTTCTGGGTTACAACCTCAAGATTTTAGATTTATTCTGGTTACCATCTAAACATGAACGTTAAGGTCTTTCTCCTCAGGCCAAAGACATCTCTGTACAATCCATACCTGGCTCTCTGGACAGTAGAAAAATATACATGCTTCTAACCAAAATCTGTAACTTTTGCTAGGACTAAAACTAAAAAATATGAGTCTATTCCTTCTGTTTTATAGATACCCATTATGTATTTTTTCTATGATATGGATTTCAATATGGGCCTGAAAGTTTCAAATGTATTATGTTCCTTTAAGTACATAAATTTTAACTTCTGTTTCTAGTTTAAACTTGTCTCAATAGGTTTCCACTTGGCTGACAAATACATTTAAGTATCAGTTTCTGGCTACAACCTGCTCCAAAAAAATGTGAACCCTGGATTTGCTTAAAGTTTATGTGGACTAGTCCATCTGATGTGAATGTTTCCTATCTCTTCAACAGAGTCAGTGAACCAGATGCTTCTGATGAGTGTCCGATTGCCTGAATTCCCTCCTTAACTTTGGCTAACTTTTTCACCTTGTTAGGCCCTGATAACAATGCTTCAATGTCAGCTCAAAGTGGTTATAGGAAAGAACACATTCTCCCAGGATCCCTGCCCAAAATAGTTTAAAATGCTGAGACAAGAGGGAATTCCCTGGTTTGGCTGACAAAAATGGCTCTGTATAATGACCTTTGACATACCAAAAAAAAAAAAAGTAGGCCAACTAATGTATTTATTAATGATAATGGATCTACAATGAGAAGACACCTTAGTTCTTTATGCAGAAACGCAGAAGCAAAGAGTACAATCAGGCTTATAATCACAATTTGGTTGTGCTCAACGATCAGAGGTATAGGGCCTGGTAGACTGGCCACTGCCCTGGAATAAAAGTGTTACCTAATCATTCTTAGGTCCCAATAATATCTCCTTAAACCCATGGACAAGCAGGACCCATGACTGTGTCCTGTCATTGTGTTGTGCCCAAATTGAGACCCCCAGAGAGCCCACCGGAATCCATTCAAGTCCAGAATGCGAGAACAAGATTTATTCAGCACGCATATTCCAGCTAGCTGGGAGCTCAAAGCCACTACCCACAATGCAGCACAGTGGGGAGAGCTCCCATTACTCATTTGGGGTTGACATTTATAGGCAAAAACCACAAGCCAGGTTCATTTAGGGTTAAGGGGGTTGGTCTTGCTAAATGAAGGGTGTGGACTACTTCTGCATACCCTCTTCCTCCTTTAAGTGGCTACTTCTGCTTCTGTGCATGTCCCTGCCCTCCAACTGAGCAGTTTCTTTTGCTTCTGTCTAGACCACAAAGCTGGGTGTCGACAGGTTGCTAGCTCCTAGGAACAATTTGTGGTTTGTGCATTGAACTCAGTGTCCTATTTAGACATCCTATTTTCAACTAGCTCTAGACGTATTGCATTGAACTCAGTATCCTAACCAGCTCCTGATCAGATCAGGCAACGTTTCTTAAATTTTTTCACGTCCTTACAATTAGTACATATGTAGGGGGAAATTTAGGAGCCAGTCATAACAAGCTAAAGATAGGCCTAAGTCTCAATTTACCCTAAGGCATTACCTGTCAAAAAAAAAAAAAACAAAAAAAAAAAACCTGAGACTATCCAGGGACCACTCCTCAGGAACAGACCATCCACAGGAAATGTTCCAACCCTTGTAGAAAGGATCACCTACAGCACACACCAATCACCTTTCACCAAGACACACCTAGACAAACATCAGCCAATCAGAGGTCCTGAACCTTAGAAATCCTTCACCTCCACCTTTGTTACTATAAAACCCAATGCTGTTCGGCAGTGGTAACACACACCTTTAATCCCATAACTCTTGAGGCAGAGGCAGGCAAATCTCTGTGAGTTAAAGGCCATCCTAGTCTATAAGAACTAGTTCCAGGACAGACAAACTACAGAGATACCCTGTCTCAAAAACAAAACAAAAAAACAACCCTAACTGAGTTCAGGACTCTCTGATCACTCCAGTATCCTGGACACAGGGAGAGTCTGTGAACTTGTACAAAAATAAAGGCACTTTGCATTTACTTACATACAGGACTCAGTCTCCTAGTTGGTTTTGGGGGCACTCTGTGATCTGGGCATAACATTTCCTGTTTGTTGATTGCTTATCAATTTAGTCGAAGATCCGCTTTCTCCAGATAATTTGTTTTAAATGATGAATTAATTACTATGTAAACCATATATTCATAAGTTGAAAATATGTAGACTAACTAGGTTTCATTTAACTAGAAATGAAAATTTAAATTATCATGAATCTCTGTCAAAATTAGAGAATTTACAGTTAGAAAATGCAAAAAGAAAATGTATATTTACAAAGTCTTAAACATTTTTTAATAAATGTTGAAGATATGACTTTACAAAAGTACATAATTTTAAAGGAAAACATGAGTGATCAAAAAGTTAGAGGACAGTATAGTGCTATATTTTACACAGAAAACATTGAAAACACAAGAAGATTTTTTGTAATGATACCAAAGCTTTAAGGTCAATAATAGATTGTTTTCTCCATGAATACATCCTAGAGCTTGTGGTGCCTTAAGCAAGTATATGTTGTTAGGAGGCCTTAAGTTAGTTCCCAGCCTCTTAGCCCCAAAATAATCACACAGAAACTTTATTAATTAAATCATTAAATCACTGTTTGGCCCATTAGCTCTAGCTTCTTATTGGCTAACTCTTATATATTAATTTAACCCATTTCTATTAATCTGTGTATCGCCACATGGCTGGGGTTTACCAGCTAAAGTTCGTACATGAGTTCTCCTCGACTCAGCCTCCTTTCTCCCAACATTTAGGTTAATTTTCCCTGCCTAATTAAGTTCTACATTGCTATAGGCCAAACCAGTTCTTTATTAACCAATGGCATTTTTAGCACGCAGAGGGGATCCCACATCAAGTTTATTATCATCAAATTATTGTGAAAAACCAAGATCAATGACAGTAGCCTGCATTAATTTAAGTATCTTTAGAGAGTAACTTAAGAGAAGTTATAGTATATTTATTTATTTTTTTCTGTGACATCTTATTTATTTATTTATTTTGAAAAATTACCGCCTCCTCCCCGTTTCCCATTTCCCTCCCCCTCCTCCCTTAAGTCTCCCCTTCCTCCCACTCCCCTACCCCTCTCCCCCCCCCCCCCACTGCATTCCCCCTCCCTCTCGAGAATGATGAGCAGTCCAGGTTCCCCGCCCTGCGGGAAGTCCAAGGTCCTTCAACTTCTATCCAGGACTAGGAAGGTGAGCATCCAAACAGGCTAGGCTCCCACACAGCCAGTTCGTGTATTAGGATTGAAACCTAGTGCCATTGTCCTTGGCTTCTCATCAGCCTTCATTGTCTGCCAGGTTCAGGGAGTCCGGTTTCATCCCATGCTTATTCAGTCCCAGTCACGCTGGCCTTGATGAGCTCCTAATAGATCAGATCCACTGTCACAGTGGGTGGGTGCACCCCTCATGGTCCTGACTTCCTTGCTCATGTTCTCCCTCCTTCTGCTCCTAATTTGGGTCTTAAGAGCTTAGTCCGGTGCTCCAATTTGGGTCTCTGTCTCTATCTCGATCCATCTCCAGGTGAAGGTTCTAAGATGATATGTAAGATATTTATCAGTATGGCTATAGGGTAGGGTCATTTCAGATTCCCTCTTCTCAGTTGCTCACGGTACTAGCTGGGGACCTCTCCCTGGACACCTGCGAGCCCCCCTAGAGTCAAGTCTCTTGCCAACCCTAAGATGGTTCCCTTAATTAAGATATATATTTCTCTGCTCCCGTGGTTATAGTATATTTAGAATTAATGTTTTCATTTGACCAACTATTGTGTTTCAGGGAACATAACATGTGTAGTACAGCTTCAATTAAGTTTATGTTTATGTGTCTAACCATGCATGAATCTTATACATTTTTCAATTTACATATTACCTTTTAGAATACTCAGTGATAGTGTTCTCTCTCCTCATCTCCCATCTTTTTCCCACTTAAACATTCCACCCCACTATATTCTTTTCTCTTTTCATAACGCTGAAAAACAAACTCTAAAAAAGATAGAAATTCATGTCAGATTGCTATAGACATCAAATGGATTATTTACATGTGCTATCCTTACATATGTGTCTCAGGTATGTGATTTCATGAATCATGAAAAAGGAAGATTTCACTATTAGTGAATGTTACCACAAAAACATTCATATGCTATACTCAGTACCATTCATATGAGAATGAAGGGACCTCATTTTAAACAGAATGTTTGTATCCACAGAGCACAATCCATAATTTATAGCTAATCATCTTCAAATAAAATATATAGAGAGACCTCATTTGAAAGAACAAAAGTAGAATGTGCATGAGCTGTCACTGATGTTAAGAAGCCATGGAGTAAATGATTCTCACGGGAATGATAACACATTTTATTTTTAATTTCATTTTTTTCTTAATTAACTGAAAATCTTGATTTTGCATTATGTTGATCTGATGATATATGGAAAGATTACATTACATCTACTTCTTGAGAAATTTTGGTAGTAAAGAGAATAAGAGAAATAAAAAGAAGAGGATGATAGGAAGATAAGTATTTGATAGATTGAGAGTATTTGAATTTAAATAACACATGTCTGCTGTTATTTTCTTTAACTGATCTTTTGAATTGACTGTGTGGGAGAAGGAAGACATGCTTGGGAACAGCCAGCTGCCACATATCATTTTTTTTTAAATTATTTATAATGTGACAAATTTAGCAGTCATTAAAAGAGACAACCAGGAACCCAGAAATAAAAATCAGTGTATGTCTGGTTCCCTTTATGAAACTTGAGCATAATTAGTAATTTATAACGTTATGATTTATAGTTCAAATATACAAAATTCCTTTATTTTAACAATTACTATTTACTGGAATTTAAATATTTTATGTTGTCTTATTGCTATTGCTAGAACTTCAAGCACTATATTGAAAAGGTATGGAGAGAGTGGACAGCCTTGTCGTGTTGCTGAGTCTAGTGGGATGGGTTTGAGTTTCTCTCCGTTTAATTTGATGTTAACTGTCGTCTTGCTGTAAATAGATTTTATTATATTTACATCCTTTTTGCAGACTTTTGTTCCTAGACAAGCAGATGAGATTCCTAGCTTTTTTTTTTTATTACGATCTCATATTAAATGCCTCCTTTGTTATCTAATGACTTCCAAGTTTTTTCCCCGACAGGAAGGAAGGAAAGTTGTAGGCAGAATGGGAGCCATGTGTATGGAAAGTTTGGATTATGAGATGACATGTCTGGGTCCCAATATGAATAATTGATGCCAAGTTCTTATTCTTTGGTTTAATTTCTAGAGATTACTTTGCTTGACTCCCTTCAGGGAATGAGGTCCAAGAGCAAAGAGACTGATGGAGACATTAACTCTTTACTAATAATTTTTTATTTATATTTTATTTTACTGTGTTGTTTCCTATTGCCCTGCAAGATGTTGCAAACTGTAATAAAGATAATTACTCTTCTGCTGTAGGAATTCCTACGACCAGTAGCCTTAAGTTACCTGCCCACTTGGGTGTTGCTTCTTACACTATTTATGCTGATGTAAAGAGCTTGTCCAGCCTCTCTTTTCTGGCTGGTGGATTTGGTTGCTGTTCCCTGTTCCAGCAGAGGATTGTGATATGTGAGTCTACCCCTAAATACATAAGCTTCTATTATGCTCAATTCTGAGCTAGTGTGTCATTTCTTTTAAGCATCCTTCTTCACTCTTCTCCTTCCGTCCAATTCCTCCATGTAAAAACACCTGTAGTTGAAGGAAAGAACAGTTTTTACGAATAAGAGGGGAATCCTGACAATGAAAGTGTCCTTAAACCAAACAAGAGTGAACTTTCCACTAATGGTCAGTTTAATGATTATTCTGTTGAAGTTAGGCTACTTCTCAATGTTCACCATTATGGAGTAGATTAAACCTCCAGGCTTGCACCAGTGACGCTCAGTTTCGTTATGTGTTTTTTTCTGGCTGGTACCTTCTCAGTGATGACAAAAATTGCTTCCATTGTAGTAAGTTTAAAGGGGCTAAAACTGAATAAACACACACACACACACACCGGGTGGTACCTGGATATGAATTTAACACAATCTTCCCAGTATAAAACCTTTCCACCAGCCTGTTTGTGATGGCTTGTGCCTTTAATCCTAGCACACAAGCGTCCAATGCAGGCAAATCTTTGTGAATTTAATGCAAGTCTGGTCTACAAGAGCTAGTTCCATAACAGGCACCACAGCTACACAGAGAAACCCTGTCTCAAAAACAAAAACAAAACAAAAACCTTTCCACCACATAAATGGAGTAAATGTAAGTTTGGCTAAGTGACATGTGAATAAAATAATGATTAATTCAAATCTAAAATTAGATAAAAAATAGATGAAAATTAGAGTGAATGGTAACTTTATTAGTTTTTACTATAATAAATTATCTTTTAAAGATAGCTTAAAATAGAGCAGAAAGTATATCTCTCATCAAGGATATTATATCTCAAGATTGATACGGCAGCCTAAACATCATTCCTCTCTCTCCATACTCTGAGGAAAAATTTTGTTCTATCTCTCTCTCCAATTATCCGCAGTTGGAGGAGGATCAGAAAAAATAACAATTTGTGGCTGGCAGTTATACTGTAGTTTCTACACCATCTTCTTAGTGTTTCCTTCTTTGTTTTATAGTTTCCCTCTTTTCTTTCTGTTTCCAATCTATTTTTCAAATGAAAGAACATCCATGCTCCAAGAATTTTAAACACATCCATGGTTCATTCTTATTTCATTGATGGTACACAAAATCATTTTTCATAGTAATTTATATATTATTTCAACTTTTTTGTTAAAATATAAAAGTAGGTACTTTAAAAATGTGATTAATTATTTATATGATTATATGAACTTAGCATATAAATTTTGTCATATGCTTATAAATTTCAATTGTTTAAGAAGTAAGTACAGATGGATGAACAAACTAAACTAAAAATCTGAAGTAAATATTCACTAATGCATACCAAAATAAGAGTGTTATTTAATCAACCATCTCAAGGAAGATGATATTCATTTGTGAATGCAATGTAGCAAAGCATAATATGATTTGTAAAACTGACACAGTGTTACACTATGAACAGAAATGGTTCATAGACTGCACACCTTTAAGATTTGATATTATATTTGCAGTAAGCAAGAAAGTATTTTTCAGAAATATAAAATCCCTCAATTCTGTTATTTACTAAAAAATAGTGTTCAGGTAAAAATATTAGATGATAATTTGGTTTCATCATTTAGTAGATAACTCTAATTCTTTATATAATCATGAAACAATTTGATATAAAACATGCATTCAGAATCTAGGCTATTGAATATATAAAAATCATGATGAGCAGTACAAGCAAAGTTAATGATAATGCTAACTTAAAGAGATAACTTCTAGCCTTTATTTCAAATACTACCCTCAAGTCTATTCTCTTTTATAATAGATGTTTTATTAGTGTATTGAAATTTACAATGAAAATACAGGTTTTTATGTTTTATGAATGTGTATAAATTTAAGATATTAATATGTCTATATTACAGTTGCAACTTTCTGCTTTAAAGTCCAATGAAAATACTAATTAAATTATTTCCTAACTATTATAACAGCAAAGTCTGTTTTCTTATAATACTGACATTCATTTTGATGGCTGACTGTTGGCTTAATTATAGCTAAGCTTTTAACAGATCATCAACTCAGCATTCCCTTTCTCAATAAATTACCTTGTCCAGGTCTCTGCTATTCATCAATTTGAGGTGATAAAAGAGTTTCTGCTACTAGAGTGTAAGATTGCTGAATGGATAATCTCATTCATGTCTAAAATAGATGCCCATGCTGCAGTCACAAAGAAAATTCTCAATTAGAAAGACCAACTTACCTTTGCTTCAGTGAGAATTCTTAGAAATTATCAACAGCTACTAAAACCAATGAAATAAATCAAAAATTTTCATACGCTATATGTTATGTTTCTGTTTACATATAACTTTTGAATTCTGCAGATTAAACAGAAATGAACAGTTTTCACCTTGTCACCCCTGCTTAATGGAACACAGAGGTTCTTCTTTCAGAAACCTGGATCATAGATGAACAAGCAGAAAATACTCAAGAAAGCTCAGGCTTCCCCCGTTTAAAAATCATCTAGATACATTACATATACCTGCTGCCACATTTCTATTTTCTGAAGACAAACTGCAACAAACATGTAACCAAACCATTAGTAAGAAGACTATGTGTTGGAAGCAAAATAATAGTTCTCTAGATATGCTTTTTCTTGTTATCAAGAACGTATGTCTTTATTAAGTTATATTGGAAAAGATTATTAGCCAATGTGATTGAAGTTAAAGGCCTTGAAATGGATTCCTATAATGATTCTAATCTAATAAAAATAATAAAACCACGGCAGTTAAAAGGGGAGGGAAAAGGGTGAGTGGGGGAGTGGGAGAAGAATGGGAGGAGGAGAGGAAGTGGAAATTTTTGAATGGAAAAATAAAAATAAAAAAAGAAAAAGTTCGACCCAGTTATGTGACTCTATATTAGGTCATGACCAGCCATTTAAGAAGTTGTGTTCTGTATGAAAGTGGGTGAAAACACTGGTGATATGTAGCAAAATGTTTCAGTTCAGTACTTTATAAATTCTCAAAGCAGAGTATAAGATCAATATGAAGAGAATTTCTCTCATATGTTATAAGCTCTATTAAATTTCAGGTCAGGAATATAGTATTGTAAAATATAAAGGTTGGACTGAAGTCCAGTTTAAATATAAAGAATTGATGTAGACAGTACAGTCAATTAAAACTTTAACACTTCTATGATAATATGAAAGCTGTAGTGGCATTTTATTTGTATTTTAATAAATAAAGCTTGCTTGAGGACCAGAAAATTAAAACAGCCACACTGGCCAGCCTTATGAACCAGGCAACAATGACACACACCCTTAATCCCAGTAGCACCAATGACATACACTTTTAATCCCAGTAGCCACAGTAGCTTGCTCAAGAAAAGAGGCAGTAGTAGTACACACCTTTAATACCAGAGCTGGAGAGTCTTATAAAATAGGAGGAGACAGCTCTCAATCTCAGTCTCCTCTGAGGCTTTCTGGAGACAGGATCACCATTTTCAGATTCAGGTCAAGGTAAAAGCCATGAATGCTCTGCTTTTCTGGTTTTCAGGTTGAACCCCAGTAATTGACTCTGAGTTTTTATTAATTTTACTTCAGAAAACCATGAATAGAGTGGTGTTCCAATGCAATGTTACTTAGCCAAAATAGCTAAAATGTCTCAGTGTCTGTGTTTGCCAGTGTTCTGAGAAGTTGAATCACAGAAACAGAGAACAGTATTTGATCAAACAATAATAGGAAGGTAAGATTGAAATTCTATTGTATTGGTAAAAATAGAAAATATCCATATGAGTTTCTTGAAACAAAAAGAATAGAATAGTTAATATACCAACTAATTTACTAGCATCATTAAAAACTTACTTGTGTCGAAAGAGAATTGTTTAAATTGCTTTTTATTGATGACCAATAAAGTAATTTCACTATTGAAAGAATTCTTTGACAAATGCCAAGTAAATTGAAGAAATATATAATATCCAAAATAGCTGTTTAATGGATTCTAAATACATGCTAATATAAGTACAATTCAGTAAAATAAACTTATTACTTCCTAAGAATTTATACACCATGGAAAATAAAGCTTCATTTCAAATGTCTAGTGTGTTTTTCTTATATCTCTTTTAAGAATATTATCTCACCAACATAAGTTTTCATGTCTTATTCTAATGATAATTTGTCATCACTTAAGCTTTAAAATAAAACAAAGTATATTTTGGCACATGTCTCTTGCCTTTCATACAATAGCTTTTAATAATTTCTCTTTGAAGAAAGTTTAGTCTTATTCTTTTAGATAATATAACTCAGTCATCAGTTTTATAGGTAAATAAAATAGGAAATGAACTAAAGGCCACATATGAAGGCTGGTAATTCACTATTATCCACTTGAAGATTACAGAAACAGAGAGTTAAATGGTTAAATAGAACAGTTCATTCTCAGGGAGAAATTTAATGGCCTGTATTCTACTAATGCCATGACCTTGAAAAATGGTATACTTCATTTCAGATGGTAGGAGACTGAAAGCCAAACATAGACACACACACACACACACACACACACACACACACACGAGAAAGTGGGGAAGGGAGAGGTACTCTGACTCATAACTTTTAAAATAAATTTTAAAATATCTCTTTAGGCCCTAGTAGGTTTATGTCTGTCACATTAAGGAAAAATGATCTTCATTGAGTCTACTAATGGAGATTCTAATTTCTCTAGAAAACATTCTAAATTGCACAACCTGGGGGAAATTTTTAATACAGCTAACCAGCACTCGCTAGATGCATAAGAATCACCTACACCAACTGGAAAAATAAGTGAGCAACTGGTTCTTCAGTTAAACTGCCCCAGTCTCTAAGCCCGAAAACCAATGGCACAACCTGTGCCCCTCCCCCTCCCATTTCAGCCACATCAGCCAATCAGCAGGAAAGAATCCTATAGAAAGGCTTTGCAACCACCACTACAACCCATTTTGCAACCTACAAGACCCATTCTGTCAAACAAATCCACCTAACTTACTGTTCTCTGCCTGGATAACGATGCTTTGAGACATCAGTGGCCTCCAGAGGCATGAGTGCAATCTTCACTGATTAGCAGAGCCTTCCCATGAACAGCCCTCTCCAGCAACATTAGAAGACTCTATAACGACAAACAACATGCATACTAGTTGGAAGAAAAGGCACAGGAAAACCCTACAACTTTTGGAATAACAGACTCCTTAGGAACAGGCTCAATCCTCACCAGTTGCAAGAGGATATCATGGCGACTCGGGCCTCCGCTTCTTTCTCCCAGAATCCTGTTCTGTTTACTCCACCCACCTAAGGGTTGGCCTATCAATGGGCTTAGGCAGTTTTTTTATTAATAAGAAATCACTCCCACATCACAGATCCCCTAGGCACAAGTAATGTACACACCAGCAAGAAGAACTGTACATTGCATTTGATCTAGGTAGCCACATCCCCAAAAACTTGAGCTTCGACAACCCTACTCAACCCAACAACCATTCAAGCCAAAAGACAATAATGGAATGAAAAAGTAAAGGAACCAAAGATCCACCTAAGATATCATCAGAATGAGAATAAACATTTATGCCTGTAATTATTCCAAACACAGATGGGTAGATGGCAGTGAAAGAATACATTCAACAACAGAAAAAGAAAACAATATGGCACCACCATCGATTAATAAAGAAAACTGCTTTGATCCTACAACAGGGAAAAACGGATATAGGCAGGGAAAACTAAACTGAATGCTGGGAAAAAAGAAAGCAGAGTCAGAGATATGTAATGTAGCTGCCAGAGGGGAAAGATGCAAGCCACCAGTTGGAATCTTGCCATTAGGCCATGAGTCTCATAGTAAAATATAAAATAATGGAAATGGGTTAATTATAGGTGTAAGAGCTAGCTATCAATATGCTTAAGCTATTGGCCAAACAGTGTTGCAAATAATATATTTTCTGTGTGATTATTTTGAGAGTCTGGGCAGCTGGGTATTGAACCAGCAGCCTTCCTACAACAGGAAGTTTATTTCTACATTGCGTAGAACAAAAAAAGTTACATTGCAGCTATTGCTTTAACATCACCAACAAGGAAAGGAGGTAAAACCAATTGGCAAGTCCACTGTCATGTCACTGATTATGGAAGGAAGAGCTCAGACTGATCACATTTAAATTCATGAGTCATCTTCCATGGTATGTGTATATGCTATTTCACACACTTGTTTTCAAGCCTGGCTCTTTAGCTTAGGAAGCTGTCTGGTTCAAAATAACTAAGGAGGACAGCAAACACCATTTCTGAATGATACCTTCGAACACAAGATAGAAATATCATTGAAAGAAAAATATGTATTTGTCAAAAATAACAGTAGTAAAATACACACAAATAAACGCTCTTCATGAAATCATTTTTTCTTATTTTATTTAGATATACAATATACATGGAAGGAATTGCAATAGAAAGTAAAACTAAAGGTGACCATAGTTATATTTCTTATCTTTTCCAGTTCCATATTTAATTTACTCTATTAACACAGAGAAAATACATATTTCATTCTATAATTATTTACTTCTGCCTTTAATTAAGGTTTAGTTTATATCCGAAGGTAATCTCAATTGCCCGTAAGGAAAACGATAACAGGATCAAATAAAGGAGCCTAAAGTTTTTATCTATAGTTCTAGACCTTGGGCAAATACAAAAATAAAATAACAGAAAAAAAGAATTATTTTTTGTTTTAGGTATTCAGATGTATAGGTTTATTTTAATTTATGCATTTCAGAAAATTCTCAAATGTCCTACAAATATTTAGGATAATTTTATATAATGTAGAGTTAAAATATAACACTGATCATTACAGTAATAAGTTAGTAATTCAAGCACTCCTAAAGTAATTTGGGAGATGGAGATGAAGGAATCCTCTGAAACTTGCTGGCTACATATCCTGACATTCACCGATGAGTGCCAGAGTTTTATATCAAATAACATAGAAGGTGGGAACTCAAGGGATTCTTCCCATACTTATCACATACCAAGTACCCTGTATGCACCTACATTCACAGAATTGATCACACACACATGCACATAAACTTACAGACATACACTTAAAATTAAAACTCTATCAAATTAATTTCACTTCTTAACTTGTACACTATATCAGGTATGAGTCTTTTTACCAGGAAGGATTGAATTGTGAAATGGTTTACTACACTTTTTGATGTTGTACTTCCCTGGTCATGAAAGTCTCAACTTTATTCACTATTATTCAAAACTTCTTTTTTGGCATTTTTGTGTTAAGGTCATTATTAGTGAAGAAAAAAAATCAGGTGAAACTGGAAAAATTAAGTTAAACTGATACAAGTCTCTCAAATTAGAAGATAAATTAATACATTTCTTTAATAAACCAAAAAGTTTATTTTCTCAACAACATCAAAATTGAAATATCTGCCTCATAGTGAAAAATGACAGAATTGGTGTCATAAAGCAAAATTGTTAAAGGCATAGAAAGAAGTTCCCTGGTGTGTGTGTGGGGGGGGGGGTACAAGGCTTATATAATGCTGTAGACAATGTACCAAGTTCTTAAGTAGACAGAAAATTTGGGAGACTAAAAAAATTAACTAAACTTGGCTAAGACATTTGGGTGAGGTGAAGAAGAGAGTTTGTGAAGAATCTACAGGATAAAAGGAGGTGTTGAGAAAAGGCATCTTGTATGTGTATATTGGTTGGGCAGAGGGTATAACTTAACCATTGATGTTTGAGTGCCTAGTGTCTAGGCACTAAGTGCCTAGGTCCCTCTTATTCTCCTTAGATCCAAACACTTAGGGAATTTGCCTTATTTCACACTAACTGCTGACATTTTTTACTGTAGCAACAGGGAGACCCAAGTGAGTTGTGGTCACTAGGTGCCTGAAATAGAGAGGAGGGAGCAGAAGTCAGAGAGCCTGTTACAGATTTACAAGCACATCCCTATTGTGTTGCAGGCTAATATCTGTAAGCCTGCAGTAGGAAGTTGTCTGAATAGCACCTAGTGCAAAAAGAACATGAGAGAGGGAAATTATGGCATTTATATGCATTTTATTTTAGTTTACTTTGCAAGTATAAAAATACACTGTGGTATAAATTACCAATAAATACTGATTTGAATAAATGGATGAAAGGATTATATACTCAGGGAGTTAGCTGATGACAGTTGCAGTACATTCCTGTTAGTAATGCACTTACTGTCTCTAGCCAGCTTGCTCTTCATTTTTCAAGAAAGGCTGCAAATGGGAATGTTTACAGGTTTATTCAGAACATTTGCAAATACTTCATAGTCCAAGGATATATTCCCTTGAGTAAGATTTAGCTAGCTGACTGCTGATTCAACATTGCAAAGTGGAATTATTGGTTCTCAAATTTGATGAGCACACAAAGCTGTGAAGAACACTTGGGGGAATTTAAAATTTAAAATACTTTTAAAGTCTATATTTTTTGAAAACCTTTTAATTTGATTTTTTAAATTAGAATCTCTGGGTGTGTGGTACATACATACATGTATGTATGTATAAATACATGTGTATACATACACACATAAACATAGAAACAAACAGCCTAGAATTAAATGGTGCAATAGGACTGAGAATTTTTAATGTTACATCCAAGTTTTGTTTTTAAATATACTTTATTATACAGAATTAATTGGGAATTCAAACAAACTTGCAATGCAGTTTTAGGACTTCCAAACTAAAGGCACATTTTACTAATTAATTAATGTTTATCTTGCCTTTTATTAATTAGTAAAATTATGTCAATTCACCTTGTTGATTTGTATTTACTGTAGCCTTCGTTTATTTGGCAAAATTTATATTTATTGTTGTTCATTCAACTATTTGAGCATTATCCTCTACAAAAACCATCCAATCATAGCTTGGCACATGTAACTACTGCTGTCACTTGTTATAACACATTATGATGTAAAGTCATTTCACAATATACTTAATATGTGAATAGATTATTTAACATTCAGTTATTTCTCCATTCAGTAGTAATTGGTATAGATTATGGACATATAACAAAAAATTTTCCTTTCTCATTCAGAAATTAAAATTGTATGGGAAGAAAACCACAAGTATATGAGCATGAATGAGTGTGTGTGAATCTGTGTGTGTGTGTGTGTGTGTCTGTGTGTGTGTGTGTGTGTGTGCATGTGTGTACTGAGTATTAGAGATAGCTGATATCAAGGAAAACAACAGAAGCATACGTGATTGATAGGACAAGGCAATTTTCTGTAAGGTAGGATGATCAAGGATCAAATTTTCACTTCAATACTAAAAAGAAGCACAATTTATATAAATTATGAGAGGGTAGATTCCAGAGAACATGAAAGCAATTTATGCCAAGGTAAGAAGAATATATATGTAAAACCAAGAAAAGACAAGTAGATAAAAACATGCAAGTCAGGACTATTATTAAACAGTACAAATGCAGACTAAAACAGCTATAGAGGTTCAGACACATGTCTGGCATAAACAAATAAATATGATGACACAATGAAAATAAGAAGAAGAATATTGTTTTGGATATCAGTGTATTATTGTTGAGAATTCTGAGATAACCAAACTAGGCTTGATTTCATAGATATTTCCTCTTTGACTCAAAGTGTATACTTGAAAAATGCAAAGTTGATATATGTAAATATGTAGACTGTAAGATCAGTGTGTAACTTCTTCACACTTGGGTATTTGTCTCCTAGTACCAAATTCAAGTCTTGAAGCTCAATACTCAAAGTGAGATTATATGAGCTAAACTTTTGTGTGGTGTTAAAGATATAAGGGTAGAATCCACATGATTGGGATTAGTCACCTTTTTCAAAAAGAAATCCTGAACTTTCCCCCAATTATATCATGTTAAGTCACAGTGAAATCTATGATTCACTATGATTCAGGAAGAACGAAATCAATAGACACTGCAACTGTTGTGTTTTATTCTAGGACTTTACAGGCCATGGAATTTGAAAAATAAAATATCTGTGCTACTGGCGTTATATTTTGGAAGTGATCTTCTGTGTTCAAATGTACTTCCTATTTTCTCTTCTATGGGGTTCAGTGTGATTGGCTTTATGCTGAGGTCTTTGATTCATTTGGACTTGAGTTTTGTACATGATGAAAAATATGGATCTATTTTCATTCTTCTACATATTGATATCCAGTTATGTCTAATCTGCAAGGGAAGTAGAAAAAAATAACATCCTCTAAGTTAATTGGGAGCGTGGGGACCATGGGGGAGGGGAGAAGGGACGGTATCAGAGGAAAATGTATAGGTCAATAAAATCAATAAAAAAAACTTTAAAAAAGAAAAAAGTAAAATAAAGCCTCCCCCCCAAAAAAAGAAAAAAATTGCTAAAACCATACAGACTAAGGCAAGTGCTTTATCTTATTAAAATATAAGAAAAGAAATGAGGGAAAAGATTAGAAAGATTAAGAAATAATGTCATTATCACAATTCTATAAAAAAAAATCTAAAATAATGAGTACTCAACAAGGAAAACTATTGAAGGGTACCAAACACCCTATAGTCTGATTGGAAGACTAGAATAAAAGTTACTACATTGCTTTAAAAATCTGGAAGAGTGTTATTGAATGATAGAAGAGTGTGGTAGACAAATAATTGAGATTAGTAGAAGAAACGGAGAAGTGTAAAAGGGAATTGAAGAGACTCATTGTCTGAGATCACTGTGAATAAATTTTTACCTCCCATCACCCACAGTCCCCACAGATAAAATGTCATCTAATGGAGGTTTCCTGTCTTCTCCCAGTCTTTACCCTATATGCATAAAAGTCAGACATCTGGGCATTCTAAACAATCCAAATATGCTCATTTCCTCAATATTTGGTCTTTAACAATTCTTATCCTTCTAATTTTCAAATACATTTCCATATCTTCCATTCTTTGGATTAGTATATCACTGTCATAGTTCAAGGTCTTTTATTCAGAGTATGCCATCACTTACATTTCTACACTTGCGTCTGCCTATTTTCATTTTTTGTAGTCCCACATTATATCTATTTTCTATTTAATAACTTTCTGTAACATCTTATAATCTGAATAAAATCCATTCCCTTTACTATGCATCACAGCACACACATAAAGCATCATTTACATAGCTGTTCTTCTGAGCCTCAAGACTTCTCTCATATACCATCTTCTTATTGTGCTTGTTGTTGCCAAGTATGAAAAGCACAATCATCTTATACTTTTGCTATTGTGTGTATATTTTCCATTAATATCTTCTTTCTTAGATATGACTGCCTTTGTTTATCATCTGAAAACTCTTCTCACATTACTTTATAGAAAAATTCCACATTACATTAGCTTTCTTATATCACTCATTGGCATTTGGGGGAAATACCTTTGCATTATCTTTCCAAAATGGAGTGTCAGAAGCATTTGTCATCCTTTAATTATTAGATCCCATGACTATGTAACACCATCTGGATAACTAATGTTGTTTTTATTTAATTTATTTGTGGAAATAAATTAATTAGAGTGGTTATAACAAGGACATTGGTATATACTCCATGTTGGATCAGCATGATATCAAATGATTAGTAGAATGTGTCTATGCAAAGGATATTTATGAGGCAGGAGGGACTAGAGATGGTACTCACTGGTTAGGCAAGCTTCTCTTAAGGAGAAAGGGGGAGGAAGGAGGGTGAGTGGGAGAGCAACAGGGGAATGGGAGGAGGGGAGGAAGTGTAAATTTTTTTAATGGAATAATAAATAAAAAAAGAAAAAAAATGTTAAGTTAGCACACACACACACACACACACACACACACACACAAAAACCTGACTTTGGCTCCTAGTATCTATATCAGGTGACTTTCATCTAATTGTTTTCTATTAGCCACAGATCTAACACCTTCTGCTGACCTGCAAAGTCACATGCACACTTATGATATGCATACAAATGCTCAGGCTTGCATTTGCATGGAGTATATATTTAAAAACATGAAGAAACAGAGAATAGCATGGTTAACCTAAAAAACTGTATTAACTAAGAATATTTTTGTGTTCTATTAAGGATGATGTATAGAAGAGAAGGCAATATTGGATATTATAAAATTGTTCTGCAAGCAGGAGTAGTTGAATTAAGATACCTGTGAAATGACTAATCATTGACACAAAGATTTTTCTTTTATTAAACGTTAAGCATCCAAATGAGCAGGCATTATTGCTCTGCGTATTTCCTGGCCATTTTAGCAAATTGGTTGGGTAGTGATCACACTTTTGCGTCTTACCTCTCCTATCCATTTTTAGCTGGAGCTCATAGTAAATCCATCATTAGAAAATTTCAAATTGATCATTTCAGTTCAATAGGTTAATGGAAATTGCTTCCATATATTATACTGAAGACAACTGCATGGAATGCTGATATTAAATTAATATAAGACTGTCCTAATTCTTATAAAATATGTCTTTTCCTACACATTGGTGTCACAATACTGTTGTATATTAATAACACATTAAGAAGCATTAAATTCTGGCTAAATTTTAAAGTCAGGTTAATTTTCTGCCTACAATTTCTACTGCTGGTCAAATCACTTTACAGAGTAAGTTTTATAAACTAGCTCTTGCCAAAAATAAACTCATATTTTTTAAGATAATGCATGTTTATGTCTTCCACACTCATTAATGTACACATAGTCTTAAGCCTTAAGACCTCAAGAAATTCTTAAATGAGTGTTAATTTATCTTAACTATCAATGAGTACTTATACCCTCAATTATCTACTAACTAGCTTGTAGGAAATATGTGAATGAGTTACTTTTTAATGTTTGAAAGTTTGTTTATGTGCCTGCATAAGCTTCTATTTACCATATTTGTACAGGAATCCAGAGGTGCCAGAAGAGGGTTCCTGGGAGCTGAAATTATAAATGCTCGTGAGCCACCAAATATGAGCTGGGAACTGAACCAAAGTCTTTTGAAAGATCAGCAAGTAGTATTAGCCAATGAGCCATATCTCTAGCCAAACTAATTATACTTAACATTTTAATTTCCTTTTTAAATTCTGAGAATACTTTCATCATATATCTCTATTTCCATAAGGTTATAAGTACGTTCAATTACAGACTTTTTTTTAGATGGATGACCTCTGTCTGTCTTGCTGATGAATCAAAAGCAGGACCTATCCTCAGAAACATTTTATAGGTAAAATATATATTTCCTAGATGAAAAATGAAGAAAATGTGCAAGTATACAATGAAAGAGCCATATATCAAATAGTTTACTTATGACCATATGATTTTTCTTACTAAGAATTCATACAATTGCAAGCAGCAATATATTAAGAATATATTCTCTTAAGAATTATTGATATCAAGTTATTAAAATAACAACTTCATTGTTTGAGCAGAATTTTTTTTCTTCTTTAGATATCCAAAATAATCTAAAAAACAAACATACAAAAACAAAACAAAAACCCACAAATTTTGACATCCAGTAACGAATACATTCTTTGACTGGTATTAGCTCCTATCCTTTATTCTAAGTATACTCATCCATGTGTCAATATTTAGTATATCATGAATCTGTAATTGGTAATTTGCTTATTTGAAAACAACCACATTGTCTTAAAAGTGAGAATTTAAGAATAGCTTCACATTTAGCAACAAGTGACAGGGAAGTTTAAGTATATAAAATATTATTTTTAAATGTATATAGTTAAAAAGACATTATATATTAATGTTTACATGATAATTTATATTAAAATTCAAATATAAATACTGGAAGAAAATATTATTATACAGAATTGCCTTTTTGAGGTATTTTTGACATTCATATATCTATTATGACAGAAATAATTTGTTCTATAGAACTAAAATAATAGAGATATATAAATGTGTTCATTTATATAGATATAAGCACATACACACATATACACAAATGTAAACATATAATTGAAAACAATTAGATTTTTTCTTATTTTTTGTATGACCAAAACAATGTCTTTCTGTATATATCTATTTCTTCTTTATATATTTATTTTGTATATCTTTCTGTATATATCGATTTCTTCTGTATAAATTTATTCTGTATATCTCTCTGTACATATCTATTTCTTCTAGCTATAATGGTAAGTTTGAACTGGAAATAAATAGGTGTTTTAAAAATATTTGTATTTCTTTTACTATTCTATGTTTTCTTAAAAAATAAATTAACTCTTTTTAAGACTAAACTTTGAAAGTTTATTTCTTTTAGGAAATATAATTGCATATTAATTAACATCTTCCAAATTTCTCAAAGTTTCCAGGCCTAAATTAAATTTTTGATTTCTATGTTTTTTTCAAATACTTTATTCAATTCCAATTTTATCAATGTTTTTGCAACTTTACTATTATTCAAAACAGAATTTTGAAGAATGCATTGTTGCTTTGCATCTAATCCACCTGCCACTCAAGAAACATTGCATCAACATTTCTTTACTGTGTTTCAAAGTCATCACCTTCAATAGCCTTTTTGTGTCTATTCTATTGTAGTCTCCCAAGTACATAAATGGGAATATTTCTGGACTTTTTAAAGCAAGCCATTTAATACAAACTCTTGCTTATAGACTCATTAATGAATTTGAGGTTTTGATTTTTGATGTTTCATGATGTGTTTTTCTAGTTCTTTTCCTCTCTCCATCTTTTTAAAGGAATTTTCTCACTGACACACTAATCCTTCATCCAAGTTTTATTTACTAGAAAAAATGTTTTTTCTTCTCCTAGAAACTTACACAGTACCAAATCATTTTTGTGTTGCTCTTTGTTTAGTAAAATGTGAAGAAAATTCAGAAGGGATGGTAAATCACTTGTGTCTGTTGGCATAGTAGCTTACTTACATGTTGATAAAGTACTGGCATGAGGAAACCAAAAGACCCTGGCTGGAAAGTTGTTAACAAGTTAATTCAGTTCTTAACCTAGCTATTGTTGGAAGTATCTTTTCTATAATATCTAATAATTTATAATAAAGGTAGGTGCAGGAAAGCAGAATTCATATGGGAACATTAGTAGTGTTAGTATGGCAAATTAGTGCAAATTTCATGTTTCTTAAACTCATTTATTTTGGTATCGAAGAACATAATGGTGATGTGGGATTCTCCTCTATATACTATAAATATGTTATATTACATTGGTTATTAAAGAAACTGTTTCAGCAAATGGCTTATAGAGTAAATACGGTGGGAAATATAAATAGAGATATAGAAGGAAAATAGGTGGAGTCAGAGAGATACCATGTACCAAAAGACAAAGTCATCAACTGCCAGCCAGAACCTCACTGGTAGGACACAGACTCGTAACAATACACAGATTAATAGAAATTGGTTAATTTAAAATTCAAGTGTTCATTAATAAGAATCCTGAGCTAATTGGTCAAATGGTTTGTAATTAATATAGTATCTGTGTGATTATTTGCGTCTTGAACAGTCAGAAACAAAAGAGCAGTCTCCACCTACAAAATGGCACCCAATGACTGGTGTTAACATGCATGGCCTGCTATCCACTTTAGTCCCTGTCCTTGTGTACCCACTTAAGGTTAAAAGGAAAATAGGAATATAGCTGAGAGCAGGCCCGCAGCTCAGCACTGTCTGCTTGGGCAACTTCCAGGTTGGGTCTGCTAGATGTGCATAGGCAGGAGGGCATGGCAGATTCCCAATGCCATACATAGAGAAATTTCCAAACCACTCAGTGTGCTTCATAGCAGATTTACCTTTTACTTAGATAAAAAGACAGATTCAGACAAAAATAAACCCCTGAATGTGTCACAGTGTGTTTAAAAAATGTATATAGACTTGGGAGAGAGAGAGAGAAAAAGAGTGCAGTCAGTTATACTAAGAAGTAAAGTTAATATAAAAGAGTACAGAGTCATAAATTAAAGGAGTAAACAATAAGCTACATAAAGATGGAATATACACAGAGATTTTGGTTTTTGTATATTATTGTGTTTTCTTTGAAGTTTTTGAGTGCAGAGAGCCAGAAGATTCTATGGGCTTCTAAATTAAACCAACATAATAATATCTTGATTTCAAAATTTAGTCTCAGGGTATCTTACTTTGGAACAGAGTTTCTCCTTTTGTTTTCACAGAGGATGAGAACCTGTGGATTATTTCTAGACTAATGTAGTTTGATGGAAAATAATGCCTAATTTTCCAAAATGATTGTTTGTAAGTGTTCATTTTCATCTTAAAAGGGTTGGTTATAAATGGTTAATTCAAACAAGGAGGATATTATATAGAGATCAATATTTTGCATTGGTATGGATCTTGTTCAATTGATACAAATTTAAGGTATATGTATTTCTGCTCTTATTTAAGGTATTGTGTGCAACATATTTAAAATGCAATGTATAGTTAAGAAATACAGATTAATAGATAGCAATTGATAATTGTCAAACTGTAGTCATGTTTGTTAGGGTTTTTAGATAAACAGAGATATATTTCAGTTAGATAGATAATCTCTAACACTCCAAAGATATACAGAATATGCATTTAAAATGTTTTAAGAACTGAGACTTTTCTTGACAGTGAGACACATCTGCTCCTGGCAGCACCAATCTACTTCAAGGGAACGAAAGGCAACAAAGAGGTTCCTTATGGAGTTTTCTAGCCTTTTGGGCAAGAAACTGCTCTTACTTGTACTGTTTGATAGTATACTATATGAACTGGACAAGCAGGATCCACAGAAAAATGACCACTGAACTTGCCTATAGGTGAAACAGTCCTTCAGAGTTCTTGCTTCATGAAAGAGACTGCCAGACATTTTGCAGGATACAGAAGAAAGTGACTAACAACCTGCCAAAAACAGTCTTTCAAATTTCCTGCTTCATGGAAAAGTCTGCTGGATAGTGTAGGACTGTAGTCTGAAGATAGATGGCCTGGTGTTACAGAAAAACTTTGAGTGACTGCCCAGCAGGCAATGAGCTGTCTCTGTCAATTCTAGAGTTTTGAAAACTGCTTAAAATGCACTTACTGTTAACTTAGGCAATATTAAATCTTTCTTGGGTCTTTGACGGAGGTGAAGAATAGCTAGTTATAATTACAGTTTTCCTTAGTTTTAAAACAAAATAAAGTAAATATAAATGTTATAACCAAGTCTTGCTTAATAACTGCTTTATTATATGTAATTTCACTAGAATAAAGTTAAAACCTTTTTTTAATTTAGACAGAAAAGGAAAAATGATGTGTAATTTCCTTCTTTATGTTAAGTATAGGCTTTATTACCATTGGTTATTAAAGAAGCTGTTTTGACAAATACCCAAGTAGAGTAAAGCCAGGTGGGATATCTGAACAGAGATATATAGAGAAAGTAGGCAGAGTCAGAGAGATGCCATGTATCTGCCGAAGAAGAAAGATACCAGATGCCAGTCAGTACCTTACAGGTACACCACAGCCTTGTGTTGATACACAGATTAGCAGAAATGTGTTAATTTAAGATTTATGATTTAGGTACCAATACGCCTAAACATATGGTCAAACGGTACTGTAATTAATGTAGTTTTGTATTATTATTTGGGTCTGGGCAGCGGGGGAACGAATGAGCAATCTCTGCCTACATAATGGCTTATACTTCTGTTTGGTTCAGGAAATATAACCAAATAATATACCAACACTGAAGAAAGTCATGTCCCATCTCTGGTCACCTCAATTGTTGTGAATTTGTGTATTTCTAGATAAGAGAATTCATTGTTGTAGATTCAGTGCCTACATATTCACTGCCCTTCCAAGTAAAATAAATTTCTCTGTTTAATTCAAATCTATGCACTTTTTCATGTCCCTATATATGACATAATGTATAGTTCTAGGATTATGATGTACCCCCGAAGGTGAATACCACCCTCTTAAATAGTTATAATTGTAATCTCTGTGGATTAATGATTCTAGGTCATGAAGGAAAGGTTCTTATTAATAGAATGGAGCCTATAGCAGGTAGTTTCCACAGAGGAAATTGATGCTAACAAGGTGGGCCATTTAGTAATAGCAGTCTTGTTGAGGTGCTTTTGGTTTTAAAAGATGAAATATTTAAACTAATCTATTTCAAATTATACATTGGAATATTTAGTCTTATACTTGTTATTCCTATCAATATTGTTCAAGGAGCTTCTCTCTAAAGAAGAAATTTGGCCTTCTAAAAATGACAAGTTTCCAAAAAATATTTTCTAAGGGTGAATTAATATGTTTTTAGAAAATAGAGCTAGCAAAGAAGCCGGGATATCAATACATTCTATTTACAGAGTCTTTCAAACTGTCATCCCTTTAATTGGTTGCAGAGTCCAAGTCAATAAAACACATGCAGCAATAGGCAATATTTCTTATTTAGAGCTCAAAGTGTATTTTCAGGAAAATATAAAGGGTGAAGCTATAGATGTTGCTCAGTGCTTAAGAGTGCTTACTGCTCTCACAAAGAATAGATTCTGTTTCCAGCTCCACATCAGTCAATTCACAAATACTTCTGACTCCAGTCACAGGGGATAAGGCCATTTACCTTCCAGGGACCATTGATGTGTACAGTACACATAAACTCATACAGATATTCAAATATACCCAATACAGAAAGATAGATAGATGATTGATGATAGAGAGATAGATGATAGATAGATAAATATTTTGTAGACAGATAAATTTAATTTAAAATAATTCAAATTGTGAAAATAATATAAATAACTAACTTAACTTATATTCAGCAAACAATGGAATTAAAATTTTACGATACCTGCAATAAGTTGCATAATTTTACATTATCATAGATAATACTCAAATTGCCT
Source organism: Microtus obscurus (assembly GCA_963919715.1). Lineage (NCBI taxonomy): Eukaryota > Metazoa > Chordata > Mammalia > Rodentia > Cricetidae > Microtus > Microtus obscurus. The sequence goes on from CAWTZC010000093.1 coordinate 38,320,390, forward strand.
TTTAAAATTAGTGTTAACTTTGCCATTTACATATAAATTCAGGCTCATAAAAATTTACTAACAAACCTGAGGTTATGCGATAATTAGAGGTCTCTGCAGAGTAGAAAATTGAATCTTTTCCTCATATATTGTGAAATTCGTGGGTAATATCCCTCAGACAAACACAGATTAATAACAGAAAAAAAACACTTTTATTTAATAATGATTATGTTTTTCATGCCAGGCTTAAAACATAAAGACAAAAATTCCCTCTGAAAACTGCACTTTTATCAAAAGTTGATCCTGGGAAAAGTACCATCACAGTATTCTCTAAAGATAAACTTACTTTTGTAAGGCCACAGGTTCAGATACTTTTGAATTTGGGTATAAATATTCAAGAATAAAGAGTCTTAAGACCTCTGTCAGGGAGCTTATAAGAAAAAGATCATATAGTAATCTTCCTGGTTTTGTAGGTTTTCTCATATTTATTTTCTAAAACTTCCTGCATAATGAAACTACAGATGCAGTTTTCACTGTGGTTCAGAGATAGAGCAATTTCATCCCAAAGTTGCTGCTTTGGTTGAAGTGAAAAATATAGAAGGAAATTGAAACTATTTGATTTATTTAAAAAAAATAACAATTCAATCAAAGAAAAAAGATCTCAATTCAAAAATAGAAGGAAAGACTGCTGACTTGGAGCCAAGAAAACTGAAAATACATTTATCTTCTGTGCATGATTTTTATCTATATGTATATAAACACTTCTACATATGTATGTGTATATACATAGACACATACATACATCAATTTTTATCTCTTTTAAAAAAGAAAAAAACTATCTTTTATCATTTTACATATTAATCCCAGTTCCCATGCGCTCATTTCTTCCCATTTTTTCCACATGCCCCTCCAACCCCCATCCACTCCGCAGAGTGTGTAAGGCACATTGCTTTGGGAAAGGTCCACAGCATTCCCTAGTATATCTAGGCTGATCAAGGAATCCATACAGAGAGAATAGGTATGAAAAAGCCAGTACAAGCAGTAGGGATAAATTCTGGTGCCACTGCCAATGGCCCCCGCAGTCTGCTCCAGCCCTACAGCTGTCACCCACATTAAGAGGGACTAGTTTGAACTCATGTTCTTTCCTTGCTTGTCTGGCTAGAGTTGGTAAGCTCCCATTAGCTCAGGTAGACTTTTTAAGTGGGTGAACCCATCATAGTCTTGACCTCCTTGCTCATATTCTCACTTCTTCCACTTGTCAACTAGATTTGGGGAGCTCAGTCCAGTGCTCTGATGCAGATCTCTGTCTCTGTTTCAGTCAGTTGCTGGAGGAAGGTTCTATGATGATATTTAAGTTATTCATCAGTCAGACTACAGGACAAGGCCAATTCAGGCACCTTCTCCTCTATTGTTTAGCACTAAAATATAATAACTATAAAATCCTAAGCAAATTAACTAATTCATCCATTCTTGAGTAGTCTTAAGCATAATTTGGGAAGAATACTTAATTATACTCTTTAGTATAAAATGTTTATCTAAATATTTAGCATATGATCCTTGCTTAATATTGTTTACACTGATTGTAACCCTAATCTTATACTTGATATCTGTTCCTAGTGTATATAGTTTTTTTCCTTGGGTTTAGAACTCTTTTATTTAAACAAAAAGGGAGGTACTGTGGAATGTCTTTCAGCTCTTTTAGCCAATAGCCTTTAAGATACCAGCCCATTTGGGTGTTGTCTCTGAATCTATAAATACAGTTTTTTTTGTTGTTGTTGTTGTTTTTTTTGGTTTTTCAAGACAGGGTTTCTCTGTGGTTTTGGAGCCTGTCCTGAAACTAGTTCTTGTAGGCCAGGTTGGTCTCGAACTCACAGAGATCCGCCTGCCTCTGCCTCCCGAGTGCTGGCATTAAAGGCGTGCGCCACCACCGCCCTGCTATAAATACAGTTTTAAAGCTTGTGCTTGCTTTCTTGTATCCAGATCTTGCTTCTGTGTGCTAGACTCTGTTCCTGTTTTCCATTCATGCAGAGGATTCTGATCTAGGACAGTAATCTGTGGCCAGAGCAGTCCTGAGGCAGGGAAATGCACAGAAGAAGGACTTAGCAAGTGATCTAGGCCAGAGCAGGCCTGAGAAAGTGAATTCCACAAGAGCAGAACTGAGCCAGCAACCTGGGCCAGAGTAGGCCTGGAACAGTGAACTCCAGGGGAGCAGGAATGGATATAGACCAGGGACATTTGCAGAGTCAGGACTGAACCACCAACCTGGGCCAGAGCAGACCTCAGATAGCAAATGCCACAGGAGTAGGTACAGGGGAGCAACTGCTGAGCGAGTGGGCCAGAGCCAGAGACCACTGTGGGTCTAGGTGTAAATCTGGGACCTTCAAGGAAGTAGACCTGAGCCAGGACCCCTGCTAGTCTTGGCATAAGTCTGGGACTACAGAGAAACTTGGCCTGATCCAGGACCTCTTTGGGTCCAGGCCCCCTCTTTTCCTCTCTTAATGATGGCAGAAGATACAAAATAATCCCACACTAGTTCAGAATTATGTATAATAAAAGGTTATTTATTTAGGAGAGACTCACAGATTACTGTCCTAGATCAGAGTCCTCTGCATGAATGGGAAAGGTCCCAGGCCTCTGCATTCTGGGACCTCTGAGGGAGTAGACAGAAACCAGAAAAGAACCTCTGTGGTTCTGGGTGTGAGTCTGGGACCTCTGCAGGAATAGAGCTGAGCCAGGTTTTTGTGGGTCCGGGCTCACCCAAGTCTGGGACTTCTGAGGAAGAAAATTATAGCCAGAAATCTTTGCGGGACCAAATAAACACTTCTAAAACTTAAATCATACATTAAACCCCACACACTATTAGTGGGAGAGTTCAACACTCCACTCTCACCACTTTACAGGTCTGTCAGACAAAATATGAAGAGAGAAATATAAAGGAACTAACAGATGCTGTGACTCAAATGGACTTAACAAACATCTATAGAATATTCCATCCAAACATAAAAGAACATAACGTTCTTTTCAGCACCTCGTAGAACCTTTTAAAAAACTGACCACATACTCAGTAACAAAACAAACCTCAACAGATGCAAAAAATTGCAATAACCCCATGTATCTTATCAGATCACCATGATTTAAAACTAGAATTTAACAGCAATACTAATTCCAGAAATCCCACAAACACATGGAAATTAAACAATGCTCATCTGAATCATCAGTGGGCCAAGAAAGAAATAAAGGGAGAAAATAAAGACTTCTTAAAATTCGATGAATATGGCCATAAAACATACCCAAATTTATGAGGCACAATGAAAGCAGTGTTAAGAGGAAATTTCATAGCACTCAATACCTACATAAAGAAGATGGAAAACTCCCACACTAGTAAATTAACAGAACATTTGAAAATGTTAGAAGAAAAAGAAGCAAACTCACCCAAGAGAACTAGATGGCAAGAAGCAATCAAATTGTGAGCTGAAATCAAGAAGACAGAAACAAAGAAAGCAATACAAACAATAAATGAGACAGAGTTGGTTCTTTAAGAAAGCCAACATAATAGATAAACCTTTATCCAAACTTACCAAAAGGCAGAGAGAGAATATTCAAATTAACAAAACCAGAAATGAAATAGGGATATAACAACAAACACAGAGGAAATCCAGAGAATCATGAGGTCATATTTTGAAAATCTGTACTCCACAACATGGGAAAGCTTAAAGGATACAAGATTAACTAAAATAAATCAGTAGCCCTCCTGTATACAGATGATCCAATGGGCTGAGAAAGAAACCAGAGAAATATCACCCTTCACAATAGCCTCAAATAATATAAAATATCTTGGAGTAACTCTAACCAAACAAGTAGAAGACTTGTATGACAAGAACTTTAATCTTTAAGAAAGAAATTGAAGAAGCCCCCAGAAAGGGGAAAGTTCTCCTGTGCTCTTGGATAAGTACAATTGACACAGTAAAAATGGCAATTTCACCCAAAGGAATCTACAGATTCAATGCAATGCCCATCAAAATTCCAGGATAATTCTTTTTTATTTATTTATTTATTTATTTAAGATTTCTGTCTTTTCCCCACCGCTGCCTCCCATTTCCCTCCCCCTCCCCCAGTCAAGTCCCCCTCCCTCTTCAGCCCAAAGAGCTATCAGGGTTCCCTGCCCTGTGGGAAGTCCATGGACCACCCACCTCCATCCAGGTCTATTAAGGTGAGCATCCAAACTGCCTAGGCTCCCAATTGAAGAATGGATGAAGAAAGTATGGAATATATACATATTAGAGTACTACTCAGCAATAAAAAAAAAGGACTTCTTGAAGTTTGCAGGCAAATGGATGGAAATAGAGAACACTATCCTGAGTGAGGTAAGCCAGACCCAAAAAGAGGAACATGGGATGTACTCACTCATATTTGGTTTCTAGACATAAACAAAGCACATTGAGCCTCTAATACGTGATCTTAGAGAAGCTAAATAAGAAGGAGAACCCAAAGAAAAACATATAGGTATCCTCTTGAATATTAACCTTCATCAGGCGATGAAAGGAGACAGAGACAGAGACCCACATTGGAGCACCAGACTGAAATCTCACGGTCCAAGTCAGGAGCAGAAGGAGAGAGAGCATGAGCAGGGAGCTCAGGACAGCGAGGGGTGCACCCTCACACTGTGACAGTGGGGATGTTCTGTTGGGAACTCACCAAGGCCAGCTGGCCTGGCCTAGGTCTGAAAAAACCTGGATTAAAACCGTCTTGGGAAAAAACATAGAGACAATGAGGACTACTGAGATCTCTAGAACAATGGCAATGGGTTTTTGATCCTACTCCAGGATAATTCTTTACAAGCCTCAAAAGAATGGTACTCATCCTCATATGGAAAAGGAAACAAACAAACAAACAAACAAACAGGAAAACCAAAACAATCCTGTACAAAATAAGAACTTCCAGAGACATCATAATCCCTGACTTAAACTCTACTACAGAGTTATAGTACTGAAAACAGTCTGGTAATTGGCACTAAAACAGGTGGAGGACCAAGGGAGCCAAATAGAAGACCTGGGTATTAATCCAGACACTTTCAAACACTTGATTTTTGACAAAGAAACAAAATATATCAAATGGAATAATGAGTGTACATTTAAAAACGCTGCGGGCATAACTGGATATCAACATGTAGAAGAATGAAAATAGATTCATATCATCATGCATACCATAAACATATATATATATACACAATATACCATCATGCATATATATACCTACACACATTATATATATATATATATATATATATATATGTATATCATCATGCACAAAACTCAAGCCAAAATGGATCAAAAAACTTAACATAAAGCCATTCACATTTAACCACATAGAAGAGGAAGTGGAAAGCGCACTTGAACTCATTGGCACAGGAGACTGCTTCCTAAATATAACCCCAGTAGCAGAGACACTTAGAGAATCAATTAATAAATGGGATCTCCTGAAACTGAAAAGCTACAGTAAAGCAAAGGACATGGTCAAGAAGACAAAACAATAGCCTACAGAATGGGAAAAGATCTTCACCAACCCAACATTAAACAGAGGTCTGACCTCCAGTGTACACAAATACTCAAGAAATTGGTCATCAAAAGAACAAATAATCTAATACAAAGATGGAGTACAGATTTAAACAGAGAACTCTCAATAGAGGAATGTAAAATAGCTGAAAGACACTTAAGGAAATGGTCAACATCCTTAGTAATCAGAGAAATGCAAATCAAAACAACTCTGAGATTCCATCTTACACTTGCAAGAATGGCCAAGATCAAAAACACTGATGAGAACATATACTGGAAAGGTTGTGGGGTAAAGGGAACACTCCTGCATTGCTGGTGGGAGTGCAAGCTGGTACAGTCCCTTTGGATATCAGTGTGGCAATTTCTCAGAAAATTAAGAAACAACCCCCCTCAAGATCCAGCAATACCACTTTTGGATATATTTCCAAAGGATGTTCAAGCTTGCCACAAGGACATGTGCTCAACTATATTCATAACAGCATTCTTTGTCGTAGCTAGAACCTGAAAACAACCTAAATGCTCTTTGACTGAAGAATGGATAAGAAAAATGTGGTACATTTACACAATGGAGTCTACACAGCAGAAAAAAAATAATGACATCGTGAAATTTGCAAATGGATGGAGCTAGAACACATCATTTTCAGTGGGATAACCCAAACCCAGGAACACAATTAGCATATCTAATCACTAATAAGTGGTTTTTAAAGCAAAGAAAACCAGCCTACAAATCAAAATCCCAGAGAACATAGACAATAATGAGGACTCTAAGAACGACATACATGGATCTAATCTAAATGGGAAGTAGAAAAAGTGAATATCTCCTGAATAAATTGGGGGCATGGGGACCTTGGAGGAGGGTTGAAAGGGAGGGGAGTGGCAGTGAGGGGAACAAAGTAAAATGTAGAGCTCAATAAATTCAAAAAAAGAAAGAGGAGCACAACCCAGGGAAAAGGGAGAGATATTTATTAACAAGCCATACATACTTTTTTACTATTTTATCTATTTTTTTTAAAATTAAATATATCCACCTCCTCCCATTTCCCTTCCCCTCCCCCTACTCCTCCTCCCCCTCCCTCTCCAGTCCAAAGAGCAGTCAGGGTTCCCTGCCCTGTGGAAAGTCCAAGGTCCTCCACCCTCCATCCAGGTCTAGGAAGGTGAGCATCCAAACAGACTAGACTCCCACAAAGCTAGTACATGCAGTGGAATCAAAACCCAGTGCCATTGTCCTTGGCTTTTCAGTCAGCCCTCCTTGTCAGCCACATTCAGAGAGTCCAGTTTGATCACATGCTCCATCAGTCTCAGTCCAGCTGGCCTTGGTGAGCTCCCTTTAGAAGAGCCCTGCAGTCTCAGTGACTAAGCGCACCCCTTGTGGTCCTGACTTCCTTGCTCATGTTCTTCCTCCTTCTGCTCCTTATTTGGATTTTGGGAGCTCAAAAAAAGAAATTAAAGTCTTCCTAGAATTCAACCAAAATGAAGACAACATGCCCAAACTTATGGGAAACTATGAAAGCAGTGCTAAAAGGAAAGTTCATAGCTCTAAGTGCCCACATGAAAAAAACAGAAAAAGCTTGCATTGGAGACTTAACAGTACAGCTGAAAGCTCTAGAAAAAAAAAGAAGCAGACTCATCCAGGAGGAGTAAAAGACTGGAAATAATCAAACTGAGGGCTGAAATCAACAAAATAGAAACACAGAAAATGATCCAAAGAATCAATGAAACAAAGAGCTGGTTTTTGAGAAGTTCAACAAGATTGACAAACCTTTATCCAAGCTAATCAAAAGGCAGAGGGAGATCATGCAAATTAACAAGATCATAATGAAATGGGGGACATTTCATCAAAATGAAAAGGGGGACATAACAACAGACACTGAGGAAATTCAGAGAATCATTAGGTCTTACTACAAAAGCTTATATGCCATAAAGTTTGAAAATGTAAAAGAAATGGACTTGTTTTTAGATAAGTACCCTTTACCAAAATTAAATCAAGACCAGGTGAACAATTTAAATAGACCTTTAAGTCGTGAGGAAATAGAAGCTGTCATAAAAAAAAAAACCTCCAAAAAAAAAAAAAAACCCAGGACCTGATGGTTTTAATGCAGAATTTTATCAGAACTTCCAAGAAGAGCTGATACCTATACTTCTTAAGGTGTTTCACATAATAGAATCAGAAAAGTTATTGTCAAACTCTTTTTTATGAAGCTTTAGTCACCCTGATTCCAAAACCACACAAAGACCCAACCAAGAAAGAGAATTACAGACCAATCTCACCCATGAACATCAATGCAAAAATTCTCAATAAAATTCTGGCAAACAGAATCCAAGAACACATTAAAAAAATTATCCATTACGATCAAGTAGGCTTTAGGCTTCATCCCAGAGATACAGGTCTGGTTCAACATAAGAAAATCTATCAATGTAATCCATCATATAAATAAACTGAAAGAAAAATCCATACATACATTTTAAGAACAAAAGTCTTCCACCCAGCCTGGAGCTGGAAAGACTGTTGATGCTAAGGCATCTGTTTGGGTTTTCTGTGGTTTATTTGGTGGGGATCTGAATATTTACATCCTGGTTATTTTCTTCATGTATTCTCTTGGTCATAAGGGGTCTATGGTTTCCTTCCTGTAAAAAGATTAGGAAGCCTGGGTATTCCAGAAGCACAGAAATAGCAGAAGGTTGGTAGGAGTCTACTACCAATCTCGATGAACTCCTAGACCTATTCATAGTGTTTTAATAAACAAGAAAAAAATTTAAGGAAACACAGAAGGAATGTTGACTCATGTAAATACCAGTGGAGGTGAATATGACAGACCCATTAAGTACTGAATTCTTTCTCATGATAAATCATTACAAATTTAAACATTGCATGTAACAGAAAAAGGTATAGTCATCAATTGTTCTATAGATAATACCCTATAAATGACAGTAGATGTCAATTCTAGACAAATACACTTGACAGCTAGTCTCCCATTTTCATCAAAACTGTGAAAATTGCTTACTTTAACTCAGAAATTTGTAGTGGGTTCTAAAGAACTGACTCAAAAATATAAAAGTAAAACACTTTTTTTAACACCTTCTTTGGACTATTAACTAGAATATTACAAAATAACAGTTTATGGTTATTTTTCTATTCTATTTATTTGTTTCCAATACACATACATTGGACACAAGCATTATGAGAGCTGACTTTTTACAACTTTTATCTTATAGAGATAATGCATGGCACACCAATGCTTAGATTTAACAGAAGAACAATAAATTCTGTGAAATTCACATTTTCTTATAGTAAAATAATGGTAGAGAGATTTAGCAAATGTGTGGAAGCCCTAAAGTAGGTTGAGAACAAGTTAGGCTATATTTGTACAAGCGCCAAATATGTTATAAACAATGATGTCACAACCTGTTTCTAGGAGCCCTCTGATTCTGAGTCCTACTTCAGAGATGGCCTAGATTTCCTAGTAGAAGCTTGTATATGCCGTTTTACCTACCTGTTCTCTCTTGAGTATCAGATATGCCTGCTCCTTGCAGTTGCCTGGTTTTTTTAACAGTGATTGTATTTTTTTTTCTTTTTGAATAAGTGTTTTACAGAACAGTGAATGACTGCTATCTTATGTTATCAACACTTTATGAAGACAGCTACAGCAAACACTCCTTTCATACTCATAGAATCTGCTTGCCATTTAATTTTAAAACTGCCTTCTGGCCTCTAGGACCTGTCTAAATCTGTCTGTCACAAAGAACAAGATGCAATATCACCTCTTCTCAGCCAGCATCACCGTTAGCACAGTCGGTAGCTGGAGGCTTTGTGATGTGCTCACTCAGCCTGTCTCCTCAGAACCCACCCTGCCTTTCCTGTTTCCACTTTTCTACTTATTTATCTCTCAGAGCACTGCTGCAGTGGTTGTATGTGTGAGGGATTCAGGCCTGGGGCTCCAATTAGAAACGGTTGAATGAAACTAGAAGTTTCGGTAACTGTAATCTGTGTGCCACTAACATTTTAGGCTCTGGGAGTTCTCAGTGCTGAACAGGTGAAGGAATTGAAGAAAAACGTTCAAAGAATTTTTTTTAACCATCTTTGTTCCATGTAGGCAAATTCCAGGACCCTCTCATTTTCCAGAAGCAACTCGGCAAAGACCCTCATTCATTCCCATGTCAAAAATACATTTTTATTGCAAAATATTCCTCCTACTGGTAGTTTTACTGCTTAAGTCTCTCAAAGTTAAAAGACACATCCAATAGATATTACAATATCATTAAAACAAGGGACATCTCTAATGAATATAAATTGAAGTGGTACTTGCTTCCTTGATTTTCAGTTCTAATGCTCAAATATAAAAAGTCATAAAATCAGTGGCTTTTACTTTTTATTTATTCATCACATCGCATTGCTCTATGCATAAGTGACATTCATTTCATGTTTAAATAATGTTTTGATTTAGTTATCGCTATTCCTCTTATTATTTCCTTCTACTAAGGAAAGGGAAAAATCAATGAAAAAATATAATCAGTTAACTGTGTATCTGTCAAGATTTACTCAGAAGGTTGGGGAATTATCTTAATGATAGCACACTTGCCTAGTGAAAACAACGCATTGGGGCTTAGCTCACAGCACTTTGGGGTGGGGGTTACAAACTTTATTTCAAGACATGGAAATTCATGATTATAGAGATTATACAAAAAGACATTCTAGAGAGACAGAGATCTACAGCTGCCGTTTTTAGAGGAACCACCTCTGGGTAAGTTTAAGCTGTCTCTGTTTTGTGTAAGGTTCCGGCTCATTGGGTTATAGCCACTCTCATTATGAATGGTAATTTGTTATACTCAAAACACTGTGAATTAATTTTGCATGTCCTTTTCAGGTACCTTCACAGAAATATTTGAAATGAAGTCTGACTAAACATCTACTCACCAATACCAAGCCCATTTGACAGAAATTTAGAGGCTAGAGATAATGGGCCAATCAGTATTTTTTTTCTCTTTTTCGAGACAGGGTTTCTCTGTGGTTTTGGAGCCTGTCCTGGAACTAGCTCTTGTAGACCAGGCTGGTCTCGAACTCACAGAGATCCGCCTGCCCTGCCTCCCAAGTGCTGGGATTAAAGGCGTGCGCCACCACTGCCCGGCCCAATCAGTAACTTAATTAACACAATTTCTGTGTGATTATTTCAGGTGTAAGCTAACCGGGCAGCCTGGATGACAAACAGCCTGCTCCTCCTGTTACAATTTACTTCTAGTAATGAGGCCAAATCAAAGAGCCATGCAATTACATTCAAAAATAAATAATACTAATACAATTTTTATTACAATTCTAATGGTTCTATTAGAATCCTAGTTCTTATGATTTATATAAAAATCCTAAATACAAAAATCATACCAACCACTCTAATAGGACTAATAAATATTTCCATTACTATTATTAACAATGCATAACATTCTTGGCACCATGCTTTTGTGATCATGGATAATTGTATCCATCTGATAATTTTAATAAATATGACAGTATGTATGCATAAATTAGAGCAAAAATATTTAAATTTGTTATTAGAATTCAGTTCCAATATAAGAGCTAAGTGAGTTTACTGTACAAATATAGTCAAAACATATTAATGATTACTATTTTACCTACAGGTAGGCTCATCCATCTTAATATTCTAAAGGGATATTGGGGAGGATATAATGATTAGTAATCATAAAAATTAAAATATATGTAGATGCAAAAATGAAATAAATGCATCAATAATGACAAATTTTACTAGCATTAAGATAAATAAAGATAATAATATGCTATAGTCAGGTATTTCTAGTAGAGGGTATTACCCACTTGGAGTAAGGCAATGTCTTTGACCATTGTGTATAAATGTCCAATAAGTTCATTTGACTTGAAATTCATATGAAAGGAAAGAGTCAAGCTAGACTTGGTTAAGCTGAGGAGCCTGTATCTTGGGACATAGTATATCAATTTAGGGGAATAAGTGTGTTTTCTATGTTCATACAACATTTACCCAATATTGTGGAAGTTCTCACAATTTGAAAGTACGTATTAAGAATTTTTAAATTTCAAACTTTAGAACACCAGATCTATTCATCGAAATCTATGTTATGAGCTAATTATTACAGATTAATTGTTAAGGAAATTGTTTTAATTGAAAATATATGGGACAACTACAGTTCTCATGAAGGCGATAATAATTTATAATCTATGGTGTTCATCTGAAGTATTGACTGTTAAATACTGTAGTGAATAATAAAATGAACCTAAAAATATTACTATAAACATTAATTAATTATATTACTGTTAAAAGGTGCTATTACTTTAAAAATTAGAAAAAAATGCATACTTGTATAATTATAAAATAAATGCATTTCTCTACTTTTAAATAATATGAATTATGGCATGAGAAGGTACTCTGTGGGCTATGGAAAAAGAATCCTGGATAAAAACCTAACCACAAAAACACCTACAAACTGTCCTGTATGCAAAATATATTAAAATATGGTGATACATAACATGTAAAAGTAACCATTGAACGTTTAGTTAACTTGATATCCAATTAACAAGAGGGAGACCATGCCTTACGCTGTGTGGATAGCTAGAACATGGAGACTGAATAGATCTGACTAGGACTCAAAAAAAAAATCATTGAAATTATTCCTAGTACTATGTTGCTATCCTCATAGACCCGTGCTTTGTACAGTTGTAATCAGACTGGAGCAGATGCAGGATCCACAACTAGACATTAAGAAGAGAGGGAGTGTAAATTATGGATCTATATTAGGTCCCTGCCTTCAGAGACTAGGGAAACGCAGGGAATGGTGGGAGGAAAGATTGAAGGAGTCAGGGACATAGAGGATGCCAGGAGGACATGACCCAGTGAATTTACTAATCAGGGCTCACAGAGACTGAACCAACAAGCATGGGGCCTACATCCGTTTGCACCAGCTCTTCCTAACAATTGGAGCTAGTGTATGCATATATCTTCTACTCTTGAGACTCTTTTTACTAATTACTGAGTTGCCTTATCCAGACTCCAAATGGGAGCTTTTGTACTTTATTGCTGTATCTTGATTTGTTTGGTTTAGTTTTTGTCCCTCGGAGAACTGCTTTTTTCTAAAGAGAACACCAAGGAGCGAGGGGGGTGGTCGATCTGGAGAAGATGGGGGAGTGGGGAAAGTGGGAGGAGTGCACAGAAAGGAAACTATGGTTGATATGCATTATATCACAGAAGACATTGTTTAAAATTAAAAAGAAAAGTGCACAAAGAAGAAAAATAAAACATAAGGAACAATATACTAAAACAAAAGGAAATGTGAATTATTCATTTTGATATAAAATAAAAATAATGAAGCATGGAATACTACACTAAGCTTCTTCAAATAATAAGTTGAACTGAAATAAGTAGTGAATTTGAGGATGTTGGCATATTAGAACACATATAAATATGCTCCTACACAAGAACCATGAAATTGTATATTTTGAAAAATATCAAGATGCTTTGATATGAGCACTGGATGCTATATGGTTATGAAGTGGGTATTTGTTATGCTAATACTCTAGCTAACTGTTCTATATCACTCAGTCTACGCATCACATATAGTTTTGAGTAACTTTATTTTGGTAAAACATTGCCTATTACACAATTGCTTATAGCTGTCCAAACTGCACACTTGAGCTTATAGAAGCTAATTAAAATAAAATACTATAACATTTATTCAATTATTTGTTTGCCTATATATTTAATTGATGGTGACAGATTAATACCAGCCTTCTATTATTGACTGATAAATCTTCAATAATATGCTCATTTTCTCCTTATGCTTCATTTTATTTTAAACAAAGTGATTCAAGGTAGACAAGATTTATACTTTCCCTGACGTAAATAATTTCTTTCACACATTACAGTTTTAGTGAAAATTCATTTCTAGTCTGATTTATTACCAAAATAAGTGTTGCACTCTGCTGACATGAAAATTTCAATGGATTCCCCAAGAATATGTCAAAATAACATGAATATATTTAAAGTGACATACTTTAGGACATTTTAACTGTGTGTAGCTGAATAATTTCTGCACTATGAATACTATGAAAAGAAATCAATAATATATTTATAATGGAGTTTATACTGATATATATTTATATACTTATTAATATGAATCAGTACTTGGAATAAACCCATGATGAGAAGAATCAATTTATCTTTAAATGCTTCAATAATTAAGACAGAATAAAGGAAAGTATGAAACATTAGAAGGTACTATATTTAGAAAAATACATCACCATCATGCAATTACACTAAAATCTATTGAAGATAGAATAGAAAGTAGAACATAATATGTGAAGAAAAAAAGAAAGCAAGATAGATAATAATGAAAGGGAGAAAAGTAAAAAATTTTTGCAGAAAATGTCATATTGTTTTATAATATATTTAAAAATAATTAAAATAGGGTTGGAGAGATGGCTCAGAGGTTAAGAGCACTGACTGCTCTTCCAGAGGTCCTGAGTTCAATTCCCAGCAACCATATGTTGGCTCACAACCATCTGTAATGAGGTCTGGTGCCCTCTTCTGGCTTGCAGGCATACACACAGACAGAATATTGTATACATAATAAATAAACAAATATTTTAAAAAAATAATTAAAATAGCAAATATTTAAAACATTCATGAGGATCACATAGCTGTTCAGTAGTTAAATTACACAAATGAAAAAGGAAAATTTGGGCAATTTGGCATAGGATGTTACACATACCAGAAGTTCAAAGTAATCTTAGGTAATATGACAAACTCCTAATTCCCCTGGGTTACATAATATCCTGCTTCATGAGCACAATCAAAACAACAAATTAATGAGAAAATAAGAAGTATATTTTAGAAATTTTAGAAATAAAAGTAAAACAAGTGTAAAATGTTATTATAAATATAAGTAGCATAAATATGTCCTTTGATAAAAGTAGGTAGCTTTATTAAAACTGATTTAAGCATTAAATATAAGTATGGAATAAATACATTAACTTTAGAGGTTAGGTGAAAGGGATTTAAAACTGAAAATAATAATATTAGTATTTATCAATAGACTAAGGTAAATGTATCTTTAATAGCCATGTAAATCTTAATAAATTATTTAAAATTTTATATTAATTTGCTTTTTAAAATAAAATGCTTATTCATTGGGAAAAATCATAGATAATTTAGCATTCTATTTGTTATTTTGTTTGCTTTTGAGTCAGGTTGACACTCTTTTGCTCAGGCTGTCCTCACTGTCTCCATCTTCCTTCCTCAGGTTCCCCTGTGAGGATTATAAGTATTCAGAACAATGTCAGTCTTAACATCCTTTTTTCAAAATATGGAGAATATTGTCTTTAAAGGAATAATATCAATGAATAAAATTAAAATACAAGTAAAGTTAAAAAGTTAATGATTTTGAAATATGGTTTTTTATGATATTAAATAGACAAATGTGACACATAAAAAAACTAAATGTGTTTACTATATATATATCTCAATATATATTTATATTTGCAAAAATATGTATGTAAGCTAAAAATGTCATGATTTACAGGTTATTTCACAGCTACAGAAATATTTATTAGAAAGAAAAGTTAAAGTATTGAGGGAGGTGTAAAGATGAAATGTCTGCCAGGAATACAGGAAACAAGGAAGTGTAGTCAGAGAGAAACAAGACACCTCAGGAGAGTCTGAGGCTGTGAAAGAGGAAAACAACTGGATATGAAGATTGCTGGACTCTAATGCTACTCTAAGAAAGTTTCAAGAAAGGACCTGAGAATTTTGTGAATCATCACTTCAGGTTCAGAGTCTGATAGTTTTTTCTGTTAGTCAATTTGACTATATCTGGACTGAACTATAATCCAGATATGAAGGGCACATTTGTCATCCAGATCTTGAGGCTGGAAGGTACATCTTTAATTTGGGCCACACCTTCTGTTGGAATAATATACAAGGACAATGGAAGAATGAAGTGTGTTCTTTGCCTGCTTGCCCTTACCTCTGTCAACCCATTCATTTCTTCTTCAAGATCCCAGCAGACCCAACCTTGTGTGACTGAGCAGCTCCTATATTCTTGGACTTTCCATTCATATCTAGCTGTTGTTGGACTGCAGCATATAAGTCATTCAAGTAATTTCCTATGTGTGTGTGTGTGTGTGTGTGTTTGTGTGTGTGTCTGAATGCATATGTACATATACATACACATTTCATATATTGAAATATACAGGGAAAATGAGAGAGAAAGATATTCATTCCAGAAGTTTTGTGACTCTAGAAAATCCTGACTAATACAGAGTCCCATAGCAATGGACTGACAAAGGTATCCCTATTGGCATTAGACACAGACTAACAACAAGCCATCTATATCTGGCTCTGAAACACTGCTAGTGCAGGCTCCTGAGGAGAAACAGCTGGAACTATCAATCACTGACACTGCCTGTAGCACGTTCCCTTGGAGCAGAACCAAGTGCACATACTTCTTGCTTTCATTTTGAATGGAAGGCTATCAAAAAATATAAAATAAAATTAAAAAATAAAATAGAAAATATGGAAAATAAGGATATTAAATTGCTGAGAAATACTTAAAGAAATATTCAACATCCTTAGACATCAGGAAAATTTCATCTTATTCCTCTCAGAAAGTGAAAACCATGCTGATGAGGATGTGGAGGGAACAAAAGGAAAATTTTCCCATTGTTGGTGGGAATGCACACTTTTTATGGGCACCTTGGAAATCAATATAGCATGGCAAGAAACACAGAATTGAATTTACACAAGACTCAGCTATAGACCATTTCGTCACTAAGATGGCCTTCTTCATTTTAGAGCTGATATTAAAAAAAAAGGTGGTTAAAAACAACTTTTCCTTTTGTGGAGGTGAACCCATTTGATATTTAAACTCCCTCAAGTACTAAGTGAATATTTATTTGGTTGAGAAAATTTTAAGGCCAGTTTGAGCCCTATGAAGGCACTAAGAAACATACCTCAACCTCAAAGACAGACATTACCTCAGAGTGAAGGGGTGGTCCAATTAAATGGACCTAAGAAACAAGTGGGAATAGTATCCTAATATCCAACAAAATAGACTTCAAACTAAAATCAGTCAAAAGAGAAGGACAAAAACAGGTTATCCTAATAACAGAAACAATCCATCAAGATGAAGTCTCAATCCTGAACATCTATGCTTCTAATACAAGAGCACCCACATATGTAAAAGAAGCATTACTAAAGCTTAAATCCCATATCAAACCTCACACACTAATAGCAGGAGACTTTAACTTTCAACTCTTGCCAATGGACAATCAACCAGAAGGAAACTTAACAGAGAAATAAGAGAACTAACAGATATCATGACTCAAATAAACTTAACAGACATCTATAAGACATTCACCCAAACACACACACACACACACACACACACACACACACACACACACACACACTATACCTTCTTCTCAGCACCTCATGGAACCTTCTTTAAAATTGACCACATACTTGGTAACAAAACAAACCTTCACAGACATAAAAAAAAAGGAGTAACCCCCTATATCTTATCAGACCACCACGGTTTAAAGTTAAAATTTAATACAACACTATTCTCAGAAAGCCTACCAACTCGTTTGAACACAACTATTTAACCACACCAGGGTAAAGGAAGAAATAAAGAAATTAAAATCTTCATATCATTCAACAAATATAAAGGCACAACTTCCACAAACTTATGGGACATTATGAAAGCAGTGCTAAAAGGAAAATTCATAGTACTAAGTGCTAACATAAAAACAAGTGGAGAAAGCTCATACTAGGGACTTAACAACAAGCCTGAAAACTCTAGAACAAAATGAAGCAAACACAACCTGGAGAAGTATAAGACAAGAAATAATCAAATTGAGGGCTGAAACCAATAAAATAGAAACAAACAAAAAAATTTTTACACAGAAATAATGTAACAGGGATCTGGTTCTTTGAGACAATCAACAAAGTAGATAAACTCTTATCCATAATAATTGACAAACAGTGAGAGAACATCCAAATTAACCACATCAGAAATTAAACAGCAGGCAAAATGACAAAACTGAGGAACTACAGAGAATCATTAAGTCATGCTGCAAAAACCTCTATTAAACAAAATTGGAAAATATAAAAGAAATGGACCATTTTCTGTATAGATATAATATACCAAAATTCAAATGGATTAAAGACCTCAATACAAATATGACCACACTAAACCTGATAGAAGAGAAAGTGCAAAGTAGCCTTCAATGTATGCACACAGGACACTACTTCCTAAATATAACTCCAGTAGCACAGAAATTAAGAGCAACAATAAATAAATGGGACCTCCTGAAACTGAGAAGCTTCTGTAAAGCAAGAACACAGTCAATAAGACAAAAAGCAGCCAGCCTACTGACTGGGAAAAGAACTTCACCAACCCCACATCAGACAAAGCACTAGTCTCCAAAATATACAAAGAACTCAAGAAATTAGGCATCAAAATTCCAATTAAAAATGGAGTACAAAATTAACAGAGAATTCTCAACAGAAAATTCTCAACTGGCTGAAAGACACTTAAGGAAATGTTCAACAACCTTAGCCATCAGGGAAATGGAAATCAAAACAACTCTTAGATACCATCTTACACCTGTCAGAATTTCTAAGATCAAAAACACCAATGGCACATTCTGCTGAAGACGATGTGGAATAAGGGGAACACTCATCCATTACTAGTGGGAATGCAAACTTGTACAACCACTTTGAAAATCAGTATGGTAATTTCTCAAGAAAATGAAAATCAACCTACCTCAAGATCTAGCACTATTACTGTTGAACATATAACCCACAGATGCTAAATCATACTATTAAGTCATATATATGTTCAACTATATTCATGGCAGCATAATTTTAGAAACCAGAATATGGAAACAACCTAGATTCCCCTCCACCAAAGAATGAATAAAAAAATGTGGCACATTGCACATCAGAGTACTACTTAGTGGTAAAACCATGACATCTTGAATTTTGCATGCAAATGGATTAAATTAGAAAACATCATCTTGAGTGAGGTATCCCAGACCCAAAAAAAGATGAGTGTGGTATGTTCTCACTAATAAGTGGATACTAGCTAGAAACAAAAAATATTGAGCCTATATTCCATGATCCTAGAGAAGCTAAGTAACACGTTGTACCCAAAGAAAAACATAGATAAATCCATCTGTAAAATCAAAATAAACAAGATTATCTGACAAAATTGGGAACATAGGCGTATAAAAAGAAAAAAGAGGGAGTAGGGGAGAGGCAATGAGAATGTGAGTGAATGGAATAGTTGAGATGAAGGAAGAGCATAATGAGAGAGATAATTTGATTGTGTGAGCCATTATGGGATTAGCAAGAAACCTGGTTCTAGAGAAATTCCCAGGAATCAACAAGGATGACCCTAGCTAAGACCCAAAGCAATAGATGAAAGGGATATCTATCTTGACTTGCCCTGTAGTCAGACTGATGAATATCTTAAATATCACCAAAGAACCTTCATCCAGGAACTGATGGAAAATAACCAAAGACCCCCATCGGTGCACTGGACTGAGCTCCCAATGTCCAGTTGAAGAGTGGGAGAAGTAAGGTCAAGACCATGATGGGGGCACCCACTGCAACAGTCTGTCTAAGCTAATAAGAGCTCACCAACACTAGCCAGACTAGGAAGGAAAAAGCATAAGATGAAACTAGACCTTCTTAGTGTGGTTGACAGTTACATGGCTGAGGAGACTGAGGTGCCGCTGGAATTGGCACCATGATTTCTTCCTATTTCTTGTACTGGCTTTTTGGGAATCTATTTTGTTTTGATGGGTACTTGCTGTACCTAGATATAGTAGGTGGGCCTTGGATCTTTCCCAAAATAATGTGTCTTATTCTCTTTGAGGGCTGGATGGGGAGAGGGGAGGTAGGAGAGAACTTGGATTGGATATGTATAGTGAAAAAATATAATTTATTTTCTTTTTTAAAAATATAAATAAGTATCAAAGAAGGAAAGTATATAATAGAACAATAAAATTACCATACTATGTGTATGAGTGTGCATACAATTTACAATATTTCAAGATTTCTTATGATAAATGTTTCCATAAATAGGACTAAAGTATTGTGAAGAACAGGGAAGTAAAGCTGAAAAGTTTCCTAGTCTACACTCCAATCTCATATCTGCTCTGCACTACTGATTCCATTATAAAAATCTCACTCAGATTTAACTAAACACATTTATCATACATTTTGTATAAGTACTTGTTAAGTGGAGTTAGATTTTTTCTTTTTTTAATATCCATTTTGAAAAGAGGTTTAATTTTCTCATTATGAAAGCAGAATATACATACTCTTGACTTACTTTTCAGGAATATGCAACATGTTTGGATCAAGCAAGAGGTCAAAAGATAGAGGTTTAAGAGTATCTCTTTCCCCAGCAGAAAATTAATTGTGATCTATCCTAATTCTATACCTAAGTAACTAAGGTGACTAATATCCATTATTCTAAACAGTACCACTCATCTCTATTTTTTTATGCCCCAGATAGGAACACTGTTCCTATTGCTGGTTTCATCCTCCACCTTCCCTGAAGCATTTGTAAACAATGAGTCTCTCATCATATTTTAAACTTTTTGTTTTATAGTAAAATTTTGCTTCCACTTAGAAAAAAACTTGGAGTTTTCTCCCAACCAACTGTTTTTCACAGATATTTAAAAGGACCTGGCCATGTCTCACAGCCATAGTAACAGTAAGGAAAATAAAACAGTAAGAAAATAAAAAAGGTATCCAACAATATTGGTAGATTTCTATATCTACCACCTTTTAGTCATTGTTTGGGTAACTAAGTTATACTGAAAAGTACACTGTAAAATTTCTACCTGCCGCCTTTATTTCCCACAATTTCAAGATTGAAGTTCCAGTTTATTTCAGGTATTTCAAATAAAAAGCATCAAATATAATATAAGAAGAACTAGAATAGTTGGAAATGAAACAGAAAGAAACTGTTAGCACAAATAAATGGTATTCAATATAAATATATGTGTTTTTATGAAACATTGATATTAGTAGAATTAAATGCATGATAATTGAGCAGAAGTATTGTTTTTGAATTCGTTTTAATTCTTATCAGAATAGTAAATTTAATCTGACGTCAGAGATCACTCAATCCTATAAATATTCACGGGCATTGTAGGCTGTGCTTCTGTCATGTGATGTGGAAGACAACATGATATGAACAAAAATGTAGAGATAAAGAATATTGACATAACCTGAGTTATTTACATCAATGATAATGAGTGATTTGGATTCATTATTTCCTGCATTATATAGGATTGTCTTATCAATACCCTCTATCTTACTATTACAAATTGAATGGCATTATTCCATCTTAGTTAAATTCATGAAATGCTTATACTTTCTTTTATGTGTGCATCTCTTTTTAATATACAAAAATAATCTTAACATAACCCATATAAAACTCTGTCTATTGAGATAAGCATATATGAATTATATAGGAACCTGAGGGTACTGGAAAAACTACAAACATGCAGACAGGTTTGTAAAGAAAATGGTATTATTAATTAGGCACTATAAAAGATATGCAAAGACTAAAATACTAATGTCATGTCATCATATAACTCATGATTTTTAATAAGTATAAATTATCAAACTATTTCAAATTCAAACATGTAGTCAGATTTAATCACTATTTACAAGTGTACTTTGCATTTCCCGAAAAGATTTTTGAGAAATATGCAAGCTAATACTTGAAAATAAATTAAAGTGGGGTGAGTTACTGATTTCTGTCCTTGCTGCAAAATTTCAAAAGCTTGCATAACCAATAAGGGATAAACCCACAGAATATATTTAATCTGAGAGTTAATATAGAGAATAGTCTTTGTTCATAAATATTTGAAATTTGCAAAAGGGACTACATTTTCGTGATTTTTTTCATGTGTTAGAAAAGTGTCAAGATGGATGTACTGAGGACTTTTAGTGGAAAAAAAAAGAATAGTAAAAGAAATCCAAAATATCTGCAACAAAGGGAACTATGACTGGCAAGCAACGTCTGACCTTTTCCTGTGGTGCTAATGCCCCTGATACTGCACCTTGGCTGGCATTCTTCAGATCATTGCCAAAGTGTCTCATTTAAAGTGGAGCAGGTCTAAATCAATGACACATAAAATTTCTCCTGTAAGTGAATTTTCTGGTCACTAAGCAGGTGACCTTTAAGACTAGTCTGCACAATTGTTTTCTTCCATACACAGCACATATATGAAATCTGGAATTTAGAAAGTCGAAGAAGAGATTTATGTTTTAAAAAGTAAATTTTAGAAAAAAAACGTATTTCTCCTATTGGTTATATCTTCCTTTCAAAGACCATGTTTCAAATACAATAACAAACATTTTATTATTCAAAACATCTCTATTTTTGTATTGTTTCTTTTCCTATTCTCTCCTCCCTACTGCTTTATTTATGTATGAATTTATTCATTTATTTATGAATGGGAAGAGTTTATGTTGAGGCATCCTAACCATATATTAAATATCTCAGCTATATGTTCATCCTAGCTTTACTGTCAGGTAGGATTTATTTGACTTTTCATGTCTTTTTTTAAGTTGTTGATATTTTTCTTATTCTTCTCTCATATATCACATGCTGACTATATAGTTCTTTCCCCCATCTCACTCCCATTTCTCCTCTCTATTTCCCTCTTCTCAGATCATGCCACAACTATCTCCCCTAAAAAAAAGAACAGGCCTTTCTGGAACATCAAGCAAACACATTGTAACAAGTGACGGTATGATCCGGTAAATACCATTAGCACCAGATTGTAGAATAAGAAAAGATTTTCAACAACTCCACATCTGGTAGATGACTAATGTCCAAATGTATATAAAAACTCAAGAAATTAGATATCAAAGTGGTGAGGGCAACTGCTGCAGGAGTTTCTTTGTCCCTTTGAGCTTGCACTCAGCAAGCCCGCCCTTTTGTCTGTGAGGTCCCTGGCCAGCAAGTGGCCTGATCCTGTACCAGAAGTTCCATCCCTCAGAAGGGGTAAGTGAGTGCCAGACCAGCTGGTCGGACGCCCTGAAAACGGAACACAGGCACCCCCCAATCCCCTAAACTTTCTGACCATTCAACAGGGCTTCTCTCTGGTTACTGCAAGACTCTTAATGATTGTTGGGAGATATTTCCAATTTATAGATCACTATTGCTATAAAACATGATAAACTGATTACTTTATACAAAATTTTAGATGATGGCAAGGTCTTTAATAATCCTAGGAAATTATCAGTTAAAGCTAAAAGAAAATTGGCTTTGGTGGAAAAGAAATTGAGAAAGAACATGTGGGTCCTCTAGATCCTAAGCCTAAATACATTCTGATCATATTACTCAACAAGCATTTCCCCACAGGAATTTTAATATAAAAAGAAGAAATTATCTTAGACTGAATCTTTTTAACACCTAAATCAAGTAAAAATTCATAAGATTAATATATATTAATATATATTAAACTTTTTGTCATGAAATGTCTATATAGAATACTAACTAATTCTAGAAAAAGGCTTCATCTACCTCCCTGTACAAAATTTCAGGTTTGAGTCTCTGTCATATTTTTGCTGTGAACCATGAACATGCCTACCAGTGACTTTTCAAGTCTCCAAAAGAAGAATGGGTCCACACGATGACGATTCCTCTAGGACTAGAATAATACCATTAAGCTGAAATACAGCATCTAAAGTTTGCCTTAAGATTAAAAATTGTTCAGAACAATTTCAAGGTGGTTGACTGAGGTGACCCAGCCTCATAGACTATTCTAGCCAGGACTTGAAACAAGCCCTGCACTTTCCATTACACAGAGACTGGAGACTGGAGAACAAATGATAAAAGCTACTTTTCCCAGGACTTGACAGTTAACTCCATTTTAGTGGGTTATATTTGTCATTGTTTAGGGGTCTTGGTCATAAGTTGTCTTTGGATTTTGTCAGAGAAAAAGTTGATCAAAGGAGATTAGATACAGAGTTCTTGTTTTAGAAAGAAGAATGTGAATACAGATATGATAGTATAAAAGTATAGATTATTGAATCTTCTGTGAAAGAAAAAAAGGGGAGTATATAGACATGATAAGATAGAAAGGTAGATTATTGAATCTATTTTTAAAAAGCAACTACTAGTTTTCAATATTTTACATTGAATTAGACTTTTGTACAATATATAAAATTTTGTTTATTAATACAGATTATAGATTAATTTTTAAAAACATACTGTACATATATTTCTAATATTGTTCAAGGTATTGTACTTATACAGCTAGACATTCAGGAAGAGAGGTAAGAGTGAAAAGCCACATGATAGCACTTAGATGAATAGAAATGGGTTAACTCATAAGAGTTAGTCAGAAACAAGCTTAAAATTAGGTCAAGTTTTCATGATTAATAATAAGCCGGTGTCATGATTTTGGCACTAGCAGTTCAAAGACAACTGTTACAGATCTCCCTGGAAAAGGAAAATAGAATAAGTTTTTAGGATAGATTGGGATTAGGTGGAAAGGAAATAGGAGGAGTAATGTCTGCATAAGTGATAGAGGGAAACAGAAAGGGTGTAAATAACTGGAATTGGAGGGCACTTGGGAGGCACCAGAGAAACCTGAAACCATAGAAAATCCCTGGAATCTATGAGGGTGACCCTATTGAGGACTCTCAGTAATGGATGGGAGGTAATCTGAATTTTTAAACTTTTGCAACCAGGCAAGCCTTCAGTTGGTGAGACTGAGTCACCAACTAAGCCACAATACCTTCAATTTACAATTCTTTCTCCCTGCAAGAAGTGTTGGGGCAATGACAGAGCAGAACTTGAGTAATCAACTAATGACTGTTCTAATTTAACTCCTATGCCATGAGAAACCATATGGTTTTGTCTAGAGCAGTGGTTACCAGAGAACAAGCTATGGGAGCAGATGTGAACTACATCACGGAAGAGTGGGAGGAGGAATTGTGGATGCGAAAAGGGTTGAGGTGAGAGAGCACAGCCTTCTAATCAACTAAGCAGAATTAATAGGGATTAAAGTGGCAATAGTGGAGTTTGCATGGTTCTGTGCTATTATTTCTACATATATGTTATGGTCATTGGCTTATTGTTTTGGGAGGGACACTTGAACATGGGAATAGAGGTGTTTCTAGTTCTTTGTCTTTTTTGATAGCCCCCCTTTTTTCCCTACTGGTTTGCTTTGCCCAGCTTTAACATGAGTATCTGTGCCTGGTCTTAATGTATCTTGTTGGGCTGAGTTCAGTTGATGTCTCTGGGAATCCTGTTCCTTGGAAGGAGATGGAGGTGGGGAAGAAGGGAGGGAAGGTGGAAGGAGGGAAGAGAGGAGAAGCTGCAGCTGTAATATACTGTATGAGAGAAAAATAAATAAAAAATTAAGACAAAAATAAAAAAAGTTGACTTCCTGTTGCCTCTGAGGGAAAATGTAGAATAGGACTCTGAGCTGCAGTACCACAACAGCATGTATACTGCCATGCTCCTTGCCATGGTGAGAATTAAATCAACCTCTGAACCTGTACAAAACCCTTAAATTAAATTTTTTCAAGTAGAAGAGTTGCTGTTGTCAAAATGTCTATTCACAGCAATAAAAACCCAAGCTAAGATAAAAGTTGGTACCAGGGATGGAGGTATTGCTGTGGTAGGCTTGACAATGATATTAATTGGATTAATATTGACTTTGGTTTTTTGGTTATAAAGAAGTAGAATGCTTTATGCAGTGCTTAATGGGACATGCTTGTAGGAGCATGGAAGACAGTAGTACTGAGAGTGATATGTTTTACTTTGGGGAGCTGGATGCAGAGGCTTCAGAGAAAAAGAATTTTAATAATGTTGCCTAGAAAATATTCTTGTGATATTTTGGTAAAGCTAGTGTCTGCCTTTTGCCCTTCTCTGAAGAGTACACCTTAGGGTAAAGTGAAAAGTTTTGAATTAATGCTGTTGGCAGAAAAAAAATCTCAAAACAGCCTAATGTAGACTCTGTTATATGTATTTTAGTGGTATTTCTAAAAGATATATAATGAAAAGAAGAAAACTGAGCAAGGAAAATATTTCAGAAGGAACAGCATATCAGAAAGTGGAGTGGAACTATATTCTTTGTTCAAGGAGATGAATGAAATAAGAAATGGAATAAAGGGAGTTCTGAACTCAGGATAGATCCCACCAAGTTAAGTTTCCAACTTTTAGAAAAGAACTAAAGAAAAGTTTAGAGCAGGAATGGTAGGGCAAACCTTCAGTCTCAGCACTGGGAAGCCAGTGGCTGGTGGATCTGAGATTGAGGCCAGCCTGGTCTGCAAAGTAAGTTTTAGGACAGCCAAGCTTTGGCAGTGAAAAATAGTAATCCATTGAAGATGTAATTGAATAAAGGGGCCATGTTCCAGCCCCAGTTTTAGCAGCTGAATTTGGCATCTTTGACCATATGCTTCTGGTTTTAACATTATGAATAGAAGAAATTAGTTATGGAATAAAGTCACTGGGATCAGGCATGTGTCAGGGGTTTCCTTGAATGGAGGTCTAATAGAGAGATCATTGTATGAAGCTGTAAATGTGAAACCTGGATGTAAATATGAACCAACCCTGTTAGAGTTGCCAGAGAAATGGAACACCTGCAGAAGAGAGGGACAAGCCCAAGAGAAAGAAATCTGTTGCAGTCAACAAAGCTGAATGGAGTTGGAGATCTGAAGAGCATTTAGACATCACACATGGAGAAGCAAAGTTTGGAGACGGATCCTCTGGTTTTTGATCTAGCTTTGGGCAATTATTGCCTCACTATGCTCCCTTTCCATCATTTTGGAATGGTAATGTATATATTCCATTATATATTGGAAGTATGTGGCCTGTTTTTTTTTATTTTGATTTTATTGGGAACTACAGATTGCTTGAATCCCAAAAGAGACTTTGAACCTCAGACATTTAAACATGGCTGAGACTGTGATAGACTATGGGGACTTTTGAAATTGGACTAAATGATATGGATATAAGCCCTTGAGGGCCAGGAATTGAAATGTGATAGTAGAAAATGATCCCAAAAGACAGTGGCACTATTAGAAGGTGTGGCCTTGCTGGAGGAAGTGTTTCCCTGTGGGGGTGGACTTTGAGGTCTTTTGCTCAAGCTTCAATCACTGATCACACCACCATGCTCCTTGCCTTGATAATGAACTGAACCTCTGAACAGCTGAAACTGTAAGCACACCCTTTCAATTTAATGCTTTCCTTTACAAGAATAAAACTAAAAAAAAAACAACAAAAAAACAGAAAATTATTAATATATGTAGTATAAGAAAATAGCAATGTGTAACATACATTTTAAATAAAATATTGTAGATCATTCCAGTGATTATAAAAATTCACAGCATATAGCTTGAAAAAATATTTTTCATATGTTATCTCACAACTCTTGTTTTCTCCTGTGCCTGAAGTATTTCACATAGAATAATGCTCGTCTGTTCTAGGAATCCTTTCATTCACTCTAGTGAATACACTCTAGTACATAGCTCTCTATTGTGCAATCATTCATTTTTTTCACTTATCCAATGATAGCACTGGTTTTACTTCAACATCTTGGCATTCTGAGTAATACTGAAATGAACCTTGGAATCTGGCTCTCTCTAACAAACCAATTTCAATTACTTTGGCTACATGCCCAGAAACTGAATTGCTATATTCTATGATAATTCCACTTTCAGTTTCCTGGATAACCTCAGTATCATTTATAAGAATGACTGTACTAATTTAAATTCACACCAACAATTTCTGTCTTGACAAATGTGGTCCCCCAACTGTGCTTTTGAGTAAGTGGTGATTAAATCTATCTGAAAAAGTATCGCTTATTTACTAAAAATATAGACACTTTTTGTCACTTCTCCTTCAAAAATATAACATAATCACTGTTTATAAATCATTATAAAAATATTTTGCAACCCAGTCTAGAAATGAATGGAAGAATAGATGAAATCATGTACAATTTATACAAGTATTACTATAATTACTAACATGATTTTCCACTTGCAAATTTAGTTTGTTAGAAGGGATACCAGAGGTCAGTTTGAAAGTTGAAGAGAAGGAGCAAGGGAACAGATAGGTTGAGTCTCTCCCTTATGAACCTTTCAAACAACTTGTAGAGGAAAGAACTTAGTCAAAAAAGGGAAACACTTGCCCACAACCCCATAAAATTAATACCATGAATCTTTTCCCCTTGCAAAATGTGAATTGTTTTGCTTTGAGATGCCCAGTAATATCTCTGTCATTTACCCAATCAATGACTCATACAATGCTAACTCCTACACAAGTTGTGTCTCCAGTTTGGTTTAGTATAAGTGAATAGTAATGGTACATCCAGAATGGTGCAAGAGATATATGTGATTCAATATTTGAACTCAAGGCAAACTTTTTTTATTCAAATGCTTGTTTGTGCTGTATTTACAACTACTTGGGTTTTCAAATAATGGCTTTCGTGTTTATTTAAACAAATTTGATTTTTATCAAAGCTGTATAATTTGATATTTGTTGAAATGGTTTTTTGTGTCATGATTCTTTTCATCTTGCTGGCTACATCTCAGTTTTCAATAATCAAAGCTTATATTATTACCCTTAGTATTTCATTGCCTGTGGGAACTCATTTTCATTTTAGACTTACTTA
Source organism: Microtus obscurus (assembly GCA_963919715.1). Lineage (NCBI taxonomy): Eukaryota > Metazoa > Chordata > Mammalia > Rodentia > Cricetidae > Microtus > Microtus obscurus. The sequence continues at coordinate 38,348,620 of CAWTZC010000093.1, forward strand.
TACTATTATGCTTTTATGAGATTTCAAGAATATGGTCTTTTTTATATTATTTAGAATTTACAAAATGCAATCTCATTTCTCTTTGTATTTTGGATGACATTTACATTGCATGTTTGTACTATGTGCACTTTGGTTATTATTCCTCTTGATCTCCTACAATTATCACAGATCACATGCTTAGCATACCAATTTATATTTTAACCTCAGTCAGAGGAGCAGAATGGATGTAGACTATATCTAATGCAAAGTCTCAAAAAATTAGCCCATAAACTACAAAGTAGTCAAAGAAAAAGGCTGGGAACCTTAGGTAAACAAACAGCCTATATCATTGGGCCACTTTCATGAGTATAAAGGTACCCTATGGTATTAAAGGCATCCTATGCCTAATCATAATGGTAAAACATACATAGGTTTAGGTAGAGATTTAAGAGCTAATGGAACACTTGACAGAAATGCATGAAACAGAAAATTTAGCAACAAGAGTTCTCAAGTGGTTAAATTGTTCTACCTTAATGGAATAAAAGTTTCCCTTTTTGCTTTGGAAAAATTTACTGATTATCTATAACTCCACAACCTCCTGGGAAGTGTATTTTTTTTCACTACAAGTTTTCATGTTGCTTATTAGTATATTTTTCTGTCCAACTCTTTTGTATACAACATGAGAGCCTGAATGCTTCCATAGGTATTCTCTGAACACCTGGTATGAGCTAATAGTAAATTGGTATGTAGAATATAAAATTGTAAACACTGACAAGTTGTTCTGAAATGATCAAAAAGCAAAACATTAAAAATGTTTCTTTAACTCTGGAAACTATACTCATCTGTCTCCTAACTGTTATACTTTATGTTTGCTTGAAAATCCTCTGTACAACATTTCCTAATATTAAAATTGCCCTGCTGATCTTTTAAAGAACCTATTAATTATATCAAAAGAGGTTAAATATATTATTTTCCTATTTTAAATTTTATTTTATGGAAAATAGAATTTTTTTCCATATGCTTAGAAAGAATGGTTAATAACATTTCTTGAATGGTTGTTGAATATTTAAAAGTTTGAAAAAACACTGTGTTTAATATTTATATCCTGAATAATGTTCATTTGTATTTATTTATTTTTTAAAGATTAAAGATTTAGGTTTATTATATTTAAATTGTGAGGTTTTGCCTGCATGGGAGTAAATGCACATGACTGTAGGTAACCACTGAGACCAAAGTACTTGGAGCTAGAGTTAAGAGACACTGTGAGCTAATTAATGTGGGTTTTAGGAAGAAAGCTTGGGTCCTGTGCAAGTATTCTCAAGGATCTTAACTACTGAGACATCTCTCTAGTCCCATAGAGTTCACTTCTATATTTCCTTTAATTTATTCATTAATAACTTAATACTGTCATTAAATTATTTTGGCTGATTCCAAAGAAAAATATAAAGGATTTATGACATAATTAAACAGAATTTATTGTAGGTATGGAAAAGAGAAAAGACAAAAAGGATAATGAGGTTATTATTAAGTTCATTATCAAGTTACAAACATGAAACCTCATAAATATGGCTACCTGTGCATGTTCTGAACTATGGCACCAGCAAGTTACATACCAAGAAAAATCAACTTTTTATCTTTATAAGAAAAACAAATTAAGAAGAATTTAGTATTCATTAGTATTTATGGTTCATATTCATAACATAGATGAGAAGCCTATTATGCATATTTTATTTAATTTTATTTTTAATAAATTACTTGTCCGTGTATCTGTCTGGCTGTGTGTCTTTGTGTCTTTGTTTGTGTAAGCTATCACTGACTACAACATTCTTGTGTAGATCAAGTTACAACTTGTATTTTAGTTCTCTGCTTCTTCCTTGTAAGTCCCAAGGGCTGAGCTCAGGTCATCAGGACAGACAGCAAATCTTTTTATTTGCTAAGCCAACTCCCTGGCTCTGAGTGTCATGATTTGTTTATTATTTTAATAGGGCTAGGTTGGAGCTGAAATTTTCCAGGATATTGATTTACTCCTGTGATCACCTCTATGTTCTTTTTCATTAGAAAATATTGATCTTTTTGAATTGGGCTCTTCTTACATCAGTAGCAGTTACTACTGTGTTTTTTCAAGTGTTGTACTCTAACAACAACAATAGCAACACCATTGGTTTCCAGGCCTCAAAGACTAAATGATAATAGATCCCCAATAAGCATGTATCTTTGTAGTTTATGAGAGTAGAAAAATTGTGTTGGGAGCTCTAATTATTTCCCAATAACTGAATTATTTTCATTATATTAAATGAATTAATTCAGTCAATTCCACAGTGAATTTTTCATTTTTAGATTTATTTGGTGCGTGAATGTAGCTAAAAGAGGGCTAAGATTACTGACAAGTTCAAGTTTTGACGCACTATTAAAAGGTGTCTTCTGTCGGAAGCACCATCTGAAACATTTACTTCTATTGCTTTAATGGCCCTTATGTTACTATCTGGTGACAATTAATGCTGTGAGAATGTCTTTATTACAAAAAAATTCTGACGACCCATGCTGTTCTTGCCAATTTGGTGATTGAGATCAATGCTATTAGTGCTCACCATATGGCCGTTTTTGTGAATCAGGTGACAGAATAAGGAACTTTTGTTGATATTGTGTGTAAAATGTTTAGACATAGATTAAAAGAAAGAGATGAAGAACAGGTTTCCATAGAATTCGAGACTCCAGAGTGCAGACTAAAATGCAAAATTTGAGATATAATTTCTAGAAAGAAGAGTCCCTAAAAATAAATATGTCTTTGCAATTTAGCATAAATATTAGTGGCAATACATCATACAAACCTTAGTAGAATTAGGTATGAAATGGGGAATATAGCTAAGATAAAAGTATTTGCTGAGTTACAGCTATAGTTCTACACAGACTCTGACTTTAGATTCTTTAGTACAGCATTTTAAATGAGTTTATCTTTATATTCATTTCATTGCAGTTATTTCTCTTAGAAGAATGCCAAAGTCTTTCTTCTGATCCATTTAAAAGGTCAGAGAAAGCAGATAAAATTATTGAGGAAAATTCCACTTACATCAGGTACCATGTTGCCTTTTCAATACTGGTAAAATACAATAAATCTAAACTACTCCCTGTGATAATTACAAGGCCAAACGAATGTTCAGGCTGGGTGAAGTAACTTTTTACTATTTCTGAAATTTGAGAAGGTACAAAATTTTAATTGACTAAAATAATATCATTTATCTTTTGCATGAAAGCACAACTCTGTAAAGTCTTACTATTTTAATAAAAAAATTTACTTCCACTTTTTATTGTAAAATTGCTTGTGGGAAAGTTATTCATAAGTTATGAAGTTAACATCCTTTTCTAATAGTAATTACCTCATTTTATTTGTATGGAATTCACATAAATAATGCAAGCACACAAAAAAGTAATTATTTCATAAATATTAATTAATGATTCTTGGAGTCAGGGTTATTCCATGTAGCGCTTCTTGTCCTCAAACTCGCTTTTAGGCCAGGCTAACCTTGAACTCACAGATTTGTCTGCATCTGCCTTCCTAATGAAGGGGATAAAGTTTTGTGCCACAACCACACAAGAGGTGGCTAGCTTGAGAACAAACTTACTTTTTGATTTACTTAATTTTTGGAAAACAAGATATATGAAAATATGATACAAGGAATAAGAAAATATGGACTACCTGTCCATAATGCCTCTGATATGCTAAAATCTAGGAAAATAGATAACAATTAGTCTGTATACTTTGTACAGTTATTGCATAAGAAATAGTTTTACAAAAAAGTATATCTCTATCCAAATAAATACAAAGTAGTAAGTAAAATGAGCATTACTTTTAAAAGCCTTACATACCTTCATATCTTACAAATTATGTCTATACTATCATGATGGTTTTTTATCAATATATAGTCCGTATTTCAAGACTATTAAATTTGATATCAATTTTATGGTATGGGAGATACTTCTGTCTGTGTGTTGCTTTTCTTGGTTAATGATTAAAGAAACTTCCTTGGCCTGTTGATAGGGCAGAACTTAGGTAGGCGGGGAATATGGAACTGAATGCTGGGAGAAGGAAGGCAGAGAGAGACACCATGGAGCCACCGCCACTGGAGACAGATGTGTTGAAAGTTTGCTGGTAAGTCACGACCTCATGATGATATACAGATTAATAGAAATGGGTTAAATTAATATGTAAGAGTTAGCCAATAATAAACTAGAATTAATGGGCCAAGCAGTGACTTAATTAATACAGTTTCTGTGTGATTATTTCGGTTCTGGGCGGCAGGGACAAACAAGCCCCTCCTTTAACAATTTTAATTATTGGAAGTTGCATTTAAATCAGAACTATATAATTAAAAATAATTTAATTCAACATAAAATTTTATCATCCCATTATCTTTCTATCTAGTTGAGTAACACTATATATGCCAGTTAGCTTTTGGAGCCTCAGTTTACAGTATGAAAATGCTAATAATCCACTTTGTATGACTGTGAAATTGAAAACAGGAATGAGTAAGTGCTGCAATTTAGTATCACCACACTGAAATTCAGGTATAACTATGTTAGCAAATAATGTCATTTACAACCCCTGAACATTTTATTAAGAATTTTAGAATAGATCAAGGATAAGTGGTTTTAAATAGCATCAGAATCATCTCCATAATATATTGAAAAGATGTTATGATTTTTCTACATAATAATTTATTTTAGCCTAGAGAATTAGAACTTTGCATTACAATAACTCATTCCAATACAAGACGTCATGGGAGGTAGAATCCATGAGATTTGAGTTTGGATTTGTAGTTTTAGATCTCTCAAGAGTAATATCTACATAAGAAAAGTAAAAAGGGCACAACATTTGATAGAGCAAGTAAACAGAATCTTCACAGTTGTGGGAAAGCACTCTTGCTGTGCCCTGCTTATGTCCCACAGATACCTGGGAACAGACATATAGATTAAAAGCACAATCAGGGACCAGCTATAAGTCATTTTATCTGTGAGATTTCCTTGCTAAGTTTTTGAGGGAAAATTTATCCAAGTAAAAGTAATTTGAAGGTCATAAAGAAAGAGGATAAAATACAAATTTTCCAAAATCATTGACAAGGCAAGAAGCACAAGAGGGAAGGGCAAAGGTTCTATGCATCAAATTTTTCCTGGACCAAGGCTGTAAGAAATTCATGTTCAGTTAAGGGAGGAGTTAAAGTACAAAATGGAAGTCTCCACAATAAGATGTTCTGTAACATCTTGGCCATCACCTGATATACAATCCTTGTCGATGGAGTGTCAGTACTACACACACACACACACACAGACAGACACACACACACACACACGGTTTGTAGTCTTCAGTACCCTAGTTAACATTGTAATTCTACAATTTTTAATACTATCTTTAGAAAAAGTAATAGATTGGAGCCTGTCTTAGTTTTCTTTCGCTGTGAAAGGACACCATGCATAACCAAGGCAACTTTAAAGGAAAGCATTTTATCGGAGGCTTTTCTTTTCTACAGTTTCAGAGTGAGCCCTTAACCACTCTAACAGGCAACTTGTTGACAGACAAGCAGCCACTGGAGATATAGCTGTGAGTTATATCTAATCCACAAGCAGGAAGTCGAGAGACAGGTGTGTGTGTGTGTGTGTGTGTGTGTGTGTGTGTGTGAGAGAGAGAGAGAGAGAGAGAGAGAGAGAGAGAGAGAGAGAGAGAGAGAGAGAGGACAGAAAGAGAAAGAGAGAACTGTATTTAATGTGAGGTACTCCATATGTTCCCCTAGTGAAACACCACTTCAATAAATATGTACTTCCTAAACAGTTCCACCAATGGGTGGTCAAATGTTCAAATATATAAGCCTATGGGGCCACTCTCATTCAAAGCACCACATCACCTTTTAATTTTTCTGGAAAGCTCTACTATACTTTATTTTTATAGGATACAAAAGATGATGATTAAATATAGATGAAAAATAGATAGTTATAGTTTTCCTTAGTTATGATAAAAGATAAAGCAGATATAAGTATTGTAACTGTAATTCTTGTTTGATACCTGTTTTGTTTATGTAATCTTGCTATGCTAAAGTTAAAGCCTTCCTTTTCATTTAGACAGAAAAGGGAAGGTGATGTGGGAGGGGATTTATGCTGTAAATATATTTTATTGCCATTGGTTAATAAAGAAGCTGCCTTTGACCAAAGGCTTAGCAGAAAAGTAAAGCCAGGCAGAAAGAGATATAGAGAGAGTAGGTGGAGTCAGAGAGAAGCAATGTAGCTGCCACAGGAGACAGATGTCTCTGCTGGAGCCTGCCAAATCTTTGCTGGTAGGCCACAACCTCATGGTGATGCAGAGATTAATGGAGATTGGTTAGCTTAGGAAATAAGAGCTAGCTAGAAATATGCTTACGTTATTGGTCAAACAGTATTGCAAATAAAAAAAAATGTACACAGAAGAGATGAAATCCAGATGGCATTCTACTCACTCAAACCCACTAGCTAGTACAGCTGAAATGGGTTTTCACTGATTAACAAGTGTGTTTTCCTAACATTAAGGCACCCACTGGTTAGTGTGGTTGAAACGGGTCTTCATGAATTAACAATTATATTTTGTTAACATTAGAAGGACAATATATACACCAGTATCAACCCTGTTCTTTGAAACCATTTTCTCCCAGTCATATTTTCTCTGAATTCAGCTTTTTTGTTAACTGAATTTATGATACTTGTTTTACAAAGTAATGCCACTGCATAAAAAATTTGGATATTACTTTTGTCATATAATAGTGTATGCGTGGTTTTCATTATGGCTGATGCCCCTTGGCACTACCACTGACACAGAGCTTTGATTCCTTGTTTGTCTTTTGGATTATTATTGAATAGGTGTGCCATGTTGTAGAATTAGATCATTATGATAATAAATAAAAATGGAAATTTGGAATTTGTTTGCTCACTTAAGGATTTTAATGTTAAAAACAATATTTTCCCCCACTATATGAAGTACCTCTGTCTTGGAGCAAACATTCACTGCTCTCAATCCTGAGTAACTTGTTTTTTGGTAGATTTTATTTTTCTAAAGTCAAAACATTGTGTTATTTTTGACTGACATTCATAGTAAAATATACAAGCCACAGAAAAAGCGTGTGATTTAATCAACTCTTCCATCTAAGCAAAACAACAATCCTGGATTCAGGAAAAAAAATCAGCAAACTTTGCTATAAACTTGGAATGGCTCCTAGGATTAGAAGTTCATTCCGGTTAACAAATTAGACAGCTATAACTGGGAAGAAAGTTGGTAAAACCCACTTTTCTAAGAAACTCCAGAAGTGAAAATCCACTGTGGCCATGAAAGATGAATTCATCTGGGCAGTGTTTTAGTTCCACTAACGGTGCCTTCAAAGTGATGAAGTGCTTTGTTTACTTCAAAATTTCAGCTAATGGTTTCCATGCTTTTCATACATAATGAATAATGACTAATTGCACTGATTGTGATTTTTTTCTTTTTCTCAATAAAGTGATCTTGTTTCCTTATTTATTATTTTTTTCATCTAACTAAATCATGCACTTCACTTTTATCCAGTCTATTGTTGGTATGGAATTTTCCTCTGAAGTCAGGTATGTGAAGCAAATCACTAAGACACACTTTCATCAGCAGCCATCCGCAGGCATTTACAATTCTTTAAATAAAAGTCGCTACTGTCACCTATTTGTGTCACACAGATAGACAATTTTGTGTTTGCAGTATCAGTTTGCTTGTGATTCTTTTTAAAATGTTGCTATTTGTTTTTATTGGTATTTTTAAAATTTAGTTGCATATTTTCATGTAATATGTAGTTTCTTCAAGCACCTGTTTCAGACTAAATATTTCCTAAAATATATAATTTAAAAAACAAAGATAAGTATGCACATGATAAATAATGATAAAAATAGGTGTCCTACATATGGGTAGCACAAACAAACCAACAAAGAAAACACGGGGAATCTGTTTCTATGTATGTATATGGAAAATGTTATTCATTTAAATTTCTGTATGCATTTCATTTGGTTTGTTTCAGTTAAAGGCAAAATCAAATTATAGGCTTGCTTAAAGGTAAAATCTTTTCTTTTTTCAGATCAAGGGTTTTGGGTATACATATGACCAACATTTAAAAAATGGTTGTTATTTTATCAAAAGAAATATTAAACAGGCACCAAACTTTTGAAAATATCTAATTTCACACAGCATTGGTGGGAAGCATAATATATATTTCTATTAAATATTAAAGTATTCAAATGCCATTGTTTCAAATTTAACAATTAAGTTACTTCAGAAATTAATTAAAAGAAGTTACTAATATCCTTGGATTTCTATTACTTTTAGCTTCATTTCGGTCTAGGTGGTGCTACGTAAGAATGATTCATCTCTGAACAAAGAATGACAAGCAAATAAATGATAAAATGGGAGTAATAATCTTCCCAGAGAAGGACACAACAACTGGTTATCCAACATCAAATTGTCAGCATGAAATCATACATATGGTTAACATTTTACAGATTTGGCATGTTATATTTTTGAATAGGTATGTATATACATATGCATATATATTTAAAGAATCAATTTATGAATAAAAAGTCAAGAAATTTGAAAAAGATTTAGGAGGGAGAAAAGGGAAGTGGAAAACCATGTAATTATAGTCTCGCAAATAATGTAACCATAAATGTTTGTTAAAAATGTGACCACTTATAGACTGAGATAAAAGTACAGTAATAAGTACAAATATAGATTTGTACATTTCAATAAGGCTATATATGTAGATATGTACAGCATTAGTAATGGTGTAGTTGTCTCAGAATACTGAAATTATCAAACATTATATTACCACCAGACAACATTTTACAGTTATTGTTACTTTTTCTTAAAAGAGCATAAGAAAATAAATATAATATAATTAAAACAATTATAAAATATTGGAATGATACTGTGAATATAAAAAAATACCCTGAATCAAAGAATAATCACATAATTTCAGGTTTAGCTTGCTATGGTATAAAATATAAATTATCACTTCAATGTTTTTCTCTATTATGAAGTAAACTACTTGTTATATACTCAAGTTGGATTCAAACAGTTAAACTGATCCATTAGGTACCTGGGTCTCTGTTCTAAATGAATTAGTGAACTGATTCTATATTCCACACAACTAGTACTTTTGAAGAGAAAATTGCCATGGCAACTGGTTAGCACTTTCTGAAATCCATGCCTTTTGATGAAAAGTTCTAAGATACACATGCACAAAGAAACACACACACACACACACACAGAGAGAGAGAGAGAGAGAGAGAGAGAGAGAGAGAGAGAGAGAGAGAGAGAGAGAGAGAGAGAATAACATCAATTGATAAAATGGGACACAAAATAAAGAATCTACCTAAGAAAATTATGCAATTGAGTTCAGATAGTGAATACCTTCATGTAACTCTGATTAGAAATAAGATGTGGATTTCAAAGTAGTGTAGAAACATTGAAAACCAAAGTGATACATGTATAATTAATTTAGTGTACAGGAGGAACTGGATTTATTTTGATGTGGCAGAAGCTCTCCTAGCAGATTAGTGAAGAGGGCACTTTGAAAACAAAAAGCTTAAGAAACACTAAAATTGTACCATTAATTCAGGATCCATTCACTGTATCATTAACTAGGAATCTATCACTTTAACATAATACATCAATTTATTTTCAACTGGTATGATAAGCACCATGACCAAGAGAAATTTTAGAAGGAAAGTATTTATTTCAATTTACACAAGACTGTCCACCAGTGGCATCATCCCTAATAGGATGAGCTCTCCCACCTCTGCCATTAGTCAAGAAAATGACCCACAGATTTTCCTACAGGCAATCCAGTGGAGGCATTTTCTCAGCAGATTTTCCACATTCCAAATGACTCTAGATTGTGTCCAGTTGCCAGAAAACTTACCAGGACTTAGAGAACAACAGAAATGGACATAAGAAAGGAGCAATGGTGTTTTTGATTTTAGCCATTCTGACAGGTGTAAGATGGTATCTCAAAGTAATTTTGATTTGATTTGCATTTTCTTGATCTCTAAGGAGGTTGAACATGACCTTAAGTGTCTTTTGGCCATTTGAACTTCGTCTGCTGAGAATTATCTTTTCAGTTCAGTACCCCATTTTAATTGGGTTAATTAGAATTTTCATGTCCAGTTTTTTGAGTTATTTATATATTTTGGAGATCAGACCTTTGTCTGATGCTGGGTTGGTGAAGATCTTCTCCCTTTCAGTAGGGTGTCTTTTTGTCTTAATGACAGTGTCCTTTGCTTTATAGAAACCTCTCAGTTTCAGGAGGTCCCATTTATTCACCGTTGCTCTTGCTGTCTGTGTTACTGGGATTATACGTAGGAGGTGGTCTCCTGTGTTCATGTGTTGCAGTCTATTTATCACTTTCTTTTCTATCGGTGTATTCAGATTTATATTGAAGTATTTAATCCATTTGGACTTAAGTTTTGTGCATGGTGATATATATGGATCTATTTTCATTCTTCTACAGGTTGACATCCAGCATGATTTGTTGAAGATGCTTTCTTTCTTCCATTGTATACTTTTAGCTCCCTTGTCAAAAATCATGGGTTCATAGGTTTGTGAGTTAATATTCAGGTCTTCTATTCTATTCCATTGGTCGACTTCTCTGTTTTTATGCCAATACCAAGCTGTTTCATTACTGAAGCTCTGTAATAGAGTTTGATTTCAGGGATGGTAATGCCTCCAGAAGTTCCTTTATTGTATAGGATTGTTTTGGCTATCCTGGGTTTTTTTGTTTTTCAACATAAATTTGATTATTGTTCTCTCAAAGTCTGTGAAGAATTTTGTTGGGATTTTGATAGGGATTGTGTTGAATTTATAAATTGCCTTTGGTCGAATTGCCATTTTTACTATGTTGATCCTACCCATTCTAGAGCATGGAAGATTCTCCCATTTTCTGGTATCATCTTCAGTTTCTTTCTTCAAAGCCTTAAAGTTCTTGTCAAATAGATTGTTCACTTCCTTGGTTAGTGTAATCCCAAAATACTTTATGCTGCTTGTTGCTATTGTGAAAGGTGAAGTTTCTCTGATTTCCCTCTCTGCTTCTCTATCCTTTGTGTATAGGAGGGCTACTGATTTTTTTGAGTTGATCTTATACCTTGCCACATCACTGAAGGTGTTTAGCAGCTGTAGGAGTTCTTTGGTAGAGTTTTTGTGGTCACTGATGTACACAGTCATATCATCTGCAAATAAGTTTGACTTCTTCCTTTTCAATTCAAATCCCCTCGATCTCCTTATGTTGTCTTATTGCTATTGCTAGAACTTCAAGAACTATATTGAACAGATATGGTGAGAATGGACAGCCTTGTCTTGTTCCTGATTTTAGTGGAATGACTTTGAGTTTCTCTCCATTTAATTTGATATTCGCTGTTGGCTTGTTGTATATTGCTTTTATTATATTTAAATATGATCCTTGTATCCCTACCCTCTCCAAGACCTTTATCATAAGGGGGTGTTGAATTTTTCAAATGCTTTTTCAGCATCTAATGAAACGATCATATGGTTTTTTCTTTCAGTTTATTTATATGATGAATTATATTGATAGATTTTCGTATGTTGAACCAGTCCTATATCTCTGGGATGAAGCCTACTTGATTTAATGGATAATTTGTTATGTGTTCTTGGATTCAGTTTGCCAGTATTTTATTGAGAAATTTTGCATTGATGTTCATGAGCGAAATTGGTCTGTAATTATCTATCTTGATTGAGTCTTTGTGTGGTTTTGGTATCAGGGTAGCTGTAGCTTCATAAAAAGAGTTTGGCAATGACTCTTCTGTTTCTATTATGTGAAACATCTTAAGGAGTATTAGGTATCGGCTCTTCTTGGAATTTATCGTAAAATTCTGCAAGATGAACAGCAGTGCCTCTTAAGGAAGCTGTATACTTCTAGCTTTCTGAGGCCCTACATGAAAATATGGGTTCCACATTTGGCACCAAAATGTTGTATAATGTTTTACTATTTTAGCTTTTTGAGGGGCCCACCACCAAACTTCCAAATAAAGCACAAGTAGAGGCTTTTTCTTTGTTATATTTGCCCAGCCTTAGCTTGGCTTGATTCTTGTCTGAATTTCTTAAACTCTCCCATCTACCTTTTGCCTCTAGGCGCTTTTTTCTGCCTATATTTCTGTATACATTTCTTTGCTTCTTTCTTCATGGTTTGCTGTGTCTAGCCTCTGGTGTTCTCCTCTACTTATTCTCTTGACCTTGATTCTCTTCCTCATTGCTCCTTCTATTTATAGTCTATGGCTGCTTGCACCACCTATCTTAGTATTGCCTCACTAGTGGCCATTCAACTCTTTATTAAGACCACCAGGTGTTTTAGATAGCCACAGGAACACAGCTTCACAGAACTTAACAGATGCAGAATAAACAAAAGTCACATGCCTGAAAATAATATTCCCCAACACTTCTTCTTGCTCCTTGCCTTATTGTTTTGAGGCAGAAAATGGAGTTCTCGGTTTTGGCTGTGTGAAGTCTACAGTAACAACCCTCCAGATTTCATTTCTGCTTCCGTCAGCAAGGATTACAGAATCTTGCAAGTTGTCCAATTTTTCTGTGGATGCTGGGATCAGAACTCAGGTGCTCATGTGTGCACAGCAGACATCTCACATATCAGAATACCGGTATACATTTATATATATATATATATATATATATATATATATATATATATATATATATATATTTTAATTGGAAAAAAAAAGAAATTTCTGCCTCCTCCCCGCCTCCCATTTCCCTCCCACTCCTCCCTCTCCCCCCCCCACTCCTCCCCCTCCCTCTCCAGCCTGCAGAGCAGTCAGGTTTCCCTGCCCTGTGGAAAGTCCAAAGTCCTCCCACCTCAATCCTGGTCTAGGAAGGTGAACACCCAAACTGGGTAGGCTCCCACATAGCCAGAACATGAAGTAGGATCAAAACCCGGTGCCATTGTCCTTGGCTTCTCAGCAGCCCTTTTGTCCGCCAAATTCAGAGAGTCTGGTTTTATCCCATGCTTTTTCAGTCACAGTCCAGCTGGCCTTGGTGAGCTCCCAAAGAATCAGGTCCACTGTCTCCACGGGAGGGCGCACCCCTTGTGGTCCTGACTTCTTTGCTCATATTCTCCTTCCTTCTGCTCCTCATTGGGACATTGGGAGCTCAGTCCAGTGCTCCAGTGTGGGTCTCTGACTCTATCTCCATCCATCACCAGATGAAGTTTCTATGGTGATATGCAAGATATTCATCAGTATGGCTATAGGATAGGGTCATTTCAGGTTCCCTATCCTCAGCTGCCCCAGGAACTAACTGGGGACATCGCTCTGGGCACCTGGGAGCCCCTCTAGGTCCAAGTCTCTTGCCAACCCTAAGATGGCTCCCTTAATTAAGATATGTGCTTCTCTGCTCCCCTAACCAACCTTCCTTTATCCCTATCATCCCGTTTCCCCAAGATTCCCCCACCCTCCCCTTCTCATATTTCTCTCCCCTTCTCCCCTTACCCCTCCTCCCACCACACCCCAAGATCCCAATTATTTGCCCGGCAATCTAGTCTACTCCCATAACCAGGAGGATAGCTATATGTTTTTCTTTGGGTTCACCTTCTTATTTAGTTTGGAAAGCAGTGTGGCGGTTTCTCAGGAAATTTGGGATCAACCTACCCATGGACCCAGCAATGCCACTCTTGGGAATATACCCACGAGATGCCTGATCATATGACAAGGACATTTGTTCAACTATGTTCATAGCAGCATTATTTGTAATAGCCAGAACCTGGAAACAACCTAGATGCCCTTCAATGGAAGAATGGATGAAGAAAGTGTGAAATATATACACATTAGAATTCTACTCAGCGGTAAAAAACAATGACTTCGCGAATTTTGCATGCAAATGGATGGAAATAGAAAACACTATCCTCAGTGAGGTAACCCAGACCCAAAAGGATGAACATGGGATGTACTCACTCATAATTGGTTTCTAGAGATAAATAAAGGTCAGTGAGTCTATAATATGATATCCTAAAGAAACTACATTTTATATTTTTAAATATCTATTTATATATAAAAATTATATGTATATATATTAAATCACTACTAGCAATTCTAATGGGTAGAGATACTGATATGAATCTTACTCTCCAATTAAGTTTCTATGGAGATAGTTTACATAATTAATATTTTTCATTGCAAATATATAGCATAGAATATAGTATTAAGTATAATATTTATTAAATCATTATAATTTTACATACATATAATTATCAGCTAAGTTAGTAAGAAAGCAATATGCCACACTCTTCATATATGTTTGCCATCATTGCAGGTAAAATAACAGTATTTAGGGAGAAGAAGAGCAACTTAATTAATGATAATTTTAGAACTTTGAAGTATGATACTACCAATATTTATACAGCACTAAAAATAGAGTCTAAGGAGGTAAGAGTCTTGTCATTCATCGTTCCTGGAGATTATGGCTAGCTTTGACAGTTCACTTCATTTTCTCAATATTTTCTAGAGCAAATATTCAGGTTTCGTTTTTAAACAAATCTCATCAAGTTGTTTCTGTGCAAGTAGTTAATATATTATGTAGTTTGAGGTATTAGCCAGCATCCTATGTCAATACATCATCACAGTTGAAGAGATTATCTAATGACTGAACATGTAACTACATGTTATTGGAATGTTTTGGCATACATATGAGGCATTGATTAAAAATCTTTTCTAATGCTACACTTATTATAATGTCAAAGACTGTGAAAGAATCATCTGTAAACTCCATAAATTCCATTTGTAACATTAAAAATATGTGTTAGTTTATGATAAGAAATTTGTATTAAACTAAAGAGTCACAGCTAATGTGGCCTATTTTTTATACCCTTTTTGAAAAAGAATGACTCCTAGATAATGCATGAATTTTAAATTTAGTTTTAGAAAACTGCTTATTGGAAAGCAAATTGTAGAAAGTTGGGGAATTGATGCTGTTGCTTTTCTTTTTATTCATCGGGTAAACTCCATTTACAAAATTTCTTTTCCTTATGGGATTTGTGTTTCTCTTTCTTTGTGAATATATGTACCTGTGTGACTACATATGTGTACATGAGGCCAGGTATCTTCTTTTCTATGTTCACCTAATGTTTTGGACACTGAACTTAGAGAGCGTCAGTTTGAGAGAAGGCTGACTAACAAATCCCATGGATCTGTCTTTCCCTACTTTCTCCAGCTTTGGAATCAGAGATGTACTTCCAGTGGCCAGGTATATGTGTAGAATGGTGATCACACTCAACAATTCGTATTTGCACTACAAACATTTCTCTCATTGAGCCATGTCCTCAGCCTGACTTTTATTAGACTGACCCCTCTCCTGTGCTTCCCACTACTGCCTTCAGACATGCAGCTTTAATAGAGTCCTGAGAGGTCTAGAGACTCCAGAGAAGACACTGCTCACCAACCACCAATCTCCTATAAGCCTGTCCAACAACCCCAGAATGCAACCCAACTCGTAGACTCCATATCCTGGCCTGCTAAGTTAAAAGTTTTTGGCTTTACCAGAACAGAAAGGATCTAGTAACCCCACGTAAGACATTACCCCCTAATATTCCTTAAAACCTGCCCAAACCAAAGACTGCACCTCCTCCCCTGAGCTTGATACTGGAGCCACAGCCCTTGCAGCCTTATTGGAAGCCAGGCTGGTCCCAGGAACCTCAGGAAATATACTCACCACTATCCACAAAACATATTAACCTTTATTTAGGCATTCAGTTGTACATATGTGCATACTGCTTTAATTAGTGTAGTAGACAAATCACATATAAACCTGCTTTCAATAATTTAGTGTGTGATATTTTCCTCTCACAGTGCTCTGGTATTTTCTATTTCTTGGCATTCTTATTTTAATGTTTTTATTAAAATTTTACTTGTTTGTTTTCCTATAGATATAATTTTATATTCTCTTTTATTACATTATAAACTTTGTGCCTCTCAGAAATAAACATCTACTTTGGTCCTATACCCAGCATGACTAAATGTTTGCTCACAATTGGATGTAGCTTGTTGCCAGGCACAAGTCGTATCTCTAGAATTATACTCTAATCTTGTTTATTTTAAATATGTAATGTTTAATTTATGTTTCTAATAATTTTATATGTTAATCATTTTTTTTACCTTTGGTTTACTTAGGTTTGTTTGCCTGCTCTCAAATGTTCCATCTTATCACAAATGAAAACATTGTCATATACCTGATTTATGTGGTCAGTTTATGTGCAAGCAAAGGTGATAACAAGAAAAGCAATTCCAAGGACTATGCAGTATTTCAAGTGACAAGTTACAGTGGAATTAATCTGTTTCAAGCCTACAGAAACAGATATTTGGAAAATTTCTTATTTTGAAAGTTGAACGAAGACAATGATATTTTTGGGAGGGTACAAGAAAGGCATGTCAGAAGATTGAAAA
This sequence comes from Microtus obscurus, assembly GCA_963919715.1. Classification (NCBI taxonomy): domain Eukaryota; kingdom Metazoa; phylum Chordata; class Mammalia; order Rodentia; family Cricetidae; genus Microtus; species Microtus obscurus. The sequence goes on from CAWTZC010000093.1 coordinate 38,365,081, forward strand.
GTTGAATCCTGAGAAAATTGTACTGAAAAACAAGCTAGGAGGCAAGCAGACTTTGATTTAGGGTTCATATCATTGCCAAAGTTCAAAGAGAATTACTGGACAGGAAGTTGTACCTATAAACCAGGAATACAATAGAGCGATTTAAATCTAAAGAACTAGAGAGATGACATTTTAATACTAGGAGACCAATCAAGATGCTAAAAGATTATATATATATATATATATATATATATATATATATATATATATATATATATATATATATATCTCCAGGAACTCAAAAAAAAAAACAACCTCAGAAAGATAGTGAATCAGAGGAGAACAAAAGTATAAAATATAGATGACAATTCAATGGCTCCTTCTTTTTTATTGTTTCTATTTTAATTGAAAATAGATTCTTCTCTCATGCAATATATACCAATCTCAGTTTCCTCTCCCTCTACTCCTCCCAGTCCATGTCCATCTCTCCATGTACCAGTACCTCTGCCTCCCTTCAAAAGAGAGCAGGCCTCAAAGAGATAACCACCAAACATAAGAAAACAAAATAAGGACCTAATAATTTAGACCTAAGTGTATCCTTGTTCTGTTTTGAGTGCCCTATCTATAAACACGAAAGACATGTGTTCATGTATCCTCAGAAAATCTTACAGTAAAAAAGGAAATAAAATAGTTGTTTACAAAATTTAGCAATCATGTAACACAAAAAATGATTATTATGCAACCCAAAACTGCTAGAAAGGTACTGAAGTTTTTTTCATCTCTGAGTCATTTGAATTCTTTCAGACTGTATAAATGTGGAGAAGCAGAAATGCAAAAGCATATTTAAAATGCTTTCATGTTATAATAGATTCATAATTCAAAATGTTATATATAAAATGTCTAAATACTTCCTTTCTGCACATTTTGAGAAGCTAAAACAAATGTAATATAATCACTGTATGACAAGAAGTTAAAGAAATTATACTAATCTATCTTACTGCTATGGAACAACATTTATTTTCATTTTATTACCTCAAAAATAAATTTGAAAATATTCACTTACATGAATATATGATAAAATCATCCGGCAGGAAGTGCCACTGCAATACGTTGTTTTACCTGAATATATGTATGTATATATGTATGTATGTATGTATGTATATAGATAGATAGATAGATGATAGATAGATAGATAATGTTTTAGATTTGTTTTTATTGTTTCATAATATGTATATATTGAAATTTCATAGAAATTATATGCTCTCCTAAGAGATGAAGGACATTCTCTTCACTAACTAAGGAACCTGACTGCCTGGTTAACGCCAACCGCAATATTTATTTTTGTTCAATTTTGTTTTTGGTTTTTGATTTGTTTGTTTGTTTTTTGTTTCAAGACAGGGTTTATCTATTTAATCTATTTAATACCAATTGTTGATCAGGCTGGCCTAGAACTCAGAGATTCCTGCCTCTGCCTCCCTAGTGCTTGGATTAAAGGTGTGTGTCATCACTGCAGGGCTGGAGAGATGGCTCAGCATCTCTAAAGGCTAGATTCACAACCACAGCTCTCAATTTAATGGCAAGAGATCTATATTATTTTGGAGCCACAATGGCCCAGAAACACAGTCTTCGGTTACGTCAAATTCTGTGTTCCAACATGGAAGAAGTTTCACATGAATTTTATTCTTTTACAGAAAAATAAAAGTCATAAGTCAAGGCAAGTTTAAAATGCATGGTGGATATTCAGAGAAGTAGGTACAGTGAAACGGGGAGTTCCCCATGTCTCAAGATGTTATATGATAGTCTTTGCTGTTAGGATGATGTTATCCAGTATTCACTGAGTTAATGGCTTCTAACATGTTTTTATTTATTTATTATGATGTGATGTTCATTCTGAAACAGAGAGAGAGGCAAGGAATGGCTGTTCTCAAAGGCTAGAACTAGCCTAAGAGAGTAATTAGCCACTAAACCTAAAATATTCCAATCTTTCCACAGTACAGGTTTATTTTTTTCTTTACATTCAGACACAGCTTATTTTTGGAATTTAAATTTAAATTCACATAACCAAGTAAAATTGCCCCCCCACTCCCGCAGCAGTTTTCCTATGCTTATATATGCCATAGGCTTATGCCTTGAATCTCTCCCATAGGATTTCAGTCTAAAATCCCTTCCAGGTCCTTGCCCCAGCTTAAACTTTGAACAAATTATAAACAGAGACAACAGATTCCAAGTCTGGCCACTAAGGCAGATGGGACATCTACATAGCAAAGGCATTACATATTGCCAGAATTATTTTAAATACTCCAGTGATGTTCTTTATTAAGTAGTAGCTACTTAATAAAGTATCATCTTGCTCACCCAGTGGAATTATAATTTTTAAAAGGCAGACAGGTATTTAACTTCATACCAGGACATAATATAATACAAGCATATTCGTGACTCTACACCGCCACCCCAGAGATATCTACTAGAGGTATGTTTTTGGTATTGGAATAAGGACCTAAGGCAGGCCATCCTGATGAGTAAGCATTTACATCTTAACATCCTAAATTTTTCATATATCCACCAGGTCTGGTTAGCATACTGTTTATCTTTGGTGTGTTTTGGAGGTACTGTTCATTTATCTAAATCCCACTTGTGTGAAATCATGTTTCCTAAGCAAATCTGTATTGTTATATCATTTGGATTTTAATAAATAAAGCTTGCCTGAATATCAAAGATTAAAACAGCACCACTGGTCAGCCTTACAGGCCAGGTGACAATGACACATACCTTTAATCACAGTAGCCACACTAGTTTCCCTTAGAAACCAAGTGATAGCGGTGCATACCTTTATTTCCAGCCCTAGATATGAATATAAGATGGGAGGAAACAGCTCTCAAACACAGACTTATTCTGAGATTCCTGGGAGCATGATTGACGTTTCAGACTGAGGTCAAGGTAAGAGACAGTAGCTGGTTGTTTTGTTTTTCTGACCTTCAGGTTGAACTCCAATATTTATCTCTGGGTTTTCATTAATCATTTTACACAAATCTAGTAACATTAATTCTTTGACGTTGAGATTTCTCCATTTTTATGTCTATGTGAGTATGTTCATTTAAGCACAGATGCCACTGACCTTCTGTCCCTGAGAGCTGAAGTTACAGATCACTGTGAGCCAACAATGTTGGTGCTATATATCAAACCCTGATCCTCTGGAAGAAAAGAAAGTGATCTTAGTCATTGAGTCATTTCTCTAGGCCCTAACAAGGAGATATTTTTGGCTTGGTGTTGTTATAAAACTAACATCAGGCTGTTTTAGAAGACAATATAATTAACATAGGTGCATTTATTATTGTTTGAAGAATAAAGTTTACATTTATATACTTAGAGTATTTACATTATTATTATTATTATTATTTTTAATTATTTATTTATTTATTATGTATACAACATTCTGCCTCCTTGTATGCCTGCACACCAGAGGAGGGCACCAGATCTCATTACAGATGGTTGTGAGCCACCATGTGGTTGCTGGGAATTGAACTCAGGACCTCTGGAAGAGCAGCCAGTGCTCTTACCCTCTGAGCCATCTCTCCAGCCCCCTTACATTATTATTTTAAGTTACTCATTTTATTTAAATTTTCTGGTACTCTAAGACACCAGCAAAGCTATAATTAAAAGTTTTTTGTTTTTTTGTTTTTGTTTTTGTTTTTTGATTGTTTGTTTATTTTTCGAGACAGGGTTTCTCTGTAGCTTTGGAGCCTGTCCTGGAACTAGCTCTTGTAGACCAGGCTGGCCTCGAACTCACAAAGATCCACATGCCTCTGCTTCCCAAGTGCTGGGATTAAAGACATGTGCCACCACATCCTGGCTTATAATTAATAGTTTTAACTATAAGTTTCAATGTTCAAACTTAAAATGCCATTTGTAAAGAAAAAGAATAAGAGAATATGATTACACGACTGAAATACAAGTTTAATCTCAGGTGTAGACATGTATAAATATGATGATATTCGAAAGCTACTGAAGAAATTATAGATCTCACAAACAATTCTATGAATTTTTAAATAAATTAAATCACAGAGAAGATATTGAAAGAGACTGTAATGTAAATAAAATATTTCAAGATTAAAATTTATTGATCATATGTATATTTACAAATTATGACTCTCTAATGATATCAGTAGATTTCTGTTTGATGGGTGACTTCTCACTTTGATTTTTGTTCTAGACAGAATGTTTCTTAATTCCCACAAAATGTGAAAACTTTATTGCCCATATAGCATCATTGCAAGCCCCACCCTTGGCAAGTGATCTGCATCAAGTAGATAGCTCTTACAGATGAAAATCTAGAACTGCTTCCATGCTGTTTTATGTGAAGACAGAGCCAGAATCAATTAGAAAGCACTTACTCCTCATCAATGACCACTAGTAGCTTATTATTGAATATCCAACCTCTAAAATTTTAAGAACTAAATAGCTATAGTTCATAAACCTGATAGATCTAAAATATTCTATTATGCTATAATAACAGTGATGATTAATTTTTATTATTACCTGATAGGATGTAGAATCATCCTGTAGAGAAACCTCAGTACATGACTGTGGAGAAGTTTCTAGTTTGGGTTAACTGAGGTGGGCTAACCCTAACAGTATTCTCCCATGGGCTAGGTTCCTATTCTGAATATAAGAAAAAGTGATCTGAGAACCAACATTCCTCTCTGCTTCCTGACTTCAGACACAAAATGATTAACTCTATCAAATTTTTGCTAAAATTACTTCCATTTTATGATAGACAGTTATCATTTTATGATAGACAGTTATCATTTTATGATAGAAGTTTAAGTTGCATCCACAACTCACATTCCATGTTAGACTATAGCTAATTTAATTCCATGTGGATTAGACATGTATTTCTGTGATAATTTTAAGACTACTTGTAAAAGAAATTATTCAAACCAACTGAAACAAAAGTCAAAGATGTGCTTTTCTCTTTGTATGAACATATGTACAGATGCTGAGAAAGTCATGAGTAATTTAATGGATATTAAGTAATAAAATTAGACTATTACTGTCAAAAAATATTTTGTATTGATATTGTATTAGGAAACATCTCCATCCTATATGAATAGATGCATATCAATGAGTTATTTCAAGCTTATGCAGCATATATAACATGGTTTACAGAATTTATAATGTGTTCTCTAATGCACTTTTCAAAGTCCTGCTCTAAAATACAGCAAACTTGGACAAATCATATCCTTGGCATCTCCCAAGATGCTTGCTATTTACTTCACTTATTTCATGTTCTAAACTGATCCTTGGGTGCTTTTATGGTTCTGGGATTTATAATTTATTGTTGTACAGGGAGCGTCTAGGGATTTGGAATTACTTAAATGAAAATCAGCAGGGTTGTGGGTCTGAATCAGTCTCATTAAAGCTGAGTTATGTTGGGTCTACTGAGTAGGCAGGCAACAGTAAAGTCCTGGGAGGGTTATTTGTAGTTTTCCTGGGAATGCAGTTCATGAAAACTGAAAGAAAAAAATCAATAACATTGTAGTAGAATATTTTTAAACCTCAAAGGGCAATATACCTAGGAAAGGCAGATTGCTTTCTTTACCAAGACTGTCTTCATCCAGAGATGTTAGTGGAAAGAAAAACATTATATTCTTTTTTTTTTTCAGTAGACCAAGATCCATATGTTTTTTTTTATTTTTTTATTTATTTATTTTTTATTGGAAAAAAAAGAAATTTCTGCCTCCTCCCCTAGGGCAGCTGAGGATAGGGAACCTGAAATGAATCTATCCTATAGCCATATTGATGAATATCTTGCATATCACCATAGAAACTTCATCTGGCGTTGGATGGAGATAGAGACAGAGACCCACACTGGAGCACCGGACTGAGCTCTCAATGTTCCAATGAGGAGCAGAAGGAGGGAGAATATGAGCAAAGAAGCCAGGACCGCAAGGGGTGCACCCACCCACAGAGACAGTAGGGCTGATCCATTGGGAGCTCACCAAGGACAGCTGGACTGTGACTGAAAAAGCATGGGATAAAACCGGACTCTGAATTTGGCGGACAATGAGGGCTGCTGAGAAGCTAAGGACCATGGCACCGGGCTTTGATCCTACTTCATGTTCTGGCTTTGTGGGAGCCTACCCAGTTTGGGTGTTCACCTTCCTAGACCAGGATTGAGGTGGGAGGACTTTGGACTTTCCACAGGGCAGGGAACCCTGACTGCTCTTTAGGCTGGAGAGGGAGGGGGAGGAGTGGGGGGGAGGGGGGAGGAGAAGGAGGAGGGGGAGGGAAATGGGAGGCAGGGAGGAGGCAAAACATTATATTCTTGACCCTTTAAAAATAGTTTGAAAATTGTAAGTCCATTAATGTACACTGATAAGGGTACACTCAACTCTTAATATTAATAAAATGTTGCAAATCCTCATAAGCTTGTAAGAACTCACAATCACAATTCAAGTTTAATACTCACAGTATGTTAGGTTTTGGCTGCCCCATTGAGCTTTTATCCCTATCTTTGTGGTTGAAATCACAGCATATACCTGGAATATCATGTATATGAAAAAGTAATGGAAAAAAGCAATAATTTCTTTTCATAGTAACAACTTTGAAGTGAACAGAAACTCTTATCTGGAAGATCCTAATTTAACACTATGGAAGAAAAAGTCACTCCTTCAGACAAGGGCAGTAATAAGACTTTTATAACTATCTTCGGGGATAGATGCAGAGTACAAGTATTTTTAACTGTCAAGTTTTGAAACAATGAGATAAAAGGTGATATAGATGAACGCAATAAAGTAATCCCACATCGCTCAGATAATAGGTAGATTAGTGTAAGCTTACTATGCATTGGATAATTTTTAAAACTTTTATAAACTTGGTTAAAAATTGATCAAATATTGAAATAGGAGAGATACTTAAACTAATAAGCAAGCTATCTAGAGTTAATATAATCGCATTGAAATGTTATATGTAGAAGATAGGAGATATATATATATATATATATATATATATATATATATATATATATATATATATATATATATAATAGCAAAACCCCTAACTTAACTATGCTTGACAACATCATCACCCTGAAGTCACAACAACTGTGGATTCCTTCATTTGGTCTGCATAAAGGGCAGCTGTCAATAGTCCTGTAAGGAGGAGGAATTCAGGGGACTCTAATCCTCACTACTGAAAATTTTGCTAATGATTGATTCAGGAAAAGTAGGATTTATTCATTTATATGCTGCTTGTGACCCACAAACATACAATGAATACTTATAAGTCAAAGGTCACAGATTGGCCCTATTTAAAACAAATTGAAAAAGATGAAGATACAAGTCATGAATCCTGGAAAGGGACTGGTAGGGAGAAGAGATATAAGCGATCATAAGGATAGAATAATCAGATTATGTTATATATGAAATTAGCAAAGAAAAAATTAATTTTAAATTAAGCTAATATTTAAATTGTACTTATTAAGAGAGTTAGTATCATTGCCTTTTATTTTATCAATTTATTTTAATTTTGATAAAACCATAGTCAGAGCTGAAGATACACTATAAATTACATGATGTAGCTCCTGTGTGTAATTTTAACTGTCTTATTTTCAACTTCCTACTTGAAGAAAGTAAATGTCACCATCTTAATAGAATTATGGAATTGTACTGAAGAAACTTTTTAATTTTTTTTACTAGTATTCTCTGAGAGGGAGTAGATATCTTTAAAACCTTTGGCAACTTCTAGACAAATGACCATACATAGCATATGTCTATTATCTCCTGAAACTGGAGACATACTGAATTCATTTAGAAGAATATCAAAATCACATATATTAAAGTTAGTCATTAGTGTAGGGTACTATCTCCTGGATTTGAATATTTGTTAACAAGAACACTTGGGGTTAAAAATCTTCTGATTTTATCTATCATCTATCTATCTATCTATCTATCTATCATCTATCTATCTATGTGTCTATCTATGCATCTATTTATGTATCTATGTATGTATCTATCTATCTATCATCTATCTATCTATCTATGTGTGTATGTGTGTGCATATATTTATATATACATATAAACATCTACATATGAATACAGATATGCTAATAAGGAAAGGGAAGAACAAAATATGCTAATAAGGACAGATATGTTAATAAGGAAAGGGAAGAGAGACATAAATCTTCCAATAACCAGCACATACAGATTGTTGAGAAAGATAAGAACTATGACATGGAAAAAAAGTTAATATCTTCTTTAAAACCAGGTAAAATATCTTGTTGATTAGCCCTTTGTGGATAACTTGTTATGATTTGAAGAACACTAGTCATTGATAGTGATGCTGTATGTTTTTTTTTCAAATATTGAGCACTTTTCAGGAAGAATTCAATAGGATGAAAAGAAAAATGCAGCCAGGAAGTTTAATTTAATTGTCAGTGTACCCACAAAAGCAGTAGGATGAGCGGTCTGTCCCAGGAAGCATCAACTCAAAGAGTGAGATGTCCTATCGTTTTATCATTATGTTCTCTTTTTCTATACATCGGGGACTAGCATTGATAGGAATACTTCTAGCCGAGGTAAAGGCATGAGGATTTGGAAATATAGTAAAGTATATGAAGATGTGAATGAAAATAACAAAACAGAGAAGCATATAGAATAGTATCAAGAAAAAATAACAGTGAATACTGAAAATTTCACCCATGTCCAACTGCTTAAAATACCCCTGGCCACAAAATGTAGGAATAAGAGAAAAGACTGCATTAACATAATACAAGGAAATGAACATATCAATGAAAGTCATGGGCTAAATTTATAGTTAAACATTCTGTTGCTAGAACAAAACAAGTCACACACCCTAGACCAAAACATTCTATAGGCAAACCATTCCTTAGATGGAATCCCAAGTAATCTCCATAAACAGAACTGGAACTTAGTTGGATCCTTAGACTCTTGTTTGAGGTAGAAACAATCTACTTCTTTATTCCTGGAGCACAAGATCTGACCATTAGCCATACCTGTTGATAATAATGTAGAGAGAGCAGAACTCTCTGTTCAACATCTAGGTGGAACCTTTGTCTGAGGTAGAAGCACAATAATCTTGAAGGAAGTAGAGGAACATCCCAACTCTCTGTCCTTTGGTCAATGTGGAAACAGGCTCATATTTTTGGGCCTTCATTCAATATATTTAACCATTGTGTTTATTTTTATTTACTTTCATATTTCCATGATAAGACATAATTACCATTGAAAATTTATAAAGGATAAAGGATATTTGGTACTAATATTTTCAAATGGCCATCAATGCAGTGAGCATAACAACAGGCAGGCATGTTTAGCACTGGAACAGTATTTGAACTCACATTTGAGATACAGCCACAAGAATGAAAGTCTAAGAATAGAAGGAACTTCTGAAACCTCGATGCTCTTTGGAATGTCTTGCAAATCTACCCTGTATAAATTGCCAGTAACTTATTCTAGTCGTTATTTGGGAAAATATTTCATGGGATTCATGGGAAGTGTTTTTTTTTAATGGAAATAGAGTGTTCCTGAATATAAAATAAAAATAGAAAAACTAGGAAGCATGATGTAAATACGTACTGAAAATTCAATATATGTAGATAATTAGTTAATAGAACATACATAGCAACCTGAAATTATTCACAAAGCCTGTAATGGACACTGAAGTTTCACATTTGAGTTCTATTCAATGTTAACTATGCCCTTAAAATTAACTTTTTTGATCAGTGTCTTCAGTGTTGCAGAGTGATTCTTCATCTACATCTATAAAATGTTTGACAATCTCATTCTGTGCCTTTAGGGTTTTTTTTTTCCCTATTTACTGTAAGTTTGGTGCAGGAGGACTCTTGAATATGAGGAGAATATGCTTAAATCTTTTTGTTGTTGTTGTTGTTGTTTTTCGAGACAGGGTTTCTCTGTAGCTTTGGTGCCTGCCCTGGAACTAGCTCTTGTAGACCAGGCTGGCCTCGATCTCCCAGAGATCCGCCTGCCTCTGCTTCCCAAGTGCTGGGATTAAAGGCGCGAGCCACCACTGCCCGGCTTATGCTTAAATCTTATCCCAAGAAAAATAGCAAAATGTTGAGCTTTGAGATGAGCTGTAGAAGACTCATAATGTGAGTTAGGGAATTTAGTGTGCAATATATAAAGACCAACTATGTAAACATTCCCCATACCACAGGCTCAATAATTCTTGCTGAGCAGATTGTACTAAAATATAAAGAAGTTTGATTGCAAATACCATTATACGCTGTAGTTAAGGCATACTCTGTACTAAAACTTGCATTATAAATGCCTTGATTTTAATCCATTTATTCTGATTCTGGACTTTCAATCATCAGTAATGTAAAATGACATGTGTACATAAGTTTTAATTGGTATGTTGGATGACATGTAAAAGCAAAATCAAGTCACTAAGCTAAAATTTGGTTACAATGAAATTTTCACAACATGTGAAGAATGAATCTTAAATACAGGACAGCTCTCTTATTTTTCTAATCCTTATTTTACTTAGATACCTCCTTATGTATTTTGTGTCAGTGCTGATCTGGCAAAACTTTTATTTAACTTAGTCCGTTCCAGTGTCTAAGGGTTAGTTCTCTAACCAAGTCCTTGAGTATCCATATTAAAACACATGTATTCAGCTACTCAAATAAGTTCACTGAGTATAAAAAACAGATCAATATGTGATATGGACAAATGGAGTAAAATAAAGTACTCAGAAAATATCTCCATCAACCGAGCATATCAGGAGACTCCATGGGGAAAAGCATATCTGCACTTAGACATGAGCCTGGGCGTAGCTGTGGTGAATTTGTGAGAAATCTGCTCTATGGTATAAGGAACGCAGCTTATGGGAAAATACAGATCAAAAAGGATTTGAGACAAAGCCATTGCCTAGGGGGACCAACTATCTGGTAGTTGTTGGGCCCTCCAGAATGGTCAGGGCCAGACTGGTCAGAACTATGAGTACTGAAGTGACCCACTGTTGGAGAATCTTGCTGGAAGAGTGGCTAAATAGTAGAATAACAAGACATAAAATTCAATATTCTTCATGTCTTCCAAAGTGTCTACTGAAAAATCTTCATTTCCGGGTGTTAACTGAATAATTGGGGAAGTCTGATTCATTTTCACACAGTGGGAAAAGGGTGAGTTTATAGCTTAGTGACAATGAAACAATAAGTGAACAAATCTTTAAAATTCTAAACATGAAAAACCATGAGATGATTATCACAAATTCAGATTAGTTCCCATTATTTTTCCAGTTTAAATTCTTGCAAGATAAGGTAACAAAAACTAGAAAAATATAATCCAGATTTATGTTAGTTTCATTCAGTAAGCATATTCTGTCCCCTTACTGTATGATCACCAAAAAAAAAAAAAAAGAACTGTTGTTAAACAGGTCCTATTGTTTTTCTTCACTAAGAATTGAATTCACAGCATTTACAAACTTACAATGCTTTTTCTTCTATTTGATCTGCTATTTCTAACTGTAAACTTGATTTTAAATTGGAAAGGCGTGCTTATATAAGAGTTATGAAATTGTACTTGCAGATCATCCAGCACATTTTTCATAAATCAAAATAAGGATATTTTTAGGAAGCATTTCAAAACACACACACACACACCAAAAAAAAAGATTGAATTTGATTAGGAGAAAAATCTTTGGCTGGAAAGGAATTACTATATCACAGATTGGTCTACAAAAATTTTATACTCAGGTATTTATTAATAAAAGGTATATGATTCATGCTAGAATGGTACAGAAGACAACAGCTAAAAAGGTTTATAGAGAGTATGCAATTGTTTATAAATGCAAATAATCTTAGCAGTGTATTTTTTATTTGTGAAAGTTCTTTAGGTTCACAAACAGAGTTTACTTTTCTCCTGATAAAAAGCCATATATATATATATATATATATATATATATATATATATATATATAAACAAACATTAGGGTGAATAAATACTAAAACGGCTAAACAAAGGATGCTGTTGCCTGATGAGAGGACAGACTGATTTGTAACCAAACGCTAACCATGTAAAAATAGAAATGGAAAAAAATAAAAATAATTTGGAAGGTCTAAGATCTTGAGAATCAGCCTAGTGTAGTAGATATATGACTCATATCAATGAGTAACTCAGTCATAATATCATAATAAATGACAAATATTTTATTATGATATGTTTATTTTTAACTTGTTTGTTGATTTATTTTCTTTTAAATTAAAAATAACTACATCATTCCCCACCAGCCACCCAACTCCTCCTATGTTGTTCAAACTTCTAAAATTTATGGCTGTTTTTATTTAGTTATAAAATTATGTATATGTATTTAATAAATATACACAATAATATAAATATATTATTCTGAGTGCTTCTGTTTATAGTTTTAGGGGTTTGTTTTTTGAGACTTACCCAAACTGATTTACAGGAGTCTGCAGTAGTTCATAGTACCACAAACAGTGATTAAACTGTTTCACTTTTCCCAAATCCTGAAAGTGATTATATGTCTTTATTATTATTATTATTATTATTTATTATTACTAGTACTATTCTGACACAGGTATGATGAATATTTAGAGTTGTTTTAATTTGTATTTTCTAAATTGCTAAAGATAATAAACACTTTTTGAGACTGTTTAAATCATTTTTATTCTTTCTTTTGAACATTCTCTATATAGTCCATAATACCATTAAATTTTATTTCTTTCACTCTTTATTTTGAGTTCTTTATATATTCTGGATATTAATCCAGTATATTATGTATAGTCATTAAAGATTCTTTCCCACTTTATGGTTTTACTCTTCACATGGCTGAATATTCTCTTGTTAAGACCACCTTTCATTTGTTGACCTTAATTCATGAGGAAATGGAGTCATATTCAGAAAGTCCTTTTCTGATTCCATATTTTGCTTTAATTGCTTATGTTTTCTTCTTGAAGCTTCAGCATTTTGGGTTCCACATTAAAGTTTTGCAGTTTATTTTCATATTGAATGCTATAGATCAATTGCTGTTGTTAGGGTTTCTATTGCCGTTACAAAATACCACGACCAAAAACCAAGTCAGGGAGTAAATGATTTATTCCATTTCCATATCTATATTTACCATCTAAAAAGCCCAGACAGAAACAGGACCATAATCTGGACATGGGAACAATGCCCATGATGGGATCCTACTCACTACCTTGCTCACATGGATAGCTCAGTAGGTGGTCAGAGGACCACCAGTCTGGCGTAGACTCACCCATTTTTGACTGAGTCCTAAACCATCAATCACAAATTAAGAAAATGTACTGTAGGCTTCTCTACAGCTCACCTTATAGAGAATTATTTTACACAATTTTCTCTCCCTTTTCTCTGATGATTCCAGTTTGTGTCAAGTTGGCATAAAACTAGTCAGAACATGGGTCTAATTTATTCCTCTATGTGGGGATATTCAATTTTCCAGCATCATTCATTGGAAAAACTATCTTCCTCCGTGATGTTTTTAGCAATTTTGACATATTTGTATGTACACCATTGATTTCTTCGGTTTCATTCCATTGGTCTACATTTCTGTTGTTGTCCCAGTGCTATATTTTTTGTATTATAAGATTTTTGTAATGTACCTTAAAAATATAGTATAAAAAGTTTAGCAGCATTCTTCTTTTTGCTCAAGATAGTCTCTTATACCGTATGAATTTTAGATTATTTTTCTATTTCTATGCATTGTGGGGATTATGACTGATGATTTTGGTGGATTTAATAGGAATGGCCTCCACAGAGTTATATATTTGAATGTTTGTTTCTTAGTTAGGAGACTATGTAGAAAATAATAGAAGGTGTGACTTTATTATAGATATGACACTGTAAGTAGGCTTTGAGGTTTCAAAAATGCTCATCAGGCCTACTCGCTGCTTCCTGCTTATAAAATGAGGTACATTTACACATTAGAATACTACTCAGTGGTAAAAAAAAATAATGACATCTTAAATTTTGCATGCAAATGTATTGAATAAGAAAACACTATACTGAGTAAGGTAACCCAGACCCAAAAAGATGAATATGGTATGTACTTAATCATAAGTGGATTCTAGCTATAAACAAAGGCTATTGAGTGTGTAATTCATGATTGTAGAGAAGTTATGTGATATGGTGAATCCAAAGAAAAACAAACATAGTTCCACCTGGAAGTTAGAATCAGACAAGCTCGCCTGACAAAATTGGGAGCATGGGGATGGGGGAAGAAAGAAGACTAAGAGGGGAAGACCTAGTAAGATAACAGAAGAAGCAGAGGTGTCTTACATGTTAGTTTCCTTTATGGTGATCATATTGGACTCTTAAAAAATGACCACTTCTCTACTCAGAGTAACCTTATCTTTCCTTCTTTTTCTAACATTTAAGTTCCATTCCTTCTCTAAAACTTTTGGGTTTCAGGGGTATATTTGAATGATTTTGTTGACCCAATTCATAAAAGACATATACTGTTTAAGAAATAGTCTACTGATCATTAGCTGTTATTGTGACACTTTTGACATTACTTATGGGCTATTCAAAAGCTATTGTTAAGATGCAAGGGACTCTTTAAGCTAAACCTATGGTTACAAAACTGTTTTAACCCTTTAATCCTAGCACTCAGGAGGCAGAGGCAGGTGGATCTCTGTGAGTTTGAGGCTAGCCTGTTCTACAGAGCTAGTTCCAGGACAGGCTCAAAGCTACAGAGAAACTTTGTCTCAAAAAATAAAAAAAATTCTTTTAACCTTTTCAAGAAATACAGGAAAGGAGTTTATATAAAATAAATATTAAACAATGAGATGAGATAAATGGGATAATTGGTATGGAAAAAAAAAAGGTCTGCCTATAGTAATAACTCAAACATCTAGAGACCCTTCACCAGTGCAACTCAAAGAAGGCAAACACACAAACTCTATGACTAAAAAAACTGACCGGAGTTAACAACCACTGGTCATTAATATCCCTTAATGTCAATGGACTCAACTCACCTATAAAAAGGCACAGGCTAAGAGATTGGATACGCAAACAGGATCCAACATTCTGCTGTTTACAAGAAACACACCTCAACCACAAAGACAGGCACCTACTTAGAGTAAAGGGATGGGAAAAGGTTTATCAAGCAAATGGACCTAAGAAACAAGCAGGTGTGGCCATACTAATTTCTAACAAATTTGACTTCAAACTTAAATCAGAAGAGATGGAGAGGGACATTTTATACTCATAACAGGATCAATTCATCAGGAAGAAGTCTCAATCCTGAATATCTATGCCCCTAATATAAAAGCACCCACGTACGTAAAAGAAACATTACTAAAACTCAAGGCTGCCATCAAACCGCACACACTAATAGTAGGAGATTTCAACACTCCTCTTTCACGAATGGACAGGTCAATCAGACAGAAACCTAACAGAGAAATAAGAGAATTAATGGAGGTAATGAATCAAATGGACTTAACGGACATCTATAGAACATTCCACCCAAATAGGAAAGAATATACCTTCTTCTCTGCAGCTCATGCAACCTTCTCGAAAATTGACCACATCCTTGGTAACAAAGCAAACTTACACAGTTACAAAAAAATATCCATAACTTCCTGTGTCTTATCAGATCACCATGGACTAAAGTTAGAATTCAACAACAATGCTACCCCCAGAAAGCCTACAAACTCATGGAAACTGAACAGTCAACTATTGACCCACACCTGGATCAAAGAAGAAATAAAAAAAGACATTAAAGTCTTCCTTGAATTCAATGAAAATAAAGAAACAACGTACTCAAATTTATGGCATACTATGAAAGCAGTCCTAAGGGGAAAGTTCATAGCCCTAAGTGCCCACTTAAAGAAAACAGAGAAAGCATACATTGGAGACTTAACAGCCCACCTTAAAGCTCTAGGAAAAAAAAGAAGCAGACTCACCTAGGAGGAGTAGAAGACTGGAAATAGTTAAACTGAGGGCGGAAATCAACAAAATAGAAACACAGAGAACAATCCAAAGAATCAATGAAACAAAAAGCTGGTACCTGGAGAAAATCAGAAAAAAAAAACTGAAAAATTTTTATAGTGAGTTACTTGATAATAGAGTCTGTAATTTATTCAGAATGTATCACCATTGTAGGTGCCACTGTTCACAATCCTTACAAATATCCTCCCACAAGCTCCATAGTGTATGAATGTTCGGGATTTAAGATCTATTTATACTTTATCTAAAAGCAGATCTTTTAAATGGGGATAACAATAGCCCTTGCAGCATAAGGTGCTTGTAAAGATTAAAAATCTTAAGTCCTGAAAAGCACTCAAAACTGTACACTCAATACATCTTAACACCTATTAACACTAATAGGATTATGTCTGTCACAAAACCCACAGCATCAGCCAGATAACCCCTTTAAAGTTCACCTGAATATATGATTTGACTTTCACTTCCACATTTAGATTGTGGCTGTATTCTGCAAGTATTAAACCCTTCTTTTTCAACTACTATAATATCATATTTGTCTTCCTAAACCTAAATAAATTAAATCTACTCCAAATAATTAGAACTTGTTTTTATATTGCTCATTTGACATTTTAATTATCTTTTATTGCTTTTATTGTTAAAATCGTTTGTGTGTTTATGGCTTAGCTCCTAAAGTAGTCACAGCTTGATTATGCATAGGAGAGTTTTATTCAGGGACCATTCCATTTGTGGAAAAGTGACCAAATTAGATAACTTAGTTTAGTTTTGAATATATAATGGACAATTTAGTATTTACAGCCAAGGGTCAAGGTAGGGATCAGTAGATAGAAAATCACCAATCATGAGCATAGAACATAAGGGTGACTTTCTGCTAAATTGACCTTAAAGTATTATTGCTAAAAATAGATCAAAAAGATAATCTGGGAAATGATAGGAGACAAATCATTTTGTCAAATAAACAAAGTGATTATATATGAAAGAGGGAAAAGATCTGCTCAACAGAGATATTACTGCTAAGACTGGGAAATGAATATGTAAAAAAGTCTCTTATCTCAGATAATAAAGTGAAGCAAATTTGATTTAATTTTCTTGAAACTTTCATGGATCTTGAACAAGTTCTATATACATATATTTTTTTTTTTCGAGACAGGGTTTCTCCGTAGCTTTTTGGTTCCTGTCCATATATATTTTTTAAAGTTTCCTACACTCTATAGATTTTATGTATCTTTAATAATTATATAACTTTCCATATCCCTCATTATGAAGTATGTTTTTAAATTGTACTATCATGCTTATCTCCATTCCGTAGGTATCCTGACACGGGTGAGTACATCTTGAGGAGAGACACTTGTACTCCCTTTGAGTATTGAACTACTGAAATTACAGTTATTAAGTAATGCATTTCCTAGGAATGTCATGTGGGTGAAGGTAAAGGTAGCAGTCTTGTACCAAATAAAAATAGAACAGGAAAAGTTCATATGTTGTAGGCACGATGGGTCATTGAAAGAACCACACTCTAACTAGGATAGCTAAGTTACACAACTGTCTTGTCTCTTATTTAAACCTAGCCCTCAAATCAGAAGCCTTAAAAAAAGACATAGAGTTCACCAGAATTCTTTGCTCCTTTTGTTAAATTTCCACTTAAAATAATCTACTTTTTGCTGCTTTTCACTATTGGTATTTATTTAGTTGATACATTAAGACTTGTGGCAATGCATAGTGTTGAATGGAGGGAGGGTCCCTTTGTTTGTCCTGGCTGCCCTGCTAGCTTACACCCGAAATAATCACACAGAAATTGTATTAATTAAATCACTGCTTGGCCATTAGCTTGAGCCTCCTATTGGCTCTCAAATCTTGATTTAACCCATTTCTCTTAATATATGTATTACCATGAGGTCATGGATTATGGGGAAAGATTCAGCATGTCTGATTCTGGCAGCTCCATGGTGGTTCTCCCACTCTGCTTTCTTCCTCCCAGAATTCAGTTCTGTCTTCTCCGCCTACCCAAGTTCTGCCCTATCAGCCCAAACAGTTTTTTTTATTGATTAACCAATGAAAGCAATACATAAACAAAAGGACCTCCTACACCAGTATAGCTCCTTAGATCTGATGTCAAGAGCCTAGACTTTACATTATTAAGCTTTGTAATAATACCTATCACAAACTACATCTGTAAAGAGGGGGAAAACATGTATCTAAAGCTCCAGGTACTTATGAGTTGTCAGTATTAAAACCTAGAAGTCTCTAATTAAGTCAATTACATAACCTAGTAACATTTAGCCAATGACAACAGATTCCATAAAGCTACCCTTGAAAGTCAATGAGAAAGAGAAAGACTCACTTTTTCAGCATAGTTTTCTGAATAAAACCCATTTATGCATATATATATATATGCAAATTATAAGCTAATTAATTATTTATGGATGATGAAGGTAAAAATAAAATGTAAATTATTTTTAAAGGGTTGACAGTCTGATATATTCAAAATTTTATGTTAATAAGAAATAATATGTTTGAATTATATAATGTATATGCTTGGGTTTTGTATAGGATGTGTGCACGTGCATGTGTAGATGTGTGTTCCTTTGTGCATATGAATTAAAGCATGATTTTGCTATGACAATGTGGCGAGGTTAAAGCGCAACCTTGGGTGATGATTCACATTGCAAACAATGTTTGAGACAATCTCATCGTTATTCACAGCTAGTTACACTGGAGTACTTAGAACTTCTATTATTTCATGACTTTATTTTATGCTTTAAAATATGCTTATAAAAATAGCATAAGTAGAACAGTTAAGTGAGAGGTTATAGTATTGAAATCTCACTACAGTAATTTGATTATAATTAGAAACCTAGAGATATAATTACTGCTCTAATAATGACATATTTTCAGAAACACCATACTTAAAGAGAAGTAATTATTTTTGTTTTCAATTTATTGTTGTAACAACATCATCCTTCCAAAGTAAACAGTTAAGTAGTTTGTCTCTATTCTATTCTTATATTCTTCTTTAAAGTCAAATGTCTTTTTCTGCATCTCTATTGACATGTCTGATAGTGATATACAGGTCAATTAAGTTCAAATTAATCTCCACAATAAATACAAATTAGAAATAGAAGGCTTAATTCTACTGGTTTTAAATACCTTGCCTCTACCTTTTTATTGGAGCATTTTCTAAGAAAATATTTTTTTCTTAAATTGAAATAAAAACATAATTACTTTAAACTTAAATAAACTGATAATAATGATGACGAGTTATGAGTAATTATACCACTAACAAAGCATGGGGATCAGTTCCCAGTATCCAAACTTAATGAATCAAAACTCCTCAATACTGAAGAAACAGGGTTTGGGAACCTGATGTACTCTTCCAGATTCCTGATATCTGCAAACATGTGCATGCGTACCCACACACCCATACATATTCACATGCACACACACATACACAACAAACATACCACAAATAAAATTTAAGATGCATCTTTTTTATTTAAAAAAAAAGTGTTGTTCCCAACACAATCCCTTAGAATTCTCTGTAATGTGTCAACAGAAAACAAGCTGATGCCTCCTATTTCCTCTTCTTGCATCTCTTGTGGATCACACAGATCACCTGTCCTAAACGCTGTCTGCCTAATTAATGATATGCCCAAGCCCCCAAATCAAGCAGATGTCCCCTGTTCAGTTGTAGGTCATACTTGCCAGAAAACCAGTTGGGCTGCCCAAAGATATTCTGCCTTCTGTGTCTATTGACCCAATTTTGTCTTCTCCTTAGCAGTAGGACAAATCACCAGCTGTGGACTTTCTTCTGTATTGTTCGTGTAGGTCCCACTAACCATAACTTCCTGATTTTCCTCTCAAAGCTAAATATCAGCCCAACATCAGTAGGCATTCCCTCTCAACATATCAGCTAAGTACGTGAGTCCCCACCAGGCTCCACATGGTGCATTTCGGTATTTGTACAGCATCTCTGGCAACAGCTCTGAGTAGCCACTCTAAAACAGCCTCTGGACTCTGTAGCCTCACAGAGCTACTCAGGGTCCCTAGACAAAGCAGACTGCATGACTGTGGCAGGGTGGTTTCTGGGTCCAGCTTTCCCAGCATGACACAGAAGATCAAGTGGGGCATGGGTTTCCCCTGGTGTCTCTGTTGGTGCTGCTGCCTTGCTGTCCCTGCACTGCTGCTAACCAGTCAGGGATCACCACCAAGCATACAGTCTGTGATTTACACTGGATAACTGCTTTTAATTTGAACATATTTTTCAGTACCTAAAGTATACCACAATTAAAACATTTGTTAATTTTGGTGGTCATCACAACATGAGGAACTATATTAAAGGGCAACAAAATTATGAAGGTTCAGACCCACTGATCTAGGATGTATCTCAATAAATCAGTTGTTGGTTAAAGGACAGCAGGATCAATATCAGGCTGAAAGGAATAAAAATGTATGTATTCTATTAAGTAATTTTTATTGAATGACAGTTCATGTTCTTAAACATACACAAATTAATTAAACATGGGTAGCCATATTCATCCTGAGAATTATACAGATCTATAATTGAAAGAAATTGTACGGAAAAACTACTCTACTTTACAATGTGCTCTTGTTTTTATCTGAACAAAGTGTTTGTAGTATTTCCTCAAAAAAAAAAAAAACTTAGTTTCACCAGAATTATTAGCATCTCCAATAACAGCACTTTTGGCAATGTCAAAAAGTGACATGAAAGAACTATTCCCATTCAGTCAGGAAGACACATTATAAAGTGGCTTATCACATTTCAAACCTCCCGTTTTGTCATTCTTAGAACTTATCGTTCTCTCTGGATATCTGACAGCCATGACAGACTGAACCTGTTACCTCATGCTCCAGCATACTTCAGGCAGAAAAAGACTTTCCTGCAAGATCCATGGTCAGACTGGAGGATATTTATATTTCCACATTTTCCTTTTTAAATTTCCATTAACAACTCACATAATTGTCTTATGCAGTGCAGGTTAAATGTTATTGGATATCAAATATCAATATACTACAAATGAAAATGAGTTAGCACAAAGATATATAACTGTAAAAAGTCTATTTCTAAGTCTTTTCAAGTTAAAACTTGTAATTACTATAAAATAGTAGGTTTCATTATGATATTTTTATTCAAAGATAGTGATCTTTCATATTCTTATTTGTATCTTTACTACTTTCTGTTCTTTCCTAGACTTTTCATCATACATTTTCCTTTTTCTAGTATTCTGTATAGTTTAAATAATAATTTAATAATTATTTATATTTCTATATAAATATATATATATAAATATATATTAAAAGTTATATATAAATATATATATTTATATTTAGTTTCTGAGATATTTATATTATAAAAACTAATTATATATATATATATATAGCAATGATTTTATATGTAGTATAGGCTGCCTGTTATCAAATATTTTCCTTCATTGTAACAAACATTTTAAGTTAATCAAGACTTGTTAGTCAATTTCAATTGCATTTCCTGAGTGATTAGATTTATGCATGTGAAAGTATATACACTCTGGTAACATGAAAGTAAAAGGAATATTTCAGGAAAAATGGGGGTGATTAATGAGAAGGAAAAGAAATGAGATAGGGGAGAGTGGGTTATGAAAATGAATGTGATCAAAGCACATTGTATTTCAAAATAAAATGCTCTTTGTCAGAAAAGAATTTCAAATACACAATAGGATATATTTAGACATAAAAGTCCTCTAAATGAGACATAGTGTGATTAAAAAATATACATAGGCTTAGGAGAGAGAGGAAAAAAATACAGACAATTATAAAAAGCAGTAAATAGTTTTAAAAAATAAAACAAAGTATTTAAGGAGACAGTAAAAGCAATATAAAAGAATACAAACAGATATAGGTTAAATTAGTAAAGATAACAAATATTACTCTATTATTCTCTCTCATTTGAATGCATTTATTAGGTGCAGTTACTTAGATAGACTATATTTAAATTCCTTTCTCAAGAACAGGTAGCAAATACCATTTGTTGAAGATACTTTCTTTTTTTCCATTGTATAATTTTAGCTTCTTATCAAAAATCAGGTGTTCATAGGTGTGTGGATTAATAACCAGGGCTTCAATTAGATTCCATTGGTCAACATCTCTGTTTTTATGCCAATATGAAGCTATTTTTATTGTTGTAGCTCTGTAATAGAGCTTGATGTCAGGGATGGTGATGCTCAGAAGTTCCCTAATTGTATAGGATTGTTTCGTCTATCCAGGTTTTTTTTGTTTTTACATATGAAGTTGATTATTGTTCTCTCAAGGTCTGTGAAGAATTGTGTTGGGATTTTGATGAGGATTACATTGGATCTATACATTTACTCTTTCTGTTTTGTGGATTGCCTGCAGTCGATTCCATGAGAAGATGAACTTCATTTATTTGACTGTATGTCCTCAAAATCTGTCTCATCATTTTTTAGGCACAGATGAATAAATATTTCTTAAGAATAGTGAGATTATATTGTTGAATGCTCAAAAGTTTACTTTTGTTTCTTTTTCTTTCATACTAGCATTCTAAATCAGTAGCCAAGGGACATGTTTCTTAAGAATAAAACAATATGCCACCACTTGGCAGACATGGACGTCTTCTTTATTTCTGAATTATTCATTTACTGAGTCATTTTATTTTTCTCTTGATGATTTAGGATGTCAAGATATGCTATGCAAAATCTTTCAAAATTTCTTTAAGTCGATATAGGAGAAAGACGTATAGAGCAAATGTTTAACTCTATGAACAAAACTGCTCTTAGCATTATTTTAGAAGAGTATTAGGCATTAAGAAATTTGGTACCTTAGTTACTTCTCTATTTCTTAGATAAGACACCAAGAACAAAAAAAAACTTATAAATGAACATGTTTAATTTTTGTATCATTTCAACGGGTTAGACTCCATGATGGTAGAATAAATTTTGTCAGGTGCAACTGAAAGATCATATGTCAATCTACAAATAGCAGGCAAAGAAAAAAATATAAACATTGAAAATGACATGAGTATTTTGATCCTTCAAAGTATAGCCCCAATGACATACACCTTCAAGAATTTCACACCTACAAATTTTTCCCAAACTGTTCCAGCACCTTGGATATAAGAATTCAAACAAAGTAGCCTAAGTAGGCTATTATCACTTAAACCTCCATGGTTGATGGTTTGTTTTCTGATAAAGATTGTTTATTATATCTTATTATCGCATTTTCTTCCAGATTAGTACAAGTTTGACATGTCCTAAACATTAGCTGTGATTGAAAAATGGGTTTTGTTTAAGCCATATCACTTTATAGAAGCAGTTAATGTAATTTTTATAATATAACAAATTTTGTGATTTTGATTTTAAACATACTTTTTATAGATGATAAAATAAGTAATATTCAACTATAATTAAACAAAAGCTAAATCCATCTTCTTGCACTCTGTTCTCTGAATTTTCACTGAATTAAATATTAGAAGCTGGTGATACAGTGTCTGAAGCCATCTGCTGCACTGGCAGAAACTCAACATTGTGACAACGATGTCATAGCAAACACAAAGACAGATAGGTTTAGGGAAAATGAAATCACAGAAAAAAAGAAATGTTTAAGCAATTAGAAAATGTGTCAGAGAACACTTACTTAAAATGTGAAAGGTAAATGAATCTTGGCTTTAAGTATGCTAGAATTTTGAATTACTAGAATATTTTTATTCAATGACAGTATTTAAATTGGAATCATTACTATCTCATGTAAATCAGCATTAAAATAAAACGAGTTTCATTCTTGCAGCATGTTCGATAGCTACTCTGTGCTTCTTTATTGTTGTCCTTTTAGGGATTGTTTATTATCCATTGACTATATGAATATCATTGTCACTATTATATATTCAGATCATTACTAAATCATCTTAAACATATTTCAGTAGTAATTGTGCACTTGTTAGACTATTTCAAGAAAGAAACAATGAGTAAAGATGTTGTAGTATTTGTTAGAAATAGTATTATAATGTCATAAAAAGCTGCCAAAATATTTCAATGATTTTTCATTCTTTTCTGTACCTAGAATTTAATTACATCTTTGTCATATTTGCCATTACTAATAATTATAATTTACACATTATAATAAAAATGTTGTTGTATCTCATTATTGCATGAACACAAGTCCACAAATGAAATGTAGGACTGAATATTTTCATATGCTTTAATACATTATCATAATTTTTAAGTAAGAGATTTGATAATTCTTTGTCTACTTATTTTTAAAGTTTTAGATTGTATTTATTTTTATTGCATATATATATATATATATATATATATATATAAATGTTTTGACTGAATGTATGTCTATGCAACACATGCCTGAAATATTGTAGAGCAGAATAAGGCTTTGATCCCCTGGGCACTGAAGTGAAAGACAGTTGTAAACAGTCAAGTGGATGTGGGAATTAAGTCCAGATACTTTGGAAGAGTAACAACTTATATTAACTATTTCTCCAGAAGCCCTTGTTTACCTCTTAAAATGGATTATTAGATATTATTGATATATGAAATATTTTTATATTTCGATAACTGTCATTTACTCAGTGTATTTTATAAATACTTTCCCCATAGTTTTGGGTCTTCATCTCATTTTCGTGTCATTGCCTTTTCCAGAGAGAAGTTTCTCATCTTGATAAAATTAATTTTTTATCAATCTCATCTTTATCATTGTATCACAAATTCATTGCAAAAATATTTACTGTTATCATTAAAAAGATTCTATAGAGTTTAATTTTTGCACTTTAATCTTATTCAAGTGAGTTATATTTTATGAATGTTTTAAAACACAGAACTTAATTTATTTTAATATGATGTAGTTTCCTATAGGGATATCCTTTTATTTAAGTGCTATATATTAAAAATCACATTTTCTCAATTAAAATGTCTTATAAAATTGTCTTCCACCTATACCAAAAGTCAGTAAATTATGCTTTTTTAAAAATGAATTTTTAGGTTATCTTCTCTGTTCTTTTGCTTAATTATTTGGCATTTTTGAACTGAAAAACTATATTACTTGTAGGTTTGTTGTATATTTTTGGGAAACCTATTAGAGGTTTGTTATTCCTATTATTTGAAAATAAGATAGCTATATTTCATCTCTTACCATTATGTAAATTAAATTTAGTTTTCATAAAAAACCCTGGGAATTTTGTTTTTTGAATGAAGACATAAATTTTTGACAATGTTGAGGATTTGTAACCAGGAACATAGAAAACCTCGGTTTATTACTAAGTTCTTTAATTTCTTTCACTTCAACTGTATAACAATCCTCACATATTCATATCTTGTTTAAAGTATAATTATTTCATCAAGTTTTACTGTATTTTAGGGTTTATAATGAAAGATACACTTATCTATTGATTTAGTATGTACTAATATTGAATACTGAAATACAATCTTGATGTAACATTTTACTAGTTTTAGCAGAAGATTTAATGTTATAAATTATTTCAAATTGCCTTAGGGAAAATTTCATCATGTGCAGGAAAGACAGGTTTATTTCCTTCTTCTACATATGGACAACCATTCCTATCTTAATTCATGACTTGGTTTTTCTGATCTTGTAAGAGAAACACCAACTCTCTCTTCTGTAATTCCCTAATAGTGGTAGATTTTGTAGATATTCTTTGACAAGGTGAAGTAACCATTCTGTTTTTACTATTTCAAGAGTTTTATTTTACATGTTGATGTTGCAGTTTGTCAAATGACTTTTCTGTAGCAATTGATTGGATAGTATGACTTTTCTCCATTTGAAGTTCTGTGTCACAGACTACATTATTTAGATTTATAGTACAGACTATAATTGATTTTTGTAGCACTTGAATTCTTGGTAATTATTTTTCATTATTTTACACAACATTTGATACCTTCTAGGATTTTGTTATACACCATGATTGTTAGGATCTTCCATACAAACTTAAACATAAAGCATCATATTGATCTTACTAATATGGTTTGAAAATTTAGGTGGGCACATTAGGTCCTCCACAACATTTTTTAATTTAGGATTATTTTGTAGTTCTGGTTTGTGTTTCTGTGACTAGCATATGAGCAGAGTTTTAGGGACTTTATTAATTATATTTTCTAAGTATGTTAATATTACCTTTTGTCTTTATGTTTTTAATATTATGTAATAATCAATTTATCTTTCAATTATATCATTATGCAGTATGTTTAATTATATAGTATTATTGATTATTTAAATAAATTTGCATATAAGTATATATCGTACATTTCTATTTTCTATAGACTAATAGATTTTTTGTTTTGAAACTTATTTGTTGGTACACATGTAGCAGTAATATTACCCTCAGTAAATGAACAGATATGCACATTTTATTCTATTCTCTAAATTACTGTATCTATAAGAGTCACCAAATTAGAAAATCACCACAGTAATTTTTTAAGCGAAATTTTTAGTTATCCTTTTAAATTTTAACACAAAAGTGATTTCAGATTTTCAATAAACAGCTAGTAATCACTATTTTTCAAAAAAAAAAACCCTTTGTTTCTACAATGTTCCAAGATTTTAATAGTTGAACTAAAATTCTTCAGGGAATTTTCTTTTTAGCTAATGTCTAAAAATTCAGTATGGTGTTCCCCATTTCTTTCTTGACAGTGACATCCTTACACTCAGAAATTCCAAAGAGGCAAGAAAAGCTCTATTTAGAATCTACATTGTATAGATACTTTGACATCAGTCTTATCATATCTTAGCTAAAATATATTGTATTTAGTTTTTATTTCATGAATTTGTGGAGGTTTGGTATGGTAGTCTAAGGAACATAGTGGTAGAAGAACCTGAAATAATTTTTATGAGCACCCAATTGACTTATGCAATAACAAAATGAATAGTTGAAAATAAAATTGTGGTGTTAAAATCAGTATATCTAAGTATCCTTTAGTCTATTTCTCTTCTTTGTCTAAGAGTATTATCAAAAATAAATTTTAAAAGCAAATGCATAATAGTCAATCTCATACTTCATATACTTTGGCAAACCTATAGTTCTCTACTAGAAGTAAAATTTTATGTCATATTGTAGTCAAGGTAGCCCCCAAGCACAACACAGTCTTTATGTTTTGTGGTGATGCTTTTGTAAAATACGGCATTGCCAGTTATATAATAGTTATTGTACCTTATATAGTTATATATGCTTCATTAGTTCTTATTACTTGAAAAGAATAGTAAGAAATGATCATGTTATTGACTCATGCTTTTAAATTTAGATTATACATTTTAGCATGTGCTTCCATTATTGTAGAAATAAAAATAAATTCAGACAAAAGTGTACTGTGTTACAGAAGCAAAAATATCCTGTTACTGTTACTTATTATATCTTTTAATTTATTATTATCTCTATTGTTTCTCTTAATTCCATATTGTTTATTATGATTCATCAGTATAACATAACCATTATAGAAAAATATCCATATCAATCAAATTGTCTTAAAATAAAATACAGGGTTACTAAATAAAATACAAGGTTACTAAAAAAAATAAAAGAAAGTTTAAAAAACAACAAATGGTCATTGCAAAGGTAGGTTCCCTTCTACCACAGATAGATCCTAATGTACAAGGAAACATCAGTAGATTTATTAAAATGTTTCGTACAGTGAAGATAAGAAGACTAATGATAATCAGAGAAAGGCTCATATCAGCAATGGAGAATTTTTAAAGACAATGCTTGAAGACTACAGAAAGATGATGAGGTCTAAGGAAGAGGGATAGATTAATTATTATTTT
Organism: Microtus obscurus; assembly: GCA_963919715.1. Classification (NCBI taxonomy): domain Eukaryota; kingdom Metazoa; phylum Chordata; class Mammalia; order Rodentia; family Cricetidae; genus Microtus; species Microtus obscurus. Next base: position 38,392,818 of record CAWTZC010000093.1, read on the forward strand.
GAATGAAAAAGCAGCACACGAGGTTAATGTTGAATTTAGTGTTAGAACAAGATGAGTTAAATGATCTAAGAATCATCATTTGTCAATGTGTAGGTAAGTAGAGCATCTTTGAGTGTGGATGTCATGGTAGCTGAAATCCTGGAACCTCCACATAACCTGCATAGATTCTGTAAAGTTTCCTGTCAGAAAAATGTTGAGAAAATTGCAGCTGCATGCCAAGTGGTCTGAGGAATAATCAGTTCACCATCAACTGACTGAGAAATTGTTTCTAATATATGTTTGTATAAGTAAACTCTGTGATGCTGATGGTACCCTAGTGATCACCTAGACACAAGCTTCTCAGTGTCAGTCCCTATTATTAGTGACATCAATGATGGGCATGATGACACACACCTGTAAACTCAAGGCACTGAGGCAGCACGATTACAAGCTTGTGATCAATCAAAGTGATCCGGGCACAAAAATCTCTTAAAAAGAAGGTGAGCTACATTTTACACATATTTTGTAAATGTGGGTTCCATCTTTGATAGAAGTAAAACAAGTGTTAAAAGTAACATAATAAAGAAATTAAAACATTATATTTAAATAGGTCTAATTATTGCTTTTGATTAATCTAATATCAGATTTAACCCCTTAAAAAGCAAATAGTACCTATGGATTTGTTCATTAAATAAGTAGGTATAAAGCATAATATATGCTATTAATGTTAATACTGCTACACATATTACACATATTGCAGACCAGTGTTATAAATTGTATAAGTAAGTGCATAGATAACTGTTATATATTGCTTAGTTAATGTTTTATTGCAGTAAAGAGACACCATGACTGAGCAACTCTCACAAAAGAAAACATTCATTTGGAGCTGCTTTACAGTTTTAAAGGTTCCATTACCATGGTGGGAAGACTGGTGGCATTCAGACAGACGTGATTCTAGAGAGGTAGCTGAGAGTTATACATGTAGAGCAATGAGCATCAGAAAGAGAGATTAAGCTACTGGACATGGCTCGGGATTCTAAAACTTCAACCCCCAGTGACACATTTCCTCAAACAAGCCCATATCTGCTCCCACAAGGACACACTCCTAATTGCTCTTAGGTAATGCCCCTCCCTGATGTATTCAAGTTTATGAACTTATAAAACTTATTATTCAAAGAACCACAACATATAATATGTAGTGTGTAAAATAATGGGTATATATTACGAACATATTAAATTTGTCCAAATGATCCAGAATAGTTCCAAAATGGGAAAAGAATAATTTCAACCTACACTGATTTTGTTAAAAATAGGTATGACTGTTTTAAGGAGAGATTAACTTTTTGAATGACTTAAAAGTGCTCAAGGAAAATTATAAAAGAAGATACAGTTTGATAAATTTAAACTAGCCCTCTTAGTACTTTCACTACTGTCCTTCTTGGTTAGTCCCTTTATTATTAATTCCAGTCATGTCTGTGCTACCGAATATCCATGCTTACATTTTCTAGCAACATAGTGACAATGAAAATCACACTAGCCAGGCATGGTGGCATATACCTTTAATCCTAGCACTCAGGAAGCAGCGGTAGATGGGATATCTGTGAGTTCAAGGCCAGCCTGGTCTAAAAAGTGAGTTCTAGGACACTTAAGGCTATTGAGAAAGCCTGTTTTAAAATATTATTATTATAATATAATATAAATATATTTATAATATTTTTGATATTAATGATAATAATATAAAATAAAATCATACCAACTTAGGTGAAAAAACTTCTTACAAATAAGTACATAAGTGTATATGTGTATGAGTGTATGTCTATGCTTAATGCTACAATCCTTTTCACTTTAAACTGTCCAAGATGTCACATTTATATTATGTGTACTTTATCACAACTGAAAATAAAAAAGAAAGAAGCAGCATGTTCTGACATTCTAAGATATCCTTCTTCTGTAATTGCACTAGTATAATCAACAATCTGAAACTATTTGGAGGAAATCCAAGTTGCCTAGAGGGTAACTTTTAGTTAGCTTTAGTAACCTTTTGTCTCACGGTAACCTTTATTTCCATGGATTGGACTTGTACAGTGCTATGGTTAACCTTGAAAACATAATTATAGGTAATATTATATTGACAAAACAGGTGATATGTAGGAACACATGTATATATATATACATGCATACAATAACAACTAGTTTACAAAGAGGCCATGAATTTGGAGGAGAGTGGACAGAATGTTAAGGGAAAGTTCGAAAGAAGGATAAAGAAAAGAAAAATGGTGTGATTAATTTATAATATCAAATATAAAAAATAGAAACTAATTAATAAATAAAGAAGAAGTGCACTAAAAAATTTCTTGCAGACCAGTCTTTTGGAGATATTTTTCTCAAAACAATGACATCTTGAATTTTGCATGCAAATGGATGGGAATAGAAAACACTATCCTGAGTGAGGTAACCCAGACCCAAAAAGATGAACATGGGATGTACTCACTCATAATTGGTTTCTAGCCATAAATAAAGGACATTGAGTCTATAATTTGTGATCCTAAAGAAGCTAAATAAGAAGGTGAACCCAAAGAAAACATATAGTTATCCCCGTTGATATGGGAAGTAGACAAGATTGCCAGGCAAAGAAATGGGATCTTGGGGGTCGGGTGGGATGGGGGTAAGGGAGGATGGGGAGAGAAAAGTGAAAAGGGGAGGAAGGGAGGCACTTGGGGAAATGGGATGATTGGGATAAAGGAAGGGTGGATATGGGAGCAGGGAAGTATATATCTTAATTAAGGGACCCATCTTAGGGTTGGCAAGAGACTTAAACCTAGAGGTGCTCCCAGGTGCCCAGGGCCATATCCCCAGTTAATTACTTGGGCAGCTGAGGATAGGGAACCTGAAAAGGCCCTATCCTATAACCATACTGATGAATATCTTGCATATCACCATAGAACCTTCATCTGGCAATGGATGGAGATAGAAACAGAGACCCACATTGGAACACCAGAATGAACTCCAAGGGTCCAAATGAGGAGCAGAAGGGGGGAGAACATGAGCAAGGAAGTCAGGACCGCGAGGGGTGCACCCACCCACTGAGACAGTGGGGCTGATCTATTGGGAGCTCACCAATGTCAGCGGGACTGGGACTGAATAAGCATGGAATGATACCGGACTTTCTGAACGTGGCAGACAATGAGGGCTGATGAGAAGCCAAGGACAATGGCACTGGGTTTTGATCCTACTTCATGTTCTCGCTTCGTGGGAGCCTAGCCAGTTTGGATGCTCACCTTCCTAGACCCAGATGGAGGGGGGAGGACCTTAAACTTTCCACAGGGCAGGGAACCCTGACTACTCTTTGGACTGGAGAGGGAGGGGAAGAGGAATGGGGGGAGGGGGAGAGGAGTAGGAGAAACGGGGAGGGAAATGGGAGGCTGGAAGTAGGCAGAATTTTTTTTCAATAAAAAAAAGAGATCAAAAAGAAAAAAAAAATGAAAAAAAAATTCCTTCTTCCAAGATGACCCTTACCAGCACAAGACAGAAAGAAGAGACGTATCACAATTTTTTTTTGTTGTTGTTGTTAATATGGTCAACTTGTCAGAATCTACAGAACATAAAACACTTTGGTAATACTATTTAGACATATCTATTGACAGCCAAAATAAAAAAAAAAAATAACAGGGGCAACATGTGTGGCCCCTGCACCACCTAGAACCATGGTCGGGCAGAGGCCTGGGGATTAAAAAACACACAGACTGGGGTCACTATTGAAGCAAGAAAGCCAATTTTATTATGTTCCCAGGCAGCTTATATAGTGCTCTCCTTGACAAGTGGCCATGCACTGCAAGCCCACCAGAAACCACTTCCTTGTTATCAGGAACCCATGAGGCTTCTGTTCTCAGAGCAGCTGCAAACATAGAAAAACATGATGTTTAGTCCAGCATGCAAGAGGTTATGGAAAGTTCTGGATCTGAGGGTCTGCAACTCCCAACAACCATGGAAGTCAACACTCCTTGGCTGGATTAATGTATTTTGAAGTTGAAAAACACAATGAACATTATGTTTGATGAGCAGAAATGTGGTTTGAGTCCTGAGCTTTCTGCTCCTCCACCAAGACTCCTATAAGCTGCAGGGTCTTCTCCTCCATGAAAGATACAACTCAGTGGTAAAGTGTGTGTCACTAAAAATGTTCAGTTAATAAGGCTATCATAGACACAGTTATCTAAGTTTTATTATGGAATTCTCAGTCAACATTTGTTGTCTATTGATTTTATAAATTTTATTTTAAATATGTAAATAAACAATAGTGTGATACATAAAACATTAAGGTCTATTTTCATTGTTACTACTGTGTCCTTCAAAGAGATTAATTTTTAAAATAGAAATAATTGTATTAGTTATGAAGACTACCATGCCAAAATGTCATAAATTGGGTGCCTTAATCAACTAAAAGTCTCTCAGTCATTTCTGAATGTGGGAATCTGAAATTAGCCATCAGGAGTGTTGCTTCTTTCTGCCTTCTGTGAGGTAGGATCAGAGCCAAATTTCTGATTTAGATTTCAGTGATTTGTATTCCTGGCAAAATAACTCTTTTGTATAATAATAATATAATGTAGTGTGATAACCCTTACTAGGCAACAAGATTGTAATTGCATTCATACATTAAAATGAGTAAATAATGCAGTTGTAAGTTTTAATTTATCATACCCACTATACAAATGCTATTTAAATTCATGACAATTCTCATCATGTTTTGGCTGCTTTTTGCATGGTAATAGTCTAGTATAGCTGGAACATTATGAAACCATAATTAAGATTTATTTTTAAAATCACATTTGTGATAAAAAACGATACTGAAGAGTTATTAAATCTGAAAAGGGAAATCAATGTTCTGAGTGCTTTTTAATAATGATTTTGCAAGCTGATGCAAGGTAAGGAAATGAACTAATGTAAGGTAATTGGTCTTTGTCATATATACCATTCCCAAAACCCAGAAAAATAAAACATATTGTTCTTTTTAAAGTATTAAATGAATTTATTTTAATTAAGATATATATTTATACATTCTATTTTGTATGTATATGTATATATACATAATATATATGTGTATGTATATATAATACATACATATACACAATCTATTTACGGCAAAGCACAACTGAATCTTTCAGAACATCTCATGACCAGTTAAAAAGGAGTAAGTATCTAAAAAAAAGGAGAAGAAACAGAAAATATATTTTATAAAGAGATATATTTAATATAAAGAGAAGAGAATTAAAATAGTGGATGAAAATGAGGCATATTATTTATTTTAAACAAACTAATCACAAAAAATGACTTATAAGCTTCTTTCATAAGAGCCTTTCTTAGAATTTTCTTTTGTGATTTGAACCAAGTTTCCTAACATTGTAGATAAACCTATACAACTGCACTTTCCATTCTTGAATAATTATAAAATTCCCATTGAAGAGACTTCAGTGAAAGTTGTGATTTTTCATTTTTCAAATAAAGTGGGAACAAAAGACCTTGTGTTGGAGAATGGATATCCCAATGCTACTTCACTGCAGTGTCAAAAGGGATTCCCTTCAGCTACTAACATTAAAATCAGTAGTAAAAATATATGGTAATATGTGTGTAGCAATGCATCTTAATTAAAATAGATCTATCTTGGAAACAACCACAAGAAACTAACAACTCCATATCTCAGGAACTCCCTGAAACTTATGTGATTCACTGGAACCTATTTCCTGAAGCTTATAAAATTATTATTACGAATTGCTAGAGAAAGAAAAGTACTCCCTGACTGTTCAAGGTTCCTCCAATTTGTTTAGAGATCCCCAATGGTTAAAATTGTCATGAGTTAGCATACATTTTGGGATGAGTTTATTGTTGGTGCAAGTACCTTTGGCTAGTTTATTTTCCTGTTACCCTCACTCCTAATGCTGTATATAAATAAGATCTTGGGTTGGTGTAGGAGATCCTTCTGTATTTACATTGCTTTCATTGGTTAATAAAGAAACTGCTTTGGGCCTGGTGATAGGGCAGAACTTATGTAGGCGGGGAGCCAGAACTAAATGCTGGGAAGTAGATCAGAGTCAGGCAGATGCTATGGTTCTCTTGCCCGAGATGGATGCTGGTTAGACTCATGCCAGTAAGCCACAGTCAAGTGGCGATACATATTAATTGAGATGGGTTAAACTAATATGTTAGAGTTAGTCAATAATAGGCTAGAGATAATGGGCTATTCAGTGTTTAAATGAGTACAGTTTCTGTGTAATTATTTTGGATGTAATCTAGCCAGGCCACCAAGACAGAACAAAGGGGCCCTGTTCCACCTACTACAATGGGTCTCTAACTTGAATTCTAAAAATTAGAATACCCTCTTGTTTGTTCCCTATTATACTGAGTGGATATTTGTTTGTGTGGTATTAGAAAGTTACAGAAGAGTGGTGTAGACTTACAATCCCAGAACTCAGGAGAATCAGACAGGAAAATTTTGATTTGGCAATAGCCTAGTGTACAAAGCAATTTTAGGCCATCTGGTATGGAGACACAGAGTTATTCCTAGTAAATAAATAAATAAATTAGTCCAACAATCTAAAAACCTCAACTATTAAGATCCTCTGTAATTTCTAGAAGTAGGAGTGGGGAATATAACAAGCATCTTGTCAAATTATTAGTTCAACGTAGAGAGGTTTGTGTGTATCATTATGATATCCAAATCACATCCTAATGTCCTAAACACATTTTACCTAAACATCATTTTTCTAAAATCAATTTTGAATATCTTTGGTATTTGTTTCTTTAGTTTACAACACAAATTTGTATATATGTGATCATAGAGCATGGCATTAAAGGGGATATATACATTATTGGATAGGTAAAGCAAGCTAATTAACATTTATTTTATCACACTTTTTTTCCTGTGTGAATTTTGTGTTTGTTAATGTATATATTCTGAAAATCTATTCTTTCATTATTGTAAAGGTCTATAATTACAGCAAATATGCTTCAAGAGATATTTCCTCTTCTTCTAATTAAAGTTTGTAGATACTTTTTCCCAACAGAAACAAAAATTTAAAAGATGATTTTAGTGTTTCCCATATAATTTATGAGAATATTTAGTGCCTTTTGGAGATGGCAATATTTTAAACCTTAAGCCTGCTGAAACTCTAACTGACAGCACATCCGTTGTTATCTTTCACCAAATACTTGAAACACTACAACGATATGTAGAACATTCGTTGAGTCTAATATATAGCCAAAAGCCAGTATTCTAAAGGGGTGTTTTATTTATGACTTCTTTGCCAGAAAACATAAGGTACAAATAAAACAGTGCTTTAGTTAAATATCAAAGAATATTGAAGTCATAAAATTAGTATAGACCATACGTAGTTCCTGTGAAAAAACTTTTGGAAAATGTGTCATGATAAATTTTCTAAAATACATTGACTTTGTAGCCTTTGTCCACATGGCAAATCTTCCCTTTTGCAGCCAAACTGTTTCATGTAGAGATTAACCCAATGATCCCACACTTGAAAGGAAATGTTCCAGGACTTCATTTATATTCCAGGCACACTGCTCTTTGGGGAAAGGATAGGTAGTACATACAAATTGCCAGTGGAGGAAGCCTCAGCAGAAGTAAAAAGACATAAATATAGTGAATAATTATTTGAAATATACAAGCTTCAGTTAACTCATTAACAATTGCAGTTAAGAAATAGAATATTGTCATAATAATAGAAATTTTGGCTGCTAGATTGACATTTTATTATCATAGTATTTTGCTATTATATTTCCAGTGGGTAAGTGTGATTATATTTTAAGTAAATAAAAGTACATATAACAATATTTTTAAATTACTGTGTTTAAGAAAATTGTTAAAAAGTAGTGTACTCAAATTGTACATAATCTATGTTATATATATATATATATTACAAATTCAAAGGGGAATATGTAGTCAACATATAAAATGATATTTTGAAATATTACCCATTTAAAAACTAATGAATCAAATGCTACAGATATTGAAAAGTATAACACATGAATATATAAAGTATGCTAAATACCTCAAACTATGAAGAATTACACAGATGCAAAATTTATCCAAAAAGGTCTTACACTTCTCCTTTTCTAAAATACCACTTTATATGGTATACATTACTAAAAATTAAATATATTTCATAATTTTAAAACCTATTGTCTGATATTGGATAATATTGTCAATGCATATGCAAAGGAAATCTAAATTCCAAGGCACACGAAAAAATAAAGAAGTTACTCCATCATGTATTCTAAAATTCTATATGATAAAAACATGTATGATGAAATACAATCTGATTGATGAGATTATTGATATTAAATAAAAGTAAATGTGACAATAAAAGCCAAGATCTGTGTAACCCAGGGTGAGAAATTGTTAAACAGATTAAAAGATTTTCAAGACATCTTTTAGTTATGTGTACATGTACATATTCATGTGTGTATAATGAGGTCAAGTGCATTGATTGAAGTGAAATAGTGGTTGTTTAAGGGTTATTTTATTATTTAAAATACTTTAATTGCACATAGGTTCTGAAAATAAGTTCTGTAAAATGCCTACCAAATTATCATCCATAAAACTTTGCAATTATAACTACTCATACTGAGTGTCCTGTATCATATCTGCTAAAAAATATATATTGTGCATGCTTTATAAGCCAAGTCTTTATTTTCTAGGAGCTATATGTAATATATCCATTTAAAGAATCTATAAATAGTTTCTATACAGAAAAGCCAAAATGAATAGAAGAACAGATTCTTCTGGTTTGGAAAATCTACAAACAATCTGTTCAGATGCTGTAGGGCAAATCCAGAGTCTTTCATATGCAGCAGATGGGGGTAATCAAGACAAATGTTTTGGAGCAATAGATAAAAATCAATTTTGTTTAAAATGGAAATATAAATAAGATTTTATCTTTATAGTGAAGTAAGTTTTCAAAAAAAAAAGAAATTATTAATTATGAACTCACATACTGAACCGTGATTGAAAAATACATTGGATATTAAATTCTCACCAGAGCCCAGATTTTTCACTTTCTCCTCAATGTCTATAGTGAAAAAGCCACAGAAAGATATCCACTTTCACACATTTCACAGATTGCATTATACAAGATAAATGTTTAGGATTCATTGAATATATCTGTATCATTAGTAGTATGAGATCTGGAACCAATATTTCAGATTTTGAGATTGGGATCTTGCCAAACATAATTTGTGTTTATACACTGAGAAAGAAAAAATAAAATAAACAACTTTAGCAAATCAATGTGAGATTGCCTAATTATATAATTATAGAAGTTATTTGAAGCATGTAAATTACCAAAGTGATCTCAAATGAAAAAATTAAATATGAAATCCCTTGCTGGCTAAATATAAATAAGCCCATTTATTTATTTAAAATAAGCATTATGAATTTTCATTGGAAGTATTCCAAGTGTGGGTGATATGGCTGAATTCTCGTAACAATATTAAAAGCAGACAGAAACATTTTTGATTTTATTTCTATTTCTTTAAAAGAAAACAATTTTTCTTAATTTTACATACCAATCACAGTTCCCACTCCCCCCGCTCCTCCCATTCCCTTCCTTTACACTCCCACCCCACGCCATATCCACTCCTTAGAGAGGGTAAAGTACATTGCTTTGGGGAATGTCCAAGAACCTCCCTACTATCTCTAGGCTTAGCAAGGTATCCATCCAAATAGAATATGTTCAAAGAAAAAAAAAACGCAGTACAGAAAAATTTTGGTGCCACACAAGTGGCCTGACACACTATCCTAATCATTTAACTGTCACTCTCATTCAGAAGGACTAGTTTGGAGATATTTTGTTTGAGGGAGCAATTATGGCACTAGCAAGAAACCTGGCACAGGGGAAATTCCCAGGAATTAGAAGGGATGATCCCAACTAAACCCTAAGCAATAGAGGAGAGGGTGTCCAAACTGAGCTTGCATTGTAGTCAGAATGATGAATATCTTAAATATCACCATAGAATCTTCATCCAGCACTTGATGGAAACAGAGGCAGAGCTTTGCATCAGAGCACTGGACTGAGCTTCTAAAGTTCAGTTGAAGAGTGGGAGGTGTGAGAATATGAGCAAAGAATTCAAGACTTTGATGGGTACACCTACTGAAACAGTTTACCTGAGCTAATGGGAGCTCACCAACAGCTGGACAAGAAAGGAAACAGTATATTTAATTTTAATGTAGTATTTTTATGCACACATTTTATTCCACACTAACCAGTAAGCATAAACAAAATAACCTAATATAAATATGTCTATCTGTTTATAAAAAATTAGTCTGATATCAATTATTGACTAAAAGAGCAAGGAAGGAAACTTGTTTGTTTTCCTTATGTCATGTTTTTGACAAAATGTCTTCAAAAATTTCGAATGACAGCCTCCTTCTAAAATAATTATAGTGAAAATTTGTTTAGAAATAGGCTGTCTTTCCAAATTTTTAGACGTATTTTTCAAAAACATAAGAAAAGCAGACCTGGTTCTTCATAGGAGTAAAGGAAGTTGTCTTTGGAGAGTTGTGGGATGTATCCAACATTTCACAGTTATTAATTTAAATCTTGATATAATTTATCAAAGTACAAATTTAACTTTTATTATGGGATATGGGAGGAGGGGAGGAGATGGAAATTTTTAAGTAAAAATAATAAGTAAAGAAAGAAATACGTCTAAAAATTTGGAAAGACAGCCTATTTCTAACACAGAGGAGTTCCTGAGGCGATTGCAGAGAGGTCCTTAGTCTGGCTTTTCCTGCCCCCAAGGAGAGGAGTCCCTGATAACAGAACCTGCTGCTCCACTCTACAGGGTGTCAATTCTGCCTCCTGAGTCCAGGGAGACCCGGCTGAGATAATGCCAGGATGTGCTTCAGATAGCTGAATCCAGCTCACCTCACCCAGGAATCCCACCGGCCCTGAAGCACAAGTGCTAAACTGCTTCTGCAGCTTGAACTCTGGTCTGCTTTGGAGCTGAGATGCAGACTGGACATCAGACTGTTTTAATCTCTGGGACACAGAACTCATTTTAATTAAAATACTAACCTCTTCACTTAAGAAGGGGAAAGATTGGGGTTCCTGTGACTGTTGCTCAGAGTCTGGAAATGGTGGTATTTGACAACAATGTATGTCATTGTACTCTTACTGAAATTGATCTAATGATATTTGTAACTGCTTATAGATGTTGGGAAAGGTTTGACACATGCTGTAAAGTGTTTGGGTTCAATGCATATATTAAGAATTTTAGATTTTGATCCCTTTTTCACCTCCCTAATTGATGGCAGGCAAGCACACGTAACTTTTTGTGGAGTAGGCATTTAGGAAGGAGGACATACCATGGGCCAGACTAAAAGGTGAATACTGGGTTTGGAAGGTGCCCCTTTCTTCTTGTCTGGAGATGGAGTTATTGGTGCCAAAATTATATCATATCTTTTGTTTAAGGAGCACCTCACAGATTTTTCATTAATGATAGACACAGGGGCCCAATGACGGGAGTTAGTGTGGATCCTCACCTAAATTTCAAACCATACAGAGGCCGTACAGGCCGGCTCAACATGGCATGGTTTTTAGGTACGAGGGCGCTCTCCACATAGCCTAAGACAGGGTGCCCTGTGATCTGCTTACTTTAATCCTACTAGATACCTTTTATTTGAGAAGCTCCAAGAAACTAATGCTACTCATAAGGCACCCCTCTGTTCCCAGGAGAGGTAAATTGCTTCACCAGTCGAGAGGAGGGTCTCTCCTTGTCCCAGTCCCTTCTCCTTTAGATCTGACACCATGGTTGACTCTGTCTTGGTGCCCTCCACTTATAACTACTTGCCTTTATATAAGAAAGGAGGTATGTTGGGAGCCGTTTCCCCCCTAAAGATTGTTACAGAAACCATCACCTTGGGGAGCCTGCAGGGAACCCCAAACCCATAATTATGTTAAGAATAGTCCTATTGGCAAAACCTGCCCCACACCCAATTAGCTATTCGCTAATTGCTAACGAACCTAATCTGATAGCGGAACTGCCTTAAATTCCAGCTATCCAGGGAACTAGGTGTGGCAACTCCTGACTTCTTGGCCTACCTGACCGGATGTAGGTTACGTGACTGGGACCACGCGGCCAGATTCCATGCTCCTGTGCCCTGCTCCCCAAGCCCTCATTCAGGGGGTATATATTGTTACCCTGTCCCTAATAAACGGAGGCTTTGACAAAAAAAAAAAAAAAAAAAAAAAAAAAAAAAGAGTGTCAATGATAAAGAGCTTCATTTCAATAATCAAAAAAAAAAAGAAAGAAATAAAATAAAAATTCCTGTTTGAAAGAGAACATGGCCATTAGAATGCTAGATTCTAAGTATGAATATACATATACCAATTCACTGAGTAACAACTTCTTAACAAGGATTTCACTAGTAATGTACCTGGTAAAAATATATGATTGTGATTTTTGTCCCTCCATATCTTCATTAGAATTAAAAATAAATAAAGACAGTTTTCCCGTTTAGTTAATGTACATCACGTTATAGATTAACCATTAGGTAAAAAAGATGATTCATGTTATATAATGCTTATATGTTCTGTAAGGAATATGACACTGAACTACAGCTGAAGAAATCTTTCAGAGGTTCCATATACTAAATACTGCCTCATTATTTTAGAGTGAGTACATTTGCATCAGCAATTGATTAGCATCTGCTAGCTATATATTTATACTCACAACAATTTTAATACATATGAGAACAATGCCAGTTTTATTTAGAAGTTAAAAAATAAGCATTTTTTTTTCTTTTTCGAGACAGGGTTTCTTCTGTGGTTTTGGAGCCTTTCCTGGAACTAGCTCTTGTAGACCAGGCTGGTATCAAACTCACAGAGATCCGCCTGCCTCTGCCTCCCAAGTGCTGGGATTAAAGGCGTGCGCCACCACCGCCCGGCAAAAAATAAGCATTTTATAGAGCAGGAAGAACATCAACATGCTTGAACTCAGGACTTTATTTACTACCAAACAACATTCATAGTGTGAATGATAAAGACATTTTGAAGGAGGTCTTTATTAACTTTCCTTGAACTAAAGCTATGACAGCTTTAAATAAATTATAACACTCAGTGAGCAAATCATGAAAAACTTCATAGATAGATAGATAGATAGATAGATAGATAGATAGATAGATAGATAGATAGATGATTGATAGATAGAGAAATGATAGGTAACATAGGATATAGATCCAAACAATAAATTTTAAAATATGGCATTTTTAAAGATAAACATTTTCAACTTAGTCCAGATGACTAGATTTCCAGTAAAGAGAATAAAACATTCAATGTTTATCAGGGGATAAAAATGACTATATAAATGGGATGATAAAAGGATACAAAATCAGAGCATCTATATGCCAAAAGGGCAGATAACTTCATATGATCTCATATAAGAAAATATACATTAACTCTGAGTTTTAAGTATGGCTAGATAGAAAAGCATTCTTACATGTATTTTATTAAGGCCATTCATATTTTCTTTAGAAAAAATATATTCAAATTAGAATACATAAAAGTACAATGTAGTGTTTCTGGTAAAAAGATTTATATATTATAACTACAAATAATTTTTTAATTGCAGAAATAAAAGATAAATCCAACACTTAATTAATCAAAATCAATTAAGCTAAAAATTCTTGCTGAAGCTAACATAGACTCGCACTACTGACTTTTACCTTGAATTGGAGTTACCTATCTGAGTAATGACAAATTGCACACTAATTATTTATAATAGAATGTTATAAAATTGTGAAATCCTGTTTTTCAGAAACAGTGTTTGCTGACTATTATGTAAATATATATTTAGAAAAAAAGTGTTCCCTACATACATATCTTATATAGTTTGCTTATTTCATATATATATGTGTATGTATGTTTGTATATGTGCGTGTATGTGTGTGTGTGTTGAGAGAGAGACAAAAAGGTTCACTTTTTCTAAAATGTATTGGTATTGTTTCATTATTTCTATTATCCTAAACTGAAGGCATTTATGCATGTTAAGAAAATAGTTAAAAGTTAAAATATTTGGTGGTATGTTTTAAAAAGCAATTGTGTTCCTGTGGTATGGCTCAATGGTTAAAGGTGTTTGCCTCCAAGTCTGATGACATGAGTTTGTACCCCTGCACCCTCTTGTGGAAAGACAGGACCAACTCATTTAAAGTATCCTCTGACCTCCATATGTACATCCATTCCCATGTGTGTAAAATTGGATGAAGCACTGAACAAAGAATAAACATCAGACCCTAAGAGACAAATAAAATGATAAGGTCCTTAACAGTATATATTTCAAGAATAATAGAAAGTGTTTATTCTATTATTAAACATAATTTTTAACAATTATTTTAATTAGTATTGAATAGTTTCATATAAAATATTTTGATCATATTTATTGGCCTCCCCAAAGTCATCTCAGACCATTCTTTACCTGCTTAGTCACCCAACTTCATCCTCTCTCTTTCTCTTTCACATAAAATTCTCAACAAATTTACAAAGAGCATCTCTGTTTGTGTTGCATGATTCAGCTTGTAAAATTTTCTGTGAATTTAGGACACTGAACATGTTTAACAAGTGTTAAGAATGCCCTAATGATATAATGATACACACATGAATCTAGGAAATGTTTTTTTGTCTCCATGTAAAATGGATAAAATTGAATGTGTGTGCAAGTACTTGTGTGAATTTGCCTGTCTAGCAACAAGTGAGCTTCTGAATCAGTTAAAAAAATTCCAGAAAATAACATGGAGATTAATAAAACAAAACTAATTAATCTCTGACCACCCACCCACACATACATATACACATCAATGCTCCCCTGAGTCACCGTTACTTCAATCAATGTGGTACAGGACATGGACAACAAGATCTTTTAAGCAAATATGTTTGGATTTTTCTTCATTGAGCTGGAGTTTTCATAAACCCTATGTTTTTGAATTATGACAGACACTACAGTTCCAGTAACTAATTTAGTGAGACTTAGTGAATTATAAATACTGATTGTAAAATAAGGCCTTTAAACATCAGAATAAACTTAATGGTGTTTTCCCTTTGCCCTAATATGCCATACATGTCAAATAGAAGAAAAAATGTTTAAGAATTAAGATATTTTTCTGTGTATTGCTCAGTGACATACTTGAGCAACAACACTTGGTAAAGTGGGCTGTACAAAAAGGAAGATAATAACTTGAAATACGGGTCAAGATTTCTATCAGATTTTTTAAAAAATGCTAAATATCTGTATACACATACACACACACACACACAATCGAAACAGGAATGGTAATTACAAAGTCACTGTAAGAATTCATCTCTGATGGTCATTCACTTGAAGGGAAAAATAGATTAGAAACTTAAAAATATTTTAAAACACCGGAGACCAAACACTACACATGTGAATCTGTCTTACATTTTAACAAGGACAAAGTCAACCCGTCGGCCAGCAGTATAATCAAGAGTCAAGATTCCTCTTTAGGGAATCTCAAGGGTCTGTCTTAGTTTTTCAATAATTTAGCTCTGAAAAGGAAGAACTCTGAACTTTAACTCACAAATCTCCATACTATCTGGATAAAAGTTATTACTCTCGAGTATATGAGTACATTTCTTTACTATGAATTTCATCAAATATAATATCAGGATTGTTTGTATTTTCAGATTAAAAGTAAGTAGGCATGATTCTTATGAATCCTATCTGATGTGTATTTTATACAACTTCAATACACTAGATATTGACAAAATGCTCGCTGATATTAATTCCAAAGAACATTTTATATTTACTATTCCAGGAAATTACTTCTTCAGAATTGTATCACGACTAAATTAATAAAACTAAAATGCCAGACTCATTGTCAGCAAATGTCTACATGACTGTTAAAATCTGTACATGTTTAGGACAGCATTTCCTAATCTTCTTTTGTCTGAAATAAGATCTGCCAGAATTTTCACTGTGTAACTTGAATTTATTTTTAACACAAGACCTTATTCTCTTTAACAATTTATTTGGAAGTGCTCCCTGAATTTTAAACAAACATCATGTTACACTGTGGGAGATCAGAAACTGCATTATGATACTCTGGCTAATGCTTCTGTTCAGAATTTACTTGTTGGGAATGAGGCATTGAATAATATATAGTCTAAAACGGTCTTTTCCAGTAAGAAAGACACAGAGACTACGTAACAGAATATATGATCCAAATATGAAGAAAGGTAGTCAATGAATAAACCAATAAACATTATACTTATAGAAAATTAGGGCTTAGAAGACTTATAACAGGAAACGTTTTGATATATTTCATAACACAATAGAATAAAAAAGAATATATGTGTATGTATGTATTCATGTATGTTCATATGTATGTCTGCATGTTTATAAATAAATAATAGCCAAAATCACCCCTTCTAACGCTGATATTACTGAAAACAACCTTGCTTTGACATATAATAAACCACAAACTATGGAAACAACCTATATGTATGGAGTTAATTTTATCTACTGACAATTTTCTTCTGTATATTTAAGGAATACAGTGAGCCATGCATTTCTGGGAAAATACAGTTGGGGTTGAGAACTGTTTAAAAGAAGGCATCTGTGCAAAGACATTAAATTTTTCTACTCTCATGAGTAGTTACTGGATCAAAGAACAAATACATTTAAAAAGGGATAGAAATAGTATTGTGGTGGATCCAGATATTAAAGATGTCTAACACCCGATTTTGATTCTACTGCATTTACTGGCTTTTTGGGAGACTAGTCTGTTTGAATGCACACCTTCCTAGACCTGGATGGAGGTGGGGGGGCCTTGGACTTCCCACAGGACAGGGCACCCTGACTTCTCTTAGGACTGGAGAGCAAGGGGTAGGGAGAGTGGGGGAGGGGAGTAGGAAGGAAATGGAAGGATGGGAGGAGGTGGAAATTTTAATAAATAAATAAAATAAAAAAGAAGCTATAAAAAAAGATGTCTACCAGAGGCAAAATCCTGAAACCTGGGTATATGGTGATGATACATAGTGTCATGGTAATTGGTTCATGAAGGTTATATGGCATACTGAGCATCATTTTTGAATGAACTTTTTAAAGAAAGTATATACAAAGTCATTTGAAAGTTTATTGCATATACAATAAACCTGTTTGCTCTATAAGTTAGTTATGATTATAAGAGAAAATATTGAACAGGGATTCATTTTCTAATGAATTATAAATTAGCTTTCAATGCTGATGTTTTGAGTCGAGTCTTCAAAAACTAAGGAAACACACATTAAGGTATCTAGATTGAAACAATCAAATTTTATGTACCATTTGTAATGAGCCATACTCAATGTTGACCAACTAATTTCCTAACACATTTTCCAAGGGCATAAAGTTGAATTTAGTTTAATCAATTTGTGTGTAGAGAAGTGTAAGATGCAGAAATAAATTGTCACTTTGAAAAAATTCCAACAGACTTTTATATTTAAATTCTATATCTTTAGGTCCTACACAAGCTAGTCATAATATAGAAAATTAAGCAGATGCCTTTTAAAAAAATATGAACCAAGCAAAATTAAACAATTATTAATTGATTTTTATTAATCAGTATTTTAGACATCACTTTCAAAATCAAGTGAAACAAAATAGAAAAACATTTAAGATCAATGGACATAACTTAAAGATTGTCTAAAAGAGGCAACATTGGCAGGAAACTATTAAATTCTAAGCTCTAGGATTCATTTGTAGACTGTAATTTTTATTAACTGACAGCTTGGATTTATCACAGGTTAAGTTTGGTAAAGTTCCTTTATTCCCCCTCTGATTAATATGCCTCATCACTATAGTAGGAGCCAAGAACATATATGTAGCTCACAACCATCACTAAGTGGGTATACAGCTCCTGGAGAAGTTCTAGGATAACCTCAGTGACCAATATCTATAGCCCTGTAAAAGGTAAGTTAGTAATATATAGAGACATCCAAATGTAATGTGTGTATCTTCAGAGTCCAGATTTCAAATAATTTCTGGAAAATATTTCACTAAACTCAGAACTCTTAGCCTCATGGTTTTGTTTTGCTTATATAGTTATCAAAGCTGCATCTCATTACAAGTCAGGTATCTCTATGTCTACTAATAATTTTGTAAAAAATTCTTAAGCTGTGTATTTTCAAGCTCCTAAGAGCTAGGCTTGCTTTCTCATGAGTATAAACCTTAGCGTACATATAATAGTTGATTATGTATAAGCTTCTGCAGAAATAGAAATGACCCCAGTGACCCAAAGTTTGTCCATGATAACTTACTAATTTCAAGTCCTTGTAGGATTTAAAATAGGTCTCATCCAAATGAACACTGGGTTTGAATACTGTGACTTTACATAAGTCGTAAACATACCTCCTTGAATTTCATATCCTTTGAAAAAAAACCAGGCCAACCAATACTTATTTTGAAATAGCACAGAATTTAAGTCCTCACTGAATCGCATTTCAGAAATGTTCCCTTTGATTTGGTCCAGGAAAGAAAGGCCATAACTTAGAAACAAAATCTGCAGTTGAGGTTAATCGTGACCTGTGAGAAACTGTTCCATAAGTAGATGCGTGCTTCATACTATTTTATATTATCTCTTCTGGGTGGAGAAGCTGTGAGGTTTAAGTCAGGTCAAAAAGCAAAAGGAAAAAAAAAGGAAAACTTCTTAAAAGGAAGAGAAAAAAATCTAGGCCACGTTTGGCTTCTAAAGCTGCTTTGCTGATTTATTTGATTGTAGTCCTAAAATCTAAAATGTCAAATTTCAAATAAAATAGCTTTCCTTTCTGTTAGTTCTGAACTACAAACGAGGACAAAGGGTAATAAATGTTTGAGTTTTTGTTTTCAAGCAGCTTCCTCAACTCCAGGGCTAGTTGTACAAACTCAGACTGCAGAGCCCTATGCTGAACTGCAGTTTCACATTTTGGGCCTAGAAATACTGAATTTGTCATGAAATAATTAATTTAATGATCATTATTTTCATTAAAACATTACACTGATTATAAGTCTTGAAAATAGGTCTAAAATACAGAACAACTGAGATAATTTAATAGCCCCAAATGTAGCAGGACACTCACGATATATTGCTTAGGAGATTAACTAATCTAAATGCTATGAAATATCTCCATTATTCTTCTACAAGACTTCACAGTTTTGCTTATTAAATATTTAAACAGAATTATCTCATTAGGTGAAAAAAATAGATGTTCTTTTTCCTTAACTTTAGGAAAAATTTCTAATAATCATTTTCTAAGAGTTAACAATGTAGAATACAAAATAAAATGTAAAAAAAAACCCCACATATCTCTTTAATATTGTTCTTAAAGTCCTAGCTAGAGCAATAAGACACCGAAAAGCGATCAACGGGCTACAAATCAGAAAAGAAAAAATCAAACTCTCACTATTTGCTTATGATGTGATTGTTTACATAAGTGATCCTAAAAATTCCAACAATATATCTCTACAACTCATAAACAATTTCAATAATGTATCAGGATACAAATTAACTCAAAAAATCAGTAGCCCTCCTGTACACAGATGATAAAAGGGCAGGGGAAGAAAATCAGAGAAACAACCCTGTTCACAATAGCCACAAATAGCATAAAATATCTTGGAGTAACTCTAACCAAACAAGTGGAAGGCTTGTATGACAAGAACTTTAAATCTTTGAAGAAAGAAATTGAAGTAGACAGCAGACAGTGTAAAGCTCTCCCAGGGGTAGGCAAAATTAACATAGTAAAAATGGCAATCTTACCAAAAACAATCAACAGATTCAACATAATGCCCATCAAAATCCCAGCAAAATTCTTCACAGACCTCAAAAGAATGGTACTCACCTTTATATGGAAAAGTAAAAAAAAAAACAGCATAACCAAAATAATCCTGTACAACAAAAGAACTTCTGGAGGTATCACAATCCCTGACTTCAAACTCTACTACAGAGCTACAGTATAGAAAACAGCCTAGTATTGGCATAAAAACAAGAAGAGGATCAATGGAACTGAATAGAAGATCTGGATATCAATCCACACATCTTTGAACACCTGATTTTTGACAAAGATGCAAAAAATATCAAATGGAAAAAAGAAAGCATATTTAACAAGAGGTGCTGGCATAACTGGATATCAACATGTAGAAGAATGACAATAGACCCTTAATCCACATCCTCTCTAGCATAAGCTATCATCGCTGTTTTTGATCTTAGCCATTCTGACTGCTGTAAAATGCTATCTCAGAGTTGTTATGATTTGCATTTCTCTGATAGCTAAAGAAGTTGAACATTTCCTTCAGTGTCTTTCTGCCATTTGAGAGTCTTCTGTTGAGAAGTCTGTGTTTATTTCTGTAACCCATTTTTAAATTGGATTATTTGGAATTTTGATGTCTAATTTCTTTTTTTTTTTTGGTTTTTCGAAACAGAGTTTCTCTGTGGCTTTGGAGCCTGTCCTGGAACTAGCTCTTGTAGACCAGGCTGGTCTCGAACTCACAGAGATCCGCCTGCCTCTGCCTCCCAAGTGCTGGGATTAAAGGCATGCGCCACCACCGCCCGGCTGATGTCTAATTTCTTGAGTTCTTTATATATTTTGGAGATCTGTCTTTTGTCTGATGTGGGGTTAGTGAAGATCTTTTTCCATTTAGGATTCCTTTTTGTCTTATTGACTGTGTCCTCATTTTCTCTTTTTCTAACATACCCTATATATCACAGAGATAAACCATAAATCAGTACAAAGAGTCTGAGGCAATCTTATAATTACAAGTTAAAAGAAAATCTGTTTTAAGCAAGGAGCTAGAGTTATAAACTATAGAATTAGACCTTTTCTCAGGACATGAAAATTAGAGTTCTAAAATGAAATGGTGAAGTAACTAAATACACATAAACTTTTGATTAATCAAGACAGAATTAGAGTCTTGGAGTTCATGTATCCCTAATGTTTCCTATAGTAGATTAGGAAAATTTTTAATTGAAGAGCTTGTTATTTAAAAAAAAAATTACCAATATTTTTCTTAAAAAGGATAATTCTACAATACACAGTCAGCACTCTCTGCCCTTAAGGGGTTATTGGAAGAATGACATGAAAATGGATCTTGAAGGAGGTGGAGGGAGTAGGAGGATATAATAAAATATATTTTAGACACTTATGAAATAATCAAAAGACAGAGAATAATATATTAAAATTAATGGAAATCTGAGTAATTTTTTAGTTTGGCTTGATTCTTCCTTCTAGTAATCACATGTGGTTTTATATTTTCTCTGATTTGTTACTTAATATTAATAAATATTAAGAATTATATTTCAGCTAGAAGCTAAACATAAACAAGAAGTCTACTAATAATCACTAACATTAATGATATGGAAGAGTCTATCACATGAAAGATATCAGAAATGAATTGTCCATTTCATTAGAAGCAGCCCTGGTACTATTGACATCATTTATTCATCTTCCATTTTATTGTATGTTGCCTTTAGAGAAGAGAGAAAAAATACGAAATACTTAAAAAGAAATATAGAGTTGACTATTTTAAAGAATCATTTGTGTGTATATATGTTTTGCCAGAATCTACATATGTGTATCCTGTGTGTGCCTGATCTGAGAAGGTCTGAAAAGGCAAATCTGATCCCCTGTAATAATATGTACAGATAGTTGAAAGTACTTGGCACCCATCTGCTGTCAACTGAGCTGGTTAATTAATTAATTAATTTAATTAATTGATAAATAGATGATAGATACATAGATAAATAACACACAAGAAAAGAACTTATATTTAAAATCTGTAATATGGATTTTTATGTTCTATGTTTCAAAGATTTATTTGTAGTTTTGAATGTATATGTATGTGTGTGAACCTTCATGAGTTATGTGCAACAAGGAAACACAGAACCCTGTGGAGGTCATACTAAGCCATTGGATTCCCTAAAACTTGAAGCAGGTGCCAGTTGACTTGATCTTCAATTTCCCAGGCTTTAGAACTGTGACTCAAGATATATAATTGATACTGTGAAGAACTTTTAGATACTATAGCAAATCCTTAAAATTCTGGAATTTGTTTTGGAGTTTGGAAATTTTGAAGGTAAAGTTCCAGCTTTCAGAATTTGGACAAATAAATTACTCAAAAAGTCTTTGGAGCTTTAGAGAGATCTCAGCAGTTTATAACACTTATAACTTTTGCAGAAGATCCAGCTTCAATTCCCTCAACACACATGGTGGTTATTGTAAAGACATAGGGAGAACAGAAAACATGCATAAGAACAGGCATACATACTTTGCCACAGGTTTGATGTAAACATTTAGGATTCCTGTAATTTTAGTTAAATTGAGGCAACGAAAAATGCCCTGAAATTGTTGAAAACATTATAGAGACTGGCTTTTCCATCAAAGAATGAGAGATCTAGGATGTCAGTATGTTTGCAAAGGACAGGCTCATTACGATCTTCTCTAAGAATGATAATGCTAATGAAGGTCTATTCCAGACTCTAGTTTCAAAATAACAGTAGTCCTTTTGATTCAGCTCAGCTTATTGATCAGGAGATTATAACTGGTAAGTTATGGAAGTGTCTACATGAGGTAGATTCTACAACATGCATGAGTTGTTGGTTTGTCAAGGCTTCCACCTGAGGACCCAGGAAGAAATAAAGTCACAGATGAGTAGCATAATCAACACATAGTATATACATGGGGCATATCTTATTAATGTAAAAATAATTTTCTTCCTCCTCATTTTCTTTCTCTTCTTCCTCTTTTTCTTCTTTTACTCTTCTTTCTCCATCTCCTTCTCTTTTCCTTCCCCCTCTTCCTAAGCCCCTCTCACTTCCATCACTAAATCTCCCTCTCTGTTTTAGTAGTGTACAATGCAACCACATTGCAACACGAAATTCCCAGGCAGAAAGCAGTCTATTAATGTTTGACTTCCTGCATACTGGAATTATGAGCTCATGGCTTTTTCTATAGGGAAATTACCCAATCTAAGGCATTTTGTTATAATATTTCAAAATGAACAAAAAACACAGAAAAGAGAAATACTGACACAACATATCTTGTCACATACACTTAGGTAAAATCATTTGGCTTGACATATAACATAAAACACTTGAGAATCAGTTTCAATGGCAGATAATGTCATGGAAAAATTCTGTGTTTTGAAATTATATGTAATTTGAGATAGCCATAAGTGCTTACTTCAAATCAACTACTGAAAATATTTTCTATTAGAAAACCTCCAATAGCCAAGAATTTGCTTAAAAGCCTGTATTTGGAATGATAAATATTTATTTGTCAAAAATATCATGAACTTAGGCAAACCTGAATACTATGTAGAAAATGTGTTTCAAAGTAAATAATTTTCAATATTTAATTTTATTAGTTTCCAACTTGTTTTATAGAGATTATTATAGCATTAAAATTAAATGACATAAATTAAACATATAAAACTTATGATATAAGCAACTATAGGCATATTTCAGAACTAGATTTGTTGTATATGCTATTTAAAATAATATAAGTAAGTAAAATAATAGCCAATTTTCATATGTGTACAAGAAAATGTGTTAAACAACTATTTCACTTTTATAATAATAAATGTATCATCCAACTCTTTATTCTATGCTAACATTCTTCAAATATCACCATTTTAAACAACATATAGTTTAGCTGCTTATTTGACATAATTCTTATGACTACTAAAATATTATTTTAAAGTTAGTGCTGTGGTCTATTAAGAGGGCTCCAGGGGTAAAGTATTTTCTGCAGAGTAATAAGAACCAGAATTCATGTGCCCAGCTCCCACAGAAAGTGAGCTTTAGTACTTTTTGTCTTTTTGTCCCAAAAAAGAAAATCCTGGGAGCTTATTGGTTTGCCTCCCTGTATGAAATAACAGGACCTAGGTTCAGTGAAGACTTGGTTTTAAAAGGAAGAAAGTATAGAGCAATAGAAGAAATTAAACCTGTATTAATTATTAAAGCAGTTTCACAACTCTATGACCAATACCTGGTGAAATTATGACAATTAAACTAAGGAGTGAGTCATCGCATGGAAACATGGAACGGATTGCCCACTCAACACAGCAGTCAACTGAGCTGAATAACTTGCAGCACAGTGTCAAGCTTAGGGCCTGAAATTTACATATACCAACCCTAAGGAATCATTGTGCTTCCTATTTACTGATGCATGTGCTCATCACTATGTCTCTTTCTTCTATCACACAAACAGCTATAAGGTGGTTGTACCAGTAAAACTTGTAGGGTATATTGCCAGAGAGTAACACCAATGCCTATAAAATACTGCAGAATTTTCAAAGAAGGCAATCTTTACAACTTTCCAAGTCAGAGATCAAGGGAGCAAAGAAAATTTAAGAATATATAACAATTAATACCATTTTAAAGAGTAAAAAAATGCAATCTTTGAGTGAATAAGAAAAACTAAGGATATTCACTTCCTCTGCTCTTACCTTGCACTTATATTCACCATTTGCTGGAGAGTCTGTCAGGTATACTAAAGCGAATGCCAAGAAATGAGTTTGTGATGGGAAAAAAACGACAAAGAAAGGTTCAGGAATGGCAGTGGTAGGGAGGCAGTGAAGAAAAGTGTGAGAAAAAAATTAAAACTAAATGAAATAAAAACTTATTTTGTGTTAACATATTTCTTATGAAAATTCTAATTCCAGACAGCTGCTGAGAACCTCAAAAACCTTCTGACAAGTGATGAACATCAATTACAAAAAACCACTGTTGGTCTATATAGTAGCAATTCATTATTATCAGTTGAAATAAAAATAAAGAATAGTGAATAATGTATACCTTCTAATGCTTCTCAAGAAGAAATTTGAGAAAATCTTGATTTATTAAGTTTTTTTCATTCTCATTATTATGTTTTATAATATCTTCCATTTATTTTTGAGAACATGATATAATTACATCAGCTACCCCTTTCTTTTCCTCCTCCAAATTCCCCCATATACCCTTATATTTTTCTCTTTTAAATTCATTGCTTCTTTTTTCATTAATTGCTTTGCATGCATATATGTAAATTGCTAAACATAACCTGCTGTCTATATGTTATTTATTTGTTAAGCTTTCATAGCTGATCATTTGATAGTGGACAACCAATTGATGTGTTCTTCACTAAAGAAGAATACGTCTCCCTCTCTCAGCATTTCTCACTTACCCGTAGTTCTTTAAAGGGGGTTGAGGCTTCATCAGCTTTCCCTTCTCATAGTTAGAATATCTGTTATTATACTTGTTCAGCTAATATTTAGGCACTTCCCAATTTTTAATGGTGGGACTTAAATCCTTGTTCAATTTGCTCTACATAATTTTATTTTTCAGTCTAATAGAATTTTACTATATGTGCTATATGTACTATAAAGCACATAACAAAATTAAAAACTAAGTATTAGATACATGTTGCAATTGGAAATGAAACTTTGATTAATGTATATATTTTATTTCCTCATAACAAATAAAATTCTGCAATCTTATTTATCTATTGCAGACACATATATTTTTCTATATGTGTCTTCTACATTTCAGGGTTGTATATTTCCAATTATTTCTAGGCAATTGAGAAAAATATTGTTCTTCTCTTGAAGTTTATTTTGTGTTCTAAATAAAATTCCTCTTTCTGGATTCAGCTACATATTTTTTCAAATAATAATGTGAAATAGAAAGGTACACAGTGAATACTAGAAACAAAAATAGAAACTCTTACGGTTTGAGTGATGCTTACTACTTATAACATACATTTGGCTCATGTTTTTGTTACACAAAAGAAGAAATTTAACTAAGGAAATTTTTAGTAGACATAAAGTATAAAAACAATATAATGAAAATTAACTTAGAATGAAGAATATTTATATACAAATAGGAAATGTCCAAACTTCTCTATCATATTCACAACCTGTTCTCTAGCCATGGGTTTCATGGCTAGGGATTCTACTTCTCTCAGATATAAAGTATGTTTTAAACTAATTACATTTGGGTCTGGGGAGATGATTTAATCAGGAAAGCACTTATTGCACAAGCATGAGCTCTCAATTTCATATCCTGAGCACACAGCAGAAAGGCCAGGCACATCACTGCAAGCTTGTTATTCCAGCATGGGAGACAGAGAGGAGAAGAGTCCCAAGATTTGTTAGCAGCCAATATAACCAATCAACGTGCTTCAGATTTAAAGAGAGGCTCTGCCTCAATAGCAAGTAAGACAGTGATTGAAAAAGAAACTCAACATGGACTTCTGGCGTGTGTACACATGAACACACACAAACAGCCCTAAAATAACTACATCTATATTAAACATAAATGAATTTATTCCTTCTGTTTCACTTCTTTATCAATGCAGTAAACATCAATTTTATATAGTAAATGATAAATTATTGTTGTAAAAACTTCAAGAAGACATTAGTAAATGGACAGATAGTCTGGTCTCTAAAACAACCAAATGTTATATTAAAATTTCTCCAAAATTAAAAACATTCTAAGTATCATTATCTATCAAAACTCTGAAGATATTTTCCTTATAGAAACATTAAGTCATCCGCAAATTCTTATGGAACCATGAGTAATACCTCTTTCACTCTTTTTCTTTGCAATTGTATTCCATTAAGCCAAGCAATCAAAAAGTGTCTTTCAAACACTAATTAGTATTAGTTTTTCTATAACTTCACACGAATATCATATTCACATCATTTCCAACTATTTCTTCCTCTGATACTGCCCAGTTCCTCCCATATCCCCAACACAATTTTTCCTTTGTAAATTAAAATGAATGAAGAGTCTCTTTTATTATTATTAATTAAATTCATTCATTTTACCTCCCAACTACAATTTCCCCTTCCACTTACCCTCCCATTCCCTCTCCTCAGCTGCCTCCTCCTTCTCCAACTCAATTCATCCCTCTGTTTCCTTTTTTTTTTTTTTAAAAAAAAAGGTAGGCCTCCCATGGATGTTAACAAAGGATGGAATATCAGGTTGAGGTAGAACTAAGCTCCTACCATTTTATTAAGACTGGACAAAATTAACCCAGTATAAGGAATAGGTTCCTGGAAGACCAACAAAATGTTAGGGACAGCCCCTTCTACCACTAGGAGTTGCACAAGATCAAGCTACACAGCTATCACACAATGTAGTGGGCCTAGATCAGTCCCATGCAGGATCTCTAGTGGTTGTCCAGAACCTGTGAGGTCCTATGAGCACAGGTTAGTTGTTTCTGTGGCTTCCATTGTGATGACCTTGACCACCCTGGTTTGTTCAATCATTCCTTCTCTTCAGCAAGACTCCCCAGTCTTAGCTCAGTGCTTGGCTGTGAATCTTTGCATCTGTTTCTGTCAGTCACTAAATGAAGGCTCTCTGAGGGCAATTGGTGTAGTTATCAATCTGATTACAGGAGATTGCCAGCTCAGCCTACCTACCCACTATTGCTCGGAGTCTTAGCTGGTGTTATTCCTGTAGATCCATGGAAGTGTCCCTTGCCCCAGATTTCCACCTGATCCCAAATGCCCTGCCAATTAAGATGTCCCCTTTAATTGCTCTCCCTTTTCATCCACTCACCCAACACAATCCATCGTGTTTCCATTCCCACCAGAACAGTCTACCCAGGAGATCTCTTCTATTTCCCCTGCAATGAGAAATCCATGGGTTCCATCTCCTTTTGCATCCTACTTGTTACATAATCTCTCTAGGGCTGTGGATGATAGCATAATTATCTTTTACTTTACAGCTAATATTTACTTAGGAGTGAGTACATACTATGCTTATCTTTGTGGGTCTGGTTTATATTGCGCAGTATAATTTTTTTCTAGTTCTATTAATTTGCCTTTAGATTTCCTGATGTCATTGTTTTTTTTGTTTTGTTTTGTTTTGTTTTTGTTTTTGAGACAAGATTTCTTTGTAGCTTTGGTTCTTGTCTTGGAACTGATATCATTGTTTTAAAAAGCTATGTAATACTATATTGTATAAACGTACCATATTATTTATCTATTCTTCATTGAATGGTATGTAGGTTTTTTTCAGGTTCTGGCTATAACTAAGAATGTTATAAACATAGTTGAATGAGCATATTTTGGGAATGATTGGACATTCTTTTAGTATATGACTAAGAGTGGTATAGTTGGATCTTTGTGGTAAAGTGATTCCCAATTATCCGAGAAAGCTCTTTATTGATTTCCAAAGTGGCTGTGCAAATTTGCACCCCCACCAGCAGTGAAGAGTCCTCCTTAACTTACATCCTCTCTAACATAAGCTGTAATTGGTGGTTGTTATCTTAGTCATTTTGACTGGTGTAAGATGGAATCTCAGAGTCATTTTTATTTGCATTCCTATGATGGTCAAAAATGTTGAACTTTTCTTTCAGGCTCTGTCATTTGTGATTCTTCTATTGAGAATTCTCTGGTGACTAGTTTCTTGAAATTCTTTATATATAATTTGAAGATCAGTCCTCTGTCGCATGTGGTGTTGGTGAAGGTCTTTCCCCATTTTGTAACCTAATTTGTCTTTTTGATAGTGTCCTTTGTCTTACAGGAGCTTTACAGTTTCATGACATCCTATTTATTAGTTCCTGATTTAAGTGTCTGTACTATTGGTATTGTAATCAGGACATTGTTACCTGTATAATTTTGGTTTATTTGTCAAAATTCTACTTGTCTCATTTTAATGCCTACATCTTGCTGGGGTATTTTTGTTTTCTTTTTTGTTTTGTTTTTTTACTATATCACTGTAGCAGAGCTTGAAATCAAGGATAGTGATGCCTCCAGATGTTCCTTTATTGTACAGATTGCTATAGCTATCCTGTTTGTTGGTTTGTTTGCCTTATTTTGTTTTTCATATGAAGGGTTGAATATTGTTCTTTCAAGGTCTGTAAAGAATTATGTTGGATTGATAAACCCCTATCCAAACTAATCAAATGTCAAAGAGAGAACACACAAATTAATAAGATCAGGAGTGAAAAGTGGGGCATAACCACAGACACAGAGGAAATTCAGAGAATCATTAGATCTTACTACAAAAGCCTGTATGCCACAAAACTGGAAAATGTAAAAGAAATGAACTCTTTTTCAGTTAAGTACCATATACCAAAGTTAAACAAGGACCAGGTGAACAATCTAAATAGACCTGTTAGTTGCAAAGAATTAGAAGCTGTTATCAAAAACCTCCCTACCAAAAAAAGCCCAGGTCCAGACGGTTTCAATGCAGAATTCTACCAGAACTTCCAAGAAGACTTAATACCTATACTCCTTAAGGTATTTCACAATATGGAAACAGAAGAGTCATTGCCAAATTCCTTTTATGAATCTACAGTTACCCTGATACCAAAACCACACAAAGACTCAACCAAGAAGGAGAATTACAGGACAATCTCACTCATGAACATCAACGCAAAAATCCTCAACAAAATACTGGCAAACCGAATCCAAAAACACATTAGAAAATTTATCCATTATGATCAAGTAGGCTTCATCCCAGAGATGCAGGGCTGGTTCAGCATACGCAAATCTATCAATGTAATTCATCATATAAATAAACTGAAGGAAAAAAAAAACATATGAGCATTTCATTAGATGCTGAAAAAGCATTTGACAAAATTCAACATCCCTTTATGATAAAGGTCTTGGAGAGATTAGGGAAATAAGGGTCATACCTAAATATAATAAAAGCTATTTACAACAAGCCGACAGCTAATCTCAAATTAAACAGAGAGAAACTCAAAGCCATCCTCCTAAAATCAGGAACATGACAAGGCTGTCCACTCTCTCCATACCTCTTCAATATAGTGCTTGAATTCTAGCAATAGCAATAAGACAACACAAGGGGATCAAGGGGATTCGTATTGGAAAGGAAGAAGTTAAACTGTCGTTATTTGCAGATGATATGATAGTGTACATAAACGACCCCAAAAACTCCACCAAAGAACTCCTACAGCTGATAAACACCTTTAGTAATGTGGCAGGATACAAGATCAACTCCAAAAAATCTGTTTTAATGTTTCTAATCAAGTAGTTTTGCCGCAGTAAAGGACATATTTTAGTACAATTTACTATTTATTAATAACCACTAGAGGGCAGGGTTAATTCTCAATATTACTAAAAGTTGATCCATTAGCTGTTATTCAAATGGTATAATGGAATTATACTTACAATTTTTTTTAACATTTTGATAAAGAAGTTTCTATACATTACTATTTCAGATTCATCATAATGTAGTTACTTATCAAATTGCCCTCATTTTTAATTCACAGATTCTATTATACTCAATGTATTATTTTATAAAGTAAGGACATTCATAGGCCATAAACAATTGCTATTCTGAGCTTTCACCATCCCTTATTAATGTGACTAAATTATAAATAATTATTAAGTTAAGAAAAACAACAACTAATATAACAGTTATACTAGAACATGTTTCATTGCTAAGATAGTACTTTTGCTACAACACTTCAACAAACTTTTCTACTAACAGTGACTTGGTTACATATCAACATTCTATTCCAATAATTGACTTTATTACCTAGTACTCAAATCTAAAATCTTCCCTGTTCTTCTATGGCTATTTCTATCTCTGGATGTTGGTTATGCTCAAATAGCTTTTATATTTTCATCTCCTTAGACTTCTTAACTCCTTGGACCCTGATCTGGAATTGTGATAATGCATTACATGAGACACTGAATAAAGGTTCTTTAAAATAGAGATACAATCAAAAGAAATTAACTGTAGCATTATAATATTGGCAGAAAATAAAAGAACAATTATTTATTTAGCATGATAATATCTGTTATATATTACTTTAGCATATTTAATACCTATTTGTGCAATGCTAGTTTTAAAATACATATTTAGCTAACAATCAAAACGAGAATATTTTCAAACAAGTACAATTCGTAAAGCACTTGTAATATGTTTGTTGCATTGGGCTCAATAAAAAACAAAATTGTCAGAACCCTTAAAGACTGATTAAATGAAAACATAAAATACCCACACATTTTATCTTATTTTAAATCATATTTAAGCATATGTGTCTGTGTATGGATGTGTGCTCATCAGTGATTGGAGGCCTAGGCACCAGATCTTTGGCACTGACTGTCATGGTTGCTGGGAATAGAACTTAGGTCCTTTGTAAGAATGGCAAGTCTCTAAACTGCTTAGCTATTTCCACACACCAAAGCAAATATTAACATCCCCCCCACTATGGTTCCTTCATTTAGCCTCAAAAAGTAACATTTATTCAAAGGGAAAGAAAGAGACAGAGACAGAGATAGAGAAAGACATACAGAGAAATGTAAACAGAGACTACATGATTTTTTTCCCAGCTGCACAGACCCAAATAATCACATAGAAATTATATTAACTACAGCACTCTTTGGACAATAGCTTAGTCATATTCCTAGCTAGCTCTTACATCTTAAATTAACCAGTTTCTAATAATTAATATTATTTCACTAGGTTCATGGTTTACCAGTGATGTTCCTGTATCTTTCCCCTTTAGTAGCTACATGCATCTCCCTAACTCTGCTTTCTTTCTCCCTGAATTTAGTTTAGTTTTCCCTGCCTAGCTCTATTCTGCCCCTGACATAGGCACTTTAGTGAACCACTTTAATGCATCTTTATCAATATTAGTTAAACGTATCCCTTGACTTGGCCATTAAATAGCTAATGTGTGTGTGTGTGTATGCCTAATCATAAAAAATAATATATAACTAAGTATATCCATGTGTAAAACAAGGCTTTAAACAAACTCAGTTTTGTTTTACTTAACAAAGAAAACATCAATTGTCCTTATTGAAGTGACTATTCTTATTGTTTGTGAACACTGAGAGTGATTGCTCATGTCCTTGAGTTCATTTACTAACAGAGAAATGTAAATAGTTAGAGGCATACATAGGGATTTCATCTGTAATTCCCAATATTGTAAAGAAAAATAAATATTTACAGTGTATTCATCCCATGATATCTGTTGTGGTCTTGGTATAATAAAACCATAGTGACTATTTTTTTTTTAAATCCTTATCTGCAGACTTCAGTATATTCAACTTTTTGACAACACAATAGAGAAGACATAATGGCTTCCTACTCTCAGAATTCAGAAACACATAATCATTCTAAATATATCCCACAT
The DNA here is from genome assembly GCA_963919715.1 of Microtus obscurus. Taxonomy (NCBI): domain Eukaryota; kingdom Metazoa; phylum Chordata; class Mammalia; order Rodentia; family Cricetidae; genus Microtus; species Microtus obscurus. The sequence continues at coordinate 38,424,929 of CAWTZC010000093.1, forward strand.
TCCTAAGAGACAGACAAACTTAAAATTAGTGCTATGAGTAATTTATAAGTTGCTTAAAGAATATGAATATTAAAAAGGCATAAAAAGAAAATTAGAGAAGTAGTTAATTATAATTCTCTTCCCAACTGCATTTGCATAGCAAGGTTGGATGGAACATTTAACTGATTTTTTCTCACACAACATGTTGCATACTCTGCTAGTGAAGAAAAACAAGTAAATTAACCTTAAATGATTTGCTCTGGAGATGTATCAGAAACTAAATATAAGCTACTGCAGCATAATTTCTGTTTATATGCTAAGAAATTATGTCATTTTTGTTTTGTTTTCTTCTTGTGTTTGAATTTTGAGAAAAGATTAAAAACTTTTTTTAAAATATTTTATACACACATACACACACACACACACACACACACACACACACACATATATATATATATATATATATATATATATATATATATATTATGTCTAGTATTAATTTCCTTAGGATAAGGAAATGTTCCTGTAATAAAAATACTGATGTTGGTTCCAGTAGAGATGGCCTTGGTGAGCTCCCATTAGATCAGCCCTCCCCTCCAGTCCTTGCTCATGTTCTCCCTCCTTCAGTTCCTCATTTGGGCCTTGGGAGCTCAGTCCAGCGCTCCAATGTGGGTCTCTGTCTCTATCTCCATCCATCGCCAGATGAAGCTTCTATGGTGATATGCAAGATATTCATCAGTGTGGCTATAGGATAGGGCCATTTCAGGTTCCCTATCCTCAGCTGCCACATAACTAGCTGGGAATATCTCCATGGATACCTGGGAACTCCTCTAGAATCAAGTCTCTTGCCAACCCTAAAATGGCTCCCTTAATTAGCATGGGATCAAACCAAACTCTGTGTACGTGGTGGACAATGAGGGCTGACTGAGAAGCCAAGGACAATGGCACTGGGTTTTGATCCTACTGCATGAACTGGCTTTGTGGGAGCCTAGTCTGTTTAGATGTGCACCTTCCTGGACCTGGATGGAGGGGGGGGGGGGATTTTGGATTTCCCACAGGGCAGGGAACCCTGACTGCTCTTTGTACTAGAGAGGGAGGGGGGAGGGGAGGGGGGAAGGGGGAAATGGGAGGTTGGGTGGAGGCGGAAATTTTTAATAAAAAAAAATACTGATGTTGGGACTGTGCTGCATAGGAAAGGTTTCTACTTGCTGTTCTTAGTCCAAGGAAGATAATAAGAGTCCTGTTCTAACAAATATGTACCCTGTTGACTGCTAGAAAAGTTTCATAGTGTGTTCCTCTCTACTGAAGCTTTTCTGTGAAAACAGAGTTAAAACGCAATATTCTTAATGATGATTACTTCTTGGCCTATTGTGTAGACATAGATATTTAGAAGGTGGTTTTTCAGCATGACCATTTAGTAGAATTAGCAATATCAGATTCTACACTAGAGCCTGTGATATGCTAATCTGTGGGATTTGGAGCATGATTACAAATGAGGCATGAAAGTCTCATGTGGAACAAACCTCAAGTCCAGTAAAAGAAAAATATGCTGTTCTATACTCCATAATGGAAGCTTATATTTGTGGTGAACAAAATTGAATGGAGAGACCCAGAACTTTTCAACATTCTGTGAATCAATCATTGCCTCTCAGCCCTAGTTGGTACATTTTTTTTAAACTCTTGTGCCACTAATGCTCAAAGGCATATAGTAAAAGGGAAGGAGGAAGAAGGAGTGTAAAAACTGGAGTATGAGGAAAAATATTGCAAAATGGTTTCTTCTAGACAGTGTATGACTTTCACAGCCAAGGACTCACTGAAGCAGTGGCACCTGTGCTAGATTAAGTCACCTCAAGTCAAATATTTGATAGAGTAGGTGATCCCTAATCCACACCCTTAACTGAAAAGTTATTGACAATATATAGTTCTTGGGAAAAGAAAATCATTCTAATTTATGAATGTGAATGTGGTTACTAGCATGATTTCCATGTTCAGTGGATGGGCTCACATGCGTACACATATAGTTAGCACTAACTGGAATTGGTGGACTATCAAACAGAAGAACATGACTTGAAGATTTGAAGGGGAATGTTATAGTAGAGAGGAATGTGGTGAAAGTTGGAAGGCAGAAATGATGATATTCATTAACATATTTCATTATATTTATGTATGAAATTTCTTTTAAGATATATTTAGTATTTTAAATGGAAACTTGAAAAATAGCAGGTAAAATAAATTTTTGCTGTCCTCCTTATAGTTCCTTAAAAGTATAACATGGAACACAAAAATGTACAAGCAACTAAGGAGTAGTGAGACCAAAGAAAATAGTTTTCCTCAGGGAAAAACCTACTAATTTACTAATATCAAATTGTCAACCCTGGAAACAAACATGCAAGTAACTATGCAGTAAGTATGTAGACTAAGCAGGTTATATTTAGGAATATCTATGTATATACACATAGATCTATATGTATATACCAAGTAATGAATAAAGATGTTATGTATTTATTTTATTTAATAAACATTTATGTCTTTTTTTTTTTTTTTTAGTTTTTCGAGACAGGGTTTCTCTGTGGCTTTGGGAGCCTGTCTTGGAACTAGCTCTGTAGACCAGGCTGGTCTCGAACTCACAGAGATCTGCCTGCCTCTGCCTCCCCAGTGCTGGGATTAAAGGCGTGCACCACCATCGCCCGGCTTAAACATTTATGTCTTATTAAAGAGAGCAAGAAGGAGTATATGGGAGGTAATTTATTAACCCTCATGCTTCTATCCTCATAGAAGTAGTTTTCATGCCCTCTAAAGGAAACAACCCTTTGAAACAGATGGAGACTACTACAGGAAATCATAAACAATCAAAATTTATAGTAGTAGAGCCAAGTACTAATAGATACATCTCCAAGGTACAACATACCTATTGCTCACAGAACTGAAGAAGAGAGGGACACTGGTTATAAAAGCAAGGATATATGAGAGTTTGTTGTGAGATATGTTTCTGAGTAATATTAGGATTTACACCTATAAAGTCTCACCATGATGACTGTCCAATGTGGTTGCCCAAAGACAACACAAATGGACATGCCAAAATTGTTTAAGAAAAACCTCCAGGGCCTCAAAGATCTATAGGCAACTAAGGAAAGCTGGGAGCAGGAGAGGTTGTTTTTTCAAGGAAGAATACACAAATTGTATATTTTTGCTTTTATATATCTATACACATTGTATATTATACAATTATTAAAATGTATGAGTATGTTAATATCTCTTAAATTATTTGTATATTAAATATTGTTAATGAACTATAGATGGATCAAGATAGAGACAGAGACCCAAATTGGAGCACCGGACTAAGCTCTTAGACCCAAATGAGGAGCAGAAAGAGGGAGAACATGAGCAAAGATGTCAGGTCCACGAGGGGCACCCACCCGCTGTGACAGTGGATCTGATCCATTAGGAGCTCATCAAGGCCAGCAGGACTGGGACTGAATAAGCATGGGATGAAACCGGACTCCCTGAACATGGAAGATAATGAAGGCTGATGAGAAGCCAAGGACAATGGCACTAGGTTTCAATCCTAATACATGAACTGGCTGTGTGGGAGCCTAGCCTGTTTGGATGCTCACCTTCCTGGTCCAGGATAGAAGTGGGAGAACCTTGGACTTCCCGCAGGGCAGGGAACCTGGACTGCTCATCATTCTCGAGAAGGAGGGAAATAGAGTGGGGGAGAAGGGGAGATGGGTAAGGGAGTGGGGGGAGGGGGAGATGTGTGGGAGGAGGGGGAGGGAAATGGGGAGAGGGCGGTAATTTTTCAAAAAAATAAATAAAAAAAATTTTTAAACACAAAAAATAAAAAAAATAATGTATGAGTATGTTAATATCTCTTAAATTATTTGTATATTAAAATTGTTAATGAACTATAGAGAGATATATTAACATATATAAATTTATATCTTATATTATTTATAATTTATATTTATAAATATAAAACATTAACATATTTGAATTTATATCTTATATATTTGAATATGTTAATATATTTAATTTTTGTATATAGAAATATATTTATTTATAATAAATATATAGGCATACAATAACAATCAGGAAAAAAAAGAGACCATGAATCACAAAGAGAACAGGGAAACATACATTTAAGGATTTAGAGGGATAAAAGGGAATAGAGGAATATAATTATAATCTCAAAAATAAAATAAAATAAAGTCCTTCTAAATATAACAAAGGGGCATGCAATACACTTATTCTTGGGAGGAGAGTCATGTGGTGTGTATAATAGATGCCTTTTTTTTTTTTTTTCATTCAAATATGCTTTATTAATTTTAAAGGTAAAATAACAGTTACACATACCCCAGGATAGTTGCTACATTGCAAATAATTTTTTTTTTTTTAGGGAGACTTTTTAGTTCACATTTGTAACTTACAATCCATCTCTTTTGGAGATGACAAGGCAACAGGATGTTAAAACAACTAGTCAGGTCCTAGACACAGTCAAGGGAGACAGGAATAAATAAAAACATACATGGTCTTTAGCTTGCATTCTCTAATCTTACATAGAACAATAAGCAACACCAGGGAATGGAACCACCCACTTTCATTTTGGGTCTCCTCAAATCAATTAAGTCAATGATGTTGAAGGAGGCCCCTTGTTTGTCCTGGTCTCCCAGAACCGAAATAACAACACAGAAACTGTATTAATTAAATCACTGTTTGGTTCATTAGATCTAACTTCTTATTGGCTAATTCTTACATATTGATTTAGCCTATATCTATTTTTTTTTTGTCAAAGCCTCCATTTATTAGGGACAGGGTAACAACTTATATACCCCCTGAATGAGGGCTTGGGGAGCAGGGCACAGGAGCATGGAATCTGGCCGCGTGGTCCCAGTCACGTAACCTACATCCGGTCAGGTAGGCCAAGAAGTCAGGAGTTGCCACACCTAGTTCCCTGGATAGCTGGAATTTAAGGCAGTTCCGCTATGAGATTAGGTTCGTTAGCAATTAGCGAATAGCTAATTGGGTGTGCGGCAGGTTTTGCCAATATAACTATTCTTAACATAATTATGGGTTTGGGGTTCCCTGCAGGCTCCCCAAGAGATGGTTTCTGTAACAATCTTTAGGGGGGGAAACGGCTCCCAACATATTCCTCCTTTCTTATATAAAGGCAAGTAGTTATAGGTGGAGGGCACCAAGACAGAGTCAACCATGGTGTCAGATCTAAGGGAGAAGGGACTGGGACAAGGAGAGACCCTCCTCTCGACTGGTGAAGCAATTTACCTCTCCTGGGAACAGAGGGGTGCCTTATGAGTAGCATTAGTTTCTTGGAGCTTCTCAAATAAAAGGTATCTAGTAGGATTAAAGTAAGCAGATCACAGGGCACCTTGTCTTAGGCTATGTGGAGAGCGCCCTCGTACCTAAAAACCATGCCATGTTGAGCCGGCCTGTACGGCCTCTGTATGGTTTGAAATTTAGGTGAGGATCCACACTAACTCCCGTCATTGGGCCCCTGTATCTATCATTAATGAAAAATCTGTGAGGTGCTCCTTAAACAAAAGATATGATATAATTTTGGCACCAATAACTCCATCTCCAGACAAGAAGAAAGGGGCACCTTCCAAACCCAGTATTCACCTTTTAGTCTGGCCCATGGTATGTCCTCCTTCCTAAATGCCTACTCCACAAAAAGTTACGTGTGCTTGCCTGCCATCAATTAGGGAGGTGAAAAAGGGATCAAAATCTAAAATTCTTAACATATGCATTAAACCCAAACACTTTACAGCATGTGTCAAACCTTTCCCAACATCTATAAGCAGTTACAAATATCATTAGATCAATTTCAGTAAAAGTACAATGACATACATTGTTGTCAAATACCACCATTTCCAGACTCTGAGCAACAGTCTCAGGAACCCCAATCTTTCCCCTTCTTAAGTGAAGAGGTTAGTATTTTAATTAAAATGAGTTCTGTGTCCCAGAGATTAAAACAGTCTGATGTCCAGTCTGCATCTCAGCTCCAAAGCAGACCAGAGTTCAAGCTGCAGAAGCAGTTTAGCACTTGTGCTTCAGGGCCGGTGGGATTCCTGGGTGAGGTGAACTGGATTCAGCTATCTGAAGCACATCCAGGCATTATCTCAGCCGGGTCTCCCTGGACTCAGGAGGCAGAATTGACACCCTGTAGAGTGGAGCAGCAGATTCTGTTATCAGGGACTCCTCTCCTTGGGGGCAGGAAAAGCCAGACTAAGGACCTCTCTGCAATCGCCTCAGGAACTCCTCTGTGTCTGCAGCGCAGCCTCGACATCAGGCCCAGCTTTTATTTTCTTTCTGTGAAAAAAGCATAAACATATCCTCGACCCCAAATATATATAGGTCGGGTTTTTTTCATAATGCATTGCAAGGGCTTTTCCACCTTGCCCTAGCAAAGGTCAGCTTGGTGTTATCATGTCAGATCCGTTTGCATCTGGATCTACTTGCAAGTTTCATAAGCTGCTTACAAGGAGCCTTATTATGCTCCATAATATTTTTTTTATTATTATTATTAGCCATATATGCAGTTCCTCCATTGGAAGAGCCATTTGTAAAATTTAGCATAAAATCCTTTAAGGGATTTTTTTTGCTATAACATTAGCAAAATACAGTTGTGTGAATTGTAGCAATAATCATCTGGGGATCAAGCCATTTTTTAGCTTTTATCCTGCCCTTTTGTACCAGACAGGCTACTGGTTTAAATTAAGAGTTTAATATCTTAATTGGCAAAACTTGAGAAGATTTTGCCATAAACAGCATTTTTTTATAAAAATGTTGTAGAATAAGTTTTATATTTAATATGCACACTTGCCATAGCTGCATTATAATTAATATACTGTATTTGTTGATTATTGTATACTTTACCTGTTGATTTATATTTTACCTGTTTGAGTACCTGTTAGGCAGCTTTAAGCTCTCTCTATTGGAAACTGTTTTTTTTTATTTTATATTTTTTTTCTATTCTAAGATGGCTCCCTTAATTAAGATGTGTGCTTCTCTGCTCCCCTAACCAACCTTCCTTTATCCCAAACATCCCGTTTCCCCAGGTTCCCCCCATCCTCCCCTTCTCACATTTCTCTCCCCTTCTCCCCTCACCCCCCTCCAACCACACCCCCAAGATCCCAAATTTTTGCCCGGCAATCTGGTCTACTTCCCATAACAAGGAGGATAGCTATATGTTTTTCTTTCGGTTCACCTTCTTATTTAGTTTCTTTAGGATATCAAATTATAGACTCACTGACCTTTATTTATCTCTAGAAACCAATTATGAGTGAGTACATCCCATGTTCATCCTTTTGGGTCTGGGTTACCTCACTCAGGATAGTGTTTTCTATTTCCATCCATTTGCATGCAAAATTCGCGAAGTCATTGTTTTTTACCGCTGAGTAGTATTCTAATGTATATATATTCCATACTTTCTTCATCCATTCTTCCATTGAAGGGCATCTAGGTTGTTTCCAGGTTACGGCTATTACAAATAATGCTGCTATGAACATAGTTGAACAAATGTCCTTGTCATATGATCGGGCATCTCGTGGGTATATTCCCAAGAGTGGCATTGCTGGGTCCATGGGTAGGTTGATCCCAAATTTCCTGAGAAAGCGCCACACTGCTTTCCAAAGTGGTTGCACAAGTTTGCATTCCCACCAGCAATGGATGAGGGTACCCCTTTCTCCACAGCCTCTCCAGCAAAGGCTATCATTAGTGTTTTTGATTTTAGCCATTCTGACAGGTGTAAGGTGATATCTCAATGTTGTTTTGATTTGCATTTCCCTGATCGCTAAGGAGGCTGAGCATGACCTTAAGTGCCTTTTGGCCATTTGAACTTCTTCTGTTGAGAATTCTCTCTTCAGATCAGTGCCCCATTTTTTAATTGGGTTAATTAGCATTTTAAAGTCTAGTTTCTTGAGTTCTTTATATATTTTGGAGATCAGACCTTTGTCTGTTGCGGGGTTGGTGAAGATCTTCTCCCAGTCAGTGGGTTCCCTTTTTGTCTTAGTGACAGTGTCTTTTGCTTTACAGAAGCTTCTCAGTTTCAGTAGGTCCCATTTATTCAATGTTGCCCTTAATGACTGTGCTGCTGGGGTTATACCTAGGAAGCGATCGCCTGTGCCCCTCTCTTGTAGGGTACTTCCCACTTTCTCTTCTATCAGGTTCAGTGTGTTCAGATTGATATTGAGGTCTTTGATCCATTTGGACTTGAGTTTTGTGCATGGTGATAGATATGGGTCAATTTTCTTTCTTCTACAGGTTGACATCCAGTTGTGCCAGCACCATTTGTTGAAGATGCTTTCTTTCTTCCATTGTATACTTTTAGCACCTTTATCGAAAATGAGGTGTTCATAGGTTTGTGGGTTAAGATCCGGGTCTTCTACACGATTCCATTGGTCAACTTCTCTATTTTTATGCCAATACCACACTGTTTTCATTACTGTAGCTCTATAGTAGAGTTTAAAGTCAGGGATGGTAATGCCTCCAGAAGTACCTTTATTGTACAAGATTGTTTTGGCTATCCTGGGTTTTTTGTTATTCCATATAAAGTTGATTATTGTCCTTTCAAGATCAGTGAAGAATTTTAATGGGATCTTGATGGGGATTGCATTGAATCTATAAATTGCCTTTGGTAGGATTGCCATTTTTACTATGTTGATCCTCCCAATCCAAGAGCAAGGGAGATCCTTCCATTTTCTGGTATCCTCTTCAATTTCTTTCTTCAATGCCTTAAAGTTCTTGTCAAATAGATCCTTCACTTCTTTGGTTAGAGTTACCCCTAGATATTTTATGCTGTTTGTGGCTATCGTGAAAGGTGATGCTTCTCTGATTTCCCTCTCTGCTTCCATATCCTTTGTGTATAGGAGGGCGACTGATTTTTTGGAGTTGATCTTGTATCCGGCCACATTACTAAAGGCGTTTATCAGCTGTAGGAGTTCTTTGGTGGAGTTTTTGGGGTCGCTTATGTAGACTATCATATCATCTGCAAATAACGAAAGTTTAACTTCTTCCTTTCCAATTCGAATCCCCTTGATCCCCTTATGTTGTCTTATTGCTATTGCTAAAACTTCAAGCACTATATTGAAGAGGTATGGAGAGAGTGGACAGCCTTGTCGTGTTCCTGATTTAAGTGGAATGGCTTTGAGTTTCTCTCCGTTTAATTTGATGTTAGCTGTCGGTTTGCTGTAAATAGCTTTTATTATATTTAAGTATGACCCTTGTATCCCTAATCTCTCCAAGACTTTTATCATAAAGGGATGTTGAATTTTGTCAAAAGCTTTTTCAGCATCTAAGGAAATGATCATATGGTTTTTTTCTTTCAGTTTATTTATATGATGGATTACATTGATAGATTTTCGTATGTTGAACCAGCCTTGCATCTCTGGTATGAAGCCTACTTGATCATAATGGATAATGTTTCTAATGTATTCTTGGATACGGTTCGCCAGTATTTTGTTGAGGATTTTTTGCGTCGATGTTCATGAGTGAGATTGGCCTGTAATTCTCTTTCTTGGTTGAGTCTTTGTGTGGTTTTGGTATCAGAGTGATGGTAGCTTCATAAAAGGAATTTGGCAATGACTCTTCTGTTTCTATATTGTGAAATACCTTAAGGAGTATAGGTATTAGGTCTTCTTGGAAATTCTGGTAGAATTCCGCATTGAAACCGTCTGGTCCTGGGCTTTTTTTGGTGGGGAGGTTTTTGATAACAGCTTCTAATTCTTCGCGACTGACAGGTCTATTTAGATTGCTCACCTGGTCCTGATTTAACTTTGGTATATGGTATTTATCTAAAAAAGTGTCCATTTCTTTTACATTTTCCAGTTTTGTGGCATACAGGCTTTTGTAGTAAGATCTAATGATTCTCTGAATTTCCTCTATGTCTGTGGTTATGTCCCCCTTTTCATTTCTGATCTTATTAATTTGCAGATTCTCTCTCTGCCGTTTGATTAGTTTGGATAGGGGTTTATCAATTTTGTTGATTTTCTCCAGGAACCAGCTTTTTGTTTCATTGATTCTTTGGATTGTTTTCTGTGTTTCTATTTTGTTGATTTCAGCCCTCAGTTTGACTATTTCCAGTCTTCTACTCCTCCTAGGTGAGTCTGCTTCTTTTTTTCTAGAGCTTTCAGGTGGGCTGTTAAGTCTCCAATGTATGCTTTCTCTGTTTTCTTTAAGTGGGCACTAAGGGCTATGAACTTTCCCCTTAGGACTGCTTTCAAAGTGTCCCATAAGTTTGAGTATGTTGATTCTTTATTTTCATTGAATTCAAGGAAGACTTTAATTTCTTTCTTTATTTCTTCTTTAATCCAGGTGTGGGTCAATAGTTGACTATTCAGTTTCCATGAGTTTGCAGGCTTTCTGGGGGTAGCATTGTTGTTGAATTCTAACTTTAGTCCGTGGTGATCTGATAAGACACAGGTGGTTATGGATATTTTTTTGTAACTGTGGAAGTTTGCTTTGTTACCGAGGATGTGGTCAATTTTCGAGAAGGTTCCATGAGCTGCAGAGAAGAAGGTATATTCTTTCCTATTTGGGTGGAATGTTCTATAGATGTCTGTTAAGTCCATTTGATTCAATACCTCCATTAATTCTCTTATTTCTCTGTTAGGTTTCTGTCTGATTGACCTGTCCATTGGTGAAAGAGGAGTGTTGAGATCTCCTACTATTAGTGTGTGCGGTTTGATGGCGTCTTTGAGTTTTAGTAATGTTTCTTTTACATATGTGGGTGCTTTTATATTAGGGGGCATAGATATTCAGGATTGAGACCTCATCCTGATCAATTGTTCCTGTTATGAGTATAAAATATCCCTCTCCATCTCTTCTGATTGATTTAAGTTTGAAGTCAACTTTGTTAGAAATTAGTATGGCCACACCTGCTTGTTTCTTAGGTCCATTTGCTTGATAAACCTTTTCCCATCCCTTTACTCTAAGTAGGTGCCTATCTTTGTGGTTGAGGTGTGTTTCTTGTAAACAGCAGAATGTTGGATCCTGTTTGCGTATCCAATCTCTTAGCCTGTGTCTTTTTATAGGTGAGTTGAGTCCATTGACATTAAGGGATATTAATGACCAGTGGTTGCTAACTCTGGTCACTTTTTAGTCATAGGGTTTGTGTGTTTGCTTTCTTTAGTTGCGCTGGTAAAGGGTGTCTAGAAGTTTGAGTTATTGTGGTCATTGTTGGTCTCCTTGGTTTGTGATTTTCCTTCTATTACTTTCTGTAAGGCTGGATTTGTGGCTACGTATTGTTTAAATTTGTTTTTATCCTGGAAAATTTTGTTTTCTCCATTTATAGTGAACGAAAGCTTGGCTGGGTATAGTAGTCTGGGCTTGCATCCATGTTCTCTTAGCTTCTGCAGTACATCTATCCAGGACCTTCTGGCTTTCATGGTTTCCATAGAGTAGTCAGGAGTAAGTCTGATAGGTTTACCTTTATAAGTAACTTGACCTTTTTCCTTTGCAGCTCTTAATATTCTTTCTTTATTCTGGATGTTTTGTGTTCTGATTATTATGTGGCGAGGAGATGTTTTTTTCTGGTCCAGTCTATTCGGTGTTCTGTATGCTTCTTGAACCTTCAAAGGAATATCTTTCTTTAGGCTGGGAAAGTTTTCTTCTATAATTTTATTAAATATATTTTCTGAACCATTGAGCTGTACTTCTTCTCCTTCTTGTATCCCAATTATTCTTAGGTTTGGTCTTTTTATTGTGTCCCATATTTCCTGAATGTTTTGTGATGAGAATTTGTTGGTTTTGCTGTTTTCTTTGATCAGTGTGTTAATTTTCTCTATGGTATCTTCAGTGTCTGACATTCTTTATCTTCAGTGTCTGACATTCTTTCTTCTAACTCTTGTAATCTGTTGGTAGTACTTGTCTCTGTAGTTCCTGTTCGTTTACCCAGATTTTCCATCTCCAACCTTCCCTCGGTTTGTGTTTTCTTCATTACTTCCATTTCATTCTTCAGGTCTTGAACCATTTCCCTTACCTGTTTGATTGCATTTTCTTGTTTCTCTTGGTTTTCTTGGGTATCTTTGAGCGATTTATTCATTTCCTCTACCTTTTTGTTTGTAATCTCTAATTGTTTATGGCAGTTTTTCACCTCCTGTTTAAGGTCTTCTATTATTTTCAAAAAATTCACTTTTGGGTCGATTTCTTCTACTTCTTCTGGAGTAGGGTGTACAATTCTTCTTATTTCGGGATCCCTGGGTTCTGGTGATGTCATGTTGCCTTTCAGGTTGTTGGAGGAATTCTTGCATTGGCGCCTTCCCATCTCCTCTTTCAAATGAAGCCAAGAGAGGCCTGGTGTCTTGGTCCTGTCTTTGCTGTGCCTGTGTCTCTGGGTGTATCTCTTCAGTGTAGAAGCAGGGACCGTCCCCAGCGATGGCCCTCCTGGCACCCGGATCTGATCTCCCTGCTGCCTGGGCGTCCCGCGAACAAAGGGCCGGCCCCGCTTGGTGCAGGCTGGCCACCTAGACAAAGGAGCCACCACCCTCCCGAATGTCCTCCCAATTCGGACCCTGTCCCAGCGCCCAAACAGGCTGAGCTGGGAGCTGTTGTGTGGTTCAAAGAGGGGAGGGGGGTCAGAGGTAGTGGGGGAGGGCCTTGGGTGCAAGCTGTGTGGGACAGGAATGGAGAAGAGGTGTCAAGGAGTACAGCCCCCGCAGACTGACCAGGAAGTGCAGGAGGGGTGGGGGAACGTCTGAGCTCCCTGTCCCGGGCTGCCGCCGCAGCCAGAAACTCACTCACCCCAGCGATGGCCCTCCTGGCACCCGGATCCGATCTCCCGGCTGCCTGGGTGTCCCGCAAACAAAGGGCCGGACCCGCTTGGTGCAGGCAGGCCACCTAGACAAAAAAAGCAATAGATGCCTTCTTTAAACTGCTACAAAGCTATTGTGAAATTTTTAATTTTAGTTGAGCTAAAATGTTCCTTATTTACAAATTCATATTGTGGGTTTGACATATCCCCAGAGAAATAATGTAAAAAATTCTATAGCATGCTGAATTATTTTGATTATCTGAGTCAGTTAAATTAATAGTGTTAATAATTTCTCAGTTTTAATTTCATTTGGGGGTTAGAAATTTCTTTGAGTTTGTGGTCCACAAAATCTTAAAGGGGGGGGATGTTCCTTTCTCAGTCTCTTAGTCTCTTCAAGGGCTAAAATCATAATAGCACAGCATCGGGTCTAGCTCATTTTCCTCTTCTGTAGTATGACTTCTGTTAACTTTAGAATTATACAAATAAACTCTCATTGTAATTCTACCAGACAGTTCTGCTTTGGAAATTAAAAGGTGGATTCTGATATTAATTAGCATTTATCTTTCACTGGGGAATTCAAAGCAACACTTAAGCACCAGAGCTAAGACGATAGCTTTGGTGTCGACTCTTTAATTCTGTCTTTGTAAACTGAAGAGTATTTTCCTTCATATTAGCTGTATTTGTCTTATCTTTAAAAGTCACTGTGTTCTCTGCAAACAGACAAATAAAGAGTGTTTTAAACTTTTATTTTCAGGGTAGGTTATTTTCTACTTTAAGTAGGAGCTGACCCCATTTCTGTCACTCAGGGAAATTATAATACTTCTCTAAAGCATCAGAAAAATTCCACTTGTGGGGGCCATGGAAGAAATCTTACAATTGCTATTCCTATCATTGTGACCACCAATTTTCATATCTTCATATTTTCATCAGTAATAATACTAACATTATATTGAATATTTAAGAGATTATATCCTAAGTTTTAGGCCTGTTATTTCATATTATTTTACAAGACGTCTGTGTTGCTAATATAAATCAGAACACAACTTGAAGAATTTGTATCTTTCGCTAAAAGTCACAGATTCAAATAAGAGAATAACCTAGTCATATATACCCTGCCCTTAACACCTATGACTTATGATTCAATATTATCATGGCAAAGAAGTGAAATCTGAAGTGACTATTCTTTTTTTTGTAATATTTAATAATAAAGTCATAGCTTCTAATTATATTTTATTGGTAATGTTTAATTATGCATTGATGATATAACATTTTTTCCATTTCTTTATGACATACTATTCTATTTTTTTAATATACTCCCTGTTTATTCATTTATTTGATCAACTAGGTTGTTTTGAAGGCTCCATTGTCAGAACAGTGTATGCTCACTTAGCCAGTTCCACATCTGGATATTTATCATTACAGTTCCTCAAAATTTATTCATCTAGTGCTTAATAGTGTGAGCTAATTTTTCTTCATGAATTTCAATATATCCTGATAGCTGAAAGCATGATAGAGAACAAGGATATCTGTGATTGACACAGACATCTGATTTGATTCATATGTGAGTATATCCTTATATTCATAATCTTGAAATTACAGTTTCACAGAAGGGCACAATCTTAAATGTCCTTAATTTTTATTTTACAAGATCACTTACTATTGAAACCATCATTGCTTTTGTTAGCTATTTATTTGGATTCCTGATTGTTTGTTTTGAAGCAATTAAGAATGTGAGGAAAAATTATAAGAACAGGTCATTTCCATATTTAGCGGGACATATTTTCAACATAATTCCCTACCACCTCTGAATATTTAAGAATCCAGATTTACTTACAAAGTTATGAAACCATGGCACATCTATGAAAGTCAGTTCATTATAATTACACAAGAGGCAGATTTTATTTTCTCACAGTGAAATATCTGCATCTCAAATTTTCTACTTCATGGCCTCTTACTAAATATTTTCCATACTTTTCATAGCAAATATCTGAGTTTGGTTTAGGGAAGGGAAGGCAAAAAGGATTTGATATTCTGTTCTTGAAGCTAAATAGCTTTGTTACTTTTCAGAATAAGATTTAAACAGTGATAGAAATGCTGTCTTCTTCTCATAGAACAGCCAATATTGAAACATAATAGCCTTGCTGTGACACAATTCATGTTTTTCAAGTCTGCAGGCAATGGGAAATACTAGACACATAGTTAGAAAGGTTTTGGATCATTCAGTGTCTCAGACATCAAACTTTTTCTATGGAAGTCTTCACCTATTATAGAAGAGAAATGACCATTTCCTCTGAGTTCTATCTATCTTAATCATTGGGATCCAAAAAAAAAATCATCATTATGGTGGCATTTCTGTAAATTTGGGATTCTTTCACATGTAGAGATGTAATAAGCTAGTTATTAAAAAAAACTCATTCAAGTTATGCCATTATCCCTTTTATCCTAAAACCCCCAAATAATAATCTTTCATAGATTTTCCAATAAGGGAATAAGTTTAAGATTCATCACTTTATTCTCTGATATTCTTCAGTCTTACATCCTTTCAGTCTTCATTTTATGACTTTGATACTTTTGGAAGATGAAAGGCTAGTTAGTTTGCAATGAACCCTTGATTGAGTATTGCCTGAGATTTTCTTACCACTGAATTCACATCACATATTACTGTTTAGGACACAAGAATGAAAATGACATGCCTACATCATCTTAGACACAGAGTCAATGTTCTGTTACATGTCATATTGTGGATATCAAACCAAAACAAACTATACAGATATCCTATTTTTTATGAAAAATTTTTACATGTTTAGAACTAATTTTATTATTTTATTCTATGATATGTTCCTTTATTTAATGATTTATTTGATGCCCTTATTATCCAGATCTCATCAGCATACTCTCTATAAGCTGGGTTTTGTATCTTTTTTTATATCACTCCAATATTCTTTAATAGAGTGTTGTTTTTTTTTTTACTTTTCTGCCATAATAAAATTGTATAAATGTTCTTATTCTAGAGAGAACAATTACTTTAACAATTTTTAGTGCCCTGTTGATGTGGGTCAATTATCTATATGCTGTTAATTATATTTTAAATAAATGCTGATTTATTTAAGGTGGGACATCAGGAAGTAGAGGTGGGTCAATGAGAACTGAAGGATTTTGGGAGGAAGGAAGTTCCTTCTGCAGTTGTGACCCTGCGACAGAAAAAGCAAGATGTGACTGCCTCACTGAAAAAGGTACCAAGCCATGTGGCTAACATATACTAGAATAACACCCTGTATAGAGAAATGGTGTCTCAAAAAGTTCACCTGCTTATCAAGAATGTCTGTACCACCTGCTTGTCAGCATGCTTTCCATTTCCAGGTAATGCTTCTTTAGAGCCTTTAATCTCGAAATTACCTTGTACCAGTGTTAAATATATGTTCCCATGTGTGTGAGCTTTTATCTGTATAACTGTATCATTGTTAAGTGAATATATTCAATATTTCATTTAATTGCTGGTGTTGGAATCTAACATTTATTAGCTATAGGACATATATCAATCACATGAGAATTGCATGTTATGCCTTTTAATATCTTTTAGATGTTATATTATTAAAACACACTCCCTTTTACTCACAATCAATGATAACTATAATAAGCCCTATGGTTTAAGTATCTCCTATGGAGTCCTGAAGATCAGGTTAAAAAATGATTTCTGATATCCAATGTTGTGGCTGTTATTAGGTACTCTTTGACTCTTGGAGAAGACACCAGCAGCTCAGATGAGGAAAAATTAGTGTGTGTGTGTGTGTGTGTGTGTGTGTGTGTGTGTGTGTGTAATAACATTTATCACAGTTTTTGATTTGGATTTTTTTGGTAAATAATTAATAGTATACATGCTTATTCCTTATACAGCCATTCTATTTATTATAGTTCCTTCTTTCAGCCTTTTGTATTTGCCTCTATATCAGATTCCTCATATCCTGAAATTCTCTGTTGACCACCTCCCATTTTTTGTGTGTAAATCAATTCAAGATTTATATTCAATAGATATCTGAGTTCTTTGAAGCCCATGCTGTTATTCCTGAAAGTATTTTGGAAACCAAAGAAAGTTTAGCACATGTCTAACACCAACATTCCCTTGAAAATATTTTTTCATTATTTTCAAAAGCGAATATTAAACTAACTTATCATTCAGTTTCCCTAAAATGGCATAAATATACATGTACATTTATATTAATACATGCACAAATATATATATACAAATATTTAGTTTCACACAGAGGCAAGGGTTGAAACATATGCCCTAGATACAGAATGGCATATGTCATCTGAAGATACTCATTTGTGTTTATTTAATTATTTCAATTTTATTTTACATTCCAACCATAGTTTCGCTCCCAGTCTCCTTCCCTTTCTTTCCAGTCCACCCCTGTCCTTTCCTTCCAATGAGTAAGGACTCCTGTGGGGAGTCAACAAAGTCTGGCACATTAAGTTGGGGCAGGGACAAGCATTGCGTAAATTTGCCACACTTTTTTTTTAATCCATTCTTCAGTTGAGAGGCATCTAGGTTGTTTATATATTCTGGATATTACAAAACGGTGCTATCAACATAGTTAAGCAAGTATCCTTTTGATATTATTGAGTACTCTTTGGGTATATGCCCAAGAGTATTATCACCAAGTCTTGAGGTTGATTGATTTAAATTTTTCTAAGAAACTGCCACACTGATTTCCAAAGTAGCTCTACAAGTATTCCCCAGCAATGGAGAAGTATTCCTCTGTCTCCACATTCTCTTTAATGTAAACTGTCTTCAGTGTTTTTGATCTTAGCCACTGTGACAGGTATAACATGTTATCTCAGAATCATTTCGATTTGCATTTCACTGATAATCAAGGATGTTGAACAATTTCTTAAATATCTTTTGGTCATTTGAGATTCTACTGCTGAGAATTCCCTGTTTAGCTCTGTATCCCATTTTTTAATTGGGAGATACTTGTTTAATTTTTATAAGAGCACATAAAGAAAAGCATAAATGTTCACTAACAATATATTCCATCAGAAATTGAACCCATAAAGATGTTTGGTGATTTTTCAAGTTCATGAAGATAGTAATTGTTATGATTTATGGTGGTGAGATCATGATAGGTTCCCCTGCTGATGTGGGGACCACGGTAGGTAGGAGACAAACAGATATGCCATGCAAAGGGAGCTTGGATATAGAATTTATTTAGTGGGCATTGGGAAGGATATAACAGAAAGGAATTATGGAGGAGAAAAGAGAGGGAAAAGGGGGCAAGGGAAGGGGGAAGGGAGAGGCAGAGGCTGCCTCTTCAGAAGAAGGATAAACAGAAAGAAACAGATGGAAAGAAGGCTAGAGATCCACTTACATAGACAGGAAGGGGGAGATTGGTGGAGGGTAGAGCTTGTCTCTTAAAGGGTCAGGGTACCCAGGTGACTGGGAAGGTCAACAGAATTATAACAATAATGCCATAGGTTTGAAATGATGTTAGATTGATAGTGGAGGTTTGATTACAAATAGGACTTTAATTTCTTCAAAATTTTAGGCATTCTGTTACTACATATCTTTACTATGTTAGCAAAATTTTCTTTTAACCATTTTCATTGACCTTATATGTCATATTCTCTTATGCTCTATGTGACTAAGGCTTTCTTTTTTTTTCAGGTTTGAAACCAAATAAAATTTATTGCTTCAATATCCCTCTGAGACTCCTAACAAATTTCTTCTGTTCTGAACCAGTGGAGAATAACAGCACACAGTAGCATCCCTCTGTGTCAGAGACTATCCTTACTTACTCATTCTGCTGTCTGCTGTAGAGATCCTCTATCCAGTGTCTCATTGCAATGCCAAACACTTAACAGGCAATAGAGTAACAGTCAATGAACTTCACACTTTCTTATTCAGCCAGGATTTTTGAAGGTAATAAAGTGTTTCTATTGTACCTTAGCAATGAACTACAGTTTATTTCAATACAATGAAACAGATAGCTCTGCCAAAACATAAGCCTGCTTTGAGGCCTTGCCTGGCTTATGCCAACATTCTTGTCCTGTCCCCTCCTTATTATTTCATGACCCTTCCCAGTTGTGGAAATTAGTGGTATCTCTAAATTCTGCGTTAGATTAACAAAGCTTTTTCTATTATATGAGCAAAGTTTTTTTTCTTTAACATCCTATATAGGACAGACTTTTCAAGTTGATTACATGTGGTTTAATTTTTTCATTCAATATATTTTTAACACATTAGCCATCAGTTTTCTTGTTAAATTTCATTGAATTGAATATTAATTTTGTCCAAAGTGGGTAAAGATTAGACATTACTTTTATTGTTTCACTCAGACATGGCTGGCACAGAAATACCTTTACAAAATAGTCTATGTTGGTTTGAAAGAATATGTCCCCCACAGTCTCTGGCATTAGAGTATTTGATCCACAATTGGTAGCATTTTTTAGGAGTGTTTTCTTTGTTTTCAGGAAACTTATTGAAAAATTTTGAATCTATGTCCATCAAAGACACTAAGGACCACTGGGGGATACATATAAATTAACCGACACAGTTCATTCTGCAGTGATTCCTATCTTACCACAAGATCTGTGCCTCAGTTTCTTTCAGTGACATTTTTGTACCTTCAAAAGCAGGACATGGTACTCCTCTTATATTTTCAAGTTTCTGTAACCAGGGCACCTTTGGTCATACTTGTGTCTGCTTTTTGGTGCTGACCTTGGAGAAATACAGTTCCGTTTTCACATTGGTATACAAAATTGTCCAATCCTATTGTGCAGAACAATCAAAGCTAATTTTTCAGCCTCAACTGGAATACTTCATTGTCCAAACAATGAACAGAAGTTGTGTTATCTCAAGTATGTTGATATCTTTGACAACCACCATTGTTTCTTCAGTTCTCTCAAGCTCAGCACACATTTATTATTAGCCAAAATACTGTCAAATAGCCCATTACTCTTCTCTATTGTTTCAATAATGATCAGGAGGTTTCATTTCAATGGTGCTGATTCCTTTGGCAATCAGATTTTCTTCTCAACACTAGCATCACCAGCACACTGATTCAAAGGCAAAAAATTACTTGGAAAACCCTGAGTCTAGTTACTAGCAAAGTCCTTGATTTCCTGTGAATTATGATCTGGTCTTTCACTATCATGTTACTCTCAGAATTTCTATCTTTCAAACTCCCACAAAACACCCCATCAAAATCTGCCTCCAGCACTCTCTGGTTTTGGCAGCCCAGTTTTCCAAATGCTTTCATGTTCCTTCTACTGAATGGTCCACAGCATAAAGTAATGGCCATATCCATCAGAGACACTATCTCACTTCACTTGATACAAATTACTGGTAGATTTTCACTTTGTTTGCTCTGATCAAATACCAACAGAAAGTAGAAAGGGTTTATTTGGCTCATAATTCTAAGCAATAGTCTATTATTGTAGGAAACTAAAGGCAAAAAAACTCATATATCACCAAGTCAAGGCTTTGGTGGATAGATACACAGATCCTCACCTGCTCACTCACTTCCATTATTCTTATCCAGTACAAGGCTAAGCTCATACAATGTTTCTGCCAATATATATAGATAGGTCTTCCCTCCTCAATTAAGCATTCATATACTATACTACATATGTATTAACAGGCCAAGTTTTTCTACATGATTCCTCTTTTGAGGTTATTGATCCAGGTTGTGTCAACTTGACAAATATCTTCCCATCAAAGTTATCCATCTAGATACTTATATTACCTTTCTTGAAGACCTGCTCAGGAATAGAAAACACCCACCCATGACTAAGTATGTGAGTTCTAACTTCAAAAGTTAATGTAATACATAACTCATTCAAAATGAACAATTATTATGTTGTACTCTTCAAAGCAGTAACTTGATTCAAGTTTGTTTGGAGCACTCCCTGTCCATAGAGACTGGAGTATACTTGGGGATTTATGTAAGAACTTTCCTTAAAATATGATACATTAATAATAAACTGGTTCTTCTGCATTCTTCTTTAGCTTATTAAAAAAACTTGTCAGAGATTCAAAGTCAGAAAGTAGAAAAAAATTTCAGGAACTATTTGTAGTTAAAACAAATAAATCACATTATAAGTTCTTGACAAATATTTCTGTGCTAAATAAAAATATACACACATATATGCCTATATGTATACTTAATAAAAGCTTAGAAATACTTCTCATAAACTGACTTTTCAACAATGAATTCTCAGCCTTGATTTCTTTCTTCACTTACTATAATTACTTCCAATACTTTTAATAGTCAGATCAGTACCTATCCATCTTTTTATGTCTTAAGATCAGACTTGATTTGATATAATCCCTTTGTCCTTTTATGATATTGTTACTTGTGAATCTTCCCTTAATTGCCCAAAAATTAACTTGAAGAGGCAGTGATTACTCTGGTGTGCCTTGAGATTTAACAGTTGTGAATACATTAAAAAACCTCCAGAAAAAGAAAATTCATAAACAGATGTGAACAGAGTCTTAGAGAGTATAAGTAATTCCTAAGTTATGTTTTCAATCAATGATATCATTTAGACAGATACAGATCATAGGTAGATAAATAGACAGACAGATAGATACATAGAAAGATATATAGATAAATACATACAGAGATATAAAATGATTGATAGACAGATAGATGATAGTTAAATAGATGGATGGATTTCAAAAACTCACAGCTATAGCAGATCTTAAAATGGTAGTGAAAGGCTTTCTTAGATAAGAAATTGGTAAATGAAAAAAATACTTTTTATTTGCAGAGGATAATATTCAAAAAGATTGGGACTACAAATAATACCAGAGATGTACCTGAATGTCAGTCATAGGAGCTTGAAATTTACTTTGCAGGTGTGAGAATGCCATATTGATAATGCTCACATTGCATTACTCCATAAAAGAGCCTATGGTGTGTGTGACTGATCAGTAAAATGTCACATGCAATACTCTGCCATAGAAAGAAATTAAAGACTGAAAATAGAGAATGCATCTGTGAATATAAATGAATATATATGATATATTTTTGTAAATAAAATATTATCCACATGTTACAGTAACCCTTTTAATTGGATATCCATTTCCTGCACACATCAATTTTGTCAGTGGGATTCACATTCATTTCTAATGTAAGTAAAATAAAATATAGAAGTTAAATCTATGAAGACACAATGAGATCAATTGCTGCCAGCAATAAAAGTGAATAGGTGAATATCAAGAATATTTAGAGAAAGGAATATATACTACATAATATGATGGCAAATATGTCTAATGAGATTTTTCTAAGAATCTCTAGACGGGAAGAAGTCAAGAGTAAACCTCAATGTATACTAAACATCTTTAGTTGTAATGTTGCTTCATCGTTGTTTCACTAGCTTTAACAAATATTTGACTCTTGGGGGGTCTGAGATTTACAATAGAGGAGGCTATGTATGTGATGGGATCTGAGAGTATACAATAAATCTGTGCACTCTATTGTAAACCTTGCACTCATTGTAATTTTGCCATATAAAGTAGAGCTGCTAATGAATTAACTAGGATCTCTCTGTCTATCATTATTCTATCTATATGTCTTTCTGTCATCTATTTGTATCTATCTAAACTAATCTACTTATTATTTATCATCATTACCTTACCTTCCTTTCTTTTTAAAAGTTTATTTACTGTACAAAATAATAGGTTTCCTTTCATCATTTTCTTACATATATACTATTACAATCTGTTCATTTTTAGCTTCTACTATGCTTCCTCCTTCTCCCTCTTGGGTTCAATTTATTTTAATAAAATGTTCCTATTTCTTACATTGTATCATACACTCAAGGACGCATAGAAGCATGAATATATATATTTAAGTGTATATTTTACATATGAAATCATTCTGAATTTTTTTTTGGTTTACTCCCTCATTCACACCTTGTTCCCTGATTTCACCTCCTTTTTTTATTTCTTATTTTCCCTTAGTTGTTCATATGTTAATATATTTTCATACCTTATATTGATATACATACAGAGAAACAGGAAAATATTTATAACTAGTTTACACATATAAAAAATGTATATCTAACTTTTAGAGACTGATTTATTTTGCTTAATATGCTCTTCAGTTCAGTCCATTCTATTGCAGCTGACATAGCTTCATTCACTTTTAGAGTTTCATAAAATTCTATTGTGTTTATATTCCAGATTTTTCTTATCCATTCATTTATTGAAGGACATTTAATATGTTTCCATATCTAGGTTGATGCAAGCAGTACTGCAGTGAAAATAGTTGTACAAGCATCTTTTCTTTATCCTGAGTTGAATAAGAGAATATTAATTGTAAATTAAAGGATAACCATGCTACAATATACAAATCCCAAAAGCCTAGGTAAAAAGGAGGGCATAAAGAGAGAAGCATGGGTCTCACTGTGAATGGAAAATACAAGAGATCTTCTGGGTTGACTGCATTTGGGTGGAGATGGGAACAGAATGGATTTGTTGCGGGTTGGATGGAGAGAGATAGTACTGAAAGAGATGACTGGGAAAAAGAGACATTTGGGGTTCAGGAAGAAGCCTTATGTAAAGGATACTCCCACAAATCTACAAGAACAAATCCAGCTAAGACTCCTAGAAATAGTGGATATATAGACTTGAACTGGAATTCTCTTGTGGTCAGATAGGTGACTACCCCAATTGCCATCAGAGAGCTTTTGTCCAGCAAGTGATGGAAGCAGATGTCAAACACTAGGCAGAATTCCAAGAATATTGCTGAAGAGAGGACCAGAGGGGTCAAAGACATCACAAGAAATCCCACAAAAGCATCTAACCTGGATCATAGGACCTCAAAAAGTTTGCACCAACAACCAAAGAGCCTGCCTTGGACAGACTTAGGACCTCTTCATATGTGTAATAGATGTGTAACTTGGTCTACTTTTGGGACTCCTAATAAAGAGAACAGGGGTTATGTCTATTACATTGGCTTTTTAAATCCTCTATCTTACATTGGAATGCCTTTTCTAGTTGTAGTACAAGGGGAGATGCTTAGCCTTACTATAACTTGATATGCCATGCTTTGTTGATACTCATAGGAGGCCTTCCTTTTCAGGAACAGAAACTGAGGAGGTATAAATTGGGGAACTTATGAGGGGGGAAATGGGAGGAGAAGTGTGAGGGGAAACTACTGTCAGAATGTACAGTATATAAATAAATAAATAAATAATTATTTAAAAATCTATTGAAGACCAGAATACAAACTTTTAATATTAATTTATGAATATTAACTGAAAGAAAATTTCAAACTTAAAGAAGGTTTAATCAAATCTTGTCTCTATATTTCCTGTAGTCACATCTAGGGAACTATTTTTTCTCTGTATAAATATGCAGAATAGAGTCAAATCCTTAACTTTTAAGAAACAATTCATAAATATATTATAGCATTAGTCATTTTTTTAAATAGTAAGAAAATGACAAAATTGAACCAAGAGTGGAGAAAAATATGTAAAATATCCCCTGAGTTTTTTAGAATTATACATAAAAGAAAATGTCATTAATTAATGAATATAAAAGTTTTTTATTTTAAATTACCGTGCATGATGAGATTATGAAAAAACAATGCTTATATGATCCACACAATCACCCTCAAGAGCATCTTTCAGTTACATAAATATCACTAGGGTCTACCTCTTAAGGTTCCATTGTTTCCTGTTAGTCTCACACTGGAGGCCAAGTCTTTAACACATGGCTATTTCAGGGTTGATTAAGAATCTACCAGAGCTGGTAGTGTTGGCTTTGTGTGAACCACTTTGGTTATATGATTCTATTTTCATTATTTAATGATTTGCCGCAATTAATTGCATGATTACTAAATTGTCTCATATGATTTCTGCTAGATAAAAATTTTTAGAGTTTGGTGTAAGGAAGTCAATAGTGGAGAAAATGTTGTAATTAGAGGTTAACTTTAACTTAATAAAATGAACATTGAAGAAATATCATTAAAATATAATATACCTTCTTGATTTAAATATATATTTAGAAGAACAAACAATGTTGACAAATGAACAACACATCTTAATTTTTCTCAAATCAACCTAAATATTTTTTCATGCTTTTATCTTTAAATTTTGTTTTGGATAAATAATGTTAGTGTAATTGATTTGAATTTTGAGTATCAAGAACTGTTTTTTGGTAGCTCTTTAGTTTTTTAGATTTTAAAAGGATTTGCTGTGCATCATCTTGATCACATGTTTAAGGCCTATGAACAAATCCCTTGCATGCTTGCTTTATAGCATATGGATGGCAAGATGACTGGGCATTTAAGAAGAGCTACAAAGTCGAACTGTAAAATAACTTTGGCTTTGTATTGCCTCTTCATCAGTCATTTCCTGAAATTTCAAGGGAGAATCTTGAAATTCTACTAATAATCATTGATTACATATGGGTGGCATATAACATGTATGAAATATATTTCAGGATTATTTTTAATATTATCTTGAAAACATCTTTGGTTTAAATATTTTGTTTTGCTATTTCTTCTGTCTGCTAGGTGCAGCCATAGGTGAGTTAATACCAGAAGATTCAGTATGGAATTATGTTCGATTACACTGTGATCTGTATCATGTGTAATAGTAGGTGATATTTGCTACAATGAGAAAATAAACAGGTTGTAGAATCCTTGAATCATAAAAATACAAATTCAGCAACCCAACATTTAACAGTTAGGATTGACTGCAAGACTATATGAGTACACAATATTGTTTTTCACTTTCTGTCCTTGTTTACAGAAATCTGAATGTCAGAGAGATGACTATAAAGAACACAGCAAACATTTCATTTCTGCTGTGAACAACTTTCATTGTGAGTCAAACATTGATTCAAAAACACATCTGGAGTGAGGTTTTGCCTTTTACAGTGAAGTAAACATCTAACTTCATCAAAGGTATGCACAAAACAAATTATGTAATTTGCATTTTTAGATTTCATATAATTACACCTGGTTTTTGAATGCTGTAAGGACAACATTCATTAGATTTCAGTTGTTCAAAAAAGATATTTTCACATACCTACATCTGGCCTAGACAAAAATGGAAGCTCAAGTCTGTGATTATAATTTTTTAACAATAAATACCAAAACATTTGGAAGCTCCCCCTACTATTTCTGCTTTGGGTAGAGAATAGGTTAAAATAAAGGCTGGGTGTCTTGGGGGATGATTCGTTTATTAATGAGCTTACCATGAATGTAAGCAAGAAGAACTCAATTTAGATAGGAATGTGAACACACACACACACACACACACACACACATACACAAAAACCAGGTTTCTTTAATTTATAAGCTAGCCAGCTTTGTCCAATATTTATGTTCCGATCTTTATGACAGACACTTAATAGAAAACAACATAATAATCAATTATGACGCACCTATAAAGACATACAGCCAAGTACAACAAAAATGTAGTTAATCCTGGTGTCAAATTAATTGTAGATAAGTTACAATAAGAAATTTTGTTTTTAGTATGCATTTGCATGCTTTATTTGAATTTGTATATAAATGTAGAAAAACATTTATTCATTGGATATAGTGTATGAGTCTGGAAGAAGAATATTGTAGTGGTTCATATGCTTACATAATTTATATAGCCAAATACATGGAAAAAAACAAATATTATGCCAATGAATCTATTAAAGAAAATAAAACCTGAAAAAGGCTTTGTGAGAGCCACTAACGCTGGAGCAGGAGAAGGTAAGAGTTAGAACCTGAAACTGAAAATCTCTTGAATGTTTGTATTCTGTAGGATTTGTTTCAGGCTCCTACTATTCTTCAGAGTTGATGGAAACTTGAGAAGGGAGGTTAAAGGGAGTATCCCCATTGCGGGGGGCGGGGGCGAGGTGACTGGCACATTAGTAATCTGGCTTTTTTTTTCTCTTTCGCTCTGTTTTCTGGTCACAAAGTGTTCATCAGTATTATGTTATAATCAATCTGTGAAGCATGAACTTAATCCCAAAGTGATAGGGACAACACCAAGGACTGAGACCTCTGAAACCATAATTTTAATGAAACTATTCCTTAGAGTAAATTATCCATTATAGGGTTTATTTTTCATATAATGTAAATATGACTTATTAAAGCACCTTCAAAATAAACCAGATTCTGTGATGCTTCCCCTTTCTCTTCTTTGCAAAACAGTGTTTTTTCTGGTCTCCAAACACCACTTTCACTAGTACTTCTTTCAGTATGTAGTTCTCATATTTACTTTTTCCTATTCTGTACAGGCGTGTTCATTGAGATCCTTGATAACTTGTTTGACACATTTTGATTTTCTTTTTTTCCTTTGTGCAAGTTTTTATTTAAGACTGAACATCCTCATTAAAAATGTACATAAATAATTTACAAGACTGTGAAATTATATGTCAAGTAGAGGTAATGGTATGGTTGCAGATCAAAGCCAAAGCCTGAAATTCAGGAAACCAATGATATTAAACTTTAGTCAAGGTCTGTCTCTGGGCTTTAAGATATGAGAGGACAAAGTCTCAGTTCAAAGACTATCTTGTTCAGAGACGGAGTTTTCTCTTAGTGTACTTGTCCTAGTTATGACTTAGTAGTATTGATGTGACTCAGTCATGTTGAAGAATTTGAGAAATTCACTAAGTCTGTTGGTTCAAATGCCAACCTCATCCCCAAACATACAATTTAGAATAAGTTCTCATTGAATAAGTGGGACCACATAGTATAATGATATTGATATGTTGATTTTTTAATCACAGATACTAAAGAAAAAATTTTCACCTTTTTGATAATCTTACCTAAAATGTTTTTGTTCCCATAATGGTTTAAATAGAAATGGGATTTTCTTCAGAGATTTACATATCATATATTTTCTACATTAAAAAGTGCATATAATATTGATACTATAGATTTTCAATAATAGAAAACATATAGACATTAATTTTTACTATTATTCTTAACAAAATATGTAGTGATTATGGTTTATTAATACAAGTTGTGAAAACGGGTCTTTATATTTTAAAATAGATGAAAATGTATACCTTATTATTTGCAAGATGATTTTGGTAGTAAAGAATATTTTTTAAAATATGACTGTTCACATTTAAACATGCATTAATTCATTACAATGTTATTCCAAAAGTAAAAGAAAATAAATTAAGATATACAAAGATGATTTATGTCAAATTTTATACTAGGAATTTATACAATCACAAAGTCTTTAATGGCTTGTTTTGTCATAATGAGGTTTTTTTTTTTAAATGTTTTCCTTGTGATTCCCCAAGCACAAGACTTTCAGTGAACATCAGAATAACCCTAAACACAGTGGCTAAAGAAGAAAACAAATTCTCATGCTCAACAATTATACATAGCTGCTAGATGCTCTGGAGTCAAGTCTGGGCTTTACAGAAAAGTGTGTTATTGCTATTATAGATAATTCCTAAATAAGATTAATTAGAGCAATAAGGCACAGTACACTGTGCTATAGCAGGATAATCTTTGAGGACTCATCAAGGACAGAGAACACAGCTGACCAGAATCTCTGAGGCACTAGAGTAAATGCAGAGAATAATCAGAGGAAATATTACTGTCCTAGGTGTTATGATTCCATTGCAGACATGGAATCAATGGGTGCCATGCATACTTACTGAAAACTGGAGATTTTAT
The DNA here is from genome assembly GCA_963919715.1 of Microtus obscurus. NCBI lineage: Eukaryota > Metazoa > Chordata > Mammalia > Rodentia > Cricetidae > Microtus > Microtus obscurus. The sequence continues at coordinate 38,453,324 of CAWTZC010000093.1, forward strand.
ATTTGACTAGTTAAAATAAAGCAACCTCGCCACATCGTGAGATCGCAGAACTCTACTCTCTGCTCCTTCATAAATTGTGGGTGGGTAGGGAGTAAACGTTGACTAAACCATTAAAGACTAGGCATACTACCAAGACGGACCGACAGACAGACAGATAGATGACATACAGACACAGATAAATATATGGGTGGATAAATAGATTAAATAAATGGAGGGAATAAATTGACACAATTAGAAAAATGAATATAAATCACCAAAAAGGAGTCAAATAAAGAAGAACTTAATATATTATTCAAAATTCTAATTTAGGTATGGTCCTTATCAAATCTAAAATGCTCTAGTCTGCATATAGTCTTCCGAGTAGCAATTTAAACAATCATGAGATAGCACTGTGCACTGACTGGCATGGTGGAAACCTTAAGACTAAGGGCAATAGATATCATAGAACACTAAGTTTGTATCAAATATTTCCAAGTAAGTTAATCATATCCTTACTCATAATCCAGTAATTAATTTATATACATGTATTGGATGAAGTGCACAAAAACTTCATAGTAGCATAATGTCTGCATGGTGTTGTAAACCAACCAAGTGTACCTGAATAAGAAAATGATCAGCAAAATAGAGCAACATGCATGAAGGGGAATTTTGCTGGACTTCATGGAACAAAGTTCTGTTAAATGCAGCAACACTGAAGATACTGATGTCAAGACTTTTGCTCCAAGACTAAATGTGTTTGTGATCTTCCAGGCACAAGCAAAGGTAAGGATATACTTATGCATAGACTGCTTCTTAGAGGAAAGTTGCCTTCACATCATACATGGCCACAGCTTTCTACACACTGTATAGTTTTCTGGAATGGATGATTTTCAATGAATTGCATACACTGAGGTCATCCATCTTCACTTCATATCTGTATTTCCAGAGGTATCCTTAGCGATACCTTGATTGAGAAGCCAACAAAATTTACCTTTTGTTCCATTGCCCCTACAAATATTCCCTGGTAAACATAATGGAAATAAATAATCAAGAGGCATTCTTCATGGATTTTCAACATGGGGTGTATGATAATTACTTCCACATGTGTTGACCCATATGATTCTTGATGCCCCAAGAACAACGGGTCAAGGTGAAGGCCTGGAATTGGGCTATATATATACCCCTCTTATTCTTTATTCTCACTCTTTATTTCTTTCTCTCTGAGAGCAGCTACAGAAATTGGAATTCTCTCCCCAAGTTGTACTGTAGATTTAAAATGTCATTCCCCCAAAGCTAGTACTGAAACTTGAGATTTTCCCACACCTTTCTCAAATCTGTCTGTGTAAAGCTGATCATAAAAATATTTTATTTGCCTTGTTTTATTACAGTTAAAAAAAACCCTTACTCCATTGACGAAGAAATACTATATACTACTCAAGAAGATTATTAATAAAAGGCCTTGATGATTATTTCCTTAAAATTGCCTGTTACATCATAACATAAAATCCTGGCAAGTACTATGTGAGACATATGGCTGCTTTTATTTAATTGAACTGAACTATAAAATAGATGATCCATCTCTGATCTTTCAGTCATCCATCTGACTGTCACAAAAAAAATGTGTGATAATTCAGAATTATAATATTCTTCTCTTATTAACCTAATTTTAGCTATTGGGATGTTAGTAATAATATTTTTACATTTGTAGCAACAGATTCTTCATTCCATCTTCCATTGCTGTATCCTCTTTTAGTAACAATATACTAGGTGGAATTTGGAAACAAGGGACGCCTTCCGCCTTTTTCTACCATTGCCTTGTTAACTTTGAGCTTGAATATCAGTGTAGACCATTGTACAGGTAGCCAGGTTTTGACACAGGAATCTCACAAATATCGTGCTATAAAGAAGTGATGCACTGACACATATATGTATGATTTAAATTATCGGAAGTACAAAACAGTAAAGATAAACTTGAAAGAGTAGAAAAATGTATTTCCCTTGTCTGGGCAAGAGTAAAGATGGTGGTGAATTTCACAGAAAGGAGTATGAAAAAGCTCTCAAATGGTTTAGAAATGTCCCGTCTCTGTGTGACATTAGAGTGTTCTCAGCAAAGAAAGCATGGGTCACAGTTAATCAAATTATACATGTGATATTTGTTCATGTAATTAGACAAAATATTCACCTCAAAATTATAAATAAAATGAAAATGACTCTAACAATTTTGGGAAATTCATCAATATATCTTAAAATAATCATTTAGAGTTTGCAAAAGTTAAATTCAAGTCAAATATAGTGACAACAAATAAATTGAATTTTAATATATGCAGGTTTCAAAGTTTGTACAAATGAGAAACATGCCGACTTCTCTCCTGGCTTTCATTGTAATTATAATCACCTTTGTTTATGCAAAGTTTATTATTTCTAAATTGCTCACTGGGGGCCTGATTAAAAATGATGTGCATGCCCCTCATTCTTTAGTTCAGCAATGGTGCCTCAAAGAAGGGAAAAATGCTTATCATGCACCCAAATTAATTAAGTTTTATAGGCTAGCTGTTCATTAAACTGCCTCTGATAGTGCAACTCTATCCATTTTAGTTTTACTACTGGGAGGTGAGAAATGTAAGGAAGGTCTGAAGAATGGAAAATAAAATTACAGTGAAATAATACTGCCCACTGTGGTAGAACCACAGGCACAGTGGCCAACATTACACACACAACAGAGAGAAGAAACATTCCCAAATCAGGAAACTTCCTACTTAATGCTATCCAGCACATGTTCCTTGTAATAATCTTTGTTTAGGACCTTCAGCGCATGCTTTATCCCTGATTTTCTAGAATACTTTACATACTATAGCATAGATAGCAACTTAGTAGCTGTTTCCAATGTTCCTTCAGATTCAAACAAGCATTAGGCAAAATAAATAAATGAGTAACATCACAAAATAAAGTTGGATCAAGATCAACTTCACTTATTAACAATTCATATAAAAACTGTAAGCCTAGTTTTCTTTGATGTCTTTGTTTAAACTTGTAGGAAGAAAATATCTTCTAGTGTTATGGTGGATTTTACTGCAAGGCCAGGTCTTAGATGGCCCATAAATATAGATGTAGGCCAGGGCTATTTTCAACACTAATAGGTGTGTTAAATCAACATTCCAATATATAGATAAGGAAATAGTAAGAACGATGCAAAGAGGAATGACTTTAGGACTAGATATAGGTAAAGACATAGAAGATTGTATAGGTGGTATGAACTGGAAATGTGTGAGAGTGTAGTATTAGGTAGGTTAATTATTAAGACAGCTATGAGGCCTGTTAAACACACAATGAGAATGAAATATAAAATAATAGGATTTATAAAAATTAAGTTAATAAGTTATCCTCAAAATAAACTCCCATTAGTTTTTCATTAACTTTCTAAGGATTTTATCTCTCGTGATAATTAAATTTAGCATCAATCTAACAAGGTAATAAGTGGCAGGTATAAAATTTTAGAAAAACACGATTTGACTTTTTTCTTACCCTTTTTAAAATGCTATATTCCATGGCTGTTCAGCTGTGTGGGTCTTTGAGTTACAAATTGAATTACAAAATATACAAAGTTTGTACATCACCTCTACAGCCTCATTTTTATATCACCATCTAGTGAGTGATGCCATAGTTATCAATAATAGAGAGTCTCTAGACAATGGACCAGTTGTGGAGATGCATACACCCTGTGCAAGTTCCATGGACTCAGAGACCTACACAAATACAGACTTTAAATTAGATGGATAGATAGATAGATAGATAGATAGATAGATAGATAGATAGATAGATAGATAGATAGATAGATGATAGATGATAGATAGATAAAATTTTTATGGAAATATGTTTATTTAAATTCAAAAATATTGTAAAAATACAACTCATTAAATATCAAGGACAATTTTCTACAAATCAATGTAGTAGAAGGAAGTATATACATCACTTTGTAACGGGTGCAGACAGACTTGTTGCAACTGTGGAATAATTGGAATATAAAATTAAATAATATAGTAATTTCTGGGATTTTTAGTTAAAATAAAAGACCTGCAACATTGCAAAGTCAGCATTTCAGATACTTATGAAAATATTTTAAGGCTTCTGTTTCTGAAGTCATTGAACATTTACTGCTTCATGTTTATTACTTGGTTGTTTTTTTAACTCTTGCCTTTTCTTCTGATTATTCTTTATGATCTTGTATATAATACTTTAATAGGTAGCAAGAAGAGGATTTAAAACCTTGATAAACTTTCAAAAATTTATGCACTTCTAATTTTACTATTTCATTTAAACTCTATGAAACAACTGAATTTCACAGTCTCTAAAATTATTGAAGAAGGTTTATGCTGATATGTAATATTTGCTTTAATAGGTCAAGTTAGCTATGTCCTCCATAGGAGAGACTTTCATATTCTTAATCCATACATAAAGCAGATAGCAGTTAATATATGCTACCATAACAGTGAAATTTGCTGAATAGTTACTTTTAATAAGTTTATTTTTATTTCATCTGTGGGTACTGTAATTACATTATTTCCTCCTTCCCTCTGTTCCCTTAAAACTCTTATGAATCTTTCACTCCTCAAATTTAGGGCCTCTTTCTCTTTATTATTGACACATAAACACACATGCACATACATATGAAAGTGTATATGTATACATATACATATATATTTAATTTTGAAATTTATGCCCTGGCAATGCTGAAGCATGTATGGGCAGCCCACATATGGTGATTCTGATGAACTTTTTCATATCGGGTTTCATGGTCCAACTTGATGAGGATGACTAATCAAGTGTGTTCCTCATGTATATATGTACACATACACACAACACACATATTTTTAAGACTTGGCATTAGATAGCCAATCAGGGGGCTCATCACTGGGAAAGACTAATTTGCCTTTTGTCAGCATTTATTTTGCCTAGAGCTCTGTGAAGTTTTCCCATCAATTTTGGTATATCAACTGGTATTGAAATTATTCAAGTCTTGTTTATGAACTGTTTCTATTGATCCTTCATAGTTGCAGCTTCCCTGCCTTATAAAAAATATACTATCCCACGGTAAACACTCTAGTCCTTTCATTCTCAGAATTTTTCAGCTTCCTCTTCAGTGATGATACTTGAGCTTTAGGTATAGATGTTCTACTCTAGATGTATATATGGGAGTTGGACATCCCGACTCCACTTAGCTGATATCTGTATTTTACCAGTACTGGCTTTAGTAATGTAGTGTCTTTGAAATGAGTTAATTTCATGAAGAGTATGATTTACACTTATCTGTGTAGATCTACAAATAAAAATAAGTAGTTAGAATTCAGTCTTTAACCACCTTAACCAAGAACATGAAAGGATTTTTAGAGGTTGTAGTCTACTATGGCATGGAACCTTTCTCCAAGATAGGCAATATAAGGGACTCCCCTTCTGGTAAAGACTTCCTACACTCCTACTCTGTACCTGCCTTTAACTGGAGAATGTCTCTAGGCATGGATGACTGACCTTGTAAGAAAGCTTTCTCTAGGTCCAGAAGCCTGTTTTCTTTCTAGCATGACCCTTGACATGGTTGCCTGCTAGATTTTCCCTGCTGCCCACATGGTAACAAAGACTTGTAGTAGGAGCTTTACTATAGGACCCTACGGTAACATACAATGCATTATAATAAGAGTATGCTGTTTAATGCACACTAAGATTTGTCCCAAGGCTTCCCAATCCTATATATCTGCTATACTGGAATAAAGTGTTGTGCCACCGAAGTCATATCCCAGAGGACTATCTTCATAATTTCTACAACCACCTGAATCCTGTTTCCTGGTTCTACCCCCTCCACCCTCATGAACAATTGGCCAGTTATCCCCTAAGGAGAAGGAGACCAGCAGCTTTTTTATGCCTGGAAATGAATACTTGATTATATTATCTACATCACATATGGATAGTATTAACACAACAAGTGACAAACAAAATTTACAGATTTAGGTAAACAAGTGCATTTATATAATATATGTAATTTTGTGTACAAAATGATTCCTTATAGCTCTTTCAAATGCTGTTTATCTTTCCTAGCTCCCACTCCCAGTTAAAGCCTCCCTCCACCCATTCCCTCCCTTACAGCACCTGTATCCTGCTTATCCCCTGTAGTGCTTTTCCGCCCACATAGGCTTTTCACTGCCCTTGATTCTGTAGTTATCCCAGGTTTTACACTAACATCTGCAGAGGTGCATCTAGGAATAGGAAATGGGCAAGAATATGTAGCTTTTGTCTTTCTAGACCTGGGTTGCCTTAAAATTCTAAAGGAAAAAAAATATCCTTACTGTCAAATGACATGGCAGAAACCTTTAAAAAAACTATGAGTCATATTTTAACCTCTACTCTTGATAGTATGTAATTCTTATTTGAGAAAGTAAATTGCTCAAATGACTGACAAACATCACAGGGCTGTTTAGATTGTATATGGATCTTTTACACATGCAACCTGTTCTACTGCAAATGTTCATCCATTCACAGAAAGACTGGAGATGAGCAACTTCTCCATGTGCATTCCACTTCAGCATGGCTTCTTTTAGGAACATCTGCTATGATATTTGACACATTTTATTCCATTTGCTCAAAACTGATACTCTGCCTTCTTTACCACCTTCATGTTTATGCAGTTAGGTTCTAGTGAAATGTCCAGATGTGTCCCACTTTATGCTGAATAATTTAAATTTAGTTTACTTTTAGAATATTGATAGTTAAGAAAATCTGTAGTCATATTCTGAATAAAGATAATTTTGAGAAAATATCATATCAAATATTCTTTTGTTTAATTATATTTACCTAGTCACACCTCTTCAAAATAATTTAAGACATAACAGGAATTCATAAATTTGTTTGTAAACTCAAATTTAATGTTTCTTCATATTTTTTCTCTTTATTTTGCAATTCTTCTTTCACTTTTATATTTCTAAGAACAAGTTTATATTTTAATGAGAAAAATTAATAAATCCATGTCCATTTCTGAATATACCAAACAAACATGGTATTTATGGTGAGTAAATGAGACAATACTTGGATTTTTTACTTAATATGTAATGTCTTAAATTATAAAAATCAGCCATCTAAAACTAATGAATATTTTGTCCTATTCCTTAAAGATTAGTTTAACTTCATTTAATACATTTAAATCTATTCTTTGATCTGACTATGTAAATATTTATTGCAATAATATCTTTATGATTTTTATATCTGTTTATGCACATTTGTGTGTATATACATGCGATTGCATATATGACACAGAGGATATGTGGAAGTCAGAGGACTACTGGAGAGAACTGGTTCTTTCCTTCTACTTTGTGGGTTCTGGGGTTCAAACTCAGGCTTTTGGTTTGCTGATAGACACTTTTATCCACCTAGCCACCTCACCTGTCTACCAGTGATGGCCTCAATGTTGAAGGTCTGTACTATTTTTATATAAGCAATTGTTTAAACTTCATTGTATCATTTCACAATTATTCTGGCATCTAAACTAAATACAACACAGAGTATAAGAGAAACATTAAGTTTTAAACCTGTGATAGAAGAAATATGTGTACCCCCTTTAGATTCATACACTCAATCAAAAAAACCCAATGGTGGCACAAGGAAATCTGTTCTTTGGGAGGTAATTAGATTAAGATAAGTTCAAGAATATGGAGTCCCAAGACAAGATTAGTTTTCCTGAAAGAAATGGCTTAAAGATCAATGTTGAATGCCTCTATGGTGGCATCAAGGATCAAATGAGAAGTTAGGATTTTAACAGCCTAAATGCCTGTAAGAGAAGAGGCCTCAGAGTATATTGTATATCAGTTTAAGAAAATTTGCCCTAAAAGCTAGATGATGTTCAAAGTTTCAGAAAATAACATACTTGCCACCTTTAATATTTGAAAACAATCAGTTACTAGTGCCTTCTAAGCATCTCCTGAACTTGAGATGATGGAAATAGGACAAGTTAATATGCCAGAATATTTGAGGTCATTTTTAAAAGTCAATCAGATTCCTTAAGTAAATGGTCCTCAGATAAAACCGAATTTCGATTAATATTCAGTGCTATACAATAGTTGATACTCATGACTTGATGAGAAAATAGTTTTTTTCAATTTATTGTGCTGTGGAATTGGGGATAAACTTATTCTCCTTTCCAAAAATAATATAAGGCATAGTAACAGAAAAAGCATCCATGTGAAGTGTAAAATTAATGCTATATTTTCTGAATATAAAAATATTATAATTATATGAATATAGAATAAAATATAGAATGACTTTTGGATGACATGATTAGTGCTTTGAAGTGGTGAAAAGATAATTTTAAGACAAGTTTAGAAAGAATGCAACATTGGTTGCATTTTAAGAGTATTGGACAGCTTTCTATTTTAAATTTTCTTAGAAGTCTAACATATCTCTCTATATAATTATGCCTACACTGACACAATAGTATGAATATAATTGAAATTACTTTATTTTCTTGAGAAAAGAACTCTCGCCTAGGCTAACTAAGTCAGAGAACTCAAAGTAGAATAAAAGGGCTATAATGTTTCTGCACTGGTAATTAGTAAGTATATAATTTTTCAAGGTTGCAAATCAATTGTCTAATCTACAAAACTGATTTGAAATTAAAAACTACTTTAAGCTGTACCTAAAAAGCTCTGCATATCTGAAGATTTGCAAAGACATGTCTTTATACAAGAATTGATTGAGATTATACCTTTATATAAAAGCTTTTCATACTGAGCACTGTCTTTAACTGCCTAACACCCTACTCATCTTGCATGGCTCTCTACTTATCCTGACACTAGTCAATTAACCTGTCATCTGATGCTACAACGAAGGACACAGAGCAATACATATAAATTGCTTCTGAGATCACCGGGCTATGACAAATACATTACTTGTACCTAATACACTTATCTGCCCACAGTAAATACCCTTTGTGTTTGGGTCAATTCTTCTCAATAATCCAACTCACCGTGTTCGTTCTACTACTAATAAGCCTTCTTGGTCAAAACAACTGGCCACAAACAAAGAATATGAGAGCCTGCACCATAATATTCTAATAACATTTTTATCTTGCATGTAATTCTCCAAAACCTTAATAATATATCCTGAATACGTTTCATATATCTTTGGAATAATTGGTCTCAATCCTTTCCTCCAAGTCTGTTTTCCTCATAGCTAATATGCCTAATTAAATCATTTACTGCTCAATTGATGTGGTCAGCATTAAATTTAATTTCAAGATTTCTTTCTTATCTCTACTTGAAGGCGAGGTTTCTCAAATTAGTGGGATAATAAAGTGTTCTCTTTAAATTCTATAACTTCCTGACTGGGGTTCACTCAATTATCATTCTGCCGGGAAATAGTTTTTTGGGGGAAAGGAATATCTTTTAGTTGTTTGAAGAGGTATGTTCTGCTTCATTGTTCATTTATGTAAATATAACTAATTCTTTAACAGTAGCCAGTAAATAATGTGACTGATATTAAGTGATTGTACTACATGGAATTTAAGAGATCGTTGTTGTTGTTGCAATTAAGAGATGAGTTACTGTTAATCATACAGACATCTGTGTGAAATGTATTGTTCTTCAATCTGACAATGTGGTGCCAGGCTTTGTGTATCATGGAAGGAACCTAAGCTTTTCTACATAGAAAGTTTTTGGAATGTGACAAATCTGGAGTATATATCATGGGTAAATATTTTGTTTCATGAAAATCTCCCACTAACTAAAACATTACCTCTTGGAGGGAGGAGATGAGTTCTTTCTTTTTTTATATTTATTAAAATTATCTTTTCTCATTTTACATATTTATCCCAGTTCCCACTTTCTCCCCTTCTCCTACTCCCTGCAGCTTCTCCCCACCCTACCCCCATCCATTCCTCAGAGAGCATAAGGCTTCCCATGCAGGGTCAAAAAATCAGACACATCACCTTGAGGCAGGACCAAATCCCCCCCCCCTATATCTGAGCATGGTGTCCCTCCAAAGAAAATGGGCTTCAAAAAGCCAGTTCAAGCACTAGGTGTGTGGCCCCACAACACAACTGCCTAAGCCACAGAACTGTCACCCACATTCAGAGGACCTAGTTTGGTCATAGGCAGGTTCCTCACTATCAGTCTAGAGTTAGTGAGCTCCCACTAGTTCATATCAACTGTTTCTGTGGGTATCCCTGTCATGGTCCTGACCCCTTTGTTCTTATTATTGCTCCTCCCTCTCGTGGACTTGTCTCTGGAAGCTTGTGTAAGTTGGATCTCTGCATCCACTTCCATTAGCTGCTGGATGAAGTTTCTGTGTTTACAATTAAGGCAGTCATCAATCTGATTACAGGGGAAGGCCAGTTCACTCCTCTCTCCATGATTGCTCACAGTGTTAGCTGGGGTCATCTTTGTAGATAACCAGGAACTTCCCTGGTACCAGGTTGTAAGCTAGCCACATAGTGGCCCCCACAATCAAGATATCTCCTTATTCTCCATCTCTGTCCTTTCCTGATCTCTACCATCCAGTTCCCTTATGCTCTTTTCCTCCCTTTCCTTCCTCTCCATCTCCCCTTCTACCCTTCCTTCTGTCCACCCCCCAATATTCCCAGTTTTCTCTGTTCTTGTCTACTGTCCCTTCCCAAGAAGATCCACGTGTGTCTCTCTTAGGGTTCTCCTTGTCAGCCCAGAAAGACAGACTCTGTATGTATTCACTCATAAGTAAATATTAGATGTTAAGAAAAGGATAACGAGCCTATAGTCCACCTCCCCAAGGAAGCTAGGTAACAAAGAGATGAGTTCTTAAATTAAGGAAACTAAACCACCTTTCAAATACAGAAGAAAGGAAATAAGATTCACAAGGCCACTCTCAATGCTATATACGCAGAAAATATGTAGTTACTATAATAGAAAAATGTATCTTTATATATACGTAATGCTGTATATGTGCATATTTCATATTACATTTACATTAATGCATAGCAAAATTTTTGAGGCATGAATTATATCTGAAGAAAAAACAACAGGGATGGATATTTAACATAGATTTAGCTTGTAAACTTCCTCCTTTCGTTTTTATGTTTAGCATAATTTAATTTTCAGTTTTACTAATAGAAAATACTGTATTTATCACATATTGTAAGCACACAGTTCTCATCTATATAAACATATGTATGGATAACACAAATGGACTTCTAAATAGCAGTAAGTCTAGTGGAATTGTATCAAGTATTTTTTAATCTGTAAATGTGGATGTATCTTTAAAATTACCTTCCATATTCGACAGTTTAAAAATGGTAGAAGTCAAAACCAAATATATAAAAGTAATTATATAATTTTCCTCTTTTAATTTTTCTAGTATTTCATATCCATGTTTCAAGGCAAAATAGTCACATTCATTTAACTTAGTACTAGATACTTCTCTGTAGCTGAAGTCAAATGCTTAATAAGGTTCTCTTTAATCTCTCTAATGCTAAGTTAGCTTTTAAAATGTAACCTATCTGATGACTTTTATCTCTTAATTTAATGCACTGGCAGTCTGCTAGACATCGCTGACTTAGTTCTGGCCATTCTCAGCCTTATCATCTGTGAGCATCTTTCTGTCTCTGCCTTATCATACAATTTGCACAGTCGTTAGTGGTTTCATTTCTCTCTCTTCAGAGAACAGCACTGATGTGGGCACATTCATGGGAAAGGCAGCATATCTCTGAGAGGAGGGGGATCTTCATGAGTCTGAGCCTGACCGTCAGCATCAGAGAAGTATCTCATGTCAGAATGTGCTAAGAAAGTGCTTTCTCAATGCTGGCATTTATTCCAAATAGGTAAATCATGAAAACACATATAATCGTAGAATCCATAATTATGAAAGATGACAAGAAAACATGATAATTTGTATTCTACTGAAAAAGTGATATTTTAAGATTTGTGAATCTTCTTCCCTCCCCATTCCTTGTCTGGGAATAAGTGAGCCTGATGCAGATTCTTGAATAATTCATAAGAGAAGAATAAAAGATTCATCAATAAAAACAGGGTCAAGTTTTCCGGGTGAGCCTTAGAAGATAAGTATATGTGAGAATAGCATCAGAGGAGAGCTGTGTATTTTGATGCCCAACTTAAATTTCTTCCGGTTTGGATCTTCGTTAATAACTTAATAGAGTAAATTTCAAGCTCAGCACAATGCCCGCAATATTTCAGAATTGCTACCTTTAGTATTTTTATTTTTTTTTAATTTGGCTCTTGGGAAAAATTCTTTCCTGCCTCTGAAATCATTTTTCACTATATTATTTTATAAGAAGCACTCAAATTACCATAATAAAAGCAGCAATTGTTGTGTCAGAAGTTGCAGTAAAGACGCCCTTGTAAACGTGTCTTGTCAATTACCTATAATATATCTCCTTGAGAAAACTACATTTGAGCTGAATAATACTTACATTTGAAGAATCTACATGTAAACACAGCCATGTGATGAAATGCAAAGGACACACTTTACAGGAGTAAAGGAAAAAAATTGATAGCTAATGCCCCCTACCACAGAGTGGTTACAAGAAACCTGTCAAGTTTCTGCCACACAAACATGGGCATTCCTGATGCAGTACAACTACAAAAGCAAGATAAGGGCACTTGACATTAGTGATAAATCATGTCTGTTGCCTCAAACATATCCCTAATATATTGACTATAATTAAAGACAAATGATTAGTTAAAATTACAGTTTCAATGAATGACATAAATTTGGAGTTCACATATGTGAGGAAAAGTCATTCTGTATTCTTGGGGTGATATCTAAAATTTAAATGTAAAATCTGAACGTTGAAAGTTCAATAGGAAACTATTGAATTATTTGGGAAATTTTTAAATCAATAAACTATTTTTATATTGGACATTTTAAGCAATAATCTTAATTTAAATTATGGCCCACACACAGAAAAGATGAAGTAATGTACAGAAATCTCATTCCTTATTATTTTTTCTCTCTCCACTCTTCCTATATGCTAACAATGCTTCTTATCTTTAGTATTTGCCAGAGGCTATGGAAATAGACAGCATATGACAATTGATAATTTACATGTTAATCCACCCAAGGAGTGACTCTGATGAAGTAGTGTGTAATCTCTTGGGATTGTATATGTAATCTCACGATTACATCTCAATCTTATGGGTGCATATATCTATGGGTGGTTAGGAAGATGGCTTTTAATTTAGTTATATAATTTTAATGTATAGAATATGTGCTATGACATGCTTCATAACTAGATCTATTTTTTCCTCGAGAATTGTGGAAACTTAAAATATTGCTTTTTTCTTTTTGCTCAGACTAACTATACACAATTATCTCACTTTTACCTCAGAGAATATTCAAACTAGACTAAAAGCTCTTTGTAAATGTTACAGGTATACACAAGGTCACAGTTACTGATGTCTTACCAGGTTGCTACACAAAGCATCTGAAGAAAAGATGCCAATTCCTCACTTGCCAGTCTTCTAACAACAGATCTATGTTTCAAAGTTTGTTGCTGGGCACAGTGCCTCCCATCTGGTCATGATCTTACTCTTATAACCTTGCAACCTTGGGTTGCCATGGCAATGGCTCATCTCCCTAATATTTACCCTAGAGATATGCTTTTGACCAATGAGAGGTAACTCTTGTAATTTTTTATCACATCAAAGGATCCTATAAGAAGAAGAGATTTTAGGCTAAAGAAAAGAAGAAAAAGCTAGGAGGAATTCGAAGGAGGAAAGGAGAAGCAGAGTAGAAACGGAACAATAAAGAAAATGATTTGGAACAGCATTTGTGAAAGAGTTCCTGTTATCTCAGATACTCAAAGAAAAAGTTATTTTGCTTGTTATAGCTTTCAATAAGAACCTTGAAAAGAGTCTTGGGCCTGGACCCCAAAGGCTCTTGCTAAGTATTAATTAAATAAAGAACAATATTCACAATCTTAGTCTGCAAATCAGCAAATTTTATGAGCATTCTAGATACTTAACCTTATTTTTTTAAGAAACTTACTTGTAATTTGTAACTGTTTTTAACCATAACCTGTTGAGTTTGTCTAAAACAGATTCTAAAAATATTTTCCATCTTAACAAGAATAGGACACCAAGTTTAGTTAATCACAGAAACATATATCATAGTATACGATCAATATTGAAGCATTTATCATTGAAAATTTACTGTTATGACACATATAGAAATACATCTTTGATTTGAAATTCCATAGGCTGCTATTTACAGTAAGCTTTATTGTTTCTTGATAATTTAGTATTTTTTTTCTAGGACATTTAAGATTTTCTGACACAATCTTGCTTCATTTAGTTTGTAATGCATAGGGATATGACAAAGAATTTTTTAGTTTTGTATTTAATAAAGAAATGTACAATCTAGATGTCCCTCACCAGAAGACCAGATAAAAAAATATGGTACATTTATACAATGAACTATTACTCAGCTGTTAAAAATGCCATCATAAAATATATGGAATATATGAAACTACAAAATGTCATTCTGAATGAGGTAACCCAGACCCAGAAAAATGAAGTATATATTCACTTACATGTTGAAACTATCTGTTAAGTAAATGATAACTAAGCTGCAATTTGTAGACCCAAAAAGCTTATGTATAGTGGAAGTTTCTAGGATAGAAACATGATTCTTTCTAGGGGAGAAAATAGAACAATTTTAACACATGAGTTGGGATGGTGAGAACTGAAATGGGAGAATTAGGAGGGGAGAAGGAGAGGATATGGGGATGAGGGAGAGAATATGGAGAGATACAGCTGGAACTGATGGATCCCTGAACATTATTAACCTCCTGAAATATAAGAATTTGATCTTACTTTGGTGGTTCCTTAAAAATAGGGAATACATAGTCTCAACTGGTCATCTCATGGTGAACAAATGAGGCTTACAATAGTAGGACTGGGTTGCTTTCAATTGAGTTACTGGCCAAGTAACACATGAAAATTCAAAAAAAAAAAAACTTAGTGGGTTGCTAAGACAATGTGTTGCCCTCTTCAAACTGACAGCAGGGTCCCGTTTTAACTGACAACACTCATAGAACTCATTGAACATGGAGAAGTCCAGCTGGTGCCTACATGAAGCCTTCTATACAGTCTAATTTTGTGATGTAGGATGGTACTCTTCAGGTTGCCACAAAGTTCTACTATAGGATCTTTCCATATATGTTATGTTTAGCTTAGTATTTTTATGGGACTCCTGGCTATGAGAACAAGTGGGTCTGTGGCACTGTTGTCTGCTCTTGAGAACTTATTCATTCCACTGGATTGTCTTGTGCAACTTTGATATGTTAACTTTTGTTTCATCATACTGTATTTTATTTTTTCATGTTTGTTTGGTGTCTCCTTGAAGTCTGTTCTTTTTGAATGACAGACAGATTCTGAAGGGAGGGAAGGTAGGAAAGAACAGTGAGGAGTAGAGGGATGGGAACCTATAATCAGGATATATTATATAAGAAATGAATCCATTTTCAATAAAAGGAAAGAAAATGTAAAGAAAAAAAAAGAAAACAGAATTCTGTATCTCAACAAATCCCTCTAGAGGTAACATGGAGAACATGATGATATTTGAATACTGGAAGCCAGGCTCTTAACAGTAATTCTTATACAAAGGTATATCTGAAAGAGTCTTTATTGCTATTAATTTGTATTTCCTTCAGAATTTAAAGAAACAGATCCATCAAATCCCTATATAATGTTCCCTCTACTTGCCACTAGGAATATGAATTATTCTATGGCCCACAGAGTACTTTTTATATAAAGGAGTTCAAACAGGTGCACAAAAGTGATCTGTGGGGGGAGGAAGGAAGAAGGAAGACTGCAAATTAAAACATTGGAAAGCTGAATGTACAATCTCTGTAACTTTTTGTACTTAGATAATTTTTTATTCACTCAACTGCTCTACTATGTACCAAAATTTGTCCAAACTAAAAAATAAGAAAGTATTGCATACCTACTTATAAGTATTGTTGGTGTCAAATTCCTACTAAAAGTTTTTAATTTAAAACAGAAAAGTGAATATCTTGTAACTTTAAATTTTCTTACTCCTTAACTGAACATTCTTTGAGTATTTGTCTAAGAGTGGTAGAGCTGGTCTTGAAGTAGATTGATTCCCAATTTTCTAAGAACTGCCATTTTGATTTCCAAAGTTGCTGCACTCCCACCAACAAGGGAGAAGTGTTTCCTTTGCTCCACATCCTCTCCATCATAAGCTATCATGTGATCATGTGCGTTTTAGATCTTAGTCATTCTGACATGCATAAGATGGAATTACAGAAACACTTCGATTTGCATTTCCCTGATTAAAAAAATATGAACATTTCTTTAAGTGTTTCTTAGCCATTTGAGTTTCTTTTGTTAAGAATTCTGTTTAGATCGGTATACCTCTTTTAATAGAATTATTTTGTTTGTTGATATCTCGTTTCTTGAGGTGTTTTTATGTTTTAGAAATCCACCCTTTCTCAGATGTGGGGATGGTGAAGATCTTTCCCCATTCTGAAGGCTGCCATTTTGCTGTATTGAAAGTGTTCTAATCCTTACAGAAGCTTTTCACTTTCATGAGGTTTCATTTATTAATTGTTTATCTTAGTGTCTGTGTTACACTTGACAAACCATGTTCATAGTAGCTTTATTCATGATGGCCAGAATCTGTAAACCACCTAGATATCCCTCAACTGAAGAATGGATAAATAAAATGTGGTACATTTACACAATGGAGTTTTACTCAGATGGTAAAAACAATAATATCATGAAGTTCAAAGTCAAGTATTTGGAATTAGAAAAGATCATCCATATTCCTGGCAGTGGTGGCACATGCCTTTAATCCCAGAACTTGGGAGGCAGAGGCAGGAAGATCTCTGAGTTCGAGGCCAGCCTGGTCTATAAGAGCTAGCTAGTTCTAGGACAGGCTCCAAAGCCAGAGAAACCCTGTCTAAAAAAAAAAAAACAAAGAAAAGATGTCATCTTTAGTGAGGTGACCCAGATACAGAAAAATAAACATGGTATGTATCACTTATAAGTGGATATTAGCCGTAAAATAAAGGATTATCAAGCTACAAACCACAGACCCAGAGTGGCTAGGTAGCAAGGAGGGCTAAAGTAGGATATACTGATCTCCCTAGAAAGGGAATATAAAAGAGATATTCTGGGTCATTTCTTGGATCATGAGGGATCATGGGTGGGGCTAGTGTGGAAAGTGGAGTACTGAAAGAGCCAACTGAAAGGGAATCATTTCAGGATCAGGTCATTTCAGACATTGTGGGAGTGGTCAGTCAATGAATAGTCCAGCCTAAGACCCAGGTCTTGAGAATGATTCCACCCCTGACACTATGTGCAATGCTTGGACCCAGAGGCTGGATGGCACGAAGACCTAGAATACATCCAAACATGATTGGTGAAGAAACATTCAATCTAATGATGCCTAATGGTATTCAGCTATACTGATAGATTGGTTCCTAGCCCAATAGTCATCAGAAATACTTCCACGGGAAACTGGTGGAAAAAGGTGCAGACCCACAGCCAAACATTAGTTGAGCTCAGGAAATTCTCCTAAAGAGAGGAAAAAGGGTAGGAGCTAGAGTGGTCACAGACATCACAAGAAAACTCACAGAATTAACAAACCTGGACTCATAGAAGCTCACAGATACTGAACAGACAACCAGGGAGCTTGCATGGGATTGACCTGAGCCCTCTGTATATATGAGACAGCTGTGTAGTTTGGCCTACTTGAGGGACTTTTAACAGTGGGAGCAGGGGCTGTCTCTGACTCTTTTACTGGCTTTTGGGACCCTGTTTCTTATACTGGGTTGCTTTGCACAGCCTTGTTACAAGATGAAGTGTTTCTTCTTACTACAATTTGACATGTCATGCTTTATCAATGTACATGTGAAGCCTCCCCTTTTTTGAAGAGAAATTGGGGGAGTGGATGGGGAAGGAAGGCAGAGGGAATGGGAGGAGAGGAGGGAAAGGAAGCTGGAATCAGGATACAAACTAAAGAAATAAATTTAAAATAAATACATAAATGAAAAAAATGGTTACTCCCATATACCATACCACTATTAAACCACTGGTCATATCTTGCAAGTTTGGTCATTGTTGTTTCTCATAGGATTTTAATTGGGATAAGATTGTTGTTTACGTCTCTCCTCCAGTAACGTACATGCCACTTTCAGAAGGATAAAAACAAGATGCTGGGGATGAAACTTTCAACTCAGTGTTACTGTAACTTTCCATTTTCTATACTTCAATTAAGGATGTCTTAATCAATAAGGTATTACATTAAATGGGTAATTGTACATGTTTTAATGAGAAGATCACCATAGGCTCTTGTGTTTGAATGTTTAGTCATCAGGCAGTAGAACTCTTTGGAAAATATTAGGAAGTGTGACATTTTTGGAGTGAAGGTTGCCATGTTAGAACAGATATCTCAATGGTATTGGGTTTTGAGGTTAAAAATCCCATTACAGGTCAAGACTCTACGTCTTCCTGCTGTTTGTGGATCAGAATATGAAACTCTCAAATGCTTCTCTAACACCATGGATATCTGCTTCCCACAATAATCATCATGGGCTAATCCTCTAAAAGGAAAGTACATCCCTAATTACATGATTTCTTTTATAATATTTGTCTTTATCATGCTATCTCTTCATAGGAGTAGAATAGAAACTAAGATAGTAACCAAGAGAATTATGACATGTAGTGTCTATGGGATCTATTGAGCTGCGTTGGTTAACAACTTCAAAAAAGACAACCCATTTCTGGCACTGAATATCTTCTAATGGATAACTCAGTCTAAATATTTTATTTATGTATATTTATATACTTCACAAAGCTTCTACTGTAGAAGGTTTCCCCATAATCTTAGAAATTGTACATGTTGGGAGCCCCAGGCTCTGGAATTTACTCTATTCCAGATATGCTGGTTAGAAATGGAAGAATAAGAGTTTGGTTTTTATTTAAAACAAACAAAAAAAACATGTTCAACTTCTATTCAGAAATGATGTGTTGATTTAGAAGAACCTGTCAGAAGCTATAAAATTCTATATTTTCAGATGAGCAATGGGTGTTTTTCATATATCCAAGTGTATATAACAGTACCGAATCAAGCTAAGCTATTATACAAACATTCAGAAATTCTGGTGCCATTGCTCTCAATTTTCTTTGAACAGTGTCTATAACAATAGTGGATATTATATTTTCACAAATTTTAGGTGTTGAAGACTCTGTTAGTTCATTTTGTACACGAACATTTAATTGCTTACAATAATGCTCTCATACCATAGATATGTTCCCTTATTGATCTGGAGAGGTTACATGCTGCTCAAAGCAAGAGAGTAGTAGTGTTTAAACTAGAATGTGAATGCATAGTGGAATAATTATCCTTTGAAAACATAGTCATGGCCATAAGTATAGCAGCAGGTATTAAAATAGATTAAGGCTTATATAATGATACAACCAATGTACCATTAATTCTCAACTGTAATCAAATAGAAAGACTTGTATTAATATGATGAAAGCTTGGATTCACAGATGGTTTATGGTGAAAATAGTCTACTTTAAATATATCAGTGATTGACCTAAGGGCATCCTTATAATTAAACACCTGCTCACCTTACTATTACATACATGAGCCCTGAAGAATGGAAGAAATAGCTATTTTAGTCTTGTTTGAAGTATTTTTCTTTAAAAATTAGATTCCTGAAAAGTTTTAAGTAAACAAAATGTGTTAAGAGGCTCATTTAATCAAACAGAAATATACCAGGTATATTTAATGTATGAACCATAACACCCTTATTGAAACAAACTTATAAATAAATAAAATTCTTTAGTCACATATCCTTCAAGTTATAGAGAAAAACAAATAAAGAGCTACAAGACAGATTGATTTATGTTTGCTTAAAGGTAAGGCCACACACTCTCAAAGTAGGAAATACAAACCTAATCTGCATTTATCTTAGTGGTTTGAACATCAAGACATGCTACTAGGAGGAAAGATCAATGATGTACATGAGAGTGAGAAGTAAGGAGGACTCTGGATGTGAAATATTCAGCTAGATCTCTTTAGCACAGGCAAAGATGCAAGCCTCTCAGCACTTTGAAGCCCTAAACAAACACTGATGATACTTAAGAGTCTGTGTTAAGTATCTACTTGACCAGGCAGTTAGCAAGCAAGGAAAACAAGGTCTAGACATGGATAAAATAAATTCCATGCTGCCCTAGACTAACACATTGAGGTGACATCACTGAAACCAGGGATCTCTCATGTGTGTGACAATAGATATTCCATGATCTCTTTTTTCTCCACACATAAACAAATGTATATTTGCAACATACAAATAACACACCTAGGCACAAACCTATTTACATTCAGAGATTATAGAATACTTTTTAATTTTTTGTTTTTTATTTCAATAGTCCATTGATAAGTTTGTACAATGTATTCTGATTATGCATACCTCTCCCTCGTTTCCTTCCATATTTACACGTATCTGTATCTCCACTAGCCATCCAACTTTGTGTCCATTTTTCACTTTTAAAACAAATCAATTCCAATCTATAGGACCCACATATCATTGGATGTAGAGCCTCCAAATGGAGCATATTTAACAACTGCAGGGTGTACCCTTAAAGAGAACTGACTTATCTTCTCAGCCCAGGTCTCAGTTTCATTGGAGAAGCATCTTTTCACAATAGGTGATAATAAACATGGAGACACACAATGATGAATCTGAGGAGAATTAAAATAGTACAGAGTCCTCAGTCCTAAATGGGACCTCTATTTAGCATTCCTTCATCCTAGTTCTCAGGAATCTTTGCCAAAGGGGGAAGTGAGAATATCATGAGAGCCAGGAATATTAACTGTCTACAAGAAAACAGTGTTGTCTAGACACAAGCAGCAGCTGTGACAGCATGTAGGAGACCTGTGCAAATGCAACCCAAAACAAATCTTAGCATCCAGAGTAATAACACAATAATCCAAAATAATCACACAGGAACTATATTAGTTGCAGTACTGTTTGGCCAGCAGCTTATGTGTATTTCTAGATAGCTCTGACATCTTAAATTATCCCATTTTTATTATTTGATATTTTACCAAAACACTTGTGGTTTACCAGTATCAGCACACAGGTGTCTTTTTCCTCCAGTGGCTATGTGGTGTCTCTTGACTCTGCCTACTCTCTCTCTACATCTCTTCAGATTTTCTGCCTGGCTCTAATCTGTTAAGCCATGTCTGGGATATCAATTCATACAGTATTATACACACACATAAACAGCAAATAAGTAAATAATTTAAACATAAAAATTTAATAAAATAATGTTGCTTTGTGGTACTCATTATTCCTCTCGAATGTACAAGTCAGTACCTTGGCAACTATATTCTAATATATGGTAGTTACAATACATTAAGGCACAGACAAGTTATAACTGAAAGTTTTAAGCCTGGTGTAGAAGAGAATGCATTATAATAGACTTCGTGATGAGAGTTTGTGCTGACCTTAGACACATGTCCATTATGATTGTGCTGTTTCAGATTTATCTGTTATTTTAAGTAACATATAAATAAATTATTTTATATAAATTGGCTGAATTCTTAACATAACTGTGGAAATCTGCTAAATATTGAATTTCAAACCTTAGTAGATTTGAAGCAGAGCCCAACCAGAACGCGTCACTGAATAATAAGCATTGTAGTTAATTTGTTTGACCTCTAGCCCAAACAATTCTGTTATATTGCTTTAAATATCAGTTTCATTCATTCACTCTTTTTTTTTTCTCTTTTCGTATAAGGTTTATCTCTGGTGTAGCTTTAGCTGTTGTAGTAATAGGAGCGGCCGGCTGTGCCCCTGTACCCGGCCGCCCGCATGGCCCAGCTTAAGCCCTGAAATAATTACACAGAAACTGTATTCATTTAATCACTGCCTGGCCCATTATTGGCTAGCTCTTACATATCGACCTAACCCATTTCTGATAATCTGTGTAGCACCCCAAGGTGTGCTTACCGGGGAGATTCTAGCCTGTGTCTGTCTGGAATGCGGGCATCATGGCGACTCCTGACTCAGCTTCCCTTTCCCAGAATCCTGTTCTGTTTTCTCCACCCACCTAAGGGTTGGCCTATCAATGGGCTCAGGCAGTTTCTTTATTTTAACCAATGAAATCAACAGATTGATATATGACACTCCCACATCACTTCCCCTTTTTCTGTTTAAACAAAAAAGAAGGCTTTCATATTAACATAGTAAAATTACATATAGCAATACAGTTATCAAGTAAGAATTACAGTTACAATAGTTATATCTACTTTATCTTTTATCATAACTAAGGAAAACTATAACTATGTATCCATTCTTTAACTCCATCAAAGACTCCAGAAGGATATAATACTAAACAAGAAATAAGAAAACTCTAGAAATGACAGAGGCATCTTGCTGCCTGGACAGTCACCCAAAGTTCCTCTGTACAGTTGGGGCATCTATCTTCGGCCTACAGGCCCATAGTTTTCAGCAGACATTCCACAAAGCAGGAAATTTCAAAGGCAGTCACTATCTGCTTGTCCTGAAGAATGTCTTGCAGACTCTTTCATGAATCAGGAACCCCGAAAGATCATCTCACCTTTAGGCAAGTTCAGTAGTCCTCTCTCTGTGGGTTCTCTGTGTCCAGTTTATACAATAGTCCAGGCAAGAGCAGTTTCTTGCCCAAATGGCTATCAAACTCCATAAGGATCCTCTTCGATGCCCATCTTCCTCTTAAAGTAGATTGGTGCTGCCAGGAGCAGATGTGTCTCATTGTCATGAAAAGTCCTTAGTTATTAAAACATTAAATGTCCTATTTTGTAGTCTTTGAAAGATATGAAGAATGCCTATCTAACTAAAATATATTTATATATATCTATAAAATCTAACTAACATAACTACAAGCTTGACCATTATCAATGATTATCCATTAACAACCTATATACATTACATTTTTAAGTGAACTACACAATCACTACACCTAATCAAGATCAGAAATACATATACATATAACAAAATTGACCTTAAATTTAAATCACTAAAGCAAAATCCATATCAATGTAAATTATTCATACCTATACCATTTCCCCCTTTAAATGTAAAAGAACACTTATAAACCATATTTGGGAACATGGACGCAGTTTTCTCTCCAAACTGCTTCCTGCTGAATGGGGGCGTCGTTAATTGTGTCTTTCATGGTATAACCTGTGTGCTAGTTTCATCTCAGTTGGCAGTTGGGCGAAGCAATTTTCTGAAGGCGTTCACAGCAATCCGTTCAGGAGGGCGTGGTTCATCATACCATATCGGAATAGAAGAAATGAACAGGGTCTCATCCTCTGTGAAAACAAAACAAGAAACTCCTTTCCAAAGTATCATATCCTTAAATCCAAATTTCAAAGTCAAGGCATTTTCACAATATCTATGTTGGGTTAGTTTAGCAGCATTTATAAGCAAATATCTTTTAGCAGCTCTTGCTCCTTCCTCAGCATTCAAACAATTCAAACAGAGCATAATAGCATACAGTATCAACATTCTCTGTGTATTTTCCATCTTTGTACAGCTTTGTTTTAACTTCTATTTCGTTTATTTTTACTTTTAGCTTTTTGCTTTTTAAGCGTATATCTTTGATCTGGACACTGTAGACCAGGCTGTTCTTGAACTCTCAGAGATCCGCCTGTCTCTGCCTCCCAGGCATTGGGATTAAAGGGGTATGCTACTACACCTTGAACTCACAGAGATCTGTTTGTCTCTGCCTTCTAGGCACTGGGATTAAAGGCGTGTGCTACCACACTTTGAAGTCACAGAGGTCAATCTCCCTCTGCATCCCAAGTGTTGGGATTAAAGGCGTGTACTACCACAACCAACTTCTCTTTTTCTTCCTTATTTTTTACTTTTAAGAACTTACTTTTAACTTGCATATATTTTTAACACAGTGTAAACCATTTAAAAATTTTCTTTATCTTTGAATCTCTTTTTACTGTATCTCTCTCTGTTTTTCTGACCACATAAGTCTTTAATTTACCAAGCAATCTCAGAAGGACTAAAGGTGTGGCTCTGCCGGCTAGATCCAGTCCATTCCTTAGCTTTCTGCCATTCCAACCTTGTGGCTGAGGTACCGGCCAGAGCTGCGTTCAGTGCCACAAGTCTACAGTGTTTCAAGGTCCCTGCCAGCAATTAAGCTGCAACAGACAACACTCAAGTCCTCTCTCTGTAGCCGGCCCTCCTGCCTCAAACAGTCAGAGTTGCCCTGGCAGGATGGCCCAGAAAGCCGGCATTTTTAAATGGCGCAGCTTTTTTCCTGGTCCGGCTGAAAACAGAAAAGCATGTGATCAGCTTTTCGTCAATACCATTTAAGTGTTTCGTGGCAGGACCTCTTAATGAGCTGCAGGGTTTTGCAGCTAAAGCTGAGTTAGGAAAGCCTCTCTTAGATGAGAGCGCATGCTTGCCTCTAGCAAACAGAGTATACCCGAGAAAGTGCTGCTACCAAGAAAACATGCTTTACTCTTTCCCAAGCTTCCTCAGACTTTCTGTGGATTCAGTTGTCCACACGTTTGGGTAACTGTCCAGGCAGCGAGTTGTCTCTGTCATTTCTAGAGTTTTGATTTGTTTGTTTAGGTAGTTTTATATCCTTCTGGAGTCTTTGATGGAGTTGAAGAATGAATAGATAGTTGTAGTTTTCCTTAGTTATGATAAAAGATAAAATAGATATAAATATTGTAACTGTAATTCTTACTTGATAACTGTTTTGTTATATGTGATTTTACTATGTTAAAGTTAAAGCTTTTCTTTTTTATTTAAACAGAAAAAGGGGAAGTGATGTGGGAGTGTCATATATCAATCTGTTGATTTCATTGGTTAAAATAAAGAAACTGCCTGAGCCCATTGATAGGCCAACCCTTAAGTGGGTGGAGTAAACAGAACGGGATTCTGGGAGAAGGAAGCTGAGTCAGAAGGAGTCACCATGATGTTCCCAGTCCCTGCAGATGCAGGCTAGAATCTCCCCAGTAAGCACACCTTGGGGTGCTACACAGATTATCAGAAATGGGTTAGGTCGATATGTAAGAGCTAGCCAATAATGGGCCAGGCAGTGATTAAAAGAAAACAGTTTTCGTGTAATTATTTCAGGGATTAAGCTGGGCCATGCGGGCGGCCGGGTACAGGGGCACAGCCAGGCCACCTCCTATTACAACAAGCTGTCCTCGAACTAGCTTGTAGACCAATTTGGCTTCAAACTCACAAAGATCCACCTGCTTCTGCCCCGCTAGCCCTAGGATTAAAGCCATGTGCCTCTACCACCTGTTCTTAAACAGAAGTTTCTATGCATCCCAATTTTTATTTTTGAGACAGGGTTTCTCCGTAGCTTTTGGTTCCTGTCCTGGAACTAGCTCTTCTAGACCAGGCTGGCTTTGAACTCACAGAGATCCTCCTGGCTCTGCCTCCCGAGTGCTGGGATTAAAGGTGTGCGCCACCACTGCCCAGCTTATGCATCCCAAATTCAACCAATTTAATACTTTATGCACCATACTGTTGCACTGCAACTGTCTGAGATAACCTCACATAAAGATCTCTGAGTTTTCTATTTTCCCTTGTTTCATTAACATTGCACTCACAGCCAAGCAATGTTACAATCATGCCTGAGCAACGCTCCAACAACTCATATATTCTGTGTGAAAAAGTACACACATTGAGCTTAGATATTCTAAAGACACTTCAACTATTTTAAACAATAAAAGAACAAGCAAATAGCTACTTCAAGAATAAAAGATATAGGAATAAGTAGAACCTAGAAAGAATGCATTCTTGTAATGAATGATGAAACACAAACAGAGATTGTGACATTCATCCTATAAATTAGGTTTACATTCTTTCCATTGCATTCTTGCCTGAGAATGATTACAAAAGAGTCATGAGCTGTGCGGTCACGGCACATACTTTAATCCCAGCACTCTGGAGCCAGAGGCAGGTGAATGAATCTCTGTGGGTTCAAGGCCAGCATGGTCTACAGAGCAAATTCCACGAAAGGCTCCAAAGCTACAGTGCAGGGAGCCGATTTGAGTGGCTGCCATTTCAAGATGGCATTTGGCTCCGGCCTCACTTGATATTAAGGTTGCAGTTCTTCCACCAGAAAACAGGGTGAGTTGTTGTGATCTAGCTGCCCACACTTCCCCTGACCGGCAGGGGAACTTCCTTGTGGTCTGTAATTGACAGGGATGTTCCCCTGCTTTCTTTCCTGCCTGTGGGTCTCCAGAAAGGCAGTCAAGGTATCAAAGTATCAAAGGTTGCTAGGCAGAATCCCTATATAAGCAGCTATAGTTCAGAGCTTGGGGCCCCTCGCTTTCTGCTCTCCCTTCAACCAAGAGGCTCCAATAAAGCGTGATTTGAGAAGAATCCTCGTCGTGTGGCTATTCTTTCCTGCTGGCCAGGGAGTTCGCCGCAACTGGTGCCGAAATCCCGGGACGCTGGGACAAGCTTTGGTACCAAGTGAGGGGTCAAATAGGATTCAGAACTCCACACGCGGAGCGGCGACGTCGGTGAGTCTCCCAAGTATGATGATTGCTGGGGTTGCTCCTGAGGTATTTTGCTTGATCTTTGTGGCCCTTGTCATTGTCGTTTTTCTGTGCTGCTTTTGGTTGCACTGGGAAAGGAGGAGGGCACTGCAAGCACACCAGGACAGCCTATCAGAGTCTGATTTAAAAGGGGGGGACTTAGGCAGGTCTAGACTGAAAAGAATAAACATTAAAAAGGATAGTAAAAAGGAAAATGATAAAAAGATAAAAGGTATACCTAAAAAAAGAAACTCAAGACAGTCTCCAGGTAAGGCTGGGGATCCACGACAAAAGTGGGTTTTCCACTCTCACCTGTAGAAGAAGGGAGAGTGGGGTAGTAGAGCCGCTACCACAGCGGACAGCGCGAAATGTCAAAACCAGATGGGTTGTAAACGTCAAACGGGTCTTAAAAGTCAAACGGGTTGTCAAACGGGTTGTCAAACGGGTTGTCAAATGGGCACTTCATCTTTGCACCCAATTTTTTTGGCTCTCAATGAGCTGTTATGGAGCGCTTTGGAAAGGTTTTTAGCTGAGAATGACACAATTGCTTCTTGGTTTGCCATCTCTGGCAATCTTAATGTGTCATCCTGGGATAAGCTTGGTAGAGAGCTGAATTCTGCCACTGAACAAGGTACGCTAAGGAAGGGAGTGATATTCATTTGGTTCGAGTTACCGAGGCCTCCGGAGTTTGCAATGGAGTGTGAGCAGCTGCGGCTCCAAGGCCAAGGAGCTCTAGGTGGCTCCACGGCCAAGCAGCATTGAGGGTCTGTGAAGCTGCAAACACCGGGACTTGTTTCAGGGCATAGAAGCGCAGCACACGGTAAGATCTGTTGGCCTGAACCTCTGTCCCAGCTGAGGGCAACCGGTGGGCTGCTCCTCATTGCCACACCTCCACACTTAGGCCCAGGTCCAGACGACTGGAAAATGGCAGTAAGAACGCAACGTCCCCGCTCAGCAGGAAGTAGCCAGAGAGATTGTCAACGCCCAAATTCCCTAAAACATGGTTTAAGTGGGCCCTTTCAGAGCAGAAGCAGGATCAGCTGGGTTGCTAGGGAAGCTAAAGAGGTGCACGAGAGAGAAGGTGTCTTCCATGCACTCAGCTGACAGGAATAAATGAGAAAGCCACTCCTAATGACAGGAGCAGGCAGAGGAAAGCCAGGAAGGGGAAAGCAAGATTGCCTCCCCTTCCTCTCCTCTGTGCTAGCCCCTCTGCTACCAGTTCTGACTGCCCTTGCTGCTGCCACAAGCACAGCCGCAGTTGTGGCAATTGGCTCAGCTTGGCTGTGAATGGAAGTATCTGGGGCTGTGAATGGATATGAAAAGTTTAAAGAATGGTCTAGCTGTCTTTTAGGTAATTGGTCTGGTGAATCGAACAACAACTGGAAAAGTTGCGGGTGGCGATAGTGACTGCAGATTCCACACGCATGGATACCAGCATGGCAGAAAAACTATCTTCCTGGATCTCCTCTGCCTTCTCCCTGTTTAAGGATTGGGTGGGGGTGGGGATGTTTTTTGCATGCTGCATAGGAGGGTGGGTGCTGTGTCTATGGTTAATTTGTCGCCTTCAGGCTCAGGCATCTCGAGATAAGGTTGCTGTTCTATCAGCATTAGCCGCTTTGGAGAATGGCATTTCACCCCAAGTATGGTTATCTGTCCTAAAAGGCCAGTAGGTTTGTTCCTTGCATAGCCTTTGCACTCTCAGGGAGAAATTCTCCATTGCACTGAGGAAGGTATGCATTTTTACTCTGAAGTACTGCCTTTGCACCTCCCAGGAGTTTATTCCATTGCACGGGAGAAGGAGTACCAGGAATTTTAGGCCTCCTTTGATCAGTCCTCGCATCATGAGGTGAGGACCTGAACGGGAGTAAGACCTTCTCACTGGCCTACAAAGAAAAACAAAAAGGGGGAACTGCAGGGAGCCGATTTGAGTGGCTGCCATTTCAAGACGGCATTTGGCTCCGGCCTCGCTTGATATTAAGGTTGCAGTTCTTCCACCAGAAAACAGGGTGAGTTGTTGTGATCTAGCTGCCCACATTTCCCCTGACCGGCAGGGGAACTTCCTTGTGGTCTGTAATTGACAGGGATGTTCCCCTGCTTTCTTTCCTGCCTGTGGGTCTCCAGAAAGGCAGTCAAGGTATCAAAGTATCAAAGGTTGCTAGGCAGAATCCCTATATAAGCAGCTATAGTTCAGAGCTCGGGGCCCCTCGCTTTCTGCTCTCCCTTCAACCAAGAGGCTCCAATAAAGCGTGATTTGAGAAGAATCCTCGTCGTGTGGCTATTCTTTCCTGCTGGCCAGGGAGTTCGCCGCACTACAGAGAAACCCTGTCTTAAAAAAAACAAGAAAAATATAGAAGAGTCATGATTACTGCCTTTGGGATTTTTAATACACTTTAGTAAATAGACAAATCAATAAAGTTCATTTTATGTTTATCCACCTATTCTAATTTGATTCATTTTATATTGCATTTTATTCAATCTATAAAATAAACATCTATATGAAATATATTATACACTGGTAGTTCCATGTTCTTCTAATGTTGATATTTTAGCTAATAATAATGTTTATCTTTTGTAATTTTATTGTAGAAATATTTAATCAAAAAATTTTTATATTAAAAAAGGATTTATTAGCCAGGTGTATATCCTGGGGAATAATGAGTGCACTTGGCAGAATATTTATTTCATGTAGTGTGGTGATAGAGAGAGGTGACCCCATCCTTGGTTACCAGGAACAGAAAAAGACTGATAAGGAGCATCACTTTGGTAGTTCTGACTAAGCATGAATGAGTTGTTTGATATTCCTCCAAGCTAGAAATTTGGAGTTCATTGCTGAAGAATGTGAAATCTCTGAAATCTGACTAATAGAAACCCACAACTAGATCCCTTTAGTAAGGCAATCTTTATATGGGGACTCCTAAAATTTGTAGATATATCTTCCTCTTGTATAGATTATGGTGGAGTTGGTTCCCTACTGCAAACATTTCAAGGACAGAAAGAGCAGTAACCAATCCATAAGCAGTCTTTTTTTTTATTAAAAATTTTCTGCCTCCTCCCTGCCACCCTTTTCCCTCCTGCTCATCCCACTCCCCATACCCCATTCCCCTCCCCCTCTCACTCCAGTCTGAATAGCAGTCTGGGTTCTCTGCCCTGTGGGCAGTCCAAGGTCCTCCCCCTCCATCCAGGTCTAGGAAGGTGAACATCCAAACAGCCTAGGCTCCCACAAAGCCAGTACATGCAGTAGGATCAAAACCCAATGCCATTGTTCTTGGCTTCTCAGCAACCCTCATTGTCCACCATATTCAGAGAGTCCGGTTTTATCCCATGCTTTTTCAGTCCCAGTCCAGCTGGTCTCCTGGAACTGAGAAGCTTCTGTAAAGCAAAGGACACTGTCACTAAGACAAAAAGGCAACCCACTGACTGGGAGAAGATCTTCACCAACCCTGCAACAGACAAAGGTCTGATCTCCAAAATATATAAAGAACTCAAGAAACTACACTTTAAAATGCTAATTAACTCAATTAAAAAATGGGGCACTGAACTGAACAGAGAATTCTCAACAGAAGAAGTTCAAATGGCCAAAAGACTCTTAAGGTCATGCTCAACCTCCTTAGCAATAAGGAAAATGCGAATCAAAACAACTTTGAGATACCATCTTACACCTGTCAGAATGGCTAAAATTATAAACACCAATGATATCCTTTGCCTGAGAGGTTGTGGAGTAAGGGGTAAACTCATCCATTGCTGGTGGGAATGCAAACTTGTGCAACCACTTTGGAAAGCAGTGTGGCGGTTTCTCAGGAAATTTGGGATCCATAAGCAGTCTTTAAAGCATTATATGGCTAAACACATAAGAAAATTTCTCCTTTAGAACTTTCGTATTTTTATCTTATTAAAACTTGCTTATTTTGTAAATATCAAATGGGTGTGTGTGTGTGCACTCAGGGGCATTGCTTTATGCAGGTAGCCAACAGATTACTTGCAACTATATTTATAGGCATTGTGGCATGATTGAAGTAGATGCTATGATCCGAACTGGATCCTCTTAACAAAGCAACTGATCTTTGGGCCATCTTTGAGCCCCAAGAGCATACTGTTCAAACAATTAATATGATTGCACTAGTTTGAAGCTAAAAAATAGCATTGTCAATGGAGATTATCTTATGCAAAAATCTACTAGGAAATCATTTTGGAGAAAAAAATAAAACACTTCCATTGACCACTGGCTTACATTTTAGTACTGGAGCTAATTTTCCTTCAAGAAGCACATTTAAAAAAATATTTATTTATTTTAATTTCATTTCACATTTCAACTACAGTTCTCTCTGTTAACCCTTCTCCCAATCCCCCCATTTCCCTCTAGCCCACCCTCATCCAATCCCCTCAATTGGAAGGGCTCCCATGGGGAGTCAACAAAGTCTGACACATTAAGTAGAGTCAGGACTTAGCCCTTCCCCACTGTGTTAAGGCTCAGCATGGCCTCATACCAGATGGCTCAGCTGTTAAAGGCTAGGCTCATAACCAAAAATATAGGAAGCACATTTTTAATGCTCAGGTAAAATTTGTTGCATAAAACTATTCTTAGGAGAAAAAAATAAAAGTAAATAATTAGAAGAAAAATTTGGGAAAGCAAATTTCATGTGTGTTTCTAACTTTAACAATAATCACCTCAAATACTTAAAATACTATGTAAATATCTTCTTTAACACAGATACACCTGTAATGTCTGCTATAATTCTAAAATCTTTGTTTTCAGAATAGCGTTTACAAAAGTTAATGTCTTTGGCATGTCCATTGTGACTCGTCAAAGATTTTCTGTGAGTATAAGAAATCTTTGTGATATGGACAGTCAGGCATATCACTCTTCACTTGGGAATTTAGAATAAACTTTCCATCTTCCACAGTGTTTCTGTGCAGTGCAGAGAGCTGCATCCTAAATTAAGTTCAGTTGAGTTAAAAGAACACATGTAAGGAACTGTGGGTAGGTAATGATTAAAACATAGGTTTTAGAACCTGGCTGGATTGAAATCTTAGTCTGGCTAATTACCACCGCTGTGAACCAGGGGGAAAAAAATGACCTTTCCTTAAATTAGTTTCTTGAGTTATAATATTAAATAATAGTAATATTGACCTAGAGTTTTGTGTATATTTAATGCGAACAGTGCCTAACTATATTGAACTACTGTAAAATATTAGTTATTGCAAAATTATAATGAATTCCTGTACAAGAAAATTTAAGGAATATAATCACAAATTGAATGAGTTTAATACTTTTTAATTTACATTTCTTTCCAAATTGAATTACATAGGCCTAGTTCTACAGCGTGGATATCATTTTCTCTTAGGCGTGAACAAGTGAAAGTTGGATGCACACATGAAAGAAACACCAAAAGCCCTGCCCAAGTTTATACAACTCATTTCTGGCACATTAAGTAAAGAAATTAGATTTTTATAACTAGTAATTGTACAACATTTTCATTGCACTTAACTGCCTTTCACATGCTTCAATATTCACATGTTGATCCTCCAGCAACTGAAAAGCAAGACACTGTGAATAAAAGAAGCTAGGAAATCAATTTTCTATTATTTTAGTTAATGCTATGATGTATCATGAACTATTTAGATCTTCATTCTTTTTTAGCATTGAAACATGACAATGTGGTAGCCTACTATGACCCCAGAATCATTTCATCATCAAAATTCTAGACTGTAAGCCCTACATTTTCCTAGATTGTGTTTTTGCACATATTACTTATTAATTAAGTTACATTTAATATTCTACTATTTAAATTTTCTAACCATGGTTAGATTTAATTTTTATAATTATTAACAATGCAGAGGATATGAATTTTAATTCATATATATATGAGATGTAGTTAGTCATCTGATTAATTAGTCAATATAAATAATGTGTATTTCAGGTTATGTTAACTGATTCTAATACTTTTCAAATTATTTAGACAGAGTCCTCTATATGACAGATTCTTTAAAAGTAAATTGTTTTTTAATTTTACTTCATATGGTATAGAAGGAAAAATTTTACAGAATTTTATTGTTTATGGAATTAAATGGATACCTGAATTATAGAGTAATGGTGACTCTGCCAATAGATTCAGGTAAATCCACAAAGTACTTGTATATACAATATAGCTTTAAAAATAAAAAAAGTCAAAGAGACAAAATCAAATTTAATAATAGAATTAAGGCACATAGGGACAAAGTTATTTGAACATAAAAGGACAAGTGTTGGGTGATTTGGAGAAGGTGTTGGAAAAAAAGCAAGGGAGTTACTATGACCAACATATACTGTATTTATTTATGAATTTTATTAAAACTTAAAAAAGTAAGAAAAATAATGAGTTAAATATTTAATGCCTCATAGGATATAAGATACTTTTTAAAAATTATTTCTCTGAAAGTTTCAAGTAATGTGTTTTCATCATATTTACCTCCCCCACCATGACTTTCCAAATCCACTCCTCTATACAAGCATATGTAATTTTAAAGCTTTTTAAAAATTGTTTGTTTTACATCTTGGCTGCAGTTTCCCTTCTCTCCTCTCTTCTTAGTCCCTCCCAGTGATTCCCACTCTGTTTCCACCCAGCAAATCACTCCTCCTTTGTTTCTGTTTGGAAAGGGCAGGTGTCCCATGAGTATCATGGAACACAGAGAAATTGAGCTGTTGCCTACCTAGAGCCTTAGCCCTCACTGACTGGTATTCACAGTATGGAAAGTACTCTCCAGACTACCAGAGAATAGAGATAACTACCAACTCAGTTGTAAAATCTTTCATCCACAATAGTGATTGGCCTACATGATATATTGGTGCTTTGTGACATAAATTCTAGAAGTACCAATAACTGCCTGATTTAAGTCTTACCCTATGAGTTGGAACAAATGGCTAACACTACTAGGTGCTTGAAAGTCTGAGACTAGACAGGCCATGGACCTAAGAGAAAAACAACTAATACTGCTTTTATTCCTCTCTTATATAAAACATCTTTGGGCTGAAGAGGGAGCGGGACTTGATTAGGGGAGGGGGATGGAAATGGGAGGCTGTGGTGGGAAGAGACAGAAATCTTTAATAAATAAATAAATAAAACATTCCTCTAAAAAAAAAATCTCAAACAGAGTTTCTTCTCCCTCCATTTCTCCGTACTCCCTCCTACCCTTTTTTCCCCATAGATCCATTCCCTCTCTGTTACATTTGAGAAAAGAGCATGCCTTCAAAGGATATCAACTATACACAGCATAAAAAAATTACAGTAAAACTAGGCACAACCCAAAATATCGAGGCTGTGCATAGAAACCCAGTAGGAGGAAAATTGTAGGAAGTTCAGAAGAGTGGGCAAAATAGTCAGAGACAACCCCCCTCACACTGTTAAAACCACCAAGCTAACAACCATCACATATGCAGAAGACCTAATATGGACACATATAAGCTCTGGGGATGTTTCTTCAGTATCTGTGAGTCCCTATGAGCACTGCTTAGTTTATTATTATTTGTGCCTTGTTTTCCTGATGTCCTTGATCCCTCTGGCTCCTACAATTTTTCTTACTCCTAATTGTTCTATTTCCCAATCTCGGGGAGCAGAGAATCAATTGAGATCTCTAACTTGGCCTCTCTTTCCACCTTATGTTGACTGTGGGTCTCTATATCTGTTCCCATTAGCTGACAGTGGAAGCCTTTCAGATGACAGTTTGCTTACATAAATCTATGAGTGTAACTGAATATCATTAACAATCTTTTTGTTGTTTTTTTAAAAAAAAAATTCCTAGGTATCTGGACTATCCAACTTCTGGCTCATATAGGCTGCGTCAGGCCAGGACTCCCTCTCATGACATCAGCCTCAATAAAATAAAACCAGACATTGCTTGACCACTGCCAGAATTTCTCTGCCCTAATTGCCCCACCACATCTTATAGGTCAAAGGTTTCCTGACTGCGTTGGTATTTCAGTTCCGCCACTGGAAGTTGCCTGGTTACAGACGATGGCCAGTTCCAGCTCCATATCCTTCTTTACAATGAATCCTGGAATTCACATGCAAGTGAATGGTACTAGAAACAATCATCCAGAGTCAGTTAACACAGACACCAAAAGAATAATATGATATGTACTCAATAAGTGGATATTAGATGTTCATTATGTGGTAATCTTGCTACAATCCACAGACTCAAAATAGGTAAATAAAAAGGAATGCTAAAAGGGGGACAAATGGAGCTCTCTGGAAGGAGAATTAGAAAAGATTTTGTGGGAGGACTGGGAGGTTGGTGGGAGGGAGAACAGAAGGTAACATGTTGGG
Organism: Microtus obscurus; assembly: GCA_963919715.1. Lineage (NCBI taxonomy): Eukaryota > Metazoa > Chordata > Mammalia > Rodentia > Cricetidae > Microtus > Microtus obscurus. Next base: position 38,488,174 of record CAWTZC010000093.1, read on the forward strand.
GAGGTGGAAGAGAGAATATGGGAAGGAGGCATGACTGGAATTGGGGTCATGATTTGTGGGTTTATCTGAAAACACAGTACATTAGACTCTCCCGGTATTATACAAGAGCAACCCTACTGTGGACACAACTGTTCTTATGTCATAAATATAAAAAAGAAACCTGCTTGAAACAATTTGCTTAACATGACTCTAAATGAATAATCTTTTTTAAGACTATTCTGTTTTTAAGAAAAAGTATATACAAGTAAATACCTTTTAAATTTCACCATTACCTTTAAAAATTAAAAGATATTATATTTGTGCTTTTTCAAATGAATGTGAACTTTCCATTAGCTATAAACTTAAATTCTATTTTTATTTCTATTGAAATAAATTTAGCAATATATATATATATATATATATATATATATATATATATAGTCTTCATTCTAAATTTCATTTTATGCACAATGTTCTCGTTAGTTTTATAAAAGATATATTTCCCCTAAGATCTTCCACACTAATTCTGTGTCCATTCAATACACATGCTAGTGTTCCAAAGCCTCCACATACAGTGAAATGGGACTATATTTAGGATGCATAATAAGTTGTTTTGGAGGGGGTGTGATTTTGATTAATACAAGCTTTTTAATTAAATAAAAAAGTAATCATAACTATGGCTTTCATTCTGCATACGGGCCATCCTTCCAATTGATATGTCATGTAGTCCCCAAGCACAGAGCACCCATTAGAGGATTAATAGCTTGGCCATCTATCCTTGCCAATACCCATACTATAGGTGAGCACCCAGGAACAAAACAAGAAAAAGCCAAACACAAAACAAAACAAAGCAATGATAGAGTGCCTTGTTTCCTTTGCAAGGAAACTGATTATTCTGTAATAATTTATAGCAGTCTAAATACAATGAAAGATTAATATCGCTATTATAACAGTGCTTTTTCAGCTAGAATGTAATGAAACCTAGTTATAAACTGAAAAATACCCTCTATATTCCGATGCTTTCTCCACTTTCAGTTTTTTTGTTCAAAATATAGATGAAATATTCTTTGAAAATTGGCCAAAACAACATTTTTAAAAAAAATTTCTTCCAAATATTTGGAAAAGTGTGAAAGGAGCAGAAGTAATCTGCTACTGACCACAGGGAGTCAAACATGAAGAATGATGATGAGTTGTTTAACCTATATGCAGTCCGTCTTCAAGAGAGTCTCTAGTTGCTGACCTTTGGAAATGATGCTCTTTAATAAAGTTCTCTAACTTCACAGGAAGAGTGTAACTTTAAAAACATTCACAAGTGATGGATACCTGGGTCTACTACCACATAGTGTACACATCTTATGTCAATAAAACTTAATTACGGCCATACTTCTCAATTTCACTCACATTAGAATACTATATTGAGTCTTCAGCTTCCACAATACACACGAAAATATTCAATAATTCACCAATTTCATACTTGAGTCCAGAAGATTTCTCAAGTAGATGCTTAAGAAATAAGAAATATGTATGTATCGTGTGTTTCCTATACCTATTTACACTTAGGAACATATTGTGTAAAAAAAAACAAACAAACCAGATACATGATACAAGTAATTTATTTTTTGATTGTTTTCAAGGATATACTGAATTAATTTACAGGATAATCACATATTGCTTTGTGGAAAGTCCAAGGTTCTCCCTACCATATCTAGGCTGAGAAAGGCATACTCATCCAAAGAGAATACGATCCCAAAAAGCTAGAAAATGTGTGTGGTAGAGATAAATCCTGGTGCCACTATCAGTGGCCCCTCAGTCTGCCCCAGCAATTCAAATGTCAATCACATTAAGAGGGACTAGTTTGGTCATATGCTTGTTCCTTCCCAGTCCAGCTGGAGTTGGTGCACTCCTATTAACTAAGGTAAACTGTTTCAGTTGATAAACCTATCATGATCTTGACCTCTTTGCTCAGATTCGCATTCCTTCCACTCTTCAACTATACTTTGGGAGCTCAGTCCAGTGCCCCAATGTTGGTCTCTGCCCGTGTTTCCATCAGTTGCTGGATGAGGTTGTATTTAAGATTTTCATTAGTCTGACTATATGGAAAGTCAAGATCTGGCCCCCTCTCAATTGCTTATGATCTTAGCCTGTACCATCCTTGTAATTCCTGGGAATTTCTCTAGAGCCAGATTTCTACTAAACTTACAATGGCTCCCTCAATCAAGATATCTCTTTCTCATCTCTGTCCTTCCTCCATCTTATCACGTTCCCCCAATAGATATATATTTATCACCCCAAAACTCAATTCCAAAGGGATTAAATACCTCAATATAAATCCAACCACACTGAACCTGGTAGAAGAAAAAGTGGGGCATTGTCTTCAATGCTGGGGCAAAGGAGACCACTTCCTTAATATAACCCCAGTAGCATAGACACTGAGAGCAACAATAAATAAATGGGACCTCCTGAAACTGAGAAGCTTCTGTAAAGCAAAGGACACATTTAATAAGACAAAAAGGCAGCATGCTGAATGGGAAAAGATCTTCAGCAATCCCACATCAGAAAAAGGACTGATCTTCAAAATGTATAAAGAACTCAAGATTAGACATTAAAATTATAAATAACCCAATTAAAAAATGGGATACAGGACTAAACAGAGAATTCTCAACAGAAGAATCTCAAATGGCCAAAAGATACTTAAGGAAATTTTCAGAACCATTAGCCATCACGGAAATGCAAAACAAAACAACTCTGAGATACCATCTTACACCTGTCAGAATGGCTAAAATCAAAAACACCAATGATAGCTTATGTTGGAGAGGAGGTGGAGTAAAAAGAACTCTCATCCATTGCTGGTGGGAATGCAAACTTGTACAACCACTTTGGAAATCAGTATGGCAGTTTCTCAGAAAATTGAAAATCAACCTATTTCAGGATCCAGCAACACCACTCTTGGGCATATACCCAAAAGATGCTTAATCATACTCCATAGGTATTTTTTCAACTATGCTCATAGCAGCATTATTTTTAATAGTCAGAACCTGGAAACAACCTAGATGTCACTCAACAAAAGAATGTATTTTTAAAAAAGGGTTGCACAATTACACATTAGAGTACTACTCAGCAGTATAAAACAATGACATCTTGCATTTTGCATGCAAATGGATGGAATTAGAAAACACTATCCTGAGTGAGGTAACCCAGACCCAAAAAGATGAACATCATATGGATTCACTCGTATGTAGAAACTAGCTGTAAACAAAGACATTGAGTCTATAAATCATGATCCTAGAGAAGCCAAGAAATAAGGTAACATATATAAAAACATATATAGATCTACCTGGAAAATGGAAGCAGGCAAGATTGACTGATAAAATTGGGAGTGCATGGGGGTGCAGGAAGAAGGGAGGAGAAAAAGGGAAAGGGAGGAGAAAAGCAGAGGGTTGAGAAGAACTTGAGCAAATGAGATATGTTGTTCCTCTGTTTCCTTTTCACAGCCAGAGCCTAACACAAAAGCCATTAAATAAATATTTTTGAATAACTGAATAATTTTAAAATTAAATGAGTATATAATAGTCAAGTTATTTGAACTCTCTGATAAAGCAATTATTAAGTACAAAAAATAGGGTGTGGGTTGTTTGGTCAGTTTATGCTCTTCGTAACAGGATGCTGAACATAAAACCTTGTATCATTTTTTTTTTTGATAAACTGAAAACTTCTCTGTGTTTGTGATATTAATATAAGTAGATAATCATATAATTAAGAAAGTTTAAGTATCTCTAGCTAAACCTGCTGAGTGAAAAGAAATGACCCAAGTAAACAAAGTGGTATTGTGTCAATTTTAGAAATTTATATGTTAATCTCATTATATGAGAACAGAGATTGTACCAATAACTTTCAGATACATGGCAAATGATCTTATGGAAGTTAAAAGATGAGTAAAGCAAGATTACTATTCAGGTGCTTCTGTTCAACAAGCATTCTTTAATGTTCAACAGTCCATTATGTTAAATACCTTCTGCTGCCAGAATTTGATAATTGTAGGTGATAATCATACTGAAAATAAATGAACAGGAATAACAATTTGGTCCATGTTTTATTAAACTCCATAAAAATTAAACTATCAGAAAAAGCATACTTAAATTATGCTGTCTCTTATCAAAGGTAATGTACCTCACAAGTGGCTTAACATAAAACATGCTTTCAATAAACCTATCAAAATTAAATTATATTATATTAATATGTGATTTCTTTTTCTATGCACAAAGCTACTAAGGAAGGAAATGCAACAAACCCCAAAAAACAGACACACAATGATGAAGAGAGTTATTTGTGTGTAGATTTCTTAATTTAAGTCCTTCTACACTTTATTGATTTCAAATAGTATTTGAGAGAAATCGTATTGCAAGATCTTGTCTAATTGTCTAGTTGATAAGTGAGTGTATTCGAGTTTCCTTCAAGCACTGCCGTTGGTCTTCATTGTACAAGTTGCTATAACCTGCTGGATTTGAACGTCTACATTTTGCTTACTCTGTATAAATGTGCCATCAACATTCAGAGAAAAGAGACCCAAACCAAATATAATATCTGTCTCTGCATCTTCGCCTCCTCCACCTACAATAATTTGAGAACTTGAGTACGGTTGTTTATCAGAAATTTAGTTCCTGTCATTGTTTTACAATAGGACAAATGAACATTATATTTGGTATTTGTGAGTATGTAGCTTAGGTCCATTAGATAAAGGGGGCACTATGTATCTTTCACGGAAGTCAAACAGAGCAAAGTTTAAAACCAATTTCACATAGTGACTGAACATTGCTTATCTTATATTTTTCAGGCTAAAACCTTTCTGTGGGACATGTTATTTTCCAGTGACTGCTCCAAACAGCCTAGCTGCATTTCACACTTTAGAAAACATTTAAATGAAATACAGGAAGATTCTCTGAAAACAATGTTTTCCAAAAGTTATTTATGCAAATACAGGTTTACATTAATGTTTAAATTTTTCATTTGCCTTATGTTACCTCACACCAATTTGGCCTCCTTTCCCTCATATAAAAAAAAAATGTTTTTTGAAGAACGGTTTCAGTAAGTATTGTTTCGTTCACCACATATGCTTTCAGTTTGAGATCAGACTCTCTTCTTTTATATATATATATATTTTCTTATCAAACTTTAACTCTATTTAAGAGTATCCTGCTTTCGACCTACTAGATTGTGGTTTAAGATAAATTCAAGAACATTGATTATTGCTGAAGAATCTTAGTATCTTATAATTAAATTTGAAATTTATACTTTTTTTTTTTGGTTTTTCTCAACAAGGTTTCTTTGTAGCTTTGGAGCCTGTCCTAGAACAAGCTCTTACAGACCTGGCTGCTCTTGAACTCACAGAGATTGCCTGACTCTGCCTCCTGAGTGCTGGGATTAAAGGTGTGTGCCACCATCACCTGGTGGTAATTTATACTATTTTTTCTTAAAGATCATGAATTCTGTTAGGAAAACTAATAGGAAGAATTCAGTACTCATTTAGTGCTAAACAAATATAAGGAAGCAACATATCAGAGATAAGATGTATTCCAAATCACCCTGATAATGAAATATCCACCCTGAATAAAATGAAAATTATATATAAATTCACTTTTAAATAGTTAGTTATAAAAAACAAGTATGTATCATTTATGTCTTCATTGAAACAAACTAAGAAAGAACAAACAAGTAAGCTTTCCACAGTAATAATATCTTTAAAGCCTTCATGGAGTTCGAGGAATTTTTGCTTCCCACTTGTTTGACTATAACATCAACTACTTTTGCTATAATCTAATGATTAAAATGATGTGAAAATGATCATGGGAAGCCTCCACTGTTATTAAAATGAGAGCTCATTAATTTGTGTTAATTAGTATGCTAAATATGAATTTGTCTTATGAGACTAAATATAATAAACACCACATTTTTACCAAGGGAATAAACATTTTAACTTTCACATTCTGTTTTTAGCTGCAGTTTATTTTTTTAGGGGTTATCAAACAAATTCTCCTGTGCAAACTAAATATGATGTACAATCCTAAACAACTTAAAGTATTTAGCTATTGTAAAAAGTGACATGACTAATTATCTTATATTTGTGCATTTCATTTCTTTCCCATTGCAAACTGATTACTTTATTTATTAAATATAAGTTTAAATAAATGCTTAAATTAATTATATATTCTTATCTAGTTTGTTATTTGAATGATGTTTTAGAAAATTTGGAAATAAATCATAATTTTTGCATTCTTATTAAAAGTGGAATTGTATATAACATGTTGTTCCTCAAAATACCATTGCATATGTTTATAAACGAATATGGAGATGTCTCCACTGTAGCCATTCAAGAAAGATGCCTGGGCTAGCACAATATCCTCACCGTGGTATATATTAGTAAATAATTATTCCTTTCATTCTTTGTGAGAATTTAATATGTAGATACATTGTAAAGGCTCTATGGTTGCCCATTTCACTTATATTAAGAGGATAAAAATAGTTAGGAATATACTTTTTCATTGCAGAATTTTATTATTTATTCATCAATTTACTTATTTATTTATTTTAAAGGAAACAAAATATACTTTTCATTATATATAGCAATCCAAGTTTCCATTCCCTTCACATACCCTCCCACCCCAATCACTTTTCTGAGAGAATAAGGCACATTGCTTTAGGGAAGGTCCAAGGCCCTCCCTACTATATCTAGTCTGAGCAAGTTTTTATTTTTATTTATTTATTTTCTTAAATCACTGTGATTGAAGTTAGAAAATTATCCAAACTAGCACTGAAAATTTTTTTCAGAATTTGAATTTATGAAAGGAGATTTTATAGGTATCAAAAACTTCATTAACGTATCAACCTGAATTCTAAGATTGTATGAGAATGGGGGAAAGAAAATGTTACTGGAGGAAAAGGAAATATCCCTCTGTACCCTGTAAACATCTTTCTTAATCATCAGTCCTGTAGACTGTAATTCTCTGTTTCTAAATCTGCATCACCAAGTAATTATGAACTCACATATCTTCACATTAAATTTTAAGACATAAAACAAATTTGTTTTTTTCACAGTTTTAAATCCTAAAAAAAATTATTAGGTAAGTAAATTATTGTTCATTTACTATAATAATATAGCTGAGTCTGGATAATGATAAATAAAAGAGTCTTACCAAGAGAGAACTTTTTATTTGTTAATTAGTTAACTGATTAATTATTTATTCAGTATTCTAGAAAATAAATGTCATGATGATCCTTTAAATCCAGCTCTTGTGAAAAACTAAATGCTTATACTGTTCTAGAAGGGGCATATGCAAGTAGACCTCATATTTGGTGACAAGACTATAGACCTAATTAGGAGATGTAAAAGTAAAATTTTCTTTCTGTCTGGTTGCACTTCCTTACCAATATAATTTCTACAGCTACACATTTTAATTATGACCAGTAAAAATGTTAAATCCCCACAGACAAAACAAAACAATTGAATGAAATCCAAACTTCGATGACCTGAATGTGTGCTTCCAAATTCATGTACTGAAACGTAGTTATAGTGTAATAGAATTAAGAGGTTTGAATATTAGGGGATTATTAAGTTATAAAAGCAGAACTCACATAAAGATCAAGACTTTATAAAAGGGCTTGAAGGATTGGGCTCTCTCTCAACAGCTTTTCTAACATATAAATACAGTGCTGTTCCCCATTGGTAGTCGTCCCCTTCTGTTGTGCTGATACAGAAGAAAAAAAAAAAGCCTCACCAGAAGTCAGGCACCATTGCTGTGATATTGGACTTAGCCTCTAAAACTGTGAAAAATAGGCTTCCATTGTCTATAACTTACCCAGACACATGAATTTATTTACTAGAAAAAAATGAGTAAGAGAATAACAGAGTGATATCATAGTAAATACTTGAAAATGTTCAGTATCCTCAAACTGGGTAATTGGAAGAAACTTGGAGAGTTTAAAATATGAAATAGTAAATTTCTGCCATGTTCAGGGAATTAAGAGCAATGTAAGTGGGCTCTCTGCAGAACAGGAGAAACAAAGAAAGAAACTTAACTTTCTTAATAGTTTTCTGAATAGTCATAAAATGGTGAAGGACTCCGAAAGGAAAATCTTTTCAGAGAACAGCTGATGAAACCGAGGAATATTTATTAAAAATTGAGGCCAGGACCATTCCTGTTACAAAGTAGATAAGAACTCAGCTTTATTGTGTTTATATATTTGATAGTTAATTTTCTTCTTTTAATAAAGTACCAGTGAGGAACTGTGAAAGGAAGAGGGCTTTTATTTTTCTCTGGTATAATCTGGCGGGGGGGGGGGGGGGGGGGTTAGTCTGACCTAGGGTTGAATACAGGGTGGAATAATTCCCAACAACGCTGCAAGGAGTTTGTGTTTCAAGTTGCAAGCATGAAAACCATATTTACATCATTTCTATCCCTTGGTCTTCCCACTCTGACACTTCCCCTGGTCTCTCAACTTCCTCTCACATTCACTACCTCTTCTTTAATAACAATTGTTGAATATATAAATATGCATTCATCATGGACTATAATATGAATAAAAAAAAACCCGGAACAGATGATATTAGGGTTCAACATGAAGATGAGAAAATCAAAACATCCAACCATTGGCTGCTACTTCTACCTCAAACCAAAATGGCAATCCTGATTTCACAAATCCTCAGAATGAGACTGAGCATGAAACCTGTCTTCTCCCATCTTATATTCCTCTCTACTGCCCATGTGTTGCAGACTACTTCCCACTTTCTCTTCTATCAGGTCCAGTGTGGTCAGATTTATATTGAGGTCTTTAATCCATTTAGACTTGAGTTTTGTGCATGGTGATACATATGGATCTATTTTCATTCTTCTACACCTGGAGACTTGGCTCTAGAGGGGTTCCCAGGTGTCCAAGGAGATGTCCCAAGCTAGGTCCTTGTGCAGCAGAGGAGAGGGTACCTGAACTGGCCTTATCCCATAGCCACACTGATGAATACCTTGCATATCACCATAGAACCTTCATCTGGCGACTGATGGAGATAGAGACAGAGACCCACATTTGAGCACCGGACTGAGCTCCCAAGGCCCAAATACTGAGCAGAAGAAGGAGGGAGAACATGAGCAAGGAAGTTAGGACCGCGAGGGGTGTGTCCATCCACTGAGACGGTGGGACTGATCTAATGGGAACTCACTAAGGCCAGCTGAACTGGGACTGAATGAACTTGTGATCAAAATGGACTCTCTGAATGTGGCTGACAATGAGGGCGGATTGAGAAGCCAATGATAATGACACCGGGTTTTGATTCTACTGCATGTACTGGCTTTTTGGAAGCCTAGTTTGTTTGAATGCACACCTTCCTAGACCTGGATGGAGTGGGGAGGGCCTTGGACTTCTTACAGGGCAGGGCACCCTGACTTCTCTTAGGACTAGAAAGGGAGGGGGAGGGAGAGTGGAAGGAGTGAAAGGGAAATGGGGGTGGGGATGGTAGGAGGCTGAAATTTTAAAAAAGTAAATCATAAAAAAATAAAAATAAATAAATAAATTACTGATGTGCGATTCTCCTATGTTTGTTATATCTTATGAAAGAATCTGCTTTAGGCCCATTGCAGTGTAGAAGATAGCCAAGTGGGGAATCCGAATCTCTCTCTCTAGAGAGTATATAAGAGAGTAGGTGGAATCAAGGAGATGCCCTGTAGCTGCTGAAGGAGGTAGAAACTGGAGAACCTTATAGGTAAACCACGAATCTCATGATCAATTATAAAATAATAGGAATGGGTTAATTAAAGATGTAATAGTTAGTTAATAAGAAGCCCAAGGTAATAGGCAGAGCAGTGTTTTAATTAATATAGTATCGGTGTGATTATTTAGGGTCTGGGCAGCCAGGGATGAACAAGCCGCCTCTGACTACAAATTATAATGCTGAGATATTCATCGATACTGGTAATGTGGCCTCATGCTGATTATCAGACTAATTTCTGGGTATTGTATATTAATGTCTATTTCAACAATGTTGCATGTATATGGACTTTTCATTTCTTTTTACTAGCTATTGTGCACACTAGTACATATTATTGCTTTGGGATAAAAACACACATTTCCTCTGTTTATGAAGCCACTTCATGTCTGTGAAGAAGCTGTGACCCACATTAATAAGCAAGGCATGTGCTCGGTAAGGTGTTTGCTAACAAAAAGAAAAATAATATTCAATTACTTCCATGCCAATAATGAGTCCCACAGTCAAAGTTCTATAATGCGAAAACTGAAGGTGTTCGATATATTTTAGGGATGGTAGATGTGTCCTTTATAGCTAAAATAGATAAATATCTTCCCTCTGATGATAGGGAAGGATTTGCTAAAGAGTAAATTCTTTTTGAAAACCCCAGGAGTGTTCTCAATTTTCCACCTGAAGTACTCCTCCAATTTCTTTCATTGACAGTCCATAGTTCTTGGAATGTAAATAAATAAATAAATAAAAATGTCTTTAAACTATTGATTATCTGAGGTTTGATATGAGCTCCTACTGTCTCCTTAGAAAATGAGTTTAACCCTCAGACATTCCAATGATTTACCTGTATTTTAGGACAAATGGCTTCAAAAAATGTTTAAGATTTATTCTAAGTGCTACGGTCAGTCACCATGGGATCATATACTTACTGAGTACCAGTGATATAAATAGAGCTCTCCAGGCTTTCGCTTCATAGGACAATTTATATATTAAAAGCATGCTTAAACTACTTATTGAGAGGGCACATTTCTCTACCTTGAGTGATTTTGAAATAACAATACTATTATAGATGCACAGGACCACGCATTTAATGAGATTGATGATAATAGTGATGTGGAAAAAGTGTTATTTTTTTAATCCTGAAGTTGATGCCATTCTTTCTAAATTTTACTAGTAAGTCTGGTCTCATGGACACCATAGCAAAATAGATAGCTAGATGCTTAGTGATAAATGTGTGCTAAAAGTATTTGAATCCTTTTTTTTTTCAAAATGATATTTAACTTTCCAATGAAAAGATTAATTAATTTAAATAGCAGCAAAATATTTTATGTAGGTCTATCCCTCATTTTACCATATTACCCTTTAGAGGATTAAACCGAATTTTCTCTTGAAGAAATCAGCCTATCCCAGTCGATGACTTTATAAGTTCTATAAGGGAGCAGGCAGAAGATTCATAAATGAACCCTGATTTCTGCACGCCTCCTTAGCAAGGAAGGATTATGCATGCCATAAACACATTTGGGCCTCATCTGCAACACTACATTAAGCAGGATATACAATTTGCACCTTTATGGACTGATATGCTTAGAATTTGTGAAGACTCATTTTTCTGTTGCCTGGAAAGAAACAATACTAATAGTGTGTGCAATTAAGAGCTCCCAAGAATAATGGAAAAACTCTTGACCTGTAACCACTTTAGCACAATGAGCTCCCTTGAACGCATAATGAATTCCTCTTTATTATCTCTGTAGAACATCGACACAGCTAAACAACCTAAAGGACTTCAGGGTAACCCAGGAAGTGATGCTAGGACAGTGACTGAAGCAGCCTCTAATGATGCAGATCTGCTCCTCGATGACTCTCCTGGCCCCATCACTCATGCCTATGGAGAGTCCAATAAGGTCTGAAAACAGTCATTAAAAATTGTCTTCTTTGTTGGGGCCTATGTAGATAGACTAAAGACCTTTATCTCCAGGATTAATAAACACAAAGGAGAAAAAGGACATGAGATTGGTAAATTTCACTAAATTTAAGAAGTAGTGAGTTAAGAAATAAAATTAGTGATAGAAAAAATACAATATTCCAAGAAATATGAAATCAAAGAAGCATGTAGAAAATGAAGAGTCAATAAAATGGGGGAAATTGTTATAATAATCTATACATACCAAGTTCTATACATAAAGTTCCAAAATGATAAAAGAATTGAAAATGATTTAATAAAATGGACTTCATTTTTTGTATGTCTTTGAAATGATTTTTGATGTCAGTTTACATATTCTCTTTCAAGAAAATCAATAAAAACCAGAAAGAGAGAGAAAGAGGAAAAAACGACACAATAAAAATAAACCCATGGCTCAACATAGAAGGTGTTATGCCTATGTGCATAGAAGACAGAACCTAGAGTAAGTACAAACGTTAAATGATGCAAAGTTTCATTTTAGGAAAAGTTCAAGTTCAAAAGGAAACATTCTTCTTCATAGATTAAAGAAAACAATTTTCCAGGAAAATATATGGAGTTGTTATCTCTGCTATCACAAGGAAACAGCATATCAGGTTTATAGTAATTTTCCTTTTGAACCAAATTGTTTATTTATTATATATTAGAGAAACAATAATTAAAAACTGATATTCTTATTTTATTTCTACTTTAAACTTAAGTTTAATTAAAATTATTCTCTACCTCATAAGAAATTTTAAATATTTGATATCATATGTGTGCGGGGGTCAACATCTTTCTCTACATATATTATTCAGTTTAATCAGCTAATTCATACCATAAAACACTAATTTTTTTGTCTTACTTAGTGTTACCTTTACAAATTATATGTGTGGATGTAAAATATGCAATAATATTGTAAAATAAATATATGATGAGTGACATTCTTGTACTGACTACCATACTGATCAAGTGGAGTCATAAAAATAACCTTGTGTTCTACTCTGCCCCTGTTTTGCTGATGTGCTCTTTTATGAATCAGTGTACTGAGGTAGTTGAGTATGTTTTTAAATCTAGTTTAAAAGTGAGTTGGATTTCTTGGGAAAATAAAGTTTCTTGTTCAAATCTTACTAAATAAAACTTTGAATAAATTAGAAAATAATATGTTCTATATAGTCTCAAGGGATTTTAAAGATAACTCACACAGTAGGCAGACATGCAAAGTAAATAAATTAAGAGAATATATGATATATGCGTTGTATTCTATGCATAAAGAAAGAGAAGGAATGTATCTGCATTGGCTGTTCAGAGGTATCATTATTTTTTAATTCAATTATAGTGACTGAATTTCATATCTCATAGTACGTTATAAACACTTGAAACAAAAATGCATTCATACTTACTCTATGTATTTCCTACTATACACAGAAATTTTACACACAAAGTCACATGCGCCAACTTACAGGTATACTTGGACTTAATAATTATTTGAAAGAATGATATTTTGTGAACTATTTCATTATTAGTGCTAGAAATTCTTTGAGATTTATCATGGCAATTCTGTCTAATAACCCAGTCTCCTTTAAATAAACAGGAAAAATTGAAGAGCCATTTCTGGATTTCTCAGGGTTCTTTAGATTGTGGTTGACTTTCAAAAGTCTTCACTCTTAGAGAAAACTAAGTTTCCCTCCCCTAGACCCTGAAAATTGTCATAGCTCCATAGATATGAGTTGAGTTGTGTGTTCAATTACCATTGCTGTGGAGGGATTTGTGTGATTTAGGCTTAAACAGGTCATGTGCATGGTTTTACAACAAATATATGCTACTACCCTGCTGCATCCAGCTATACTATTTTCTTATAGTTATAGTTCCTCTGTGGTAGACAAGTCATAGGCCCTAGGGATTAACCTACTACTGTTATCCTAATAAATGTATATAATATCAATCTGATTCCTAATCACTTTCTTTTCTACTCATAGATCAGTCTATTTCCATCCTCACCCAAAAAGTATATCACGATTAACTCATAGACCCAAATTGGCCAAAATAGAGCGAATAAGAGACTTCAGAATGCTCAATCCTAAATAGAACACAATATTAAATTCTACGAAATAGCAGGACTAGCATGGTTCCTACAAGATGAGACCACATACTTAGTTTAGAAACTTTAAGGCTTATGAGTTTGTTGCCAGGTAGGTGTAATTTAACCTTCAGAGTCCCTGATTCCACTGAAGTCAGGTCAGGGTCTGTCAGCGTGTTCTCTATCCAGCTGAGAAAAGCAGAAATGAAACATTCCTAATACACTGGAAATAAAGGCAATGTCCTGATTTTACCTGCTGGCAGCAAAAGTAATTCAGTAGATTGGTGTTTGTCTTCTCCTGGGAAATCACAAGAAGGCTGCTGCCTTCATCGGTGCTCCTTTCCCACACCTCTCTCTTCCTGCCATGGCTCAGTGACAGGCCTCTTGAAGGATGCTAATGCAACAGGACTGCTGTGGAATTAAAGTCCAGGCTGCTTCAGCAAAGCAATGTATTCAGTTAGATGTCCTGCCTGCTACAGTAGGAGAACTGAGAAAGAAAGCCTTGATGCTACAGGAAGCCCTCTCAAAATTGATAGGCCAAGAGTTTACTTTCTGTCCATGTGATGATTCCTTTAAAAAATAGGCATGATAGTATCTCACTATGCCTTTATAATATAATGTAAAATGATTATAATTTATCTTCCAAAAAATTTACTTTTTCTTTCAAAATTTACCTTGCAAATATCTTAATAGCAATAGTGTAATATATACTTCAGGCATTTTTGTTTGTTTGTTTGAGACAGGGTTTCTCTGGGTAACAAACTTAGCTGTCCAGGAACTGACTTTGTAGACCAGGATGGCCTCAAACTCAGAGACATCGACCTGGCTCCATCTTCTGAATGCTCGGATTAAAGACTTGTACCACTATGCACAACTTTAAAATGCTTTAGCGATTTTAAAACAGAATATTAATATTGTGTACGGCCAACATTTACTATATATACTTAAAATAATGGAGTAAAGGACCAACATGAGAAACACTCTTACCTTTCAGGTAATTTCCTTACCAAAAGGTAGACTTCTGTAAATGAGAATCCAAAAGGCTGAGTCTCCTGTTAATTTTATATTTATTCAAACTTACACTTGTTAGACACTTAAGAGAAAAAATGAAAAGCATACACAACACTTCCAAAATATCATCTGTTAGTTTTTCAGTCACCGGTTGCAAACCATTTCTGCTGCATATATGCCCTTTCTATGTGGGCATGGTTAATATTTAATAGAAGGAATATGTGGGAGTACAGCAGTGAGTTTGGTAACCCGACAGCTTCAAATACTTTTCTCAGGTTTTACATCCATACTGAGCACTGGCAGAAAAATGTTAAATTTTTTGCATATATCAACTTTTTTGTTGGCATTTTGTCAGAGTTTTAAAGAACATCCTCTCAAAACTAAAGAATACGAAACTAAGTTGGAAATATGTACATCTTCTATAAGAAGACACATACAATTCCATATCAGTAGTCAAAGTAGCCCACAGTGAAACTATTCCTTAAGCTATAAAAATGGACTCCTTTGTTTTTTAAATGTAAGAGGGACAAAGGACAGAGTATGTTTGGGCTGATCAGACATGAAATTGCTGAAGAAGAAAAATAAGTGAAATGAGAGATGTAGTTTGCCCAAGTCTTGAGATACAGAGAAGGAGTGGAGCAAGTGGAGAGAAAAGTCTAAAGCACATAGGATTATGGGTTATGTTTTGTTGGTGAGGAATTGTACGTAAATGGATGGCTATTCTGAGAAGTTCCGATTGTTCACTTAGGGAAACACAATGTGAAATAGTTTATAAGCTTGGATCATTTAATTTCAATTGTTCTGATAATATCATTACATAAATATAACTAGATTTTAATCAATATTTTGTCACTGACAAAAATCGATATTTTTCTACATATTATCAAAGACTTCCATTCCTAAATTATAAAGAAAACCAATAGCTAGGATAAATAATTGAAATATATAACCCAAATTTTAAGTTCTCTATCAGATAACATGAAGATTTCATAGAAGATAGCTTTGCTTTGTATTAGTGCCACAATCCATATTTTTCTCAACTTAAATAATTAATTTTCAAATTAGTTCAAAATAATGAAATATCATGAGTGCATGGATAATTACAAAATAAAGTAAATTGTGAAAATTTTATTGAAAATGAACACATCAAAAGGAAATTTGTGTATATATGTGTGTGTTGTTTATGATATAGATGATGATAGATAGATAGATAGATAGATAGATAGATAGATAGATAGATAGATAGATAGATGATAGATAGATAGATTTAAGATCTTGATAAAGTACTCTTCATTGATTCATAATATTTATGAGCCAAAAAAGTATTCCAGTTAGTAGAGAGTTAGGATTTTGTTTCTATAAAAAAGTTAGGTTTAGGGTCTTACACTTTTAATAGTGGGGCTTGACATTTGGAAGCAGGAAGGTAAAAGCTCAAGGTTATCTTTGGCTAACAGCAAGATTGAAACAATTTGGACGATAGATAGATAGATAGATAGATAGATAGATAGATAGATAGATAGATAGATAGATAGATAGATGTTAACGTTTTATTTCATAAGTTTGATCAAATATATAAAATAATAGAGACTATTAACAATATATTGCATTATTTTTTCACAAGACTTCCAGTTTGCAGAGGTGTGCTAAAATAATTGCCTTAATTTTAACTGTGTAATAACGTAATTTTCAAGTTACTTACTTTAATGAAAGCTTATTGGTATCTTAAAATTTGTTTTATGTCTGTGAAAATATAAAAACTAATATGCTCCTGCTTATTATTTCATTACACAGCATGTGAAACACATCTGTACTTAAATTAAACAAACACACACCACCAGCACCCCCAAAACCCACAATAAAAATGATGCAGACGATCTCATGGATCATGCATCTAAGTGTTAAAAGTTTCAGTATTTTTTGTTTGTTTGTTTTTTCAAGACAGGGTTTCTCTGTGGCTTTAGAGCCTGTCCTGGAACTAGCACTTGTAGACCAGGCTAGCCTTGAACTCCCAGAGATCCCCCTGCCCCTGCCTCCTGAGTGCTGGGATTAAAGGCATGCGCCACCATCACCCAGCAAAAGTTTCAGTATTATGGACCACTTGTTCTGTGTACTCACAGGATTCCCAGGACACAGACAACATGAAATTATATTATACAAAAGTTCATTGAATTGTATGAAGTCCTGAAAGATTTGTTAGAGTGCTTAATCAAATTTAAGATTCTTCATGAAATAAAAGAATTTACTATCAATTATTCAATAACCAAACCAAAATAATAACAACATAACTGATGTTTACTAACAGATACCACACTGTATTTGTGAGAAACTATGAAGAACTATTGGGATATGAAAGCCTTTGTGTTCTATCTTAGCAGGCTAAGAAGTGTAAAGAAAGGACTATAGGAGTTGACACTACATATGCTTACTCGTACAAGGTTTATTAAATCTGCGGATATGGAATATAGAGATACAAATAAAGAAAGTTGACTGCTGGTTAATACAGACATTCTACACAGATGAAAGTTTTAAGAGCATACAGGAAAAGGACGAAAAGGGGAGATAATGCAGGTGAGATATCTGAATACATGTAAATAATGCAAAAAAGATGTCAAGTCTTTAATGAAATAACTATTGTAACGACATGAAAAATAGATCTGTAACTGGTGAAATGAGTCAATGTGTTGAGTCATTTGCTAGGAAGCCTGATCACCTGAATTTGATCTCATGACTTACAGGCTGAAGGAGAAAACCAATCCCCTAACCACGTGTCCTTTGACCTCCACACAAGTTACTTAGCATGTTCCCTTTCAAAATAAAAATAGAGTAAAATGTTTTTAATTCTTCTATAATAGTACTGTGGTTGTATTAACTATAAATACAGAGAATACAAGCATGTCTTCTCACTAGCATGAGCTGTCATTTGCTTTATTGATATTAGACATTGTGATAGGTTTAATATGAAATCACAAAGTATTTTGAATTTGTATTTCCATGTTGACTAGTGATATTGGACATTTCTTTAGCTCTTCCTCAGTCATTTGAATTTCCACTTTTGGGAATTTTCTGTGCAGATCTTTACTCATTTTCTTTTACTGAATTATTTTCTTGTTATCTAGATTTTTGCATTCTTCTTATATTTTGAAAATTTGTACTCTCTCAAATGTATAGTTGGTATAAAGCTTTTCCTATTTCTATAGGCTAACACTTTGTCAAAATTATAGTATATTTTGAATTGCAAAAGCTTTTAAGTTTCAAGAGGTACCACTTATTAATAGCTGATCTTAATGTCTGTGCTTAACATGTTCTTTCCAGAAAGTTTTCTCCTGTGAAAATGAGAACAAGAATTTGCCCCACTTTCTCTTCTAGCAAGTTTATTGTCTCTAGTTTTCAAGGATGTGAAGTAAGGGGAACATTTATCCATTACAGATGGGTGTACAAACTTAAACAGACACTATGGAAATCTGTTTGGCAGTTGTTCAGAAAAACAAATCAATATACCTCAAGATCCACTATACCATTATTTGACAATTACCTAAGGACTCTTCATCACACCACAGAGGCATTTGATGCTCTATACACAATAGCTAGAAACTGGAAAAAAGCTTAAGTAACCCTCACCTGAAGAATGGATGAAGGAAATGTGGACCATTTACACAGTGGAGTGTAACCCACCTGTTAAAAATTGGAATCATAAAAATTTGTAGGTAATGGATGGAACTAGGAAAATATCATCCAGAGTGAGAAGCAGAAAGACAAATATAGAATGTTTTTGCATATATATATATATATATATATATATATATATATATATATATATATATATATATATATATTCCTCCTAAGAGGAGGCTCTCCCCAATTGCTAGTAGCCTCAGTTATGGGTACCTTAAAAAGCTTTGCCAATAGAAAACATAGGTGTAGAAGGCTAGTGTCTGTATTCTTATTACCTAATATATGTTCTTACCTTAATTTTGTGAGGTCATTTTTGCCATTTCTTGGCATTTATCTGGAGGAAAGAAAGTCAAGAATTCACCTTAAGTTCGTGAGCTTTGTAAATTATCCTTTGAACATTGTTCCCAAACCCAATTAATGAAAGAAACTTTAATTTGAGTTTGCCAATGATCATTTTGTTCACTAAACTAATTAGCATTATATTTGGTCATTTTGGTATTTATGCTTAATGGTGTTATTATTTTAATTCATAGCTGAAGAACACAACTGAAAATTTTTAATGGTGGAAGTAGAAACACAGATAATGTTCTAATTATAATGGGAACTCTGAATCATACTACTGTAAACTTAAAATAATATAATTAACTGAAAGTGGTACATAATAATTTACAAATGAAAAGTGTAAAATATCTTCATTTGAGTCTTATATTTAAAATAACTTTAACCACTTTGATCATAGATTACTTAACACAAGAATTTCATTTCTGATTTTGGAATACTGGCATCTTAAAATATATCAAAATAAAATTTCTTTTTTCCCTTTTATTGAACTTTTTCACATAATATATTATGACCATAGTTTTACCTCTCTCTCCCCTCCTCCCAGTTTGTCACCACTTCCCCTCCCATTAGAATCAAGCACCTTCTGTCTTTTTCTCATTAGAAAATTGGTAGGCATCTAGGGAATAATAATAAAAGAAAAGAAAGTATATAATAAGACAAAAATTAACAGTCTGGAATATGTAAAACAAACCAAAATAGACCAAGAAATAACTAAAGAAACAGAGATCAACTCAGATGTGCCATCAGAAAACCAATAAAACAAAAATTGGTAGGCATAATATGTATGGAAAGGATCTGTAGGATTAAAATAGAGAAGAAAAAATAAAATGTATAAATAAATTAATAACATTTGATAAATATATTTCTTTTAAAAGGAGTGGTGGATCCATGACACAACATTATGACACAAAAAACCTCCAAAGTTGCCTTTAAATTCATTTTCTTTTGTCCACCTACTTCTGGGCATGTAGCTACTTTTAAGAGTATTTTTCTTACCAGTGAAACTTCCTTGGAGGAAACCTCATTTTAATTGGAAAGTTATCAAATAAGCACTTCTGGATTAGGGGGATGGCATTTGGTGCAAATCCATGCAGCCCTGTGAAAGTTATCTCAGTCACTATATATTTATATATGCATCCATCCTGCTGCTATTAAGGAATTTATTTCCTTGGTGTTCCCATCCTCTCTGGAACTTATGATCTTTAGACCTTATTCGCAGGCTTTCCTGAACTCTGAGGGAAGGTATTTAATGGAGACATTCAATGTAGGGCTGATGGTTCATTTATCTCTTACTCTCTGCATATTTTCCAGCTGTGGGACTCAGGATTTATTCCCATCTGATGCAGGAAGAAAGTTTTCTGATAATGGCTAAGCAAGGTACTTAACTATGAGGAACTTTGAGTATCAATGCCTAGCCTTAGGAATCATTTTATTTGCTTCACTCTAGGGCCCTGAGTTGTCTGTCTAGTATAAGCTCTTGGTCACCGTAGGTCTATTGGGTTGAGTAGGGGCATGGATATCTTCCTGTGTTTGGGCTTATGTCAAATCAGATATTCCTTAGTTACCCTACAATCTTTGTGCCCCCTTTGCCCTAGCATATCTTCCTGGCACCATATCATTGGGATCACGGGTTTTGTGGATGCCTATGTGTCGACATTTCTCTTTAGGAAGGCTGCAGAGAACCTTCTTGTTTCAAAGATCCTCACTCAAAGGGTAAAGGGTGTATGTAGGCACCAACTTGATGTGTCTACATCTAATGATTTATGTAGGTGTTATCTTTAGTGATGGGGCCTTGCTGTCAGTTTGTGGGAAGAAACTCTTGGGGGTTCCAATGGGACTCCTTTGACCAACAACTCAGATTTTACCCAGCTCTGGTAATAAAAGCTTGATTTGATGAAATGAGATGTCAGTTTGCGCCCCTTCGCCTATTTTGGCAAATTTATTTAGATTACCTTCATATATGTACATATATAAAGTTTCTGTACTGCCACCTAAATGAGCCTTTATTTTAGCTGTCTTTCCATGTGTGGTCTCCATTGTCCCTCTCTTGTACATCTCTCTGCAATTGATTCCCCTGTTTTAGTCCCCCTCATCCACCGAAACTATGTCACTTCTATAAGGATGTCTATCTGTCCTACCTCAATCCCTTATTTTATATTTAACTTATGTGGTGCTATTAATTTTACTTTAGATAACACTTATTTAGTAGCCAAGGATCACATATAAGTGAATATATACCATATTTGTTTCTCTGGGTCCAGGGCACCATTGTTTAAATGTACAAAATTTTCTTTAGCTATTATTTTGAGGGACACCTAGGTTGTTTCCAATCTCAGAACATTATGAATAGAGAAGTAATGAACATGGTTGAGTAAATGTCTCCGCAGTAAGGTGAAGCATCCTTTGGATATATATTCAATAGCTGAATCATGAAATAGATTGGTTTTGATCATCCTGAAGAAGGGCCACAGTAATTTCCATAATGACTGCATTCATTTGCTGTGCCACCAGTATTGACGATTTGTCCCCTTATTCCAAATTCTTGCAAGAATGAGCTGTAAATTTTTTCTTGATCTTAGCCATTCTGGTCGCTTTTAAATGATCTCAGAGAAATTTTGAGTTACATTTCCCTGAAGATTAAAGATCTTGGAAAAATTTTAAGTTGTTTCTTTTCTGTTTGTGTTTTCCCCATTTAGAATTGTGTTGAATCTGTATGGGATTTTTAAATTGGTTTATTTGTTTTCTTGATATCTAGGTTTTTTAGTTGCATATATATGTATGTATATTGATATATTATATTATATATATATATTGTATAACACACACATATATATGTGTGTATATATATATAAAATGATACTAGCCCTTTATCAGATGTGTAGTTGATAAAAAAATTCCCATTCTATAGGTTGCAACTTTGTCCAAAGGATGGTATTCAACTTGATTTAATTTATCCATTTAAAAAGGCTCCATTTCTTAGTTGTTGATCTTAATGTCTGTGCTATCAATGTTCATTCCTGAAAAGTCTTTTCTTATGCCATCCAATGACTTCAGGGTTGGTCTCCATTTTGTCTTCTATTGTGTTTAATTTATCTGATTTTATGTTGAAGATAGTTTTATTTATTGCTGAATTTTGAATAGGGTGATAAGATTGGATCTATTTGGAATCTTCTATATGCAGCCATAGTTGGGCCAGTATCATTTGTTGAAGATGCTGTCTTTCTTTCAGCTTATTTAAGGTTTCCTTACAAATCTTAGGCATTTATAGATTTCTATGTGGGTATTCAGACTGATTTCACTTATCAGTCTGTCAGTTTTTTTGTGCCAATACTATGTTGTTTTCATTTCTATAGCTCTGTAGGACATATTGAAATCAGGATAGTGACAACTTCTAGATTTCTTTTATAATTAAAGTTTGTTTTATCTGGGCTTTTTTAAATACAAAAATCATCTTTTCAATTTTTCTAAAATAGTCTGTTGGAATTTTGATAGGAATTAAATTAAAATTGTAGATTGCTTTTGGTGGGATGGACATTTTTATTACTTTAGTCCTGCCAATCTATGAGCAGTGGAAGTCTTTCAATATTCCTATATTTTATTAAAATTATTTCCTTCATATCATCAGGTTTTGTCATATAAGCCTGTTAAATGCTTGGTTAGTGTTTCCCCACAGTTTTATATTATTTGATGCTATTTTGAAAGGTGTAATTAGTATATAGAAGAGCTACTGAATTTTGTCAATTAATTATGTATCATGTTATTTATTTGACAGTGTTTATCAGTTGTAGGAGCTTCCTGGTGGAATTTTTTAGGTCACTTATGTATAACATCGTATCACCTACAAATAAAGATAATTGGATTTTTTATTTACAATTTGTATTCCCTTGATCTACATCAGTTGTGTTATTGTTCTAGCAAGTTGGATAGGTATGGAGAGAGTTGACAAGCTTGTCCTGTTCCTGATTTTGATAAAATTACTTTAATTTCTTTAAATTTAAGTTTTTATTTGCTGTGGGATTGCTGTAAATAGCTTTTATTGTGTTGAGGGGTATGTGTTTTAGATATTCCTAATTTCTTCCGAAATTTTATTATGATGGAGTGCTGGATTTTGACAAAGAATTTTTTTACACCTAAAGAGATGATCATGTGGTTTTTTGTCTTTTCATTGATATGTTTCATTGCATTTATCAAATTACATATATTGAAACTTCCCTACATGTCTGGAATGAAGTCACTTGGTAATTGTCTCTATTGTGAATGAAGGTTTTGCTGGTTCTTATAGTCTGGGATAGCATCTATGGTCTCTTAGAGTTTCAAACATCTTTTCAGTCCTTCTGACTTTTAAAGTATCAACTGAAAAATTACGTGTTATTCATTCAAATAGTTCTATGTTCATCCATTACTTGCTCATTTTACTGCTTTTAAAACCCATTTTTGGTCTATATATTTAATGTTTAAATTATTTTACATGGAGAACAATTTCTTTTATGTTTCAATGTGTTTGGTGCTTTGTGTGCCTCTTGTAACTTAATAGGCAATGTCTTCTTTGAGTTAGCAATAGTTTCTTCTATTATTTTGCTGAAAATATTTTCTGTGCCTTTGACATGAATTACTTCCCCTACCCTTTTCTTCAATTTTTTTTTTCATACAGTCCCAGATTTCTTAGATGTTTTGTGCCATAATCTTGGATGATATTACAGAAAACATAAATATCTAGATCAATGGGAAAATATTTCAGTCTGGAATTTTTGTTATTTTTGGTAACTTGAAGCGTATATGACAATTTAGAATTTTTCAATTTGCTCCAAATATTAATTGAATTGATAAAATAGTAAATGAAAGTCTGAACTTTGGATGTTCTCTCATTGTTTCGTTTTGTGAAAATTATACAATGTTTAAAATAAGTCAATTCCTAAAAATATTTTATTAATAAATATGGTGGGAAATAACCCTCTCATACGCAGTAAAGATTTGTCACTCAAATTGGTTTAGTATAATGCTTATTGGCCAGTAGCCACGTATGATGTATAGGCAGGGTGGCCAAACTAAGGATGAGGAGAAGGGTGGAATCAGGAGAAATCACTAAGACAAAGAGAGACCAAGATGGGCATACCATACTAAGAAAAGGTATCACTACCTGGCAGAGAGTAACTAAGGTATATGGGTTGACTCAAAACATAAGATCTAGTTAATAATAAGCCTGAGCTATTGTTTGAGAATTTATTAGAAATGGTAAGCCTATGTGTGACAATCTGGTTGGTAGCTGCAAGGTATTTAGAAGCAAGCAGCTCTGAGAGAGGAAACATCCACCTACAAAGTTCAATTTATTTTTTAATTTTGTCATTTAAGTTTATTTTGTAAAGTAGATTACTTTACTCTAGTTTTACAATTCTCACCTGTGCAATGAAAATGAAACACTTCCTGCAAAGTTCAAAATATGTTTTAGACACATATAAACAGTATTCATCACAGAAAAATAATAATTGAGGCACATTTTCAACTATTATTTTAAAAATCCTCCTTTTAATTGTGTGCATAGCATTACTGTTCTATTTTAATTGGTTCATGTGAGGAATTTCAATCCAAGTGCATTGATCTGCATCATTGACTCATTATTTTAGTACATTGTAACTTGGTTATGTCCATTGTACACTTGTGAGTAAACATTGCCTGTGACTGTCACTAATTATTACCAGTTAGTTAGGATTCAACTTTTTCTAATTTACCCTTTAATACTGTCTAAATGATGTTATCAATAAGTTTTCCTAATATTCTCATAGATGGAACTTACTTACATGTAGAATGAAAATAAGTTATTTTGTATTTTTGATTAGTGTATACTACCAACAACACAATTTCAAGTATTATCAGAATCAATCTCTGGTTTGATTTCTTTTCCCTAAAGGTCAAGGGGACAACTTCCAATATGTTTGAAAGATAACAATTAACTGTAGTGAGAAACGGAACTAAAATATGCTAGCATAAGAAACATCTGAATTGTCTACATCAATGTGGCCTAAATTGTCTGTAAGAATTCAGATACAGTATGTTTAACCCGTATGTTGAATTAGCTTTGGGTGATACATATCCAGTATTATTAATTTTAAGTTATTATTTTCACAGGCAAAAACAAGAAACAAATTCAAAAAGCAGATTGTGTATTAGTCAAGTACCTTGGGAGGAGAACGTACAAATTAAGGGTAATTTCCAAGATGACTGAGATACACATATTAACAATCACTGTGTTTGGGAACTTTTTGACCCCTTTCAACCGCATGTACTGTGAATTGATGCTTATTTCTGCATGCACTGGGAATAGAGGATTGATTTCTTTTATTGTCATTTATACTGGATCAAATATATTAACTGTACAGCTACAACAGAAAGATAAAATCCCGAGGACTGAAAAGAAGAATAAAGTAAATCCCAAACTTGTTAAACCTAGTATTTAAAAAGGAAACTAACCATACAAAATAATGAAGTAGTTAAAATGAGACCATGCCTTAATATTTTCAGAGTAATATAAGAATACTGTAATATACAAAGTGCCTCATATGGCTATATGTCACAGGAATATTAGTCTGAATAATACACTCTACAATGTTTGTACAATAATGATATCCCCTAGTGACACATATCTCAGGATATATCCTTATCATTAATACATTTGAGTACTACACTGGATTTTTTAAACCAAAATTGGGTGGCATTATAGTAAACATGCAAAGGGAGTCCTTTTGTTGTTTGTAGCTCTTCTTGATGTGTTCTAAAATGGGAAAGATCTTTAAATTCATTGGGACGAAGACCTGTGTAACGTTTCCTATGAGAATTGTGACATTGGGTTTGCTCTTATTTTTAGGCCAAACTAAAGGAGAGGAGATAATATAGATGTTCTGAGGAGAATATAGAAATAACATATCCATGAATGTGAATTCAAAAACTACTCCGTCACCATATGATTCTTTTTCCTTAATTGTGCTATATTGACTAACTCAATTTCTTTTTACTCTAGCGTTAGAATTTCAAAATGCCTGAAAGAGAGCAGTTAGTGTAGATATTTCAGGAATATTTCTACATGAGTAAAACCATCCCATGTCACAGTTAGAAGAAAAGATTTTATAAACCTTAGGTTTAGAACTTTAAAGTATTAATGAATTCTTTTTCTCAGCATCAAAACTGTTTTTGAAGAACTGTGGGTATCACACAACAGAGACAGTGCTGCAGGGAGCAGAGCTGACAGGAACCAGTTGTCATTTCACCTGCTTATCCAGCTGTAAGTATTTCACACATTTGTTTAAAAAATACCATTTATAACTCACATTTCATAAATTAAATTGATGTAAAATTTGGTATGCTATGCTTACAAGTCTTTTTGAGACACCTGAACATTTGTAACATAACACCACCAGAAATAGCAATTACTTGGCACATCTCAGTTCCCTGGGACAAGCAATTTACATTGTGTAATTCACATTAGCAAAAAAAAAAAATACTCCAAGGAGAGTATATACATTTTAATAGAACTCAAGATCAGCAATTAATTTTATTTTTGCTGAAGTGATGATTTGAATATCAATAGGGAAAAATAGACATTAAAAAGCCCAGGTTCTCATGTGTACCACAGAACAAATTTATGACAAAATATTTTCTTCCAGTTACTTAAAATGGTAAATTTTTAAAGCATTCAGTTGTGTAAATTAATTTATGTATTATTTCATGTTAAGGAATTACAGAAATAGCTAGTCCTGGGACTAGTCACTTGGCTCTACAAATATATATTAAGTATTTAAAGTCTTCCTACTCACCGATTTGCTTTGGTCTTCACCTTTGGATATGCCAAATGCTCTTGGCACTATTATCTCAATTAGAATTCCTGTGTCAACTAGAGTTGAGGATGCAATGTGTATCATCAGGATGAGAAACACCTTTTAATAAATTTCTCTGAAAAAATTATGTATTCACTTGTTTTTGTCAGTTTTCATCATTAAAATGAAATTAAGATATAAAATATGAAATACACACAAAGGTTGCACAAGTAGTGTGGTCTCCCAGAAGTCAGGAAATGGTTGACATGTTCACCTTCTCTCCACACTTGCTTCTCATTTTGTTGTTGAGCCACTTGGCAGAAATGGCAAAAAAAAAAAAAAAAAAAAAAAAAAATGTCTTCCTGTAAGTACTGGGGAAAAGATCCAATATTCAGAAGTTCACCAGGGCTAAATAAGAACTGCTTCCAGCTGTGTTATGTCTCACACCAGGTTTACTGCTTATGTTATATATTCAATAGAAAATGTCTTTGTTCTTCACAGTTTACTGTTTTTTATTTCACTTGGTCCAGAACAAAGTAAATACATCAAAAAATGAAACTTCATTTAAAATGTGCACAGTGCATATCTGTTGATTTATAGCCAGAAAATATCTGTATAGTTATATATTTCACTGAAATTTATAAAAAATAAGATCATATTAGGGATAATAAACCCAGAGTGTTTCATTCAGCCAGAGTATTTTTCAATAAAACTGAAATTTCTTTTTTCTGTCTACAATTTATATAAACAAGATTGCACTTCAGAAATCACCTTGCATACAGACTGGTTACATAAGCATTATAAAAAGTAGATAATCAGTTTTAGAGTATCTGTTTAGAATTTGCCCATTTGGTGTTCATGATTAAAACTATCCAAATGGAATAACAACAATTACCAACCTTATTGATGACTATCATTAACACAGATGCAAATTCATACAGAATAAACAATTGATGTTTTCAAAATAACAGTGTTTCTAACAATGTCTGCTCCTATGAATGACCTCTGAGAAAAATACTCTAAGAATAGAGATGTATATAGTACTACAGACTAATTATCCCATGTTGCTCCTGAGATGTGAAAACCGAGCACAGTGGAAACTGTCTGGCATCTACAGGGGTAACCTTGGGAAAACTCCTATTAATGGGGTATCCAAGACCTAAACTGCCCATATTCTGTAACCACAGAAGGCATTCAATGGTGGGACAAGGACATCAACTCAGCTGTAAAACCTTTGATCTACAGTTTGTCCTGTTTGCATAATCAGATGGCGTAATGGCCTTGCAGAATTTGTAAAATTTACTAATGAATGACTGGTCCAACTTGAAGCCCATGACTTGTTATGGAGCCCCAAATTTTAATTTATCATCTTCACAGGCTTTTCATTTTTTTCAAACCAAATTACCACTGCTTCAGGGAAGGCTGAAGGAAAGAAGCTGAAAATTACCCCTGTAATTTTAATCCCTTGACATTCTATGCCCTCTTCTGGACTCCATGGGTACTGCTCACATGTGGTTAACAAACACATTCAAACACTTAACACATTAAATAAAATAACTTAAAAAAAAACTCAAAAAGTGTAAAAAAGTGTTTGAACAAAAAATTAAAATGAAAAATATGTGATTAATTTTAGACTCATGCATTTATTTCTGTTTTTCAGAGACATTTGAGATTTAGTTTGAGTCTGATGTTTCTTAATGAATGTGTTATTTAACAGATTTTGAATGTTGATGGCTCCACAGAGAATGTTTTTTAATCTCCATATCTTATTAATAAATTTAGAAGTAACTCAGATAGCAAATTTCAAAGAAGTTGGCAGCCCTTGCAATGTGCTTAAAGTGGTCTGTTTGGTATTTGTCACAGTTATATAATGTTAGCTGTCATATGACTTCTGTCATAGGAATAATAACATCCCTTCTATGGATCTGTTAGGGTAGCTTCATTAGAAAAGAAGTATTATTAAACTCTAGAGCAATGTTCTTAATGAGTCCATCTCTCAGAGGTGGAGAAAATAAATCTAAGAGATAATGTCTGCAAACAAATCAAGCAAATTTAAAGTATATGGCCTAAATGAGGGAATACTTCTACAAGAAAAACCCCAGATATTTAACATTAGCTATTAAAAAAAAAAAGCAGGACCCACAATGAAGCTGGGCCATGTCAAGATCTCTGGTGGAAATCCACTACCCTGCTGCAATCCCCACCAGTCTGCAAGCAAGTGTGAGACCTTCCTCCAGGGTGGGTCCATCCTTGGCACACACTGGACTCTGTTCCTCCAAGACCTACTCTGCTGCCAAATCCCATGCACCTGAACACCCTTTAGCCAACCCTCTACCACAACTCCAGTACAAGACATAAGCACAGGTGCAAACCACACCAGCTGGAAAGGCAACGGACCACGTAGGCACAGGTGTCAACCAGTATTTTTGGAAGAACGGCACAGACATAGGCATAATCCACAGCAGTGGGAAGAAAAAATGAGTAAACAACAGTGTAAGAATACATTCAACAACCCAAAGAGCAATGTGGCACCACCAGAACCCAGTGACCTTACAACAGCAAGACCTGAATATTCCAATGCAGCTAAAACACAAGAAAACAAACTTAAAAATTAGTTTATGAAGATGATAGACACTTTTAGAGAGGAAATTAAAAATTCCTCTTATGAAGTAAAGGATAAAACAAGCAAAAGTTTTGAAAAAAATCAATAAACCCATTAAAGGAAGCAAGGAAAGCCAAGAAAAATGATCAAACAGATGAATGAAATGATTATAGACTTGAAAACTGAAATACAAGCAATAAAGAAAATAAAAATCAAAAACAAAAAAAACTCAATGAAATTCTGAAAATGGAAAGTCTGGGGAAGCAAACAAGAGAAACACAGGCTACCATCACCAACAGACTAAAAGAGCTGGAAGAGATAATTTCAGGTGTAAATGAGAGGGTACCATAGAGGAAATAGATTCATCTGTTAAAGAAAATGTTAAGTTCAAAAACATACTAACACAAAACACCCAGGAAATCTGGGAGACTATGAAAAGACCAAACCTAAGAATCGTAGGGATAGAAGGAGAAGAATCCTAGCTCAAAGGCACAAAACTGTATTCAACAAAATCATAGAAGAAAAATTTCCCAACCTAAAGAAGGACATGCCGATAAAGGTATAAGAAGGTGACAGAACACCAAATAAATGGGGGGGGGGGAACAAAGCAAAAAAAAATCCCCACAGAACATACAGAAATACAGAATAAAAAAAGAAGTTTAAGATCTGCAAAGTCAAAGGGCCAAGTAGGACAAATAACATATAAAGGCAGATCTATCAGAATTATACCCAACTCCTCAATTGAGACTCTAAAAACTAGAAGGTCCTGGACGACGGATGCCAACGCAGACTACTATATCCAGCAACACTTTCAATCAAAATAATTGGAGAAAAGATATTCCTTCCATGACAAAACCAGATTTAAGCAATACATATTTACAAACTGCAGAAAGAAAGATCCAACTTAAGGAATTCAGTTACATAGACAAAAACACAAGCAATCGATATAGATAATCTAATAACAGCAAAACCCAAAGAAGAGAAACATACAGACTATACCACAGCCATCACCAAAACCAAAAAACAAAAAAAAACCCACAGAAATTAGAAATTACTGGTCAATAACAACACTTTTTTATTTTATTTTTTAAAAAACTATCTTTTCTTCTTTTACATGTCAAAGCCACATCCCACTCCCACCACTCGCTCCTCCTTCCCTCCTCCCACCTCTCCCACCTGTTATTTATCCAGCACACATTTCTGAGGCAGGACCAAGGCACTCCCACTATATCTAGGCTGAACAAGGTGTCCCTCCAGAGAGAATGGGTTCCAAAAAGATAGAACCACCATAGGAATAAATCCTGGTCCCACAGTCTGTCCCAGCCATACAACTGTCACCCACATTCAGAGGCCAAGTTTGGTCCTATAATGGTTCTATCACTATCAGGCTGGAGCTGGAAGGCTTCCATTTTTCTGTCAATAAAAAGACATAGGCCCCATCCTTCTGCTGCATACAGGAAACACGCCTTAACTTCAGACAGACTTTATGTCAGAGTAAAGAGTCAAATGGACATAAGAAGCATGCTGTTTGTGCTATCCTGAATATATATATATATATATATATATATATATATATATATAGACTAGGATCACGAATTATAGGCTCAATGTCCTTTATTTATGGCTAGAAGCCAAATATGAATGAGAACATCCCATGTTCCTCTTTTTGGGTCTGGCTTACCACACTCAGGATAGTGTTTTCTATTTCCGTCCATTTGTATGCAAAATTCAAGAAGTCATTGTTTTTTACTGCTGAGTAGTACTCTAATATGTATATATTCCATACTTTCTTCATGCTCACCTTACTAGACCTGGATGGAGGTGGGTGGTCCTTGGACTTCCCACAAGGCAGGGAATCCTGATTGCTCTTTGGGCTGATGAGGGAGGGGGACTTGACCGGGGGAGGGGGAGGGAAATGGGAGGCGGTGGCAGGGAGGAGGCAGAAATCTTTAATAATTAATTTAAAAAAGGAAAAAAAAAGACTTCAAATTAAAATTAATTAAAAGAGATGGAGAAGGACATTTTATACTCATCAAAGGAAAAATATTTCTCAAAGATAAAATCTCAATTCTGAACACCTATGCCCCTAATATAGGGCATAATGTAAAACATTACTAAGGCTTAAATCACACATCTACAATGGTGACCCCCAGCTAAGACTCTAAGCAACAAGGGAGAGGATGTCTAAACTGGCCTTCCCCTGTAATCAGATTGATGATTACCTTAATTGTCATCGAAGAACCTTCAACCAGGAACTGAAGGAAGCAAACACTGATGCAGTTTGTCGAGCTACCTGAGACTAGCCCAAGAGAAAGAGGAGAGAAAAAATCAGCAAAGGGGTCAAGATCATGATTGTGATATCCACAGAAAAAAAACTGAGCTAGTGGGAGCTCACTAACTCTGGACTGAGAGCAGGGGTACCTGCCTAGAACCAAATCAGGCCCATTGAATGTGGAAGACAGTTGTGAGGCTTGGGCAGTTTGTGAGGCCACTGGCAGTGAGACTAGGATTTATTCCTAGTGCTTGAACTGGCATGTAAGAGCACATTCTTTTTGGAAGGGTACTTTTTTCACCCTAGATATAGGGGGGAAAGTCTTGGTCATGCCGTGAAGTGAAGTGTAAAACTTGTTGGGTCGACATGGGAAACTTTATCCTTTCTGAGGAGTGGATGGGGGAGTGTGGTGTGGGGAAGATGGGGGAAGCAAAAGCAGGGGTGGAAGAGGAAACAGGGATAGTTATGAAATGTAAAATGAGAAAAGATTGTATTAAAATGTTAATAAAAATTTAAAAAAGAAAAACTGTCAGTGTAATCCACTATATAAACAAACTGCAAGAAATAAACATATGATTATCTGATTAGATTCTAAAAATGTCTTTGACAAATTCCAGCACTCCTTTGTGATAAAGGTTCTGGAGAAAACAGGGATGCAATGAACATACCTAAGCATAATAAAGGCAACATACAGTAATTCGACATCCAACATCAAACTAAATGGAGATAAAGTCAAAGTTATTCCACTACAACCAGGGATATGACAAGGCTGTCTACTCTCTCGCTATTCTATTTAGTCTTTGAGGTTCTAGCTAGAGTAATAAGGCAACAAAATGAAATCAAGAAGAAACAAACTTGAAAGGAGAAAGTCAAATTTTCACTATTTGCAGATGATAAGATAGTATACATAAGTGACCCCAAAAATTCTACCAGGAACTCCATCAGCTGTTAAACACCTTTAATAATATGGCTGAATACAAAATTAACTCAAAACATCAGTAGGCCTCCTATGTACAAATGACAAAGACACTGAGAAAGAAATCAGAGGAAGAACACTCTTTAAAAATAAATGAAGAATCTACATGTTAATAATTTTACATTTTTGAAGAAATAAATTAAAGATGTTAGAAACTAGAAAGATCTCCCATGCTCATGGATCAGTAGGATTAACATAGTAAAAAATGGCAATCTTACAAAAAACAGTCTACAGATTCAGTGCAGTTCCCATCAAATCCCAATACAATTCCTCACGGACCTTTAAGAGAAACCCCAAATTCACATGCAAAAATAAAAAGCCAAGTATGGCTTGAACAATCCTGTACAATAAAAGAACTTCTGGGGGTATCACCATCTCTGATTTCAAGCTCTAGTATAGAGCCATAGTTATAAAAAATAGTTCAGTTTGGCATAAAAATAGATACACGGGTTAATGGAAGTGAATCAAAGACCCTAAAAAATACTCATACCCCTATGAACATCTGATTTTTGACAAAGAAGTCAAAAATATACAATGGAAAAAAAAAGCATCATCGACAAATGGTGCTGATATAATGGATGGTGGCATGTAGAAAAATGCAAATAGATCCATATCTATTACTATGTACAAAACTCAAGTCCAAGTGAATCAAACACCTCAACATAAACCCAGTTACACTGAATCTTATGGAAGAGAAAGTGGGAAGTACCCTTATATACATTGGCACAAGAGACTACTTCCTGAATATAACATCGGCAGCACAGACATTGAGAGTAATAAATAATTAATTAATGGGACCTCCTTAAACTGAAAAGCTTACATAGGGCAAAGGGTACTGTCAATGAGATAAAACAGCAGTCTACAGGAGAGAAAAAGATCTTTACTAACCCCACATCTGACAGAGGACTGATACTCAACAAATATAAAGAACTCAAGAAACTATACATCAAAATACCTAATTATCCCATTAAAACTGGGTATAGATTTAAACAGAGAATTCTCAATAGAAGAATCTTGAATGGCCAATATCCTGAGGTATCAATATCCTGAGGTATCAGGGAAATGCAAATAAAAGAGACTCTGAGATACCATCTTTCACAGATCAGAATGACTAAGAACAAAAACACTAATGATAGCCGTTGTTGAAGAGGATATGAAGTAAGGGGATTATTCCTCCACTATAAGTGGAAGTGTAAACTTGTTCACCACTTTGGAAATCAGTGTAGTGGTTTCTCAGAAAATTGGAAATCAATCTATCCCAATCCCCAGCAATACAGATCTTAGGCATATAACTAATGGATGCTCAATCATAACTCAAGGACACTTTCTCAACTATGTTCATAGCAGCATTATTTGTAAAAGCCACTACCTGAAAACAGCCTAGATACCTTTCAACTAAAGAATGAATAAAGAAAATATTTTACATCTACACAGTAGAGAAAAAAAAAAAGACAATGTCATCATGAAATTTGAAAGCAAATTGATGGACCCAGAAAAAAATCATCCTGAGTGAGGTAACCCAGACCCAGAAAGATAAATTTGGTATGTACTCACTCATAAGTGCATATTAGATATAAAGCAAAGATTAACCAGTCTACAATCCTCAGCCCCAGAGAATCTAGGTAAGAGGGAGGACCCTAAGAGGGATGCATGGATCTCCCTAGAAAGAGGAAATAAATGAGATAACCTGGGTAATCTTGGGGAAGGGGGAATAGAGATGGGACAATGAGGGATCAGTAGATGTGATCAATAGTTCAAGCCAGGACAGGGGTGAGAGAAATGAAACAGATGTCTTGATAGAGGGGAACGATATGGGATTTGGGAGAAACCTGGTACCAGTGCAACTCCCCAAAACCCACAGGATGACACCAGATAAGACTACTAGCAATAGTGTAGAGAATGCCTGAACTGGCCTTCCTCTTTTCAGATTGGTGACTACCCAAATTGTTATCATAGAGCCTTCTTCCTGTAATTGAGGGAAACAGATATCGAGATCCACAACCAAGCACTGGGCTGAGCTCCAAAAGTCCAGTTAACAAGAGCGAGAAGGAATTACATGATCAAGGAGTGGCCAAGATCATGCTCTGATGAGGGTCTCTGCCTCTATCTATATCCGTTATGGTGATATTCAAGATAATCATCAGTGTGGTAGTGGGGCAAGGCCAGTTCAGGCATTCTCTACTCTGCTGCCCAAGGACCTAGCTAGTGACATCCCTGTGGACACCTGGGATCCCTTCTAGAAAATTCTAATGAACCCAATTAAAGAATGGGGTACTGAACTGAAAAGAGAATTCTCATCAGACAAAGTTCAAATGGCCAAAAGACACTTACGGTCATGTTCAACCTCCTTAGCGATCAGGGAAATGCAAATCAAAACAACTTTGAGATACCATCTTACACCTGTCAGAATGGCTAAAATCAAAAACACCAATGATAGCCTTTGCTGGAGAGGATGTGGAGTAACAGGAACACTCATCTATTGCTGGTAGGAATGAAAACTTGTGCAACCACTTTGGAAATTAGTGTGGCAGCTTCTCAGGAAATTAATTTTGTCTTAATTGTTTAATTCTCCAGTAGTTATTATAAATAGATAAGAAGCTATTCTTTTGATCTCAGTTTAAAAGATATTTTTAGAAGATGAGAGAGAGAGAGAAAGAGAGAGAGAGAGAGAGAAGGGCTGGTAAATAGATAATGGCTTCTACTTTCAACAGAGTCTTGAGTTCATAATTATTAGTTTCTCTTTTTCACTCATCCTGT
Organism: Microtus obscurus; assembly: GCA_963919715.1. NCBI lineage: Eukaryota > Metazoa > Chordata > Mammalia > Rodentia > Cricetidae > Microtus > Microtus obscurus. Next base: position 38,523,345 of record CAWTZC010000093.1, read on the forward strand.
CCTCACCAAAATCAGTGGTCACATGTAATCACATCACTATCTCATTGGATCACGTTTTTAACTAGAATATAAACTCTTACGAACATACAGAACTTTGTCCCTCATTATATTTGATGCAGTGAAGCTTGACAAACACAGTGATGTTTACTGTTATTACAGGCCGATAGAAGAGGAGACTTTATTGGTGGCATCTGTCACATGGATATCATTCCACTTCACAGACCTCCTCCTTACTGTCATACTGACTGCATCCAGAAACTTAAATGTCAGTTGATCAAGGTCACGAAAGTAGATTTTGGAGCTAATGTATCATTTATTTTGTGCTGAAAAGTCAGACCATAAGGTAAAGTAAATGATGCTGAAGAAAGGTTATAGTTTAGAAAATATTCTATGGATTCTATCTAAAGCTTTGTTTCTCAGTTTAAATAGTGCTGAGGGAACAATGCTCAGGGTGTGCTAGGAAAAATCATCTTCAAATTTTAACACCTACTCCTTACAAAAACTTTTTTTCAGCGGCTTCTAAGAGAACTTTCTGATTTCTGTACAAGAACTTATCAGAGCATTTGAAGCAGTATTGTAAGTGTGCTTTTTAAGGAAAAGAAACATTCATGCAAATTTAGGCGTGTGTATTTGAACAAAGACTGTTGATTTCATTTGTGTTATCACTGAAGCAGCCAACTGAACCCCAGCCCTACTCCAAAAAGTACTGTTTCACTGTATGTGTAAATCATATCTGCAGGTCAACCCAGAAATCAGACACTCCTCAAAATATTATTTAACATATCTAAACAATATTGAAAGGAACTAATGCAGGAAGCACAGTTTCTGGTTTGATATCATAACTACTGTTTCCATAACCTTGTCAAAATCACATAGTGATGCATATGTTGCATGATTTAGAATAATTTCTTTCCTCTTCAGGGACAAAATATTGGCATGAAGGCCAGATGTGGCACCTCACCTATAATCCCAGAAAGCAAGAGGTAGAGGCAGATAGATCTCTGAGACTATGGGTCATCCTGTAGTACTTAGATAATGGAACTCTGTCTTTTTAAAAATTCACAACAACCTTGCCAAAGTGTGAGTATGCCAAAACTGAACTCCTCCAGAAAAATATAAATTAGAAATAACTCTGAATTTGAAACCTTAGATTATGACAAAGTTTAGAGGATGCCTATAACTCATCACACTATAGTTACAGCTTGAATATATATGGAGATGCTGAACCATATGTTCTTTTTTAGTTATTGCACTGTGGGTTCTGCTCTGCAAAGTTCTCCTTAATCTCTGCAATGAAAGCAACACATTCTAAAAACTAAAGACTGTAATTAACCATTAAGTTTGGACATGTCTCTTAGCCTGCAAATAAGATACGTGTCTGTAGTTTTGTTGTTTTAAAAAACATTTTATAAAATTATTTTTTCTAATACAAGTATATTCATCTTAAAAATATGTCTTACAATGACACCCATGAATTTCACTTTTGAACTTTAAGTTTTATTTGTGCTGGTTATTGTAAAAATATACATAATTGGTAGTTTAAGCTTTATAAACTAAACTGTAAATAGGCTAACTATTGTAGAAAATAACAAGGAGAAAATCAGATTCATTGTTTACACATTTTATACAGAAATGCTAGAATCATATATAATTGCATGTTTGTATATGTGAACATAAATGACAATCTGCTTTGAACAAATGTGATCCATGCATCCACACTCCAACACAAAGTGAAGTTTTTTAACTCAGATGTTGAACAAGTATTTCATTATTATTACAAGTAAAATTTGTTAGCAAATGCAACCACTATAACTTAATGGTTGGTGCAATGAACCTGCCATTTGCAAAAGACATTTTTTTGGCAATCATTTTCTCTAACATCAGACTTTTGCAATCTTTCCAGTGACTATTTGAAAACTGTTAGTGAGCTATGTGGAGATGTGGCTTGCTATATATGTCTATTTTGGGGTTGGGAAACTGTACATAAATGCTTCAGGTTCCTAAGGTGGGAAAAAGTTTTTCACCAATAAAATGGACTCTCACCCTGAGCTATGTTATGCATGTTTTGAGATAGCTATTTAAATTATTTCTCTGTGTAACTCTTGAGTTTTGGAGTAGTCTTTATTTTCAGGTAAAAATCAAGATAGTAGTAGAGAAGATATCTGGCTTGGACAACAGAAGCATTCTTATCTTTTTTTCCTTGATCATTTAGATATTGATTGATACTAATGTTATTAAAATTCTCATCATAGAGATCTATTCAGGCAGATATTTCTTGTAGAAACATTCTATCCACACAATGCCTACTTTAAGATTTTCTAGTCAGGAACAAGTATTAAAATTGCATTCATGATTAATTTTCCAGCATATTTCCCACCCAAGAAATTCCCACTGTATGCTGTGAATAACATTGATGAATAAAGAAACTGCATTGAGTCTATAGCAGAATAGGGCAGAACAGAGCTAGGGGGAAAACTAAACTAACTGCTGGGAGAAAGGAGGCGAAGTCAGAGAGAAGCCATGTCTTCCCCCTCCGCTGACAATAAGCCACACCCTCGTGGCTATACACAGATTAATGGAGATGGGTTAATTTGAGACATAAGTTATCCAGAAATATGCTTAAGTTATTCGCTAAACAGTATTGCAGATAATATGGTTTCTATGTGATTATTTCCGGATTGAGCAACCAGGAACAAGAGTCCTCTTAAAAAAGTTCATAGTAAGATTTTAGTAAGCCCCTCTTGGATTCTATTTTTCTCTTTAGTCATTTGATAAGTCCCCCTTCTTAGATAGGTGACTAACTATTATCTTTAGAATTCAAAGGTATTACTCACAGGAATAAGTCAATCCAAATGTTCTAAAAATTCTATTATTTATGGTGAAATTAATTTATAATTAATTAGTTAAATATGCCAAAGATTTTTTTCACTCTCCTAGTGTCTAGGTTGTGCTTAAACCACATCCTTTCTGGAGTTATTCATCTTTTCATTGTTCCTTATCAGACATGTACAAATATATAACCATGATTTTACTTCAACTCTCCATCACGAGTTTCTAAGAAAGTCTTGTATTAACAACTGAATACTCTTTGTTGATCCTTTTTTTTAAATTTAAATTCCTATGGGATTCTTTAAACCAATTATCTGGAATACCAGTATTCACTATTCAAATTAGCTTTCTACGCTATGAAGACTGATAACTCCATATTAGAGAACCAGAAGAAACAAAAACAAAAAGAATGAGGTAATATATCATAGAGTTATAGGCAAAAATAGACATACGCTTGCCTTGAGTTAACTACATTGAAATAAATACATTAAAAAGCATTTAAAAAAATCCTTGGTCCTAAAACTTTTGAAATTTTTTTTTATTTTATGTTCACATTATCCTATGGATTTTAAATAACTTCACACTTAGTAATTTTAAAATATGTATAGTTAATTAAACTGTTTAAATAAAACAACTGATTTTAAAAGAATAAACTAAGAGATTTGGGGATGTGGAATGGCAGGTATTTAATTCATTCCCGACGCCCTCCTATGATGTATACAGTTATGTCTTACAGGTGTATCCAGTCTTTTGACATTGCAGTAAGATATGTCCTCTACAAAAGTCAGGCTTTACACATGCACTATTTTATCCCCCAAAGAAAATATCATATTTATTTAAGTATGTTTATTATCACATACTAAGCTATATTGAATATTAACCCTACTCATACAAAGCCATGGGACACCAGTTGAATATTACTGGAAAGTATCATACCTAATGTTGGATTGTCTGTTAGTTTCAAAATGTCTTTGGAAAAAAAATGACCTTTACAACCAAATAATTTAGATTCAAATGAATAATTCTCACATAACATTCATATAATAAATGTTAATATACAGAGTATTTATATTGTGAAAATATGGTCATCTTAATCTTAAATCTTTTGTACTAGTTACATAACACTTTCTGGAGTATAATATTAAATATTGGTAGACAATTAGACAACATAAATAGTCCTCTTACACTGTGAAGTAATGCTAAAATTTAATTATTAGGATGTTGAATGTGACTTATGACTAAGCTAGATGCAATGCAAAATGACACATTGGGGGAAATTTTCCCACTTGCTACTTTGATAACAGAATGTTTGTGGATAAAGTTCTTGACAATAATTCAAACGCATGGGATTCAAAATGTGTTGAAAGCTTCATCAGGGACTGTGAAAATAACACAATGATTTATACGTGTGTGTAACAATGTGCAAAGGCTTTGCTAATAAAAGCAAGGATTCAACATTGCCTAACAAAAATGTAATTGAAGAAATGATTCCAAAATCCATAGTGGAGTGCAATCAAGGACTTGCCCAACCACAAGTCATTTTTCTTGGAAAATGATGATTAAGTCTTACCAACAATCACCCTAATTTGTGTTTGCCAGAGAAACTTGAGCCCTGAGGCTAAGGTTAGGAACAGTATTGTTTCCTATTAGGAAGATTCATGAGCAATTTAGTTATTAAAAAATGCTCAATGGAATAAATGATTTCCCATTGAATAATATGATAATAAAACATTCACTAGAAGCATCCCAGATGTAGTAAGTTATAAACTATGAGAAATATACTCTATGGGTATTACTAATGAATAAAATTGAATTAAACCTTGATGATCATTAGTTATGGATTTCTTTTACAGTGAAAGAGACATCTAGATGCAAAGAAAATAATAGTTTTCCCACTTCTGACTTTTGTCATTCATTTTGTTCTCAGATCAAATATTGCGATTTTATCAGTATAATTTCAAACTTCTTATTGAACTATTAAATAAACTATCAAATATTTCAAAATATATCTGAAGGATAATCAACAGGTTCCTATTTGCTTTTTATTGAACAAACATTCATTAATAGCATTCTAAATCAAATAGTATTATCAGAAAGGCAAAACAGAAATAAACAGTTTGTCTTATATGAAGAAATTATTTAAGATGTACAAATGCATGCATCATTTTTATATTGCTTTGAACATTTTATCTAGAGTTTTAAAAGACCTATTAGACATAAATAGGAAGGAATATAGAAAATTAAAATACGCAACTCAGCTTTGTATAGTTTTACTAGTTACTTTTGTCAGTTCTGTGACCAAATAATTGATCAGAACAGCTTAAGGGATAAAGTAGTTATTTTTTTTTCATGGATTTGGAGCTCTAAGTCCATCACAGCCAGGAGAGAACAGTGGAACCATTCAGGCAACAGCACGATGGACATAAAATAGAGAAACCATCATCAGGTCAAACTCAGAAAAGATCAATTTAACCAAGTATAAGCCTCCAGTGACCAACTTCTTTCAGTTACTTATACCACACATTTTACCCACTCCCCTGAGTGCCATCATACTATAAATCCTTTAAAGTTTGATACATAAACACTGTAAGACCAACCAGCTTATAGCCTTGCCCTAACACATGAAGTTCATTAGGACCTTCTATGTCTAATCAGTAATATCTGTACACTATCACTAAGGGTCCATTTCCCAGTGTTATTAAATATTCCACAAATTGAATTTTAACTAATAATGTGACCAAGCACTGGACAGAAAGTTCAAGGGTTAATGTTTTTTTCCTGTGATCTTTATAATGGAATACAAAGTGGCTAATAAAGAATTCCATAAGAAGCACAGGAGACCATTGTTTAAACAGCATTTAATTTTTAGATCTAAGCTCAAAAATACAAGAAATGAAACTAACCATGAATGAAAATATTTCCTCTTTTATTGTGTGTCACTGAATAATACTCTATTTCACATGTACACACATTTTCATCATCCATCACGTTCTCTTAGTGTTTATGCCAGATATTAGTTTCTGTGACTAGTAAAGTGATAAACAGGAGTGTTACTGTGTGTTCTGTATGTCAATTTCAATTGTGCTGATAGAGATGTACTGGGAGTAGAATACATGATAAATACATTTTTTTTTTGAATTGAGAAATAGATGGTTATTTATTTAGGGGTAGACTCACAAATCATAATTCTCTGCTAGAACAGAGAACAGAAACTGAATCCCGAAGCCAGACAAGAGACCGGATGTATGCTCTACATCGGCATAAATAGTATAAGAGGCCATGCCCAGTGGATGGGTAACTACCGGTTGTACAATTTCCTACAGCAGTTTTTTTTTTGTTTTTTTTTCATTCAAATATGCTTTATTAATTTTAAAGGTAAAATAACAGTTACACATACCCCAGGATAGTTGCTACATTGAAAATAATTTTTTTTTTTTTTTTTTTTTTTTTTAGGGAGACTTTTTAGTTCACATTTGTAACTTACAATCCATCTCTTTTGGAGATGACAAGGCAACAGGATGTTAAAACAACTAGTCAGGTCCTAGACACAGTCAAGGGAGACAGGAATAAATAAAAACATACATGGTCTTTAGCTTGCATTCTCTAATCTTACATAGAACAATAAGCAACACCAGGGAATGGAACCACCCACTTTCATTTTGGGTCTCCTCAAATCAATTAAGTCAGTGATGTTGAAGGAGGCCCCTTGTTTGTCCTGGTCTCCCAGAACCGAAATAACAACACAGAAACTGTATTAATTAAATCACTGTTTGGTTCATTAGATCTAACTTCTTATTGGCTAATTCTTACATATTGATTTAGCCTATATCTATTTTTTTTTTGTCAAAGCCTCCGTTTATTAGGGACAGGGTAACAACTTATATACCCCCTGAATGAGGGCTTGGGGAGCAGGGCACAGGAGCATGGAATCTGGCCGCATGGTCCCAGTCACGTAACATACATCCGGTCAGGTAGGCCAAGAAGTCAGGAGTTGCCACACCTAGTTCCCTGGATAGCTGGAATTTAAGGCAGTTCCGCTATCAGATTAGGTTCGTTAGCAATTAGCGAATAGCTAATTGGGTGTGGGGCAGGTTTTGCCAATAGGACTATTCTTAACATAATTATGGGTTTGGGGTTCCCTGCAGGCTCCCCAAGGTGATGGTTTCTGTAACAATCTTTAGAGGGGGAAACGGCTCCCAACATATTCCTCCTTTCTTATATAAAGGCAAGTAGTTATAGGTGGAGAGCACCAAGACAGAGTCAACCATGGTGTCAGATCTAAAGGAGAAGGGACTGGGACAAGGAGAGACCCTCCTCTCGACTGGTGAAGCAATTTACCTCTCCTGGGAACAGAGGGGTGCCTTATGAGTAGCATTAGTTTCTTGGAGCTTCTCAAATAAAAGGTATCTAGTAGGATTAAAGTAAGCAGATCACAGGGCACCCTGTCTTAGGCTATGTGGAGAGCGCCCTCGTACCTAAAAACCATGCCATGTTGAGCCGGCCTGTACGGCCTCTGTATGGTTTGAAATTTAGGTGAGGATCCACACTAACTCCCGTCATTGGGCCCCTGTATCTATCATTAATGAAAAATCTGTGAGGTGCTCCTTAAACAAAAGATATGATATAATTTTGGCACCAATAACTCCATCTCCAGACAAGAAGAAAGGGGCACCTTCCAAACCCAGTATTCACCTTTTAGTCTGGCCCATGGTATGTCCTCCTTCCTAAATGCCTACTCCACAAAAAGTTACGTGTGCTTGCCTGCCATCAATTAGGGAGGTGAAAAAGGGATCAAAATCTAAAATTCTTAACATATGCATTAAACCCAAACACTTTACAGCATGTGTCAAACCTTTCCCAACATCTATAAGCAGTTACAAATATCATTAGATCAATTTCAGTAAGAGTACAATGACATACATTGTTGTCAAATACCACCATTTCCAGACTCTGAGCAACAGTCACAGGAACCCCAATCTTTCCCCTTCTTAAGTGAAGAGGTTAGTATTTTAATTAAAATGAGTTCTGTGTCCCAAAGATTAAAACAGTCTGATGTCCAGTCTGCATCTCAGCTCCAAAGCAGACCAGAGTTCAAGCTGCAGAAGCAGTTTAGCACTTGTGCTTCAGGCCCGGTGGGATTCCTGGGTGAGGTGAGCTGGATTCAGCTATCTGAAGCACATCCTGGCATTATCTCAGCCGGGTCTCCCTGGACTCAGGAGGCAGAATTGACACCCTGTAGAGTGGAGCAGCAGGTTCTGTTATCAGGGACTCCTCTCCTTGGGGGCAGGAAAAGCCAGACTAAGGACCTCTCTGCAATCGCCTCAGGAACTCCTCTGTGTCCGCAGCGCAGCCTCGACATCAGGCCCAGCTTTTATTTTCTTTCTGTGAAAAAAGCATAAACATATCCTCGACCCCAAATATATATAGGTCGGGTTTTTTCATAATGCATTGCAAGGGCTTTTCCACCTTGCCCTAGCAAAGGTCAGCTTGGTGTTATCATGTCAGATCCGTTTGCATCTGGATCTACTTGCAAGTTTCATAAGCTGCTTACAAGGAGCCTTATTATGTTCCATAATATTTTTTATTATTATTATTAGCCATATATGCAGTTCCTCCATTGGAAGAGCCATTTGTAAAATTTAGCATAAAATCCTTTAAGGGATTTTTTTTTTTGCTATAACATTAGCAAAATACAGTTGTGTGAATTGTAGCAATAATCATCTGGGGATCAAGCCATTTTTTAGCTTTTATCCTGCCCGTTTGTACCAGACAGGCTACTGGTTTAAATTAAGAGTTTAATATCTTAATTGGCAAAACTTGAGAAGATTTTGCCATAAACAGCATTTTTTTATAAAAATGTTGTAGAATAAGTTTTATATTTAATATGCACACTTGCCATAGGTGCATTATAATTAATATACTGTATTTGTTGATTATTGTATACTTTACCTGTTGATTTATATTTTACCTGTTTGAGTACCTGTTAGGCAGCTTTAAGCTCTCTCTATTGGAAACTGTTTTTTTTTTTATTTTATATTTTTTTTTCTATTCTAAGATGGCTCCCTTAATTAAGATGTGTGCTTCTCTGCTCCCCTAACCAACCTTCCTTTATCCCAAACATTCCGTTTCCCCAGGTTCCCCCCATCCTCCCCTTCTCACATTTCTCTCCCCTTCTCCCCTCACTCCCACTCCCACCACACCCCCAAGATCCCAAATTTTTGCCCGGCAATCTGGTCTACTTCCCATAACCAGGAGGATAGCTATAAGTTTTTCTTTCGGTTCACCTTCTTATTTAGTTTCTTTAGGATATCAAATTATAGACTCACTGACCTTTATTTATCTCTAGAAACCAATTATGAGTGAGTACATCCCATGTTCATCCTTTTGGGTCTGGGTTACCTCACTCAGGATAGTGTTTTCTATTTCCATCCATTTGCATGCAAAATTCGCGAAGTCATTGTTTTTTACCGCTGAGTAGTATTCTAATGTATATATATTCCATACTTTCTTCATCCATTCTTCCATTGAAGGGCATCTAGGTTGTTTCCAGGTTCCAGCTATTACAAATAATGCTGCTATGAACATAGTTGAACAAATGTCCTTGTCATATGATCGGGCATCTCATGGGTATATTCCCAAGAGTGGCATTGCTGGGTCCATGGGTAGGTTGATCCCAAATTTCCTGAGAAACCGCCACACTGCTTTCCAAAGTGGTTGCACAAGTTTGCATTCCCACCAGCAATGGATGAGGGTACCCCTTTCTCCACAGCCTCTCCAGCAAAGGCTATCATTAGTGTTTTTGATTTTAGCCATTCTGACAGGTGTAAGGTGATATCTCAATGTTGTTTTGATTTGCATTTCCCTGATCGCTAAGGAGGCTGAGCATGACCTTAAGTGCCTTTTGGCCATTTGAACTTCTTCTGTTGAGAATTCTCTCTTCAGATCAGTGCCCCATTTTTTAATTGGGTTAATTAGCATTTTAAAGTCTAGTTTCTTGAGTTCTTTATATATTTTGGAGATCAGACCTTTGTCTGTTGCAGGGTTGGTGAAGATCTTCTCCCAGTCAGTGGGTTCCCTTTTTGTCTTAGTGACAGTGTCTTTTGCTTTACAGAAGCTTCTCAGTTTCAGTAGGTCCCATTTATTCAATGTTGCCCTTAATGACTGTGCTGCTGGGGTTATACCTAGGAAGCGATCGCCTGTGCCCATCTGTTGTAGGGTACTTCCCACTTTCTCTTCTATCAGGTTCAGTGTGTTCAGATTGATATTGAGGTCTTTGATCCATTTGGACTTGAGTTTTGTGCATGGTGATAGATATGGGTCAATTTTCTTTCTTCTACAGGTTGACATCCAGTTGTGCCAGCACCATTTGTTGAAGATGTTTTCTTTCTTCCATTGTATACTTTTAGCACCTTTATCGAAAATGAGGTGTTCATAGGTTTGTGGGTTAAGATCCGGGTCTTCTACACGATTCCATTAGTCAACTTCTCTATTTTTATGCCAATACCACACTGTTTTCATTACTGTAGCTCTATAGTAGAGTTTAAAGTCAGGGATGGTAATGCCTCCAGAAGTACCTTTATTGTACATGATTGTTTTGGCTATCCTGGGTTTTTTGTTATTCCATATAAAGTTGATTATTGTCCTTTCAAGATCAGTGAAGAATTTTAATGGGATCTTGATGGGGATTGCATTGAATCTATAAATTGCCTTTGGTAGGATTGCCATTTTTACTATGTTGATCCTCCCAATCCAAGAGCAAGGGAGATCTTTCCATTTTCTGGTATCCTCTTCAATTTCTTTCTTCAATGCCTTAAAGTTCTTGTCAAATAGATCCTTCACTTCTTTGGTTAGAGTTACCCCGAGATATTTTATGCTGTTTGTGGCTATCGTGAAAGGTGATGCTTCTCTTATTTCCCTCTCTGCTTCCATATCCTTTGTGTATAGGAGGGCGACTGATTTTTTGGAGTTGATCTTGTATCCGGCCACATTACTAAAGGCGTTTATCAGCTGTAGGAGTTCTTTGGTGGAGTTTTTGGGGTCGCTTATGTAGACTATCATATCATCTGCAAATAACGAAAGTTTAACTTCTTCCTTTCCAATTCGAATCCCCTTGATCCCCTTATGTTGTCTTATTGCTATTGCTAAAACTTCAAGCACTATATTGAAGAGGTATGGAGAGAGTGGATAGCCTTGTCGTGTTCCTGATTTAAGTGGGATGGCTTTGAGTTTCTCTCCGTTTAATTTGATGTTAGCTGTCGGTTTGCTGTTAATAGCTTTTATTATATTTAAGTATGACCCTTGTATCCCTAATCTCTCCAAGACTTTTATCATAAAGGGATGTTGAATTTTGTCAAAAGCTTTTTCAGCATCTAAGGAAATGATCATATGGTTTTTTTCTTTCAGTTTATTTATATGATGGATTACATTGATAGATTTTCGTATGTTGAACCAGCCTTGCATCTCTGGGATGAAGCCTACTTGATCATAATGGATAATTTTTCTAATGTGTTCTTGGATACGGTTCGCCAGTATTTTGTTGAGGATTTTTGCGTCGATGTTCATGAGTGAGATTGGCCTGTAATTCTCTTTCTTGGTTGAGTCTTTGTGTGGTTTTGGTATCAGAGTGATGGTAGCTTCATAAAAGGAATTTGGTAATGACTCTTCTGTTTCTATATTGTGAAATACCTTAAGGAGTATAGGTATTAGGTCTTCTTGGAAATTCTGGTAGAATTCCGCATTGAAACCGTCTGGTCCTGGGCTTTTTTTGGTAGGGAGGTTTTTGATAACAGCTTCTAATTCTTCGCGACTGACAGGTCTATTTAGATTGCTCACCTGGTCCTGATTTAACTTTGGTATATGGTATTTATCTAAAAAAGTGTCCATTTCTTTTACATTTTCCAGTTTTGTGGCATACAGGCTTTTGTAGTAAGATCTAATGATTCTCTGAATTTCCTCTATGTCTGTCGTTATGTCCCCCTTTTCATTTCTGATCTTATTAATTTGCAGATTCTCTCTCTGCCGTTTGATTAGTTTGGATAGGGGTTTATCAATTTTGTTGATTTTCTCCAGGAACCAGCTTTTTGTTTCATTGATTCTTTGGATTGTTTTCTGTGTTTCTATTTTGTTGATTTCAGCCCTCAGTTTGACTATTACCAGTCTTCTACTCCTCCTAGGTGAGTCTGCTTCTTTTTTTTCTAGAGCTTTCAGGTGGGCTGTTAAGTCTCCAATGTATGCTTTCTCTGTTTTCTTTAAGTGGGCACTAAGGGCTATGAACTTTCCCCTTAGGACTGCTTTCAAAGTGTCCCATAAGTTTGAGTATGTTGATTCTTTATTTTCATTGAATTCAAGGAAGACTTTAATTTCTTTCTTTATTTCTTCTTTAATCCAGGTGTGGGTCAATAGTTGACTATTCAGTTTCCATGAGTTTGCAGGCTTTCTGGGGGTAGCATTGTTGTTGAATTCTAACTTTAGTCCGTGGTGATCTGATAAGACACAGGTGGTTATGGATATTTTTTTGTAACTGTGGAAGTTTGCTTTGTTACCGAGGATGTGGTCAATTTTCGAGAAGGTTCCATGAGCTGCAGAGAAGAAGGTATATTCTTTCCTATTTGGGTGGAATGTTCTATAGATGTCTGTTAAGTCCATTTGATTCAATACCTCCATTAATTCTCTTATTTCTCTGTTAGGTTTCTGTCTGATTGACCTGTCCATTGGTGAAAGAGGAGTGTTGAGATCTCCTACTATTAGTGTGTGCGGTTTGATGGCGTCTTTGAGTTTTAGTAATGTTTCTTTTACATATGTGGGTGCTTTTATATTAGGGGCATAGATATTCAGGATTGAGACCTCATCCTGATCAATTGTTCCTGTTATGAGTATAAAATATCCCTCTCCATCTCTTCTGATTGATTTAAGTTTGAAGTCAACTTTGTTAGAAATTAGTATGGCCACACCTGCTTGTTTCTTAGGTCCATTTGCTTGATAAACCTTTTCCCATCCCTTTACTCTAAGTAGGTGCCTATCTTTGTGGTTGAGGTGTGTTTCTTGTAAACAGCAGAATGTTGGATCCTGTTTGCGTATCCAATCTCTTAGCCTGTGTCTTTTTATAGGTGAGTTGAGTCCATTGACATTAAGGGATATTAATGACCAGTGGTTGCTAACTCTGGTCACTTTTTTAGTCATAGGGTTTGTGTGTTTGCTTTCTTTTAGTTGCGCTGGTAAAGGGTGTCTAGAAGTTTGAGTTATTGTGGTCATTGTTGGTCTCCTTGGTTTGTGATTTTCCTTCTATTACTTTCTGTAAGGCTGGATTTGTGGCTACGTATTGTTTAAATTTGTTTTTATCCTGGAAAATTTTGTTTTCTCCATTTATAGTGAACGAAAGCTTGGCTGGGTATAGTAGTCTGGGCTTGCATCCATGTTCTCTTAGCTTCTGCAGTACATCTATCCAGGACCTTCTGGCTTTCATGGTTTCCATAGAGTAGTCAGGAGTAAGTCTGATAGGTTTACCTTTATAAGTAACTTGACCTTTTTCCTTTGCAGCTCTTAATATTCTTTCTTTATTCTGGATGTTTTGTGTTCTGATTATTATGTGGCGAGGAGATGTTTTTTTCTGGTCCAGTCTATTCGGTGTTCTGTATGCTTCTTGAACCTTCAAAGGAATATCTTTCTTTAGGTTGGGAAAGTTTTCTTCTATAATTTTATTAAATATATTTTCTGAACCATTGAGCTGTACTTCTTCTCCTTCTTGTATCCCAATTATTCTTAGGTTTGGTCTTTTTATTGTGTCCCATATTTCCTGAATGTTTTGTGATGAGAATTTGTTGGTTTTGCTGTTTTCTTTGATCAGTGTGTTAATTTTCTCTATGGTATCTTCAGTGTCTGACATTCTTTCTTCTAACTCTTGTAATCTGTTGGTAGTACTTGTCTCTGTAGTTCCTGTTCGTTTACCCAGATTTTCCATCTCCAACCTTCCCTCGGTTTGTGTTTTCTTCATTACTTCCATTTCATTCTTCAGGTCTTGAACCATTTCCCTTACCTGTTTGATTGCATTTTCTTGTTTCTCTTGGTTTTCTTGGGTATCTTTGAGCGATTTATTCATTTCCTCTACCTTTTTGTTTGTAATCTCTAATTGTTTATGGCAGTTTTTCACCTCCTGTTTAAGGTCTTCTATTATTTTCAAAAAATTCACTTTTGGGTCGATTTCTTCTACTTCTTCTGGAGTAGGGTGTACAATTCTTCTTATTTCGGGATCCCTGGGTTCTGGTGATGTCATGTTGCCTTTCAGGTTGTTGGAGGAATTCTTGCATTGGCGCCTTCCCATCTCCTCTTTCAAATGAAGCCAAGAGAGGCCTGGTGTCTTGGTCCTGTCTTTGCTGTGCCTGTGTCTCTGGGTGTATCTCTTCAGTGTAGAAGCAGGGACCGTCCCCAGCGATGGCCCTCCTGGCACCCGGATCTGATCTCCCTGCTGCCTGGGCGTCCCCCGAACAAAGGGCCGGCCCCGCTTGGTGCAGGCCGGCCACCTAGACAAAGGAGCCACCACCCTCCCGAATGTCCTCCCAATTGGGACCCTGTCCCAGCGCCCAAACAGGCTGAGCTGGGAGCTGTTGTGTGGTTCAAAGAGGGGAGGGGGGTCAGAGGTAGTGGGGGAGGGCCTTGGATGCAAGCTGTGTGGGACAGGAATGGAGAAGAGGTATCAAGGAGTACAGCCCCCTCAGACTGACCAGGAAGTGCAGGAGGGGTGCGGGAACGTCTGAGCTCCCTGTCCCGGGCTGCCGCCGCAGCCAGAAACTCACTCACCCCAGCGATGGCCCTCCTGGCACCCGGATCCGATCTCCCCGCTGCCTGGGCGTCCCGCGAACAAAGGGCCGGCCCCGCTTGGTGCAGGCCGACCACCTAGACAAAGGAGCCACCACCCTCCCGAATGTCCTCCCAATTCGGACCCTGTCCCCGCCGATAAATACATTTTTTAATTATGTAATTATTTATTTATTTTTATCCCAGTCACCGTTCCCTATCCCTCCTCTCCTAGTCTTTATCACACACTCCTTTTGCCCCACCCCCCAATCCACTCCTCAGGGTAGGCCTCCCATGGATATCAACAAAACATGGCATATCAAGTTACAGTGAGACAAAGCAACTGCTCCTGTAGTAAGAGTGTAGAAAGTGATCTAGTATGAGAATTAAAGTCCCAGAAATCTCATAAAAGAGTCAGAAACAGCCTCTGCTCCCATCATCAGGAGTCCCCCAATAGGACCAAGTTAAACAAGTGTAACATATAGGCTGAGTGTCTAGTCGGTTCTGTGCTGACTACCAGTTGTCAGATCAGACTCTTTGAGCTATGCATCCAGATTAGTTGACTTTGTGGGTTTTCTTGTGGTATCCTTTACCCCTCTGGCTCCTAAAATTCTTTCTACCTCTCTTATGCAGGATTTCCCTGATCTTCCTAACCCTAATGTTTGTGTGTCTGCATTTGTGTTGCTGAATGAAGCCTCTCTGAGGACAATTGGGGTAGGCCTCAATTAATTAGTATAGCAAAATATCATTAGGCATTCTTACATTGACCTTTTTCCTTTCTAGTCATGTTCAGTTCTATCCTAGGTCACTGGGTCATCCAGCCTGTGGGTTCTGATCCTCCAGGCGGTGTCAGGAATGTGCTTACTCTCCTGGTATGGGTTTTAGGCTAGACCAGTCATTGGTTGGCCACTCCCTCAATCTCTAGGACACCCTTATCCCATCGCATCCCATCCCACCCCATCCAATCCCATCAGTTGAACAGACTGTAGGTCAAAGGTTATGGTGACGGGTTGGTGTACTATTCTCTCCACTTGAAGTTTCGCCTGGTCACAGGAGATGACTAGTTCAGACTACATATCTGGTATTGCTTAGAGTCTTAGCTGGAATAATCCTTGTACTTCCCTGGGAGATTTTCTTACCAGGTTTTTACCTTACCCCCAAAATGTCCCCATTTCCAGGAGTAGTCTTCAGTATTCTCCCCAGCCTCAAGCTGTTTGCTCATGTTCCCATCCTCAGTTGTCCACAGTTCACTCAGGAAATCTCTTCTATTTTCCCTACTCAGAGAGATCCAGGTATAGCCTCATGAATTCTCCTTGTTATCTAGTCTTTCTGAGTCTGTGAGTTGTGGCATACTTACCCTTTATTTTAAAGCTAATACCCACTTAAGAGTGAGTACATATCATGCTTGTTTTTTTGAGGCTGGGGTACCACAGTCAGGATGATTTTTTTTTCTAGTTCCTGTTGCCTGAAAATTTCATGACGTCATAGATTTTAACAGCTAAGTAATACTCTATTATGTAAATGTACCACATTTTCTTTATCCATTCTTCAGTTAAGTGAAATATAGGTTCATTCCAGGTTCGGGCTAGTAAAAATAAGACTGCTATGAAGATTATTGAATAAGTGCCCTTGGGGTATGACTGAGCATTCTTTGTATAATATTTAAATTGTTCTGAATCTCACATTGTCCTTAATAATTTACTCATTTACAGGCTTACCTACAGTTCAGAAAGACGCTTTGTTCTTCATAATGTTACCATTATCTTCTGTCTGTTTTCAAAGAGCAACTCTTCTATTAGAAAAGAGGTGATAATTTCCATGGCTTTGATCATTTCCCTAATGTATGGAGAGTGTATCTTGGTTTCTTGAATGTGGTTTCTTCATAATCAACCATTCGTTTTGTTTTTGTTTTTCCTTTTTATCCCCCATTGGAAAATTTGTTTATTAGCCTTTGAGCATCTAATGTCCATGTAACTTTAGGTAATTAAACTCTTATCACATGATTAAATAGTTAATAAATAGTTTTATTCATTTTTGCTGTTTGCTTCACTGCTTTGATTCTGCTCTTGGCTGTGATAAAATCATTTTGTGTGTAGTACAAATTAATCTCTATTTTGAAAATGTGTATGCACTATTATCATCATTTCAAAAGACCACTACCCAGACTAATGATGTGGGTTTTGCTCTCTGCCCTCTTCTACAAGATTTGTAGTTTTTGGCATTAATATTTAAAGTTTGAAAACATTTTAGTTGATTTTCATATTGTCAAGTAAAATTTTATCTGATCTAGCAACATATAAATATCTAATTTCCCCAATAAAAATTTTTGGAGAAAACTTTTTTATCCACTATGGTTTTGCAATCTTTGTCAAAAGTTAGACGTCTCTAAAGGCATGGATGTTTTTTCTATATTTTCCTTCTTATCCCATTATTCTATACATTTATTTATCTTGCTGTTCCATGCTGTTCTGATTGCTTTATATCTATTTTATAGATTGAGGATGGCAGTGTGATACCTCAAGCTTTATTATTTGTGTGCAAAATTCCAGAGTATGTTCTGGTGTTTCTGATTTGAAAAATTGTTCAGATTACTATTATTTACATTTCTGTGAATAATTCCATTGAAGTTCAGTGACATAGTATTGACTCTGTATGTCACTTAAAATAATATCACCATTTTAATAATATTTATTTCTTCAACCTTAAAGTCTGAAATATTGTTCCAATTATCTGTGTAATCTTCATTTTCTTTCTTATAAACTGTATAAATATGTGGTTTTGTATACCTATTTTATATTTTCTACTAACTTATTACTTCTAACAATTTTGTGGAGTTTTATAATTTCCTCTATGCATTATCATATTAAATAGGATTGTTTCAGTTTCTTACCTTCCAGCCTTCATGTTTATTTGTTCTTTTCATGTTCAGTTTCTCTGACTAGGGCTTATGAATACTATGTTCCATAAAAATAAAAGTGGTAGAGCCGACCCTCTATTTTTCTTAGTCAAATCTTAAAAGGATCTTTGAATGTCTTCCCATTTGCTATGTTGCCTGCTATGAATTCATGCATAGCTTTTATAAAAGTGAACTGATTTTCTTACAAATTTCATTAAATGACAAGTTCTGTTTTAAATTTCTTACTTACGTGTGTGTATGTATATGAGTGCAGATGCAAGCAGAGACCAGAGGTATTAGATTCCACTGGAATGAGAGTTATAGATGGGTGTGAGCCATCTGGTATAGATGATGAGAATCAGCCTCCTGCATGCTCTAACAGAAATGTATGTGTTTAACCACTAAGCCATCTTTCCATCAATCGTAGAGAACACTTCCTGTGATGAATGTTAATTTTTTCCAAGTTATTTTCCTACACTTAGTGAAACAAATATGGAGCATAATTTTATTATCTACCTGCCATGCCAGAAAATAAATTAATGGAATGACACATTGCACTAAAATTGAGAAATGAGCTTTCATTCCTTTTGATAAATGATGTTCTTTGTGTCTTTATTCATAATAGCCAGAAACTGGAAACAACCTAGATGTCTCTCAATAGAAGAATGTATAAACAAAATGTGGTACAATTACACAATGGATTAATACTCAGATTTTTTTAATGGCATTATTTTTTGCAGAAATTAGAAAAAAAATCATTATGAGTGAGGTAGCCCAGACTTAGAAAAATAATTACGGTGAATTTTCACTTTAAAGTGGATATTAGTTGTTAAGAAAATGATAACCAAACTATAATCTGTAGACCCAGTTGGATTAAAGAAAGAGATGGGGTGTGATGGGGCTTGTGGATCTCCCTGGAAGGAGAATATAGAATAGATTTTATGGGCAAACTTGAGCAAGTGAGGATAGGAGTTGGGAGTTTAACTAGGGGGAAAAGATGAGGTGGAAGGAGAGAGCATGGCAGAGAGACCTGAAATTGAGGGACTTGGGGGACTTAAGGGGGAGTGACATGGAAACCTAGTATAGGGGGAAACTGATAAAATCTATGTAAGTGGTCCTAGTGAGGACTTCTAGTAATGGGAATATGGAGTCTTAGCTGATTATCTGTTGTTGCCAGGCAAGACTGCTAGTTGTGGAACTGGGATGTAATCTATTGAGTTGTTGGCCACTGAGGTACCATGAAAACCACCAAAAAAACCTTGGCTGTTGCTAAGACAAGGGTTTGCTCTCCACAAACTGACACTGGGTCCCCATTGTTGAGGAAAATACTCACATAACTCAATCAACACAGATATGTCAGAAGTTGAACTGGTACCTACCTGGAACATTCATATCTTCTAGTGCCTTTGATGTGGGAAGGTATTTTTCAGGCTGATGAAAGAGATACGTGGACAACAAAACTTTGACGTAGAATCTGTCCTCTTGTAAAGTGTGTAGAGCAATGGCAGCACAGAACTTGTGTGAGTAGCCAACCAATACCTGATGACTTAGTTCTCATTCCAAGACAAGGGACCCATACCAGATACTGCTAGGATAATTTAGAACCAGAGACTAGACAGCCTAGAGACCTAGGGTAAAGTCAAATACTACCAGAAAAAAAAAGTATACTATCAATAAACTGACTACTAATGATATTCTGCTATACTCACAGATCAATCCCGTTCAGTCATCATCAGAGAGGCTTCCTCTGGCAGCAAATGGGAACAGATGTCCTATCAGAGACCAACAGCCAGACATTACATGAAGAGAGAGAGAATCTACATGAAAGTTCACTTTCAAATCCCTTTTCTCGGAGCTTAGGGAATCAAGTGGAGATTGTCAGAGGGGATATAGGGCACCTAGAAAATAATGCCCTCTGAATTGACTAAGAAACAGGTGTATGAGCTAACAGCCACTGAACCAGCAGACACAGTGCCTAAATGGGTCTTCACAAGGACCACTGTGTACTGTATATATTAAAACTCTTTCTTAGTATTTTTAGGGGACTCCTGACTATGAGAACAAGTGGGACTCTGATTCTTGTGTCTGTTTTGGGAACTCTTTAACTTCTGCTGGGTTGCCATGATAGTTTTTGTTTCATCTTATTATTTAAATTATTTTGTCATGTTTGGTTATTATCTCTTAGAAACCATTCTTTTCTAAGGAACAAAAGGGACTGAATCTGGAGGATATGAAGGTGGGGAGGATTTGAGAATTAGAGGGAGGGTGAGCTATAACCAGGATATATTATATGAGAAAGAAATATATTTTCAATAAAAGGACAAATATAGAAAATATCAGTAATAAAAAAGAATTGACAATATGCGTACAGATTAAAAATCCTCTACTTTTAACATCTGAAAACATATTAAAAACTACTTTTTTATTCAATTCATAGCAATATGATAAAGAAATTTATACAATTATAATGTATAAATACATTTGACTCACACAAGTATAGACATATGCATACATGTTTTTCATATTGAATCTTACAAGGAAGGACTGGTGAGATGAGTCATTTGGTTAAAGCACTTACCACTAAATCTAATAGCCAGAGCTCTATCTTTGGGACCCAAATGGGGGAAAAAATGTACTAACTTGTCTTGTCATATCCACATGTAGTCTACCACATCCATTCCTACTAGAGATAAATAAATATGTAAATAAAATTCACAATGGAATCAGTAGTCAACTACTTAATAGTCATATTTATTCATTTCAGATGCTTAAATAATTTTCTGTTTAATATCACTACTTGGTAATGACTAGCCTATTTATACTGGTCATCCCTTTAGGTTGTTTTACAGATTGAAATCTAACCCTCCCATGTTATTGTGTTTGGAGCCTGGATTCAGAAAAAGACAACAAAAAATGTTCAATTAGGTTGTAAAAGATAAAATAAAAGAATGTGGAACAATTGCTTGTAGTTAATACAGTACCAGTGTAAAGGAAACCAGAGCTTGGTCTGTACACAATTCTCCTGTTTATTCAACAAATACATACAGTGAGCACTAACTATGTTGCAAGCATGCAGAAAAGAATAAGTAAGCAGAGCTAGTTTCTAATTCTCAGAAATTGCATTTATCCTTATCTACTTGAGCTTTCACTTTAAAAGTTGGGTTGAAAGGGCACATTAGAAACAGTCATGATGAATGTCTCCTGAGGATGGGCGAGCTGCGGCAGTGGCTTTGTACACAAAAGGACTTTTACCTCCAAAGCAGGCTGAGGCTTTTCTGTCACTATTATTTTGAGAATGTCCTCAGAGAATTGGAAGAAGACAAGCCATCCAAGGATGATACAGATCTAAATATAAAGCAGTTCTATTATAAAAATGCTCTTTTGGAGAGGTGCTAAATATGAAACTGCATATGCTTGAGTTCTGGGCTCTATTATATAATTTGCAACACTGACCTTATTTTTCCCCACTCTCTCCTGAAACTGCTTCAACTAACCTTACCTAGAAGTGTCTTATCTTGGGCTGATGGAAGCCTGTAATTTTTAAACAACCCAAATTTGTTTCAAAATAAGTAGGATCTCAGTAGACTTATATGTTGACTCCAATAGAAGTATGTGTATATATATAAATAGAAAGAGAGTAAAAGGGAAGTGGTTTCCTCTTATGGTCAGAAAGATTAAGAAATCCCTGACAAAGCATTGTTTTAAGAAACTATAGGTCTTACCATATAAAATCCCCATGTTATGTTAACTTTATTTTCCATGTTGAAAAGTTATCAATCTATACAACCAATATTATCAAATGTGTAATTTTCTTCTACAGAACTAATTTCAAGAGTGTCCCTTTACAGAGGCCACCTTTTCCTCTTAGTTCATACAGAGAATTATTTTAAGATGTTTCCAAATATTACTCTGTGTACTTGGCTGACAAAAGAGAGTACATATAACCATTTAGATTTATTTGCATTGAAAACATAAGAGAAACATTTAAAATTTAAATCCAGCTCTGTAATTACTACAGCTGTATGTATTAAGAGCTGCGGGCTACGTTCCTCAGCCCGGCTCCTGACCGCCTGGCTAGCTTATACCCCCAAAATAACAACCCACAAACTGTATTCATTTAAACACTGCCTGACCCATTTCTATTAATGTGTGTAGCACCGAGGTGTGCTTACCGGGAAGATTCTAGCCTAGGTCCATCCTGGGTCGGAGCTTCATCGTGTCTGCCTCAGAGAGCAGCGGCCTGGCATCTGAGCTCACTTCCTCTTCCTCCCAGCATTCTGTTCTGTTTACTCCACCCACCTATGTTCTAACCTATGAAGGCCAAGCAGTTTCTTTATTAATTAACCAATGACCTTCCTCTGTCAGCTATAATTGTGTAAGATTCCATGTTTACTTTTCTCCCTTTCTTTCCGAGCCTTCAGACAAAGAGTGAAAGTACAAGAGCCATTCATATCTTGGGCTAAACCAGCTGGACCATGGACACGGCAAACAGTGATCTATGTTTCTATGCCTCCTGAAAATTCCTACCATTGCCAGGTTTCTTTGCTCAAATTATCGTATTACCTCTAGCATTTCATCTTAGGGTGTATTGAAAAACTTTTAGGTGCACCTCCACTGCACTATAATAATCAATACACCTGTATATCCAATGTCCATTGTTCTGTGACAGCAGATGCAAACAAAAATAGCAGAAGAGGGACGTTAGGTAATATTTTACATAAAATATTGTGAGAACTATAGGAAAATATTACTTTTAGTTCTTCTGGCAGTTATAGTTATGGACTGTAGCTTCACAGTAGATAATGATTAAGAAAAACAAAAACAAAATATACAAAGAAACTAGAAAAAAACAGAGGTGAGAGATTAGCATTAAGGATATTCAAAATTTCCTGCACCAAAATAAATTCACAAGAATCAGATTGAGGATTTGAAAATTAGTATTAAATCACTTTAAATTTATTTTATAGCAAATGGAATACATATCATATCTCCCTTTCATAAATTATACCTTAGTTTGAGAGCCACAGCATAAAATTTTAGATGACGAGAATGTCAGGACAAGGCCAGGTGTTAAGTGGTTATCGCAAAAAAAAAAAATTTAAAAATATAGAAAAGTCAGCCTTAGAAAGGGGAGAAAGTTAATGGGGATATGTAGTGATATTGCATTTTTATTTTAATAAATAATCTTGCTTGAAGATCAGAATATAAAACAGTCACACTAGTCAGCAATACAAACCAGGTGGCGATGGCACACACCTTTAATCCTAGCAGCCACACTAGTAAGCAATAGAGGATGAGTGGTGGTGGTGCATGACTTTAATCCCAGAATTAAAGAGGAATGTAAGACAAGATGAGACAGGTCTCACTCTCAGTCTCCATATCAGGATTCCTGGAGGCAAGATGGCCCATTATTGGTCTGAGGTAGAGGTAAGAGCCAGTAACTAGCTGTTTTGCTTTTCTGATCTTCAGGTTGAACCCCAATATCTGTCTCTGGGCTTTTATTATTCATGTTCTAAAGGAAATATTTGTCTTTCAGGACAATGCTATCAAATTCAGTCATCTATTTTAAGGGAAAATTAGAAAAACATTTTTTTTGTAATCAGTCTGGAGACAACCGGTTTAAGTATATGTGTTGATTTTTAAAATAATATCACCCCCTTAAAATAAAGGTGTAGCCATGAATTATTGGAAGTCATTACAAAAGTAGCTGACCCAGAGTAGTACTGGACATAACTGGCTTGTGAATGTCACGACGCATTTTTGTGAGGCTGATGGATGAGGTGATTCTTAAAAATTGGCGAGCGGTTATCTAGAGATACAGCTAGACATTGAAGCTTTGAAATGAGAATGAAAAATGCTTGGAACCAAGGAGCACCATGAAAAATGCATCTCAGATGAGCACTAGAGTGTCTGGGCAATAAAGGCACTGCAGATGCAGCTGCATATATTGCAGTGACATTCAGGAATGCTGGGGTGAACAGTATGGTGACTGGCTCAGATCTTCTTGAATAGTATGTAAATTTTAAATTGCAAAATTTGGAATCCCCTAGTGCTTGATTTTGTCAGAAATTGTTGTTAAGGTATGACAAAACATGACTGTCTAAAAAGTACCCTAATTTTCTAGTCCCACTGATCATTCCCTCTCAGAATTAATCCTTCTTACCTGATCTTAAGTGTTAAGCCAATGATTGTCTATATGTTGTGGGCTAGATAGTGAATAAGCCAAGAGCCACCACCATGACTAACAGCTTCGATATGTTATAATTAAGATAGAGGTGGGAAATGGGGAGCATCATTCTATATGGTGACCCAAGAGCCCTTAGCAAAATGATGGCGCACTTTTGGAATATAATCAAAAATATTACTTTGCACACCTTGATTTTGGACTTATCAAACACACCAAGAAGAATAATGAGGTGCATGTAAAAAGAAATAATGAATGAGATACACATGCAACAATGTCAATTGAGGATTGTAGATTGGAAATTTGAGTGACGGTATACAGCATAGCCCATAGTTGTTTCTCTAACTTGGTTTCCCTCTTAAGCCTTCCCATTCTTTATCTTTCTGTCACACTATCTACTGAACTTGTAAACTTGGCCTTTGCCGGTCTTAGTGGCTGCCTTAGCTACTTGTTGCTCATATGTCTGGCCCTGTCTGGTCTGTCTACTGTGGTTACCACTGACATAATCACATTGAGTTTTTTTTTTCCCAATAATTATTGGTGCTGCTTCAAATTAACCATGAGAAAGGTGATAGAATTTCACAATCCATGTTCTCCTCTTTCTGCTCAATTTCACACAAATTTCAGGGCTCCAACTTGGACTAACTGTGAAGAAAACTACCTCCAAGGGACTCCTTTAAGAGAGATGAAATGAAAACAGTAAAAATATCACTAAATCTTCAGTGTTCAACAGAATTAGAGTATGTTATGTTACTGGGGCTATCCAAAGAAATGTAGAGAAACTATGTCCTGATCAGGGTTCCAAACACATAAAAGTCAAAACAGAAGCTATAAAATGATATCATCATGTGAATCCAATACAAACCAATTGAGCGTTTCTCTCTCTCTCTCTCTCTCTCTCTCTCTCTCTCTCTCTCTCTCTCTCTATCTATCTCTTGCTTATTCTAGCACTAATCCCTTTAAATCACTCATGATGTTGGTTTTCCTATGCTCATTTCAGGTGTTTATTATTCATCAGACTTAATTTTTATTATTTCTTTTACCACTTTACCTCGCCTCCAATAGCTTGTTAAATTGGCAAAGATTAACTCTGGGATGCTCTGTGTACTAGAATAGAAGGAACAAGAATCAAGGGGTTGATATACCATCGCTGACATGAGAGATTTTCTAGTGTAGGAAGAAAATACTATTTGTGTCCAACACTGACTTTGAGATAGAGAGCAGGGCGAAAGTGGCACACACCTTTAATCCCAGCACTTGGGAGGCAGAGACAGTATATCACAACTTTATAAATTTCTCAATGGTTGTATAGTAGAGAATTATAATATATATGAATGGTAATTGTGTTTATATGTGGTTTTTAATAGAATATGGGTAAGATAAAATAATGTCAAATGAAAAACTGTATATTTTCTTTGACACAATGACCTTGGGTATCCCAGGATATAATGAAAAAAAAATAATTATTTAATTACAACAGTATGTTTTTCACTCCTCCCATTTTCCAATTTAGAATAATAAGCACTGCTGAGTGGTGATGGTACACACATTGATCCCAGCACAGGGAGGCAGAGACAGGAGGATCTCTGTGAATTTGAGTCCAGCCTGTTCTACAAAGTAAGTGCTAGGACAGCCAGTGCTGTTACACAGAGAAATCCTATCTCTAAAAAATACAAAATAAATACTACTATTACAGCTACTACTAATACTACTATTACTACTACTACTACTAATAATAATAATAATAGTAATAATAATATGCATTATGTTCTTGTTACTAATTTGAATTTTTTTATTTTTATTTTTTTGGTTTTTCAAGACAGAGTTTCTCTCTGTAGTTCTGGTTGTCCTAAAAGTCACTCTGTAGACTTGGCTGGCCTTAAACTCAGAGAGATCCACTCGTTTCTGCCTTTTTGAGTATTGGGATTAAAAGTGCACACACACACACACACACACACACACACACACACACACACCCAGTAGTTGGCAATTAATTTTTAAAGTCACTTGTTCCAAAGGTGTGCTAATACATGCCTTCAATGCTGCTCTCTGGATGCAGAGTCTGGCATATTTCTGTTTTAAAAAAAAATTTGTTATATGCTGTTATAATTTGCTTCCTTATATTAAATATAGCATAAAATTAAAGAGTTTTGTAGAAAAGTGTTCTAAATTCTACTTAATACTCAATTTCCTCTCTGGAAGTGTGTAATATATATGAGAAAGTTCAATTAATGTTCATCAATATCTGTTGTTTGAGAAAAATATCATTCTCTATAGATAAAAGTTGGACATTAAATTTTATCAAACTATATTTTTTTAACATTTTAGACTAAAATTATGTTTTTGGGTCACTCAAACATTTAGGTTTGCTTTCATACTACATAAACCTCATATAGTCAGTAAGAGGGTATGAGAGACAAAGTTTCCAACTTCTCTTGAGACAGAGTTTACCCAAAATTGCAAAAGCATTTTTACAGGTTTGCCTAATTCGCATTTAAACATATTACTGAAACACAGGTTTCTATTAGCTACTAAATTGGTCATGAATAGATGATAGTATGTTTTATTATATAACATTTAAAATTTGTGCACAACAGATACAAGAAGGAATAAAAATAACAGCCCAAATTAAAAAAAAAATCAAAATACAGCACCCACATCTATATGATTATTTTACTTATGTAGACAATTTCTGGTTTGTCTTCCCAATCTTTTTTTTTAATATTTATTTATTTATTAAAGATTTCTGTCTCTTCCCCACGCTGCCTCCCATTTCCCTCCCCCTCCCCCAATCAAGTCCCTCTCCCTCTTCAGCCCAAAGAGCCATCAGGGTTCCCTGTCCTGTGGGAAGTCCAAGGACCACCCACCTCCATCGAGGTCTAGTAAGGTGAGTATCCAAACTGCCTAGGCTCCCACAAAGCCAATACGTGCAGCAGGATCAAACAGTTAATATTTATATCTCAGCGTTCTGGATACAAATCCCTTTGGATTTTATAGGACATAAATATAAAACATTGTATTGGCAATCACATAACATGTTTGTTCCGTTTGTTGTATGGTCACAATTCTTAATATTAATAAAATAAGTTTTATTACAGATCAGTCCCTAAGAGATATGAGAACTATACCACGGAGCAGCAAAATCTTATTAAATTCAACAAGTACACTGAATCACTCTGTCTCTTAGATAGTTACAAATCCTGCTTGTCTTCTTTAAAAGCCAGGCTTTTAGCTTCTGTAGTATGACACCTATTTGATCACAGAATTAAAATAGAAGAAGTATATCTGAAAAATTAACTGCAAATCAATTCAATTTACTGTATATAATTTGGCTGATAAACTGCAGGATACAGCTTCAACTTATATAAAACACATTAACATACTTTATCATCAAACTAAATTCTATCGATAATTAACCAATTAATAATTCTTTTATACTAAATTTTTAATCCAAGATTCCTTTGATCAAAATTGCATACAAAAATTTATTTGCTGTTCTGATTCACACTAATGCAATCTACGTCTTTAAGATTTATTCTTACAGAACTTTTGCATGCTTTTGCATTGTTCTTTATAAAGAACAACAATAGTCTGTTTTAGCCTAGAACAATAGCCTAGAAAAAAGATATTGTTTGTTTATTGAGTTCTTTATTATTTAAAATATTATATAATACTCAGGAAAAACATCTCTAGGTGTGTATAGTCTAAATCTTTATACTTAAAAAGAAAAAAATGAAGAAATAGAGAGTTTGAGCTATATTTATCACCCACAGTTATATGAATGCTTTCTTAAATGATTTATTTAGAGTTTGAGAATTCTTAGCAATTAATATTTCTTAGGGTACGTGGCAATACATTGTAACTGTACATTATTTGGACCACCGGCTCAAAAATAATGACACAGAAAATTTTTGTTGTTGTTGATGATGTTTTTGTTTTTTGAGGCAGGGTTTTTTTGAACTCACACAGATACACCTGTCTCTGCCTTTCAAGTGCTGGGATTAAAGGCTTGCACCACCACCACCCAGCAAGACTTCTTGTTAAGTGTGAAAACTTGGCCTTAGCTTAGGCTAGTTACTAACCTTGGAAGCATACACAAGAGCAGAGCCTGTGTTCGTGGACACAACTAAGCCAAGCCTGAAGGCATGAGAACAGACCCCCGACTCCCCGCCCCATTAGTCATATGGTAACATAAGTGAAAGAGAGACACCCTTGCTACCTGGGGCAGACAATGGAGCTGGCCCTGGTGGTCAAGAGAATAAGAGAAGTATCCCTGCCCTATACCAGTTGTAGCACACAGGAGAATGAATCCTGCACCCTGCATGGCAGCACAGGAGAGTTCACCCTGTTGTCAGGGGCCCAGATGAGCCAGCCCTGAAGGCATGAGAACAGGAGAGTGGACCTTGTATCCCCCTGTATTCCCCTCCCCATTCCCCACACCCTATAGTTCCCCTATAGCAATCAGGAGAGAAGGCACTGCACCTTGACTGGGAAATACAGTAGTGTTGCCCCTGATGGTACGAATGAGGGGGACTTGGATCCGAGGGCCCTAGAGCATCAATACAGGTCCCACTCATTTCGGTAGGCCACATCAGGTGAGCTACCCCAGACAGTGCTGGAGAGCTCACCCAGGGAGTGAAAATGAAGGAAATTTAATGAGCTGAACAACCCACCTACCATAAAGGCACAGAATCAGGGCTATGAGTTGGCCACCCCAACATCCACCTCCTCTATGAACTGTTGGAGCATGTGAAGGGAAGATCCTGCAGATCTCCATGACACAGGACAAGAGGATATCCAAGAGGATGAACGAGAACCAGTTTTGGGTGGTGTAGCAGACAACAGGCCTGGAGTAAGGCCAATGACTCATGGCAGTCAACACCCGGACGAAAG
This sequence comes from Microtus obscurus, assembly GCA_963919715.1. Lineage (NCBI taxonomy): Eukaryota > Metazoa > Chordata > Mammalia > Rodentia > Cricetidae > Microtus > Microtus obscurus. The sequence continues at coordinate 38,551,937 of CAWTZC010000093.1, forward strand.
GATGAATGGACTACAGGGTAAACTGTGTGGCTCAATTGGCTGAACTAAAAAAGAGAAACAAGTTTTTTCCCCTTTTTCTGTTTTTGTTTCTGGTTGTTTTTATTTGTTTTAATTTCCTTTTGATTTGGTGGTGAGGCTGCAAAGGCACAGGGCAACTTCAAGGAGATGAGAGAGAAGTAGGATCAATAATAGGAAAATAGTTGCCTAGTAGCACCAAAGCTACAGAGAAAAAAAAAAGGAAAAAAATCTTAAATTAATCCATTTTTATTAATCTGTGTTCTGCCACGAGGCTCATCAGATATTCTCCATACTATACATCCAACTTCTTCCATGTCTTGATGAATCCTCATTTCTCTGATTCTTCATTTGAGTTACAAGTTCCTCTCTCTCCCCAAGAAACCCAATGATCTCTCCTGCCTAGCTATTGGCCATTCCATTTTTTATTAAACCAATCAGAAGGTGCCTTAGGCAGGAGAAGAAGAACAGACAATGATTCACACAATATGATCCAATCAACAACAACATCATTTTTATCATTTGAATTGATGATGATAAAATGATATAATTAAAATGATATCCCCTTTAAATTATCATGTATATGTTCTAAGAAATAGAAATAAATATTCTATCACAAGCAGTGGAAAAGTAAAATTTTTATAATTACCTAAATTGTCAATTCATGTTAAAAGTGAATTGACATGTTAATAAAATGGATTAAATTAAATGGTATTCAGTTTATTGCAAAAATTTTGAAATTTGATTTAAAATAAAATATAGGAAACAGCATACAGATGAGAATAATGACTCCAGTCATTTCATCTCTCTGTGATTTCTTCCTTAAAGTAAGGCAGAAAAATTACTTTGGAGAAAAAAAAAAGAAAACAAGAATCATAAATACTCTATGTGAAGCCACTTGCTCTTGTTTGGTGGTTTGCTTTTCAACATCTGGTGGTAAAGGCCTCTAACTATAGCTGTTCAAGAAGTTGAGAAATATGGATAGCCAGGTTCAATGTCTATGTGATATATAAGGTGAGTTCAAGGACAGCACGAGGGTTTTATTGGTAACCTTTCTTAAAATGAAAATTGTAAATACTATGGGCATGTCTAGCTCTGTGTAGGCAGAGGAAGACACTTTCCATGTTTGAAAATTATGGTTCAATCTTCAATATTTTGAAACATAAAAATATGTGACAGAAATAACATTTTTCATCAGAAATACCTGTACTGAGTTAAAAGTCAGAAATGTATGACTGCTTTTATAACTATTTATCTTGACATAATTTTTCCATGACTTTTATTCAATAATTTGTAATATCAAGTCAAAATCAAATTCCCTCAAATAATAAAAATTGTTATTTTTGTTCATCCATGTAATTATTATTTCATGCCTACAATGTGCCAGTATAGAAACAACTGCCATTACTTTGTATCTGTCTCCTGTACTCTGGGTCCTGTTTCACTCTGCAGGGACATGAAAATCTTTAAGGATTGTCGGTCTATCCAATTTACCTCAATATCTTTCAACGTTGAAGAGACAGACATAAGCCATGGACCTACATCTTCAGTCCAGATTCCAGAAGTAAAGCTTATCAGGATAGAACAGTGCCAAGTTGAGAACAGTTATGTGGCAATAGACAGGTGACACCAGGGAGGGTTACCTTGTGGAAAGCAGACTTGCGTGACTCAGAGATGACAATGACTTTCAATTCATTCTTTGTCTTTTCAGAGCTAATGCTGTGGAAAGTCAGAAACACCCCTGGAGCAGGAATGTGGAATGGCACGTGCTTGTGCCCTTGTGTAGATAACCTTCACTGCAATGAGTTCCTGAGCACAGCAGCTATGTCATAGTCAGAAGGAATATTGTAGAAATGTTTATATATATTCAATAGCTCCAATAAAGAAGAAAATACTCTACTAAGTTACTAATTGTAAAAGCTCTGGCAGATGGAAAGGATAAACTGAATATTGTCAGATTCCTTAAGTAATTGAGTTGGAAGTCCTATGAAAAAATTCTAAGTCTCACATGCTTTTTCCAAGGCATGTTAACAAGCATTTTAAAGGAAATAGTGTTCATTCTTACCACTCATTTCCACAAAATTTATGAGATTGGGTAAAAACTCATTCTGAGTCTTCCATGTTGTTTCATCCAAATCAGAAAAAAAAAACTATAAGTAGTGCAGCCATTAGCAGGTAGGTTGATATATAAATAAATAAAACCATCAAGGGAAAATGTAAGTTCAAGCAAATTGTATAAATATGTATTATGAGCCAAACATGCTTATTCTAATATTCAAAATTTGATTAAACATTACAAAATAGAAAACCAGAATACTAATGTCTATTATCTTAATGAAATTTAGAAAAATCATTTGATAGAGTCTATCAGCCACTTTCGATGAAAAGAAATAAGAATGATCAACAAACTAAGTGTGGATTATCTGCTAACTGTCTGTATGTGCTGTGCTTATTGCTCATGATAATGTTGTTCATAATGGCATCTCTTCACACTACTAATAAAATTGGTAACCTAGAGCTCAGATAATGACTCATTTTGTAAATGTAACTGGTGACCCCAAAAACTAGAATTAAATAAGGAAACTTTAATATCAATATTTTAATTTATTCAATATACCATATCTCTTCAATTGTCTGAATAAAAAGGTTTATACTCATTTTTTTTCCAGATTTTGACTTATTTAGCCATGTGACTGAGAACTGATGTATGGAAATCTGGAAACTAGCAACATCTGTTGAGATCTGCATTTCTTAGAAGCAAACATGCAGGTGGTCCCACTGGGGTTTTGAACACATACAGGAATCCCAGAACTACTACAGTCTTTATCCCACTATGGTAAAGATGATAAGAGAGCAGAAAGCTCTAGACTACCTTTCGTCTACATTTGTGATTCACTATATTTTGATAATGGTCTTGTCGATGCCAGTGTTATGGTCACTTGTTTTTAGCTGGTGAGTTTTGTTTTATTGTTTGTCTTTATTTGAATTTTTTAATATTCAAAATTTTGGCTATTTGTGCAATTGTTTTGGTAGATTTGAGCTTTTCATTAAAGCATAAAAGCCTGATTTCCTAATAATATTTATAACATCAAAAGAGCAAGGAGATTAATTCAGGTCAGTGGAATTAATGTTACCATAATAACTCAATATGTTATAACAAACAACTAAGTTAATTAGATAAACTTTTATTTTCTTAGCTAGCGTCAATTTGGCTGAAACTCATGCTTTTATAAAGAAGCAACATATGGACAAATTAAAAAGATCTTTAGAACTGGAAGAAAGACATTATGTACATATGCAATTAAATATAAGTGTGTATGTGTGTATTCTGTCCTCCATTATGTTTTTTACTATGTGGTAAATACAATAAAAATTTGAATTTCTGCATAAAGAATATCACCAGCTAGAAAATTATCACAGTTTCAAAACAGACATAGAATAAGTTATGTATAATAAATAAGATGATAATGAAGGCTTACAGTGATAAAATAATAGTTTCTGTTGAAAATAAGATATATATGTATCTATAGATAATATATGCACATATGGAAATACACACAGATAAAATATATATACATATATCTCACATAAGTCATCAGGCATATGAATGTTTCATTTTGCAGATGATGAGACTTTTACACCAAGTGATAAAGAACCATCAATATTTATGAAGGCGACGTTCAGGGTTGATTTATACTCATTGTGGTAGTCTCTTTCCTTGCTTCCTTCTTTCCCCATTGTGCAGACCCTAGTGTTTGTAAGAAGATGCATTTTTAATTCAGAGTTCTGTCTCGGTGTTAAACAAGAGAGGACAGTGTGGATATTTTGAGGACAGAACAACAAAAAAATGTAGTCAAGAGGTTTTTGTTTGTTTGTTTGTTTAATCAAAGAATTGCTAACTGAATTCTACTACTGTAACAGAAAGTCTGAGGCAACTATGTAAACAGAACAAAAGGGATGTCGAATTGATCTCAGTACATTCGTATTTTCTTAGTGCAATCCTAGGAACACAGTCAAAATTAATTTAGCCAATTATATCCTATTTTTTTCTCTTACTCTTTCTGTATCCCTTCATTTTTCTTTTTTTTCCCCCCCTTTGGTTTTTCAAGACAGGGTTCTCTGTGGCTTTGGAGCCTGTCCTGGAACTAACTCTGTAGACCAGGCTGGTCTCGAACTCACAGAGATCCGCCTGCCTCTGCCTCCCTAGTGCTGGGTTTAAAGGTGTGCGCCACCATTGCCCGGCCTCCCTTCATTTTTCATTTTGCTTATTTTTCCTCTTCCTCCAAATTTCCCTTTTTTCTTCTTTACCTTCATTCTAATTTTTCCATTCTTCACATAATTAAATAAAAAATCAACAATTTATTGTGATTTTTAAACTATAGAAAAGTATAAATAACATTATTCATTGACATTTTAAGACAGGCTGGGGGTTTTAAGCATAGCTCAGTTAATAGCTATTCTGTCTGACAAAAGTTAAAAACTAAGTCTGTATCTATAGCAACCACATAAATAGCCAGCTATCGCAGTGTGACTTTGTAATCCCATCCATGACAGTGTGATTTTATAATCCCAGCCATGGCAGTGTGAGTTTGTAATCCCATCCATGACAGTGTGAGCTTCTGATTCTAGAATAAAAAGACAGAAAGAGTAGTTGCCTTGGGTGGATTTTTTTGTTTGGTTGTTTTGTTTTTTTTTTTTTCATGTAGTTTAGTATATCATTTGAACTCTAGCTTAGTAAGAAACTCTGTCTTTATTTTTTTTTAAGGTGTTAGGTGCTTGAGGAAGATACCTGACATCTAGTTCTGCCTTCCACAGCAAGTACACCACACACACACACACACACACACACACACACAGATGCACAAACACATACACACAACAAATTGGTTAATTGATACATATACAAATATCTAATATGTAATGGTCCACAAATACTGAAAAGTTAAATAGCCTTTCATGTTTATCCTAAAGAAAGAAAAATAATTATATACATTGTAATTAAAAAGCTAAAATTGGAATGCGTTCATAACATAGGAAGCATTGTTTGGCAGAAGAATGGGTAGTCTTTGAACCAAAATTGTAAAAGCTAGATTCCCTGAAGATTGGCTGGCACTACTGATGAGTGAATGCACAGTGTGGGCTACAGACATGGATGGAAGAAGGAGAAGGCAACAGAGAGGGTGCGGTGCTGCTGCTGGCAGTCTACTATGTTGAAAGTGGTTTGTCACCCACATCACTTACATTCTTTAAGGATGTCTAATACACAAAAATATCCCAGGTGAATTTATTGACTAAAACCAGTTCCACAGAACCAATTAGTATCTTACACAGGCTGCCCTGCAAGGCTTATGAGGCTATCCATCACCTGTCCATTTAACTATTTAGCATTTGTTGCAGCCATTTGTCACTGTGTCAGAATGCTAACATTTCAGAATGGGAGTTTTTGGTTGAAAGAAATCTAACTTAGATGCCACAGATGCTTCTCCTTTAATAAGACTTGAGAAGATGTATGCTTCTATTATATTTAACCTTAAATATCTTATCCAAAGGGTGACTTTACTTTCTTATAGTGCAGATAATTAAAACAATTGTTTCACAGGAATTTAAATTTATCATGCCAAATAAAAATGTTTCCAATTTTAACATTTTCAAAAAGTGTGTCCATCACAGTGTTCCCTATCTTACTGCTTCAGTGATCACATTTTTATCACTTTTTCCCTTCACTCACTTGCTTTCTTCATCTTAGAGTATTTTACGAATTGCTCTGAAGTTACCAGAGAATGGGAGGAAAATATTACCTCTATGGTTAAATATTAAGTAGTTTGGGGATTTAAGACAATCTTTTTATGATTTACTTTATTTTTATGTGTAAATGTGAGTGTATCTGTGTGATTGTATGTAGCATGTTTGTGCAGGCAACCACAGAAGCCAGAAAAGAACATCAGACCCCTTGTAGCTATAGTGAAAGGTGTTTATTGTGGGGGCCAGCCATGAGAAACTAAGTATGGCAAGGTCACCCAAAGGGATTTCTTTACTTCCAACCATTATCACCTGGGACTCTGGCCATCAATGAATTTAAATGGAGGCTGGAGTCTCAGTAGTTTACCCTAAGACAATGCCTGGTTGCAGGAGGGACCACAAACTGAGATTACCCTACCCCCACCCAAGAACAGACCATTCAAAGGGAATGCCTGGCACTCCAAGCACTGTAGATAGGAACACCTGCCAGTGCACATTAACCAAGACACCCTAGACAAATGTCAGCCAATCAGGAGTCTTAAAACCTCAGAAATCCCCTCACTCCCACTATTACTACTACAAAACCCATTTAATTGTGCTTGGGACTCTCTGGTTATTCCAATACTTTGGACAAGCTGAGAGACTGAGTTTGCAAATTTGATTAAATAAAGGCTCTTTGCTTTTACATATGGGACTTGGTTTCTTTGTTGGCTTTTGCTGGGACTTCATGGATTTGGGCATATCATTTATGACTCAACCTAAACTGGTGCTGGGAACCAAACTTGGGGCTTCTGTAAGACTAGCAAGCACTGTTACCTATTGAGCCATTGTTCCAGATCCCAAGACATAAACAATGATAAAAAGATTATTGCATAATTTCAATTAAACTACATTCAATTTATACAAAATGTACACCATGTCTACAACATAGAATTAATCATAAAATGTGGCTGCTGATAACAAATAATAGTCAACTGATAACATTTTATCTCATCAATTGCCAAACAAATATTACAATATTCTAATTTGAAACATACTTGCTGATTGATACAAAGAAAACTGAGAAGAATGATGGAGCAATGTTGGAAGCAAAATAAGATTTGTAAAATGAGTCTGTATTGTATAACAGTTGTAGGAAATTATAAGTTCCATGTATTTCTTCCACAGAACTAGCCATTTTCTTACCTTAGACATGTCAATCAAATAAAAATTATTCCACCGTTTAACATTTACATTTGACCCAAAAATAAGATACATCTGTCACTGTTGAAAACTGATATGTAAGTAGTTTCGTTTCCAACTATCCTGTGGAGTCACCTGATTAGGGTTTCTAATGCAAAAAAAGGCAATGACAATACTGTGGTCTCAAATGCTACTCTGCATCTGAATGCAGCTAAACACCTTCAGTGGCCTTTCTCTGAGTCTTTCAATATGTGCTTGTCACTAAACTCAATCCCAGAGAGAAAACAGAAAATGTGAACTCCTATGGGAAGAGAGTAGAAAGAAACCTTTCCTAAAATCCTTAGAGGGATGTGTTCTACTATCCAGGCTGCAGCCAGAAACATATCCCGCTTAGCTTATAAAACCCACAATTCAGCACAGATGGTTGTACTATCAGTATTCAAAAAGAATCTATGTTTCCATGCAATGTAAGTGACCACAACAAATCTACATGGTTCAGATATGATTTGCATCACCTGTTTGAATTTTTGGTAATTTGGTTGGGTACTTAGAAAACAGGCTTAGTTAGGGAAGTTGTTTGTAAAAGAAAAACAAAAATGGTTTAAAAATTATAATTGCAAAACGTGTCACATTTGTGCAGTGCTTCCAAAATGAAGCTAGAAAAGATATAATTTCACAAAACATTTTTCATGATTAAAAACAATGATAATTTCAATATAAACTTTTGTGGTCTTTTTGAATAAGTGGGTAGATACTTGAAGAACTTAAGTCCTTGTGGAAAGGTAGACTAAAATAAATAACTCAAGGAGGCTATAATGTTTAATAAGTCATTGTTAAATTATCACTTGCTGGGAAACTGGGTTGGTACAATGTGGAAATTGGCTATAGATAACTGAGAGAACATAAATTGCAAAATCTTAAACACTTCCAGAAAGCTTGAAATTAAGAAGACACACAGAAATCGTGACTAAAGGAAGTTGTGGCTGGTTTGTTGGTTTTGACTTTGACTTTATTTTGCCTTGTCAATATTAAACTTTGGATATAATAATTTCCCAAGTGAGGGTTTTTCCCATACATGAATGAACACATGTTAGGCAAAGGGCATGAAAACATATCTAATTACACTTAACTTACTAAATTTACAGATACAGCAGCTATGCAGTTCTTGAGTGCAAGGAACTACTTTCAATCGTTGCATAAAACAATAAAATCCCTAATATGTTTTAACAATATTCTTTACATCGACCATGTTTCATAGCTTTTGTATCTCTGAGAAGTAATGTGCTAGTCAATGAGAATGCAAACTTTTCAATGTTGTAGCCCAATCAGGTTCAGAAAGAGTTCCATGGGCTTAACAGCTCTTCCTAAAGTACATTATTTACATAGGTGAAAGAAACTCCCAGTTATTAATGTTTTGATACTACATTTGCAGATGCTTTATATGTATCATCCCTTTTGATACTTCTCAAGATCCTTTGAGGTAAAAATCATTTTCTGCATTTAATAAAAAGAATGCAACTTATTGATAGTTATAACACTACTAAATGTCACATGAACATTTTATCATAAAAAAAATGTGGAGGACAGGTGGAAGTACACAAAAAAAGAACAGGAGAAATATTTAAGATAATCCCTAATCTCTGAGCAGTGATTATACAACTTAACTAAATATAGAAACCTCATGGCCTGTCACACTAAAATATTGTGGTAACACATTGCGAATACTAATTAGATAGTAGAATACATTTTGTATTAGGTAATAGAATAAAATTTTGGAAGGAAGCATGAAAAATAATTTTGGATGGAAGTAAGCATAGAAAGGTGTGTGTGTGTGTGTTCATATGTGTATTTGTGTGTGAAAGAGGCAGATAGATAGACAGACGTATACATAGTGATACAGAGACAGAGAAAGGGGACATTATATAGGTGAAAAGATATTAAATGACCAAGTTTTTCCCTTCCCCTATACATAACATTTGATTTAAGCCAAAGCTAATATTGTCAAATGAGCAAACATTCATGAACAAATGCCTCACATCTGGCAAAGTGGAGCTTGCTGACATTTACTTGGTACAAAGGATCATGGATTAAATCAGGCAGAATCCCGCAGGATCTAATATTGGTATATTTTGCCTCTTAACTTTTAGTTGTTTATAAGTAAATAAGGAAATACTTATAATCAACAATTAGATAAAAATTGTAAATCATATATTATTTATGTTTAGTTCATGATTCATATATTAATATATTTTATCATTAAACAATCAAATTAACAAATTATAAATAATTTGAAATGCACATGGATATATAAATGAAAAGAAAAGACTCAAAACTACTTAATTTAGAAAAGGATAGTTTTATAATATTTATATGTATCCATGAAGTATTATCAGAATTATAGCCAGACGGTATTTTAATAAAAAATAAATAAATATAGATTTATATATATATATATTTTGAAAATCAATTTTTACATAAATTACTTGTAATGTGAATATAATTATATCCTGAAAATATTCTTAAATTTTTTCATAGCCTTATAAAACTTTTAGTTACTGATTAGCACTATTATTATACACATTTTTATTAATATAGTAAAAGCCATTAAAAAGCATAAGAAATTTCACATGTGTATTTTTGTGAGAGCTCCTTAATTATACTTTAAAATATTAGTTATTTCCTAAAAGTACAATGTCACTTGGGAAAAAAACATGTCAGTAACATAGATTAATTTGGTGAGTCTTCTGAGTTTAAAGATGAAGAAAAATAAAATGGTTAAGTTGACAAAAGATATTTAGAGATGAATAGTTAGATGGTGCTATTTCCTTGTAACTAAAAAATGGAAGCTATATGACTACTTTTCTGAGATAAAGCTGATCATTTAATGCTAAAGGGAAATAGGAAATAACCTGTACTACTGTAAAGAATAGCTTCCTACAAACTAGGAGTAATGTAGTATACTGGAAGTAGTTATTGCAGCAACTAGTGGGCTGAATAAACATCAGGAACCTATTTAAAAACATATGATTTTTTTTTCATTTCAGGAATAAAGTGCATAAAACCTAATCAAGAAACTACATACATTTGATACCCACTGGCAAATAGTCAATCAGTTTTTCCCCAATAGAGTCCTAGTGATTATATCAAGTATCATCCAGGTCCCCAAGCCTAGGAGGAATTAGTTGGCCAACAAAATGAACTCGGTGGCAGTGTTGTAGACATTTTCTTCACTTGCCTTTGCTTTGACATTTTTATCTTAGTAGTCTTTCACTTGTATGTTTTGATTTTCTGTTTGTTTTGTGAGATTTTGCTTATTTTTCTTTCTTTTTCTTTTTGGAAAAGAGATGGGACATAAACTTGATGGATAGGGAGGTAAAGAGTATCTGAGAGGAGTCAGAAGAGGGAAAACAAAATCAAAATATATCATATGAATTTTTTTAAACAAAATGTCTCTTCAGTAAATATAAAGCCTTCAGATAAACAAAGAGGAAGCAATGGGTATGAGGACCTTGTGGGAAATAATCTGTGTTTAGATTTGTTATATATTTTTTGTGTGCTAAATGTGAATTCAGTTATAATGAAGACATGAAATAAAAACATCCTCAATTTTCAAAAGACAATAGGATATTCTCTATGTTGGAAAGCAAGCTTGGCTACTGACCAATCAGAATACAGAATTGTCTCACACCAATTTAGTGTTATGAACTTTCCACTTAACACTGCTTTCATTATGTCCCATAAATTTGGTTATGTGTGGGGTCATTTTCAGTGAATTTTAGGAAGTCTTTAATTTATCCCTTTATTTCTTTCTTGACCCTTTGATTATTCAGGTGAGCATGTGTTTGTGGGATTTCTGGAATTAGTATTGCTGTTGATTCTAGTTTAATTCCATGGTTAACTGATATGATACATGGGGTTATTCCAATTTTTTTGTATCTGTTGAAGTTTGTTTTGTTACCATTCCATGAGTTGCAGAGAAGAAGGTTTATTCTTTTATGTTTGGTTGGAATATTCTATAGATGACTGTTAAGTCCATTTGAGTCATAACATCTGTTTGTTTCTTTATTTCTCTGTTAATTTTTTGTCTGACTGACCTGTCCAGTAGTGAGAGTGGAGTGTTGAAGTCTCCCACTATTAGTGGGTGAGGTTTAATGTATGATTTATGCTTTAGAAGTGTTTCTTTTATATATGAGGGTACCCTTGTATTTGGGGTATAGATGTTGTGTATTGAGATTTCCTCTTGATGGATTTTTCCTGTGACTCATGTGAAATGTCCTTCTTTGTCTCTTTTGATTGATTTTAGTTTAAATTCTATTTTGTTAGATATTATGATAGCTACACCCACTTGTTTTTTAGGTCAATTTGATTGGAAAAAATTTCCCAACCTTTTACTCTGAGGCGATGCTTGTTTGGTTCTTGTGTGCAGTCGAAGGATGGATTCTGTTTTCGTATTCAATCTGTTAGCCTTTGTCTTTTAATAGGTGAGTTGAGTCCATTTATATTAAGGGATATTAATGACCAGTGATTGCTATCTCCTGTTAATTTAGTTTTTTTTTTTGTTGGTGATGTTAATTTGTGTGTGTGTGTGCGTTTTTCTTTCTTTTTTGGAATTTGTTGCTGTGAAATCATTGATTGTCTGTTTTTGTTGATGTAGCCAACTCCCTTGGGTTGAAGTTTTCCTTCTAGTACTTTGTGTAGGGCTGAGTTTATGGATAGGTATTCTTTATATCTGGTTTTGTCATGGAATATCTTGTTTATTCCTTCTATGGTGATTGAAAATTTTGCTGGGTATAGTAGTTTAGGCTGCCGTCAATGGTCTCTTAGTATCTGCATAATGCTTGACCATGATCTTCTGTCTTTCATTGTCTCCAAAGAGAAGTGAGGTGTAATTCTGCTAGGTCTGACTTCATATGTTACTTGGGCTTTTTCTTTGCAGCTCTTAATAATCTTTCTTTATTCTGTATGTTTAGTGTTTTAATTATTATGTGGTGAGGGGACTTTTGTTTTTATCCAGTCTATTTGGTGCTCTGTATTCTTCTTGGATCTTCATATATCTTTTTTTAAGTTAAGAAAGTTCACCCGGCAGTGGTGGCACATGCCTTTAATCCCAGCACCTGGGAGGCAGAGGCAGGTGGATCTCTGTAAGTTCAAGGCCAGCCTGGTCTACAAGAGGTAGTGCCATGATATGCTCAAAACTACAGTGAAACCTTGTCTCAATAAAAAAGTTTTCTTCTATGATTTTGTTAAATATATTTTCTGTGCTTTTGAGTTGAGCTGAACTCGTTATATACCTATTATTCTTAGATTTGGTTTTTTCATGGTGTCCCATATTTCCTGGATATTTTATGTTAAGTTTTGGTTAGATTTAATGTTTTCTTTGACTTATGAGTTTATTTCCTTTATTGTATCTTCAGCATTTTAGATTTTCTCTTCCATTTCTTGTGTTTTGCTGTTTTTGTTTGCATTTGTAATTTCTGATCAATTTCTCATGATTTCTCATTCTATAATCCCTTGGCTTGTGTTTATATATTGTGTCTTTTTCAGTTTTAAAATCTTAAATAGTTCCTTTCATGTGTTTGATTGCTTTTTATTGGTTTTCTTTAAGGAATTTGCTGATGTCTTCCATTTTTTGTTTGTATTTTCCTCCATTTCTTTGAGGGGAATTTCTCTTTTCATCTTTAAGAGTTTCAAACATTCTCCTGAAGTTATTTTTATGTCATTTTCTTCTGCTTCATTTATATTTGGTTGTTCAAGTTTTGCTGTTGTACGGTCTCTAGATTTTACTAGTGTCATGTTGCTCTTTGAACTGTTGTGTGTTCTTACCTTGTCAACTCATCTTTTACTCTAATTGGTATGGTTGGGGCTGTCTGTGACTCCGGTGATGAATCTTCCAGGTGCAAGTGGATCCAAGGCTCAGATGGTTGTTCCTCATGGTATAGAAAGTGCCAAGGTTCTAGCTACCCCATTTGTCACCTCATGTTCCTGGACATCACTCGAAGCTCCCAGTGTTTGCCCCACTACTGTGGAGTTTGTTGTCTCAGGCCTGCTCTGGTGTAGGTTGCTGGCTCAGACCTATTTCTGCAAATGTCCCTGGTCAGGATCTGCTCTTGTGGAGGTTCCTGGCTTGGGGTTGTTCCTGCAAAGGTCTCTCTACCTCTGATCTCCCTCAGAGGTCCCAGACTAGGTTGCACCCAGACATGCAGAGTATGCGGATCAGGCCTACTCTCTCAGAGGTCCCAGACTCATGCCCATTTCTGCAGGGGTCCTGGCTCAGGTCTACTCCCTCAAATGTCTCAGATTAATTCCTAGACCCACAGCAGTCTCTGTCTTGCTCTGGCCCACTCGCTCAGCAGTTACTCTCTTATAACTGCTCCTGTGGAGTTCGCCACCTCAGGCCTGTTCCAGCCTAGGTTTTTGGCCCAGTCCTGCTTCCACAAATGTCCCTAGTGTAGATCTGCTCCTGCTTCCATGGAGTTTACCTTTCCAGGCCTTCTCTGGCCCAGATTGCTGATTCAGTCCTGCTCCTGCGGAGTTCACTGCCTCAGGCCTGCTTTCGACTAGGTCCCTGGCTCAGTCCTACTCCTGTGGAATTTATTGCCTCAGGTTCTCTCTGCCCAGGTCACCAGCTCAGTCCTACTCCTGTCCTGTGCCCAACTTTTAACATACACAGCTTTATAAATTATTTAGCAACAAAGAAAGAATTGGCTTGCAAAAAATTCTCAAAAGCTATCATACAAATTATGAATTATTTTATACTCTATCTTATTTTATAAATAATTACATGTGTGTTTAAATAGTTAAAATTCTGCACATATATCAACCTACTATGTGTTGCTTTTGAACTGGAGTTTTACTGGGCTTTGCAAGCTGCTCTTGATCTGGTGTGCTGAATGACTCTCCGATCTCAGTCTTTCTAGTAGTCAAGTGATGTGGGAGTGTCATATATCAATCTGTTGAGTTCATTGGTTAAAATAAAGAAACTGCTTGGCTGGTCCTATAGGTTAGAACATAGGTGGGTGGAGTAAACAGAACTGGGCGGAAGAGGAAGTGAGGTCAGAAATCATGCAGCTCCGCTCAGAGAAGCCAGCCTCCTCTCTCGCAGGGCCAGACAGGATAGCCGGGCTCTCTGAGGCATGCTCGCGATGAAGCTCCAACCCAGGATGAAAGGCTAGAATCTCCCCGGTAAGCACACCTTGGGGTGCTAACACAGAATATTAGAAATGGGTTAGACCAGGTGCGAGAGCTAGCCAAGAAGAGACTAGAAATAATGGGCCAAGCAGTGTTTAAATGAATACAGTTTGTGTGTTGTTATTTCAGGCATAAGCTAGCCAGACGGCTGGGGTGTTGGGGACGCAACCCCGACGCCGCCCCAATTTCAACAGTCAAGGATACCAACATGCAATATCACAAGTGTTTTATGAATATGTATTTTAAAAACACTCACATTCATATATGTAGGCAAATAACAATTAGTAGAAAAACAGGGCATGAATTTGAAGGAGATGAAGAGAAGTATATGGAAAATGTGGAGAGAGGAAATAGAAAGGAGATATGTTGTAATTATATTATAATAAAAAATATAAAACGCTACATTAAGCAATTACCTTCACATTCCTATATACAATATACACTGTCACATTGATTTTATCACACAATCCAACAACTATTATTTCTGGAGACATCTAATTGATGTTCTCTCACAATAGTTCTCAGGTTCTGTCATTGTTCTGACCATGCTATTCATTTCCTGATTTCTCCTTTTTATTCCTATCTATTTTACCTTCATACAAATTTACTTGGCATATTTCCCATTTGTCATAGAATTCATATTTTCCTAAAGACTGAAATCATTTCTTTATGCCATTAGGACATTTCAACATTCCCCTGCATCATCATTTCAAAATCTACACTGAAACGTTAAGCTGTTAAGCCTGATATTCCTAAAATGATTCGTAACTTAGTGGGCAACATCATCTAAACATAACATCACTCCCTTCTTATGATTCTCATATATTGTGAATTTGAGTTATTGGAAGTTTATCAATTGATTCTTTTTCTTAATCTGCCATATTATCCCTATATTTTCTTCAATTTACAAAATAATCTTGGTGAAGACCATTTCAATTCACTTTGATTGTTTCAGTATTTCTAGGAATGGTCATTACAAACCTGTTATCTACAAACCAAGCTGGTGAATGGAATAAAAATGTGCTAGTGTTTGCATGAAAGTATAACAAATCGGAATTACCCTCTTTATTCTTCAAACTTTTTTCAGTCATTCTGTCCCCACTTTGGCATAATTTTTAAGCCTTAGTTGATGTATTGTAAATTTATCCTTTGGGACTTGGATTTACAACTTTGAATTATTAAGTTTTTTTTCTATTTTTTGTTTGTTTGTTTCTGATAATAATCTTCTTCTGATGCAAAGAGAAGACATCATAATAAAAGTTAAGGACTACACTCATTTATACTTATAAGGACAAATATGTAAAATATTTAGGATTACCCTGGTCAAGTACAGTGGTTGTTTGTGATTCACCTCTAAGTTTCATGATTTTAATAGTTTCAGGTAGTGGGCTAGATTTTTAGTACTAGGGATGATTCTCCATATGTACATAATAAAAATTAATAAGGAAAGAGGACATGAATTTGAAAAAAAGTAAGAAGGAGTGAGAGTTTGGATTTGGGAAAGAGAGAAGAAAATAATGCAATTATGTTATAATCTCAAAAATAAAAGACATAAAAATTTTAGTAACAGAATTAGAATATATCTTACAATACCCTGTTACACCTCTTTGTCATAGCTTTCACTTCAACTTCTCTTCCTCTGTTAAGAAAATGGGGAATGGCTTCTCCTTCTATCCCTATTTTTCTTAGGTTTGGTCCCAGAGTTCCTGGATGTTTTGTGTCAAGAATTTTTTGGATTTAATATTTTCTTTCATCATGAATCAATGACCTCTAGCATATCTTTAACACCTGAGATTCTCTTTTCCATCTCTTGTATTCTGTTGGTTATGCCCACATGTGTAGTTCCTGTTCATTTACCCAGTTTTCCATTTCCATATTACCCTCTGTTTGTGTTTTCTTTATTGCTTCTCTTTCAGTTTTCAAGTATTAAACTGGTTGCTTCACCTGTTAATTGTTTTTTCTTCTTTCTTGTCTTTCTTTAAAAGATTTATTGAGTTTTTCCCATTTTTTGTTGGTCTTTTTCTTCATTTCTTTAAGAGAATTTTCCATTTCTTCTTTAAGGGTCTCTGTTATATTCATATAGTTATATTTGAGGTCATTATCTTCTGATTCTTCTGGGTTAGGATGTTCAAGTCTTCCTGTTGTAGGACCACTAGGTTTCTGGTGTTGCCATATTGTTCTTTAGGTTGAGGAATGTATTCTTGCATTGGCACCTACTCATCTCTTCCTCCAGTTGGTGCAGGCAGTTTTATTGTCTCTTGGTCCAACCCTTGAAGTTGGTGCCTGTGTCTCAGGGATCCTCTCTTGAATTGACCATTGCAGTTGTCTATGTCTCAGAGAGCTGCTCTTGGTCTGCTTTGTGTAGTCACTGGCTGTGCTCAGGGAGCCACTGAGGTCTCTGGGGATGGATGATTTTGGAGGCAGAGTGGGACTTGCAGATTATGAGATCTGATGAGGGGATGTTGATACAGCCTGACTAAAGGAGGTTTGCCTGCTGGCTGGCTAGTGTAGCCAAGAGGGTGGGAGACGGGCCTGGAGTTTTGTCTGAGGGCCTAGGGACTAATGACTGTGAGTTTCTGCTGAGGAACACGTCACTTACTTCTTAGACCACTCTGTACAGTTCCAGCCTGTGTCTCAGATAGTTGCTAAAGATACAGAATCATGCAGAGACAGACAATTTCACTTGTAAGGTTTTAACTAAACCATTTACTTCTATATAGTCTTTCATGGCAAATAGAAATATTGAGAAAATAATTCAGAAACAATATCAAAATGTCTAAAACTAAAATCAGTGATTGTGAAAATAAGTCAATTAAATTATTAATATCAGTGAAAATGTGATAAAATAATCAGATCCTCATTGAAATACAAATAGGAAAGTGAAAAAAATCCATAATCCCTCAGAGCTGGAAGTGGAAGTCACCAATACTTAATGTGGAGTCTTGCAGCTCTTCAGAATGATCATGTGTTAACAATTGCAACTTAACAATGCAGAAATGAATCACTGATAAATTCTATAGTTTGTCTAGCTAGTTCAACAATTAGGCAGGGCAAAACCCTTACAAAATTGTGAGGCAGAAAACTCCATTTTTACCTCAGAAAAAAAAAAATCCACCCTTAGTCACATTAAATAAAATCACTTATTATATTTCCTGAATTACTGTTGATTGGTTTCTAATCATTTAATGTTTTATAGCTTTGGTTTTCCACCATTTTATCCAAATGTATTCTTTATTTGGGCAATTTTAGTCAACATTTTGTATTGTGCCAAGTTATAGTCTTTTCCTAGCCTATTCAGGTCTTAAGAACACTTTAACTCCCACCCTTCCTCTATATAGCCAGACTTTGGAAAAGGACTTTATGTTTTGACACCATAATGAACAGGGATAAATGTAGATGCTTCAAGAATACAAAACTTCCTTTTAGTTTAAAACAAGGTGCATAGTGAGGTATTGTTTTCAAATCTGATTTCAAGCAGCATGTTCCCCTTTCCTTTGAAATGTGTTCTGCAAACTATAAAGCACATGGCTTTCTATTCAACTTCTAATTAATATCTAACAGTTATAAAATATTGTGCCAAAAATTTTATGTGTACTATGTTAATATTATGGTGTCTTAATCACTGGCAAATGCTAAGTTGAAATGAGTTGAATTTGAATTTCCTTAGGAAACTAGAATGGATACTAGTCACTAGCTATAAGCTCAGTATCAAAGATTCTTGTTCTGCAAGGAGAATGAGGCCAGGAAAGAAATGATAAAAAGAAAAATATTATGGAAATATTTTTAGTAAATTTCATGTCTAGTCCCATTGCATTCTAAAGATGTCTGTGTGTGTGTGTGTGTGTGTGTGTGTGTGTGTGTGTGTGTGTGTGTGATTTTTTTATAACTCTGGAGTTTACACAACAAGCAGTAGATAGACAAAAAGGCAAATTAACATATAAATAGATTATAAAATTGAATGAGAAGGCAGTACAGTGATAAATCTGAGGTCTGGGATGTGAGGACTATAGGCTATATGCACTGTATAAATACTTTGTTGTTGTTGTTGTTGTCATTGTTGTTGTTTTGTTTTGTTTTTTTGAGACAGGGTTTCTCTGTAGCTTTGGAGCCTGTCCTGGAACTAGCTCTTGTAGACCAGGCTGGCCTCAAACTCACAGAGATCCGCCTGCCTCTGCCTCCCAGGTGCTGGGATTAAAGGGATGTGTCACTACCTCCTGGCATGAATACTTTTTTAAAATACAAAATAAAACAATTTTAACATGCCAAGAATCTTCCTGTCAAAGTCAAAAACATATGAAGACCCCCGAGGCTCATTTACTTTAGTGTGTCCTGAGAAAGTGTCTTGCCTGCTCAATTGGAGTTCAAATTTCAACCTATCTTATCAAAACATTCCTGACTTTCATGAATGTCCTGTCTCTCTACCACATTTTCATAATAGCTATTCTTAGATGTTTTAGTTCCTCTATCGTTCACTTTTCTTATTCATTCTTTACTGGGGGATGTTTGTTTCCTGACATTTCTATTCATCATGAATCCTAGCAAGCATGCTTAACACATACCATGTTCAAATACTGTAGAAAAGAAAGATAAGAAGAGAGACAGGAACAGAGAAAGAATGAGAAGACTGAAAGGGGAAAATGAAAAATAAAACCTTATATGAAGCAGAAAAGATCACATGTGTAAATGAATAAGAAAGACAATATTATGGGGAGAATAATAGAAAGCTAAATTTTACCTTTCAGTTCTTAATGGCAAATAGTTGATATTGTCCATAGCCTGATAAATGACTAAATCTGAATATGAACATATGATTAGCAATATATTATTAAATGTATTATATATGCATATTTTATATGCATTGTTATATATGATTTGAAATAGATTATCCTATAACACAACCTAAATTTTAGCTCCTGATTTTCATTTCTCACTTTCTATATATTCAAGATATAGTCTTTAACTGCCTTGTGCATCTTAAGAAAATATTATCAGAGACTTTGTGATATGGACTTACATAGGAGATAAATGGCTGTTGGTGATAGTTAACACACTGACATAAAAAATATTTCCTTGAAGTGATAACTTATGGATAAGACAGGCATGTTTATATAATCATCATATATAGTATTACTTTTCTTCTTTTATGTTTTACTTTTTGGGATTATATTTACACCATTTCCACCTTCTTTTTCATCCCCTGAAAACCTTCTACATAGCCCTCCTTCATCTACTCCAATCTCATTAATTCTTTATTGCATCAACATACACTACAAAAATACACAAATACAAACTTTTCAATCCATATTTTGTATAAATGTTTTCAGAGGAGACCATTCAGTATTTAGCAACCAATTGATGTGCTCTTCCCATGGGAAGATTATTTCTTCTGCACTCAGCATTCTTTGGTGCTTTTTTTTGTAGGGTTAAGGTCTTCTGTGTGGGTTTGAAACACTAAAAGATACAGCCATAATCTTTCAACAACATGAGCTTTCAATACATGAGCTCAACAAGACAACAATAGACATAGTAAAGTCTAGCATTTTAAAGACAATTCAAAGAAATCAACTGTGATGAATATATTTTTAAATATTAGATTTCTCAGTTATTTTACTTCTTTTTAACGCTGATAAATATATCTAAGTTTTGTTTGTACTGCTCAGGATAACTGTGAGGATGGAGACAATTTTCGTTGCTATCATTATTACAATCACATGTAAAATTCTTTCATTTGAACATTCTCATTGTGAAGGTTAAGCTGTCTCTTTCATTTTTTGCTAATTTTTTCAATGCTTCATCTAATTAATTCATTTATACATGATACTTTCACCTACATCACTCTGAGCCAGCCTTCTATCTTCAGATCTCAAAATATTATAAGGTTGTCTTCTATCCATTTCTGCTCTTTTTAGTGTGACACTACACCAAATGCAGCTGCACAATTAACTTTTCCTCCCTAGGCTCATGTTATTTCAGTTACTTAAAGAACAATTTCCTATTCGCAGGAGAATTAAGCTGAAAGTGTTATTTTTTTGCATTTTTGAACTTCAATTGAATGGCTCCCTTACATCTAGTTAACAATCTGTGTCTGTGCTCCAAGCAGAGAAGTGCAACCTTTCATTGAATCCATCTGGGCCGTGTTCCATTTTTAAATCTAGGGCATTTTCCCATTTGACTCCTTCCTGATAGAATGTTTCAAAATCTGAAGTTTAAACATCAGAATGATTTGACTACATTAAGGCACAGTCAAAGAACAGTAACGAGCATAAGCTTGGACTCAATTGTACCATGAACAGAGTCTTTTCTGTAGGTACTGGTTTTCAAACTAATAAAATCTAAAGAAAGATTGAGGACAAAAGAATAAATGAAGCAGAGATGCAATCAAACTTATCCTGCAATTTTGATATAATGGGTTAAAAATTAAGCAGCTGTTTATTTTTTCCATAATTTCTACTGTAAGAGAATACCACGATTTGGTGGCTTAGTCAACATAGTCAAATTGTATTACAATGATCTGTGTGCATCTATGTGTATGTGTGTACCTATGACTGATGCTAGATATATTTGCCAAAGATCCAAGAGTTGACGGAAATCAATTCTTTCCTTGATGTTCTGAAGAATTTGTTTGATTGAAAATTAGTCTAAGAGGTCATTTATTTCATTTGGTTTATGATCTTTCTTTCTTCCTGAAATCTAGTAACATTGGGTAGAGCCTCTAATCATGAGGTCCTCTTTCTTGTTCTCTAAAACTGGAATAGTTTTCTGATTTTAAGACCCAATGATGATGGGAGTGTTGTCATATACCTCTCAATACCACTTAGGAACTGGATGGAGGAGGACCAGAAGTTATCCATTACATAGGTTCAACGACAGAAATGATATGATCATCTCTCTGGACACACACAAATACTTTGATACCACCCCTTTTTTGGTAAAATCCACAGATAGGATATTTCAAACTAAAGACAGTTTTATAGCCAACATCAAGACAATTGAGAATAACTCAGAGTTCCCCCTAAGATCATCAATGGAGCAGTGTACCCACTTTCTCCACACCTATTCAGTATAGCAGTTGAAATCTGAACAAGAGAGAAGATAAGCAAAAGTCATAAAAGAGGTATCAGCTTCTCAGTCAGCCCTCATTGTCCACCACATTTAGACAGTCCGGTTTGATCCCATGATTTTTCAGTTCCAGTCGAGCTGGCCTTGGTGAGCTCCCATTAGATCAGTCCCACCATCTCAGTGGGTGGGCACACCCCTCACAGTCCTGACTTCCTTGCTCATGTTCTCCCTCCTTTAGCTCCTCATTTGGGCCTTGGGAGCTCAGTCCAGCGCTCCAATGTGGGTCTCTGGGTTTTGATCCTACTGCATGTACTGGCTTTGAGGGAGCCTAGTCTGTTTAGATGCACATCTTACTGGACCTGGATGGAGGGGGAGGACCTTGGACTTCCCACGGGGCAGGGAACCCTGACTGCTCTTTGGACTGGAAGGGGAGGGGGAGGGGAGGGGGGAGGAAAATTGGAGGTGGGGAGGAGGCGGGAATTTTTAATAATAAATAAATAAATAAAAGAAACAACAAAAAAAGAGGTATCAGCAGGAAAAGTACCAGGTAAGGTCTCCCAGTTTGCATATGGTTCTGTACTTAAAGATCCAATGGAGTCCACCAAAGCAATATCAGTGCTGACAATTTCAGCAAAGTGGATGGATACAAAATTAACACACATAACTAAGTGGCCTGTCTGCATGCCAAAGACAGATTGAAGAAGAAATCAGGAAGGAAATCCTATATACGATCACATCCAAAGGAAAAAACACTTGGGGATAAACTTAACTAAGAAATCAATTTTTTCATCCCAGGTCACTTGTTCCTTTCAGTAGAATAGTGACATGACTATTATGGGTAACTAATCACTTTCTAATTAGATTGGAGGTTTGCTTCAGTGGAGATATTTTCAAATCTGGTACTATAATCTTATTCAAAAGTTCATGGTGAGGAATTTATAAGATCTAGGGTAGAATTTGCTGTTGTTAGTTTAGGTCTGATAGGTTACTCATAATTCAGTCCCATATTACATACATATGGGCAGATTAACTGGACTTAGGGGGTTATCAAAAGATGAAAAAGACGAAGTTTAGAAGAGAAATTATTGGGATGAATGTAGGGGGACAGTTGAATAGGAGAAATGAGAAATAAATGTGATGTTTGTTTAAATGTATTGAATTTTCCAATATAAAGAATATTTCAAAGAAGCAAATATCAAAACAATGCACTTGTGTTTCATTGGGCTCACATATTAGCACTGGCTAATATTTTTGTATACTGAGTTTTAAACTTAATCAAATTTTCAAAGTCAAGTGTCTTTGACTATAATGCATCTCTAAGGATATTTTGACAATACAGTGGCATGTTCACAAGCTAAAGGTGACCTTGCCTGTAAAAGGTACTCATTCCTAGGAATGGATGTAACATAGCTTCCCTGCTACATGTTTCCCTTAGCTTGGAGCAGTTAATGTGAAGGGTGTTGCCTCTATGGAAGCATGGTAGTACATTTTAGAATACAGACTGAAGTCTTGCAGTAAGTATACTCCCAAAGTCTGAGTGTGCCTCTTTGCTCTGGCTGGTATCACATATTCTGTGGTTGATTTTGCTATTAACACAGAGAGCTATCTTTCCCAGGTACCTTTGTTGGTCTTTCCTGCTTGTTTCTGCTGAAAATGAGTCCTCAAGACTTAGGAAAAATGAATAGGTAATATTTCTTTCTGCCTAAGATTCCTTGGAGGCTTTTTTTCAGCATGTGTAGGTACCAGCTTTTGGAAATAGGCCATTGACCCTTAAAGCCAGTTTTCATAAGTTATCACTTCCATTGGGGTTCTGTTCATCTTCAGGGAAACTAGATTCTTTTATGTCACGATTCATTTTTTTCTCATTTGTTTGTGTGTTTTATCCTTCAAATAGTCCTGTGCTTTACCACTGATTTACATCCCCTGCTCCATCTTATCTGTCCTATTTGCCTCAAGCGTCCTACTGTTTCTAATATCTAGGGGCCTTCATTATTGTCTCTGATGGTTAGCACTTTTAGCTATTTATAAAAGAATTCCAAATGTCCAAGGCAATTTGTGTCCATACTTAGATTTACTCTACAGATGATACTAAATAAAAAGTAGTGACTTTATGCTTGACTACCAAGTAGAAATTCTGGATTGAATTGGCACCATTGAAAAAGCTGAAAACAGGATGTAAGCTCCAAAAAAATCACTCTAACTTAGTAAATAATATGGAATTGCGCAAAAGAAGTGAGAGGAGAGTGAATGCTGAAGAAAGAACAAAATTAACAGCTCTGATACCTTCGACTTCAGGCCAAAATTAAGAAAACCAAAGTCAAGGCATAGAAAGTGAATTTGAATGTGAGGCTTCAATATCAGCTGAATTGTACACATAAATGTCTATTGTCAATTCTTTTTCCCCCAAGCAATTTATTGCAGTGATTAACAAAGGCTTGCCCTATTGGGAAAGGAAGAAGACATTGTAAAGTATGTCTTATCCCAAGGAAAAAGTGAGGTAATCTGTAATATTAATTTACCAGTCTGCATTTGGTATCAGCATGCCAATCCCATATACTGTCAAAATGATTTCATTGCTTTTGGCCTTAAGGTTCTCTGATGTTTCCTTAAGAAGACATATTAACCCAAAGAATAAAGGCAAGAGAAGATCATTTGGTGAATGAATATACAATCAGTATCCCAAGACAAGAAGGAGGCTTCATTTCTCTGTTCCTTAGAGCAGCCCTGTTTTGGGGGGTGGAGGGATGTTATTTAGATCTTGGGATTTAGAACACAAATCTCATCAATTAAGATTTGCTTGGAAGGAAAGCTCAATGAGGCTTACATTTAACTGAAGGCGAGCCTATAAGAGACAGATGACAGCAAGGCTTGCTTATCACTGAACATTCAGAAACTCCCTTCTGCTCCACTAAGAGACTCTGCTTTCTGCCTAATAACACTTGCTTCTGCCTGTACTTAATCACTTAAGGAAAAAGTTTAGTTCCTATTTTTAAATGTGATCTAAAGGGAAGTAGCTAGAGAACAAGGGCAGGAACTTTTCTCTGCTCAAAGGTCAAAGTCTCAAAGTATGCCGCTTATGTGGACACTATATAGACGGACTTCTTCCTGTCTTGTGTGCATGCCCTGGCACTGTCTTCAGCAATTCAGACATAATTCCAGATAATTTACACCTGAGTATTTTTAAGACTATAAATCAACCTCTGCTCTTAAATTTATTTGCCGAATTTACAACTAAACTAATGGCTTTAAATGTTATCACTAAAGTTTTATGAGAAACCATCTTAGTAACTGTCATAGAGTTACCATGGCTGTGATAAAACACCATGACCAAATTAACATGGGGAAGAAAGGTTTATTCAGCTTACAGATCTACATCACTGTTCATCACTGAAGGAAGTCAGGACAGGGACTCAAACAGGGCAGGAAGCAGGAGACAGGAGCTGATACAGAGGCCATGGAGGAGTGTGGCTTACTGGGTTGCTTCCCATGGCTTGTTCAGTCTGTTTTCTTATAGAACCCAGAACCATCAACTCAGGGATGCCACAACTGTAACGGCGTAAACGAATGCAAACAGGTTGTAATGAATGCAGACAGCTTTAAAGAGGGAAATAGACTTACAGAACCACCGTTCCCCCGGAGTCCAGGAAAGCAGAAGGGGGCATCTGGGAGCACACTCGCCAAATTTATAGGCTAACATTAGCCCGAGGCGAACATGCCCCCTAAGGGGCGGGACTTATCCCTACAACTGCCAATGGGCTGCATTCTACCCCATAAATCACTAATTAAGAAAATTTCCTACAGGCTTGCCTACAGTCCCATCTTATGGAGACATTTTCTTAATTGAGGCTCCCTCCTCTAAGATGGTTTCAGCTTGTTTCAAAATGAAATAAAACTATCCAGCACAGTAAATTATATTAGATTTATAGAATAAGGGTACTGAACTCAGCCATTCAGCATGTGAATGACAAAGGATCATACAGAAAGACAACAATAACACATGTGAGGCTTTGATGAGTAGATAAAAATAATTTTAAAATATAATTTAACAGATAAAATGGAAACCCCTGATGTTGAACACATCAATGACACCCATGACTAACTTCCTATTATTATTATTATTATTGACTGTGTATATGTGTGATATGTGATATTGGGGAGGCATACATATGCCATGAAGCATGTGTACAGGGCAGAGGAAAGCTCTGATTGGGTGCTTCCCTTTGACCTTTACATAGTTTTGTTCCACACATAGTCTCAGACTTCCCAGCAAGCACTGTTGGCCTCTGCATATTCTTGCATGTCTCAGAAAGAAAATTACCATTACAAAAGGCAAAAGGTGAAGAATTTTAAAGTTTCCTTATTTCATGTTTTACTATATAAAAACACAGCTTTTTAAAATTATTATCAGTTCTTATTATCATCATTTAAGAACTCTCCTTCTTCTTTTACCTTTTTATAAACTAATTTTCTGGTGTAATGGCAAAAGTCAGCACTTACCAACAGAGAATGTATGACTGTTTGCGGAGAGACTGTCAAACAAATTACAGCACTCGGCCATTTACGCATATTTATTTGTCCTTATGTAAAATGGAGCTATTGATTCTTACATCCATTAATAAATCAGCTTTATAGTCATGCAATCAACGTTCTGAGGAAGCTTCTAATTTAGCTTTGCAAATTTTGTTACAAGAAATATCTTTAAATTTAGACAATGATCCCTGGTCTCAAAACCATACATTGTTTCTTCCTACCTTTCAAGAGAGAAAATTATCCCTGCTACCCTCAATGACAACATATGTCTGAACATCGAAATTTAATAATAAGATAATAAATATGGTTTAATGTATTTCCTTTGTGTCAAACAAACGGAATCCCCGCTCGCAATCTTTTCTTTTTGGATTGTTTAACTTCCTACCTGTTTTCTAAATTTTTGTTTGTGTATTTCACAAGAGCTTAGATATGAGCAGCCCTGCCAAGGACTGCTGTGATCAGTTGCTTCCAGACAGTGTAAATAACTGCTTATGCAAGCCCACAGACAGCTGATCTTTACTGAGAACTGAAGCAACTGTGTGCATGGGGCGCTTAGTTATTGTTATGTAACTACTGAGCTTTGGAGCAAGACAAAGCCAAGACCTCATAAACTAGATCCAGAGCCAGAAAGTAGAACTTGACTCCAAATAGATAAGAATCCATATTAATATTGTAATTTTGATAGAGGGTCGATGTGAAATACATTGGGTAAAGGAAACTCTTCGCTAAGCCTCAATTTCTTTTCTTCTTTTTTTTTTATTCATTTTTTTTTATTGAAAAAAAAAAAGAAATTTCTGCCTCTTCCCCGCCTCCCATTTCCCTCCCCCTCCTCCCCCTCCACCCCCATCCCCCCACTCCTCCCCCTCCCTCTCCAGCCTGAAGAGCAGTCAGGGTTCCCTGCCCTGTGGAAAGTCCAAAGTCCTCCCCCCTCGCAAATTTTCCCTGGGAGCAAGAATTTCCCCCTCACCAAGCCTAATACATCTCTATTTAGGAAATTGGAAAAATAGACTACCAGCATGGTAAACACCCGACTCTAGCCTGATTTGAAGCACTGTCTTCACTAGAAAATGAAATGTTTTCTTCACCAATTGCTTCTAAATATTTATGTTATCAACAAAAACATAATCTATTATTTTTTCTGATAAATAATAGAAATTCAGTGAAGGGTTATCAAATGAATGAAATAGTAACTACCACACTTAAAAGACACTGGATTGAAGAGATTAATACATTTCCCTTCCCTCAATATTTTGGTGTATGCGTGTCTACATTCATATGTGAATATATATTTGGTACATATGAGTGTAGAGGCACATGATCATATTTTTGAGGATACATGCATAATACAAAAACACTAACTTCAGGTACCATTACCCAGATATCGTTTTAATTATTTGAATGATAATGTCTTAGTTGCAGCTTACTATTGTTATGAAGAGACACCATGACCGTGGAAGTACTTATACATAAAAACATTTAACTGAGGTGGGTCACGTACAGTGTCAGAGGTTTAGTCCATTGTGATCATGAAGGGGAGCATGGCAACATACAAGCAGGCATGGTGTGAGAGAATACTGCATCTGGACTCAGAGAAAACATGAAGTCTACTGACTGTCACACTAAGTGAAGTTTGAAAAAAAGACCTCAAAGCCCACCTCCACAGTGACTCACTCCTCCAGAAAGACCATATCTACTTCAACAAGACCACACCTCCAAATAGTGCCACTCTCTTTGGGGACCATTTTCTTTCACCACATATGTGAAAAGCTTTCTTTCCTTACTATAGACCATTGCATTTGCATTATCCATATACAAAACCAGAAAATCCCTAAAGCAACCAAATACTGATATTTGACCCATATTTCCAACTATTTAAAGCAACAATTCCCATGAGCATTAACATATTAAGAAGTTTTGTGTTTTTTAACAAATTTTCTAGTTTTAGTATTTTCAAAAATAATATATCTGAAGATAGCAACCAATACAGAAATAGTACTTACTGTTTCTATTTCTTTGGAAAAACGTAAGGAAATATGATAGAATACAATATAGCTGTATGTAATTGCTATCTTCAGATTGCAGAGTCACCTAAATGATTTTATGAAATTATTCATTTTCTCAGCTTCATTCTTTACATCTAAAACTTCAATGCATTCGTATTATTCTTTTTACAGTCTGAGGGAAAGAAGTCAATGATATGAAGAGGATTAATACCAAGAAACTCTGTCCATTAATAAATAACATCTGTGTTCTACAGACTTCTTCAAAGTTTTAGGATTACCACAAGTACCAGATAATTTATTGAAATTTAAAGCATGTCCATAGAAAAGTTCAATTCCCAAGTTCAAGAATATTAATTAGCCTATAACACTATGAAAACCTGTAAATATTTTCAATTTTTTCTCTTGCTTTCTATGTTTTTAACATTTAACTTTCTTTAAAATTTGTTGGACAACAGTGACAAAATTGTTACTGAAGACTCACCACTTTGAGTCCTAAAGAACATTTTTCCCTTAAAATCAGAAATTATTTATCAGTTTCTATCCCTAATAAATATTTTCCATACCATGTTACACAGCCACTTGCTGAATTAAATATTTGACATACTCAAATTAAATCATAAATTAAGGTCTATCAAGTATGTCTAAAGAATAACACATTTTAATATGAAACTCATATTATCTCTTTATATGAGACCCTTCTTTAAAATTGTGGCATTTAGAGGAAGAATGTTTAAGAAAGAAATTTTAAGAAGACTATTGTTAAGTGTACCATGAGGAAAAACAGGAAAAAAAACTCCATTTTTATTTCTACATAAAAAATTGGAAAGAAAAATATTTCTTACATTTTACATCTATTTCCACTTCACACATCTTAAAAATTTGCAACAATTTTGCTAAAACTATGCTCCAACAATTTTAAGTTGTATCTTTAAAAAGAATAGTATCTTTCCAAGAAAATGTATATCGAGAAATATGCAGTTATTTATATTAGTTAAGTGCTATTAAGGACAACAGTCAATTTTGCATTTCCTGGAGTTTTGAGCACAGATGAAAGCCTGAAAAAGCACAAAACATTCATTATTTATTTGTAAGACTTGTGCTAGGTGGTAAGGAGACATTTTTCACCCTTTGTCAAATTTCAAAAGGCTTAATTACATAGATTTCCCACCATGGCCATCAAATGAAAATAGAACAATATTTCCAAGTGTAATTTTACCAATAAACAGAAAAATCATTCAACAAGATATATTGATCCTCTATAAAACATGGTTTTCAAAATAACTAATGAAATAATAGTTGTATATATTTCTGCTATATTAACTTCATATGCACCTAACTGATGGAGTCAAAGGAAATAAACAGTGACTATGTCACTTTATTAATTCTTCACAAAATTTCTCTTTAGCTCAGTCTCATTTCTGGGAGAAGCTCCCAGATCCATAATTAAATTTCCTAAGCCCAGGAAGGAAGAGGAAAGTATTAACATTCGCTAACTATGGTGCTCTTTGCCATTTCACAAACAATGGTGAGTACAGGTTAGGCAAGTGGACTCAGTAGGTAAAGGCGGTTTCTGCCAAGCCCAACAAGCTTAGTTTGACTTCTGAGACCCACATGAAGGAACAAGCAACAGGCTGCCCTCTGCCTCCACCACTTACAACGGCACGTGCACATCACTACACTCAATAGGTAAATAAGTATAATTTTTAAAATAAGATAAAGACAAATAAATAACAATGAAGAAGAAAATTTAAAAAAATATGTTTCTTTTTGTTCCCCTTAAAGTTTGTAAGAGATTCATAGAATTTAAAATTGTGCATTAATGTCAGGTTTTGTTGTGTGTCTTTCTTTAAATGAATTAGCACATCCACATTAGATTTAGGTATTTTTTTTTTTTACTTTTTTATTTATTTTACAAACAACAACAGTTTTCCTTCCCTCTTCTCTTCCCATTCCCTCCTGGCATTTCCTATCTACCTTTCCTCTCCATCCACTCCTCCTACATTCAAAAAGAGGCAGGCCTCCCATAAGAGTCAACAAACCACGGCCCATCAAGTTGAAGTTGGATCAAGATCTTCCCCCTTGTATGAAGGCTAAGCGAGCATCCCAGCATAGAAAATATGTCCCCAAAAAGTCAACTCATGTGCCAGGGACAAGCCCTAATTACACTGCTAGGGGTCCCACAAACAAAGCTACACAACTGTCACCCACAGGCAGAGGGTCTAGGTCACTTCTTAGCTTTCAGTCCAGATTCTGTGAATCCCCACTAGCTCAAGTCAACTTTTTCTGTGGGTTTCCCCATTGGATATTGATACCCCCTTGTTTCTAAAGTCCCTCTCTCTCTCATAACTGGATTCCAGGAGCTCGGTGCAGTGCTTGGCTGTGGATTTCTGCATCTGCTTCTATCAGTTACTGCATGAAAGCTCTCTGATGACAATTACAGTCGTCAAACTCTGATTACAGAAGAAAGTCACTTCGGGGATCCTCTTCACTATTGCTACGAGTCTTAGCTGGAGTCATCCTTATAGATTTCTGGGATTTTCCTTGGCCAAAGGTTTCTCCCTTATTTTGATTATGTTCTGAAGCTAATTTAGGACAGTTTGATTCATGATTTAATATTCATTTGGACCAACTATGAGGTATATTACCATGTACCCAAATTTTACTATGATAAATGTTACTCAAATCTCTGCTTCTTTTATGCTTGCTCCTGTATTTTCAAAAATGTTATTTTTAGACTATCTCTTATGTGATTCATGCTGGCCTCAAACTCATGATACACTGTCTCTTATGTGATTCATGCTGGCCTCAAACGCATGATACTCCTGATACAGCCTTAAGCATGCTGGTTTGTAACACCATGCCTGCCTTCAAACTTTAAGCTTCTGTGATCTCAGGAATGAGGTCACTGTTCAACATGTACTTGTGACAGACAGATGGAACCTTAGGTATATCATTGTGACACTAACACTAATTATGAAAGAAAATACTTTCAAGACTCAGGACTCAAAGACATGTGTTTTGGATTGCTGAAATTTAGAAGAGCTAGGTATCTCTTTTTTCAAACAGTGACTTAGAAACTAGATTGTTTTTTTGATGATTTATCTGTTTAATGTGAGTGCTCTATCTGCCGGTATGCCTTTTTGTCAGAAGAGCGCATCAGAGGCCTCTAGAGATGGTTATGAGCAATGATGTAGTTACAGGGAATCTAGCTCAAGGACCCATGGAAGAGCAGGGAATTCTCTCAACTTCTGAGCCATCCCTCTAGCCCCTAGAAACTAGATTTTACACACACTCCAGGGGTAAGTTAATTTTGTAAGGACTGTAAAGTTTTTATTGTTATGAAGGTGCATAATGTAGAAATTTGCCAAAATTAACCTGAACAAAAATTGATACTCTGGAGAAAAAGCACTTTGATCAATTGCACTTTGGAAGTATGGTGCAAAATATTTTATTCCTACACTAATGATATTTTACCAAGGATTAGAGAAAAATGATTCTGAGCTTTTGATGAAATGCAAGCAGGATAAACATTATTGAAACTAAAGCTTAGCCACTGCCTAAGTAGGGTTCCTTAAAGCGCCAGAAAGAAGGGTGACTTTAGGCGCTGAATCATTAATGTACCCATGTGATAGGGTTCCAAATTTGGACATATAGTAGTATATCACTCAGAGGAGAAAGATCTTACTTGTCATTCAAATTGTAGGAATATGGCTATCAAGATTGTTCAGTGGGTAAAAGCAATTAGTTTCAACCTAAGATCCTGACTTTTGGCCACATAAACTATGCTGTGAAAGGAGTGAACTGAATCTCACAAACTTTACTCTGATTTTCAGCTACATGATCATATGTCATGGCGTGCATGAACCTACACATACACGCACACACTCATAGAAATAAATGAGTATAAAATGCTTACGAAATGTGAAGTGGGAAAAATGCCTCAGTAGTTAAGGACACTTAATTTTCTGATCTTCAGAGTACCTAGACTCAGCTCTCAGCATCCACATCAGGTACCACAAGATAGAAAGTAACTCCAAATCTAGGGAACCCATCATCCTTTTCTGGTTTCAAAAAGTATCTGTACATATGTAGTGTATAGTCATATAGTCATAAAATATACCTTTAAAATATTGAAAAATGGAAGCCTGATTGTAAGAAACATTATGTAGGAGGGAGCGAAATAAAACTTGCAACATCAGAACCATAGAATCAATTTGCATAAAAATAATTAAAAACTATTATGGGTAAACCGTCTTGCCTTTTTACAATGTTGTTACACACACTTTCTCATATTACTAAGGGTAATCAGAGGCACAAGAAAGTATCTGGCAATCCAGCAGTATACTATAGGTGCAACAACCACAAAGAAAACAGTAAGTATCACAAGTACTTTCTTTGAAAATTAGATCATTGAAATAAATGTATTTGGCCATTTCTGCAGTTTGGCTATAAAATGTCCTCTAGGCCGGGCGGTGGTGGAGCACGCCTTTAATCCCAGCACTTGGGAGGCAGAGGCAGGCGGATCTCTATGAGTTCGAGACCAGCCTGGTCTACAAGAGCTAGTTCCAGGACAGGCTCCAAAACCACAGAGAAACCCTGTCTCGAAAAAAAAAAAAAAAAAAAAAAAAACAAAAAAAAACAAAAAAAATAAATAAAATGTCCTCTAATGGCTCATATGTTTAAGGTTTAATCACAAGTACATCCCTCCATTGGGGTATATTGGAAAGTTTATGATTTAATACTAAATGGAAGAAGCTGGGAGGTGTGCCCCAGAGGTGAGTGTTATGATGCCGAGTACATCTTTTTTAGCTTTCTACTTCTAGATCATCGTGAGATAAACAGCATCATCCGCATTTCCACCCACCTCCATGTGCTGTACTGCTACAGACCTCAAATAGCTATGAGGGGGTAGTCCCAGTGGCCCAGACTGACCAGCTCAGCTACCTCTGAGGCGCACATCCTTGGCCCGGTATTGGTTCACCCTAATGTCTACCCAGCCTGTGACCTGCTAGAATATGTGACGGAACTGATCCTGCAGAAACATGGATGCAGGATCTATATAACTTGGGCAACAGCCGGAAAATCAAGAGAAGTTTCAGTGAGGATCCAGTGATGATGGGTGTCAGAGGCCAGAGGCCTTGAACCAGACCAACAATGAATTGCAATGAACATTTGTGGTGAGGCTCAATAAAAAAGGTTATACTGGTTGACACTTCAGCTCCCAACACCACTAGGATAAAGAAAGAGGTGTTATAGAGGAAGGAAAGATAGAGGCACAAGTTTTTTTTTTTCTATTTGTCTTGTTTTGTTTTTAATTAGTGTGGTGGCAGAGGAGGTACTTTTGGAAGGGATACTGCAGGGTGAGGTGCAAATGCATAGGGAATAGGAGTTGAGTGGAATTGAGGTGCGTAATGTAAAATTCCAAAAGAAAAAATAAAAATATGCTATAGAAAAAAAAAGAAAGAATCGAACAAGAAAAAAAGTCATAGAACTTTTGCTGATGCAAACTGCAGAATGAGAAGAGACAGGCTGATCAGGAGCTATATCAATGTAGTAAACATATCTGTAGGTGTGTTCAAATTTTTAGCCCTCTAAACATTCCTGTGTGATCCAGATCCAGAACATGGAGTTTCAGAATTTAACAGTCAGATTGATGGTGTTAGGTTTGACTTTGAGTAAAGCCTTCCTTTCCATCTCTCTACCTCTACTTTAAAACAGAATATTAACTCAGTTTTATTTTATCTTGGAGTCTCTGAAATTCTTTTTGATTACCCAGGACTCACAGGTAAGAGCTGTATCTTCATTTCCACAGAAACTTTGTCTTAGGACTACAAACATTGGGGTATTTAATGATTCATTGAAGGAAGTTCATGGGAACGTAGACGTATTAAGAAAATAGGGTCTGGTTGAATTAAGAGGAGCTGCTCCTTGCATCAAGGTTTGTCCCACTCCTCACAAGCACACACTCTGAGGACATTATAGCCATTGCAAATTTTCCAATAACTTCCAATGAGATAAAAAGGAGAATAAGTGTAGAGAGAATGAATCCCTGAAGCCTATACGTGTGTGACCCAGAGCACCTGGGTAGAGTCTCGCTTCTGAGTAGGTCTGTCCCACAATCCCAATAGAAGCTGTTTGTTAGAAAAAAAGTTGTTACTGTTATTCTGTTTCTGTCTGTTGTCCTTGCATTGTGAGTCATCAGCATCTGTGACCTTCATTCTCTCCGTACCTGTGGCTTCATCTCCCATCAGTGGCTGCTTCCACATTCCGGCATTAGCAGCCATCTGTCTTCATCTGCTACACAAATTTTTTTCTCTGCAAGTTTTTTTCTCGAATATACTGTTCTTTATATATCCCACAAACCAAACTTGATGAGATCCCAGAGTCCTCCTCTAAGATACATAACAACATGGTGACGTACTGAGTACATTTTGCTCTGGAGCCATGGGTAGATTATTATAGTAAGGACCTTCAACATTATTCAGCAGTTCATGTATTGCATGTCTGGCTGCAAGGCAACAGGATTGAGATCCTAGATCTTTTGGAGGTGACTGTATAATGATTTCATTGACCCAATTAATGTTCTTTTATCATTTATTGTCCAATAGGTATCAAAGGAACATGTTATTATTCAGTGATATTATTTTAAAATATGGAAATCTTCATGAATTTGAGTACCATATTCACAGGTATCATGTTAAGGTTCTCCGAATTGTTCTAAATTTAGTATATGTGCTGCTGAGCAAGCAAGCTTGCTTACTAACCTTTTTGCCTGTCACATCATAGCTCTCCCCTCCACTAACCCCTAATACTATAATGTTTTACCTTTGTTTGTAATAGACATAAAAGCAACTAGACAGTTCAAGGACTGAAGCCTCAAAAGGGTAAATATTTCTTTCTTTAAATTTATGTAATATCCTATGAGTCTATAATTCCATATTGCTCTCAAGTGGCACTATCAGGGTGTAGGAACCTTTAGGATATGGGATATGATTGGAACAGTTCTCTCACTGGGAGTATGTGCTCAAAGAGTTACTAGATTTTAGTAACACCACTTTTCTCTCTACATTCACTTCTTGATCAGCCATGAGTTACGTAACTGTATCACATATTCCATCACAAGGAACTGCAGTGTCACAGAGTCAAAACAACACAGATATTGGCTGAAATCTCAACCTTTATGAACACACATGTACACTCTCACTCACTCAAGTTTCGTTGCCTTGTATAGATATGGGTATTTGAAGAAATATTATTGCTTTTATATGCTCTTCATTAACGTCTTTTACTCCAAAACACTTAATCATAAAATTATTTTACATGTACTGTGCTATGACAAATATCCTTTTTCCTCTTTTTCGTAGCTATATGTCTGACATTAAACTATAAATAACATCATTGTTAAGCATCCACTGGTAAGAGAACAGTGATAAAAACTGCAAAGATCCATTATCTCTTTACAAAACAAAATGAAACAAAAAATATACAAATGGATTCCTGATGCATAGGATGTGAGGTGTGCTTTAATGAGGAATAAACAACCGTTAATAGCATTACAGAACTATAATCTATATAAGATATTATAATAAACTTCTCTACTAAACAGACACTGGGGAGCTAGTGAGATGGCTCAGTATTAAAAGTACTCACCACCTGAGTCTGAAGACTTGAGTTTGATTCCAGAAGGAATCATAAAACTGAGAGAGAGAACTCCAGAGAGTTCTCAAAAAAACTTCTGAATGTAGAAGTTATAAATCAAAGTTAACTGGATTCTTTGAATAATAAAGGGGGCTATTTGAATATTCTCAACAAAATATTTTATGATATGATTGATATTTAAAATGATAGAATAAACATTGACAAAAATCTTACAATGGAATAAAGAGAAAATCATCTGTAGGGTAACCCTGAATTTTCAGGTAATGTCTTTACAATGTTCAGATCACAGTCATGGCAGCTTATGGAAAGGGATGATTAACAGTGGAAGATGAGGTAAAATCCAGAGAGAGGTCATAAAATTTTTGGGCAATTAATTATATGAGGATAGAGATAAACCATATCAAAGTGAGGATAAATATATAGAATTGAAAGAATAACAAAAGCATGATTTGTTGTACATTTTTGTTGAAAATAAGTAATGTGCAGAGATTACTTAGTGATAAGAACACTTGCTTCAGCAAGCACAATGAACTGATTTCAGACTTCCAGAACCTATGTAAAAGTACAAGCAAGGATGTGGAAACCTGTAACTCCAGTGCTGTGGGACAGAAACAAAAGGGTCACTGGGGCTTTGTTCCCACCAGTCAAGATCCAGATACAGTGATATAGCCAGACTCAAAAGATATAAAGCAAGGAGATAGAGAGCATTACCTCGGATGTTTTCCTATGGCCTCTGTGCATGCATAAGTGTGAAAGTGTATGGATACCAAACACATACATCACACATTCACAAATAATGTGGGATTCCTCTCTGTCTGCTGTGAATGCCATTGGTTAATAAAGGAACTATCTTGGGCATCTGATTCAGCAAAAGAGTAGAGCTAGGCAAGGAAAACTAAACTGAATGCTGGGAAAAAGCAGGGGGAGAGAGAGAAGCCATGTAGCCCTGCTGGAGACAGACTCAAGAACTTTACCCGGTAAGTCACAGCCACATGACAATACACAGTTTAATGGAGATGGGCTACTTTAGGATGTAAGACTTAGCCAGAAATATGCTTAAGCCTTTGGCTAAATAGTACTGCAAATAATATGGTTTCTCTGTGGTTATTTCTGGACTCTGGGCAGCCAGGAAGTGAACAAGCAAACAAGCAGCATCCTACAACACACACATACATAAAAGTTTATAAATACAGCTGCTACAATAAAATATGAAACATATTAATATGATCACAAAATTATGCAGCAAATGTGCAATAGTAAAGATACAAGTGTTTGTAGCCACAGTTGTTGAAAGTCTCTGTATGATTTTGTAGGAAGGTTCAAACAGAGGGATTGGCTCAGACTGAGGTCAGGATGATTCAGGCCAGACAGATTATCTGGCTTCAGACTTTATTTGAATATACTACATATTCAGCAAAGATGCTGTCATTTATTGTGGGTAATTATTTAGCTAAGCAGCATTATTAAATGTTTAGCAAAATTGAAACATGTTAAAAAAGAAAGTTAAACAAATATTGATTCTAAATATAAAATAAAATCATGAGTAAGAATCTGTAGTTGAATATAAAATGTTGGCGTGTAGGTTCAAATTATTTCTTTTTTTCAAACATGAACATATTGTGTTTTCTGTCTTTTATTTCATTTTTCCTTTTTAAGAAAAAAATCAAGTAATTAATACAATTTAAACTGCCCACTTTTGGGTAGAAGTAGTACATTTTAATATTGTAATTACTATATGGATTTGTAACATATTCTATTATTGGTCAAAATAAAACTATAAAAAGAAAGAAGAGAAAACAAATCCATGTAATATAGTTCAAAGAGTCACAGAAAGGAGATGACGAGTGTCAAAAGGAGATGACGAGTGTCAAGTGCACACTGAAGACATATCTTTCTCCTTCCGCTGTCTCCATCCTGATTTTTGGGGTCTAGGCAGTTGGATCCGTGTCCTAATTTTTGGCTCTTTCATCTTGTGAGTTGTATGTTATATTTGGGCAAGACAGTCTAAGGTCAGCTGAAGCCCTTCCTGTACATTCTAATGACTCCAGATTCAAACACCTGGCATTTATTTTTGGTTGTAATTGGGAGATTATATAACCTACTAGCAATATAATTGGTAGCCCCACAACTCTGAGTCTTGAGCAGCTAAGGTTAAGATGTAATTCAAATGTAAATATAGTACTAAATCTGGTAAGAGACAATAAGTTTTCATAGTTTTTTTTTCTATAAAGAAAAGAAACAAAAATAGAAGAGAAACGGAAAGCAATCTATTTAATAATACATAGCAATTCCACAGGGCTTTGCACTGAAGGGATCAAACACAACAATAATATATTGTGCTCATTATTACTACTTTCCAATAGTGCAATGAGGCTTATTTCAAATCAGTGGATTAACCAACTGTTTTGAAAAGGGTTTCATGCTGGTGTGAAATTCTGATTAGACTAGGCTGGTCAGAGAGCTTTAAAGATCCACCTGCCTCTTCAGGGCTGGAAATAAAACCCAGTGTCACTACACCTGACTGTTTCATTACCTTAGGTCCCGGGAATAAAACTCAGGTTCTTGTGCACAAAAGTCAAGCATTTCACCAACTGAATGTTCTTCTGAGCTCAATATTATGTTTCTCTAAGACCAATCAGGGTTCCCTGCCCTGTGGGAAGTCCAAGGACCACCCACCTCCATACAGGTCTAGTAAGGTGAGCATCCAAACTGCCTAGGCTCCCACAAAGCCAATATGTGCAGTAGGATCAAAAACCCATTGCCATTGTTCTTGAGTTCTCAGTAGTCCTCCTTGTCCGCTATGTTCAGCGAGTCCGGTTTTATCCCAGACTTTTTTCAGACCCAGGCCAGCTGGCCTTGGTGAGTTCCTGATAGAACATCTCCATTGTCTCAGTGTGTGGGTGCACCCCTCGCGGTCCTGAGTTCCTTGCTCGTGCTCTCTCTCCTTCTGCTCCTGATTTGGACCTTGAGATTTCAGTCCGGTGCTCCAATGTGGGTCTCTGTCTCTGTCTCCTTTCATCACCTGATGAAGGTTATTATTCAGGAGGATGCCTATATGTTTTTCTTTGGGTTCTTTTTCTTATTTAGTTTCTCTAAGATCATGAATTATAGGCTCAATGCCCTTTATTTATGGCTAGAAACCAAATATGAGTGAGTACATCCCATGTTCCTCTTTTTGGGTCTGGCTTACTGTTTCTCTTAGTATTTTTAAAAATTTACATTTAAGAATTTATTTGTTTGGATGAGTTAGTTGCTTGGAATAGCCTTAATTTTTACTTTTTAAAACAATTTTAACTTTAAATATATTTGATAATACCCTCCCTGAAGTCCTTTCTGCTCCCTGCTCCCTATGTTAACCACAATGAGTAAGAATAAAGATTATTCCCAAAATTATGTGGTCAAAGTAAGCAAGCTATATTTTCTGTTAGACAGGACTACTTATAGATAGAAAGAAGACAGACTATGCACATAGGGAAATGGCAGTTTATAAAGATCCAAGGGGAAACTCCATGTTAGGAGGAGGCCTTTAATTTTGAGCGTGTTAATTAGGTGAGCAAAGGGGACTTTTGATTGCTTGAGTTCAATCCTTTGATAGCTGGATATTGGTAGTCAGTATTAGGAGGAGGGATTGGCCAAATAAGGAACAGAACTTGGGGGCTAGTTTCAGGAATGCAGTCTAAAGGTTTTCAGCAAGGCAGAGAGAATTGTGGAGTAAGGTAAGGCCTTCCAGAATTGCATGCTCAAATGTGCTAGGATCCATTCATTCTCAGCTTTTATTTTACTTTTGGTTGCCTGGGTTTTGGGAAAGTGGATGTTGTTCTCTCTGGCTGCTTCCAGTTGACATTCAGGTACCATTTTAAGGGGACACGAAGAAGCTAGGTTGTTGACCAAGGCCTAGAAGTTCAGACTATTTCATTCTATGTCAATGGCCAGGTTCTGTGGGACCATCTGAGGCTAGGGAAATGTAGTGTGTGAGACTGAACAAGAAGGAGATTCAAGGGAATCACTTGGGGCTGGTAAGAGATTTGCTGGAACAGTGTGTAGTTGATTTGAAATTTTGAGTATGGATATACTAGGGACTGAGCTAAACTTAAGGAGTTTAGAAAAAGTTTTCTCTTTGATGTATATCTGAAGTTTTTAGGTTCACGGTACTGGTAGTTGGGAAGAGAAGTTCCAAGACCAGGGCTAAGGGGAAAGATCCCAGTGAAAGGGAGAGAGATACCATTCTTAGG
The DNA here is from genome assembly GCA_963919715.1 of Microtus obscurus. Classification (NCBI taxonomy): domain Eukaryota; kingdom Metazoa; phylum Chordata; class Mammalia; order Rodentia; family Cricetidae; genus Microtus; species Microtus obscurus. The sequence continues at coordinate 38,591,544 of CAWTZC010000093.1, forward strand.
AATAGGCAATAGAAGGGACAACTTAAGCTGTTGAGAGACAGGAACACTTATTTGGAGTCTAAGAATTTTTGAGAGGAGCCAGGAAAGTTTAGATTGGCTATATAAGGTTAATTGGTGAACAACTTGTATCTAAAAGAAGGTTCTGGTTGGGTTGAGGAAAATATAATTTAAAAGGCTTTTGTCAATTGGTGACAGAGATAATATACAACAGGTTTTGGGGGTTGTTATAGAAAAGTTGAAAAAACATGGCTTTGGTTCCAAAGAGGGAACTTAGATGGTCAAGAGGACAAGAGTATGAGATGGATGGGAGAGGAGGTTGTTGAGAGTTTGGGAAAGGAGTTTAGAGGATCTGGGGAACATTGAGTCAAAGGGATAAGTGTGGAGGAATAGAGAGGAGAACAGGCAAGGGATGCAAGGGATGAGTCTTTTGGTAAGAGATGAATGGAGAGACAGAATCCAAAACAGCAGCAGAGATTTAGAAGTTGAAGGAGATCCTTTGGGTACATGCCTAAGAGTGGTATAGCTTGGTCTTGGGTTAGATTAATTCCCAACTTTCTGAGAAAACTCCATATTGATTTGAAAAATGGCTGTACAAGTCTGTACTCCAAGGAGCAGTGAAGAACGTTCTTGTTCCACATCCTCTCCAGCATATGCTGTCATTAGTGCTTTTGATCTTAGCCATTCTGACAGGTGTAAGATGGAATCTCAAAGTTATTTTGATTTAGTTTTTCATGATGGGTAAGGATGTTGAACATCTCCTTAAATGCTCCTCTGTCATTTGAAAATCTTTTGTTAAGTATTCTCTATTTTGATCCGTACCCCATATTTAAATCAATTATCTGTTTTTTGATTTTAGTTTCTTAAATTCTTTACGTATTTTGGGGCTCAGTCCTCTGTCAGATGTGGGATATGTCAGGATCAGTAGGCTGCTATTAAATAGCATGGTAAATGAATAGATTAACAAAAACAAATACATGCATGAATATGAAATAGTTCTTTTAGAAATTAATCACAGAATTTCAAAAATGTACTTGCACAAATGAAAAGGTATATTATTAAACTATTATAAAAGATAATTTTTCATTGTGAATAATAATATGTTGAATTTGTTCTAAATCAATGTAACCATTAAAATTTATTATACATACTATCTTTCCACAATCACAGAGATTTTTAAAAATAATTTCTTCCATTAGAAATCCATTTTTAAATGACTTATCTCTCTAAACATGTATTTCTGGGAGATCTGGACTGAGGTGGAAAAAAGTACACCAAAAAGAAAAAAATTCATTCATCTCTGGATGGTTTTATATGAATTTTCTTGGTGATCTGAGGCAAAAATAAAACAACTTGATTTTCTGATTTTATGTTATTAAAAAACTCAAAAATGAACTTATGAACATACATGATTATCTACAAAGTCCTTGAATATAATATTCCCAGCTTATATCATGCCAATCTGTTTGTATTATATTTTCCACAGTCTTCCTAGAAGAATTGCAATGACAGGGACACCGACATAGCCAGCACATCCTATCAGCTGTTAAATGTTTCTCTGAGTTTTAAGGCAATTGCATTTTATTTCTCTTTCTAAGGATTTCAAACTTCTGAAAGGCTGATGATTCCTATAAACACACTTGTAAATTTGATTAAAAAAATATATGTTATTATTAGGAACAGGAGAGGAGGAAGAAGCAGCTTACATTGTTATGGAGGTGATCGCAAATGCATCAGCTGTCACCAGGGTTGTCCCCACTTGACAGGTCAATAACTGCTCATCTTCCCCAGCCGGCTTTGCTGAGCTCTGAGTAAACTGTGCTGTATGCGAACTGTCAGGAAGAGGCTGACATGTCATTACCACTGACCTCCAGGATGACAATACCAACGTGAAACCAAACAGCACAGATAATTTTCATTAGAGTTCAAATTCATCTCCACACCTTCCACTTAGCTGTGGACAATGAAAGTACCAGAAAGAAAGCATTTAATGAACTCTGATCAACTCGCAGAATATTAGTGCTAAGGAACCCACCAAAAAAAAATGCTGCATTCTAAAGGACTCAATATGAATCTTTTTATAACACAGGCAAAACACAGCCCTCAGAGCCAGCAGTTGAATTAAAATATTTCCTGACACTCATGTAAAGAATTCTAAGTGGATCCAATCTCGGGCAGCATTGCTGCTTTAATGCCTTTTCAGCTCAGACACATCAGACAAATACCAACTGCCACCAGAGGCACAGGTACTGCCTGGCTTGCCACGCTCTCTGATGTTGCTTTGTCCAGCTGCTCCTGACCTCACTTGAGCTCAGAGTGTGTGGGGACACGCATAACACGTGACCTCTACCGTGTGCAGTCCTGCAAGCAACAGGATGAGCAAGTGTCTAGTGCAGTGAGGCAAATGAATTGCTTTTCTGGCATTTGCTTCTCAGAATTCAAAAATCACAGTGTTAAGTCAGCTGGGGGAAGCAATCACCTTCCAGCCTCCCACAGTGCTCACTGTCACAAGACCTCTCTTCTCATCTGTGGGGATCAAAGGATTGACCACACCACAAGTAATCCCTTAAAACCACCAACACAAAGGGCATTGAATTGCTGCACTATATGTAGCATGTATATTATACCCTGCAATTATTTTTTCAACTAAATTTCAGAGAAAATTTATTTTCAGAATTAAAGAATTAGTTTAAATATTTAAAGCACTCATTCCTGTATCTTAATATGTGGATTGATTTTATTTTTAGAAGCAGACCATTCTTTCCAGCAAACAGCATCAGGCACATTCAGGAGAGTATTAAATCTATGAATGGCCTTGATTCTGCCTCACTCGTGCATCAACCAGTGTCTTTTTCACGCCCCTGGATATGCAAAGCAGGTCTGCTTCCAGTGCATACTGAAATGCAACCTGAAGTGGTCCAGCACTGAAGTGTATAACCCTGGGATCCTGGACGGCTCAAGCAGCCAACTCACTAGGGAACTGAGCAATCAGTTACAGGAGAGCTCTGGACAGCTGGAGGAGGAAAGTGGCAGAGCTGCATGTGGTGACAGGCTCTGGAGACAGTGACTACATTAGCAGCATGATATGTATACAGTGACTCATATTTTCCCCCTTTCAGCCATCCTCATATAAATAGCAAGAGCATCCGCTATAATAACTGAGCATAGATATGAAGTATCAGAGACATATTATTAATTTTCTCAGCATTAGGACATTTATTATAATTTAGTGGAAGTAATGTGACTCAAAAATAGATAGCAAAAGGTTTTAAGAGCAGACAAGCCATGATTTAAATCCACTTAACCATTAACACATGGTGATGTTTAGATGGTTATTTAAATGTCTTTGAACTCAATTTCTTTGCTGTAATAATGGGATTATAATTACCTGACTAGGGTAAAAATAATAAATAATATTTAAAATTTAAAAACACTGTCTTTGGAGTATCAAACACTAATTATGATTTGATTGTATGAATCTAGATTTATTCTTTTATATTGGTCTTGATGCCTGAGCTAAGCTATGATCAATGTTAATAGCTAGGACAACATGTTTTGACTTTAAATTTCATGATTTCAACTCTTAGTTTTTTAAGAACATAGTTATCTAATTTATAGATAATTTAAACTATGTATTTACTTAGTGTTCTGTTTGTTTTGTATGAAAATGCTGAAGAAGCTTCAGTAGCAGAAGCCTACCACCAGGAGGAGCTCCATTGTCCTTGATGAGTTTTCAAGACTTTTCCCTTTTTTAGTAAGATGGATTAAATCCAAGGGCAATTCATAACAGACATTACCTAGATGGAAGGTCTGAGTTTCTCTGCATTCCTTAGACTTGCTATTTTTCCCACTTCAGATCCTTAGGACACGTTGCTCTGGGGCTTTAGGCACCCAATGGAATTAGCACAAATGAAGGACCATTTGCATATAAGAAAGTTAATTCTCTAAAAAGGTTTAAAATGTGTACCCATTTATTTCAGCTCTGGACCAAAGGGGAAAATTCATTTTATGATTTGCTTATCCTTCTTCTTTTACATTCCTACCTCCTTTCTTTTTGTTCTTTATTTGCTCTTGTGTTCTTGTTTGGATAATGAAACTCAGACTAGATACCAACCCTTATGTAAGTTCCAGAGATTGTCTGACCAGTTTCAAAAAGTGAAGCCCCTATCATTGAGGAACCACCTTAAGAATTGAAAACAGAACACAAAATATTAGTCAAACGTAGTTTCAGATATCTCGTGACTTGTTACTCCAGGAGAATGGATTTCCCCTGCATGAATGTTTAGATTCTTGATACTAGGCAATAAATAAATAATTCTATGAAACATTTTCTTTTCATAAGGAGCTATTGTGTGTGTAGGAGATTTTCTTTAAACCTTGGATCTTCCATGTGTTAATTCTACTAGCTTTTATACATTTTTAAATATTTCTTATAAAATTTATACATTCATATTAGGGGAAACTCTCTCTCTTTCTCTCTCTCTCTCTCTCTCTCTCTCTCTCTCTCTCACACACACACACACAGAGAGAGAGAGAGAGAGAGAGAGAGAGAGAGAGAGAGAGAGAGAGAGAGAGAGAAACAGAGTCAGTCAGTCAGACAGAGGTAAAATAATGTAAGCAAAGCAACAAAATTTGCAAACAATGTCTTTTCTGATGTAGCAAGTCATAAAAGGTTAGGAGTAAATTTGTGTTATGGGAAACTTATCTAAGTTGGGTCCCTATGTCCAGTTGTAGCAGGGTGTTGGGTAAGAGGCAGGATATACAATCAGCCAGTCAGAATGAATCATAGAGTTCCCCAGAGCTCGAGAAAGAGAGGCACCTGTGGAAGAACAGGTGGGCCAGAAGATCATGCAGGCTTTTTTGAGTAAGGAAGTAGATGGTAACAATGTTTATTATACTCGTTGTGATTGTCTTGGTTTTTATTTTTATATTTGTCTTCAAGTTATATTCTATAATAGCTTTATTATATAATAAATGATAAATCTCAATATCTGCTGCACACATTGGGTATTATTAAACCATGCAAAAGCAATGTAATTCCACCACACCATCTAATACAGCCATTCTGAGGTGCAACAGAAAGAATATACCTCACCATTCTCCCAGTATCTTTTCTTGCATTCAGGGGTTTTACGAACCTCTCCCTGGGCTGCAAACTAATGTCAGCTCAGCTACCTTGAGACCTGCTCGGGGATTAGACCTTTATGGATGCTGTCAGCTGCCAAAGTTGTCCACCATACTGCTGTTGCTACTGTCAGGTGGGGAAGACATATTCCAAATAGCTCCATTGCCTGCAGCCAGGCTGGTGTATATAGCACAGATGCACCTCTCAGATCAATACTGCCTGGAGCTCACAAGTGCCAGGGAAGAAGCTGGTCCCGGTGCCTGGCTAACTCTCCCCAATGCTGTCCACAAGTCACCACCCCGAAAGCACACTGACTTCTATCTTGCAGAGCCAGAGTGCTGGCACCTCTTGCACCTTGATCTCCCCCTGCTGCCTTGGTGTTATGGCTGCCCCACTTCCTAGTAGAACATTGTTACTGTATCTGATCACTTTCTTACAACCCAGTCCTGTGAGCAACAGTGATGGAGCCTGTAAGACACTTGGAAATTTTTTAACTATCACAATACAGGGCATTAGGACTCTGTTTACTGAATACTATGGATGGGACGCAAAGAGAAAAGATAAATTATGGGATAAACAACTTAGTTGGGATTGACTTTATATCAGTCATAATTATTATCAGCTTGGTAAATTCTTCTTTTACCCTTAAAAATGGCTTGATAATTTTAATTTTGCACATTTTACGCTTAAAAATGTGCAAAATATGACAAATTGAATGATAAGATACAAACCTTAGAGAAACATACTATTCATAATATAAAATCCTTGTAAAAGGTTACTACTGTTAATGTATAAGCCTTTTAAATACTTACCAATAAAAATAATAAAAATTTGACTAGTAAAAAGCAAGAACAATTTAATGCATTGTAACAGGAGACTACTTTAAAAATATAACCAAGTAGCACAGACACTGAAAGCAACAATTAATAAATGGGACCTCCTGAAACTGAGAAGCTTCTGTAAAGCAAAGGACACAATCAACAAGACAAAATGCCAGCGTACAGAATGGGAAAAGAATTCCAACAATCCAATATCCAACAGTGAACTGATGTCCAAAATATACAAAAATACAAAAAATATGACATCAAAAGAGCAAATAGTCCAATAAAAATCTGGTTCAGACCTAAACAGAGAACTCTCAACAGACAAATCTCAAACGGCTGAAAGATACTTTAGGAATGCTCAATATTCTTAGCCAGTAGAGAAATGCAAATCAAAATAACTCTGAAATCTCATCTTATACCTGTTAAAATGCCATAGATCAAACACACTGATGACAGTTTATGATTGAGAGGATGTGGGGTAAGAGAAATATTTCTCCATTGCTGGTGGGAATGCAAACTGGTACAGCCACTTCAGAAATCAATATGGAGAGTCCTCAGAAAATTAGGAATTAGTCTACCACAAGATGCAGCAATTCACCTTTGGATATTTACCAAAAGAATGCTCAATCACACCAAGAGGACATGTGCTCAACTATGTTCATAGTAGCATTATTCATAATAGCCAGAACGTGGAAACAACCTAGATGCCCCTCAACCAATAAACAGAAAACAAAAAGGTAGCACATTTACACAATGGAGTACTACTCAGCAGTAAAAACATAGTGACATCTTGAAATTTGCAGGCAAATGGATGGATATAAAAATGAAAACATATTGAGTTAGATGACCAACACCCAGAAAGACAAATATAATATGTACTCATTTATCAGTAGCTTTGAGACATAAAGGAAAGAAAGCAACCTATAATTCACAATCCTAAAGAACCAACACAACAAAGAGGATTCTAAGAGAGACCTACATGAATCTAATAAGAATGAGAAAAAGACAAGATCTCCTGAGTAAATTGGGAGCATAGGGGTCACTGGAGAGGGTAGAATGGGAGAGGAAGTGGAGAAAAATGTATAGCACAATAAAACAATAAAAACAAAATACTTACTACTACTAATAATAAAGTAACTGTTAATACCCACATCTTGGAAAAACTTACTGATGAAAGTAATATAAATATTCAGACACAAACAGGAATTTAGAGCCGAACCTAGCACACCAATACATTTTGAAGAGGAGCAGCCCAAGATTATTAGAAAAGCAACTTTAATTTATCCAGTCACCACACAGAAACAGCGACCACATGAAAAGTATACCCAAGGCTAAGAAGTGCTTTCTGAAATCCTGTTGAAATATTAGGCTTAAGGAAGCAATCGTTTCATATTTTTTGCATTCAACTTTTATGAGGCAGATGTTACGTTCATGGGCAACTAGTAACAGAATTATCCCACAAGACTAGAAATATTTGGTTACAGCCAGGAGGGAAGCTTGTCAGTTACAATGGAAGATTTTGTAAAAAGATGAAGCTAGGGTCATTGAACAATGAAGTAGGGCTAGAGGTATTGAAGCTTCCCAATATCAAGTCTTAGTGAGGCCAATTATGTTTATTTGCAAAGACAGTCTATAGATATGATGAACACAACTTGGCTCTATGCTATATAGCAGCTTTGAATGCTTGGGACAGGGAAGAAATAAAACAAAAGGAGAACTAAGCCATTTACTAAAATTATACAGGGTCAAAAAAACCTTTCATTGATTGAATCCAGCTGTGAATAAAATGATGTCAGATCCAGAAGTTAAAGAAATCTTAATTAAATCTTTGGCTTTGAAAATGGTAATTCACATTGCAGAAAGATGATCAGGTATTTATAGGTGAGATCAATACACATAAATGAATGGATTTAAAACACAGTCAATATTAAATCGCATAATCATGATGATACTTGAGTAGTAGAGGTGACTTCAACAAACTTTAAGCAAAAGCAAAATGTCAGATATTTTAATTATGGTAAACAATGTTACCTAAAAGAATGCATTCCTAGAAACAATGTTTTATTTTTTCTCTACAGATAATTTGAGCAGAAGATCCCAGCCTTCTATAGTATACAGAAGGTATAACAAAGGCAGATATTGGACTGATGAATGAAGATCAACGAGAAATATGCAAGCTAACCATTTGACAACAAGAAATACTTAGGGGACCACTTAAAAAGCCATGTCAAATTTGGTTCAATAATTTCCTTTCATCATGAAGGAAACTCCTCTACAAAGCAATTAAAGGACCTAATGCCTTCTTTTAAAAACCATACTGCTCTGAATGGCAGAATAGCTTCAGTAGGTAAGACAAATATTTTAGGAGAGAAAATAAAACAAATATTTTGAAAAATTGCTATAAATGATGAAAGACCAAAGTCAAAAACACAAATAAATGTCATTGAAATTGAGGGTTTGATAAACACAGGGGCAGATCTAACAATAATTATGGCAAAATCTTGGCATCCAAATTTGCATCTTTTTTTCGGTGTTTTCATTTATTTATTTACTTATTTATTTTTCATTGATTTTTATGAGCTCTACAATTTTCTCTGCTTTCCTCCCTGCCTCTCCCCTCCCTCCTTCATCCCTCATCACAAAGTCCCCATACTCCCAATTTACTCAGGAGATCTTGTCTTTTTCTACTTCCCATGTAGATTAGATCTATATAAGTCTCTCTTAGTGTCCTCATTGTTGTCTAAGTTCTCTGGGATTGCGGATTATAGGCTGGTTTTCTTTGCTTTATATTTAAAAACCACTTATAAGTGAGTACATGTGATACTTGTCTTTCTGTGTCTGGGTTACTTCACTTGAAATAATGTTTTCTAGCTCCATCCATTTTCCTGAAAACTTCAAGATGTTGTCATTTTTTCTGCTGTGCAGTACTCCATTGTGTAAATATACCAAATTTTCCTTATCCATTCTTTGGCAGAGGGGCATTTAGGTTGTTTCCAAGTTGTGGCTATGACAAACAAAGCTGCTATGGACATATTTGAGCATATGTCCCTGTGGCATCATTGAGCATCCTTTGGACATATACCCAAAGTGGTATTACTGGGTCTTGAGAAAGGTTGTTTCCTAATAATCTGAGAAATTAGCACACTGAAATCCAAAGGGGTTGTACCAGCTTGCATTCCCACCAGTAATGCAGTAGTGTTCTCTTTTTCCCACATCATCTCCAGCATAAGTTGTTACCAGTGTTTTTGATTTTGGTCATTCTTACAGGTGTAAGATGGAATCACAGAGTTGTTTTGATTTGCATTTCCCTGATGACTAAGGATGTTGAACATTTTCTTAGTGTCTTTTAGTCATTTTAGATTTCTCTGTTGAGAGTTCTCTATTTAGGTCTATGCTCCATTTTTTTTTATTGGATTATGTGATCTTTGGTGACCAATTTCTTTAGTTCTTTGTATATCTTGGAGATAAGACCTCTGTCTAATGTGGGGTTGGTGAAGATCTTTTCCTATTCTGTCATTTTGTCTTGTTGACCATGTCATTTGCTTTATAGAAGCATTTCTGTTTCAGGAGGTCCCATTTATTAATTGTTTCTCTCAGTGTCTGCGCTGCTCGGGTTCTATTTAGGAAGTGGTCTCCTGTGCCAATGCATTCAAGTGTACTTTCCACTTTCACTTTTATAAGGTTCAGTGTGGCTGGGTTTATTTGAGGTCTTTGATTCATTTGGACTTGAGTTTTGTGCATGGTGATAGATATGGAGCTATTTTCATTATTCTACATGTTGATATCCAGCTATGCCAGCCCCATATTTAAATAGGCTTTCTTTTTTCTATTTGATGCCTTTTGCCGCTTTGTAAAAAATTCAGATGTTCTAAGGAGTATGGATTAATATCCGGGTCTTCTATTCAGTTTCATTGGTCCTCCTGTCTGTTCTTTTATCATTACCAGGCTATTTTCAGTACTGTAGCTCTGTAGTAGAGTTTAATGTCAGGGAATGTGATGTCTCCAAAAGTTCTTTTATTGTACAGTATTGTTTTGGCTATTCTGGGTTTTTTGCTTTTCCGTAAGAAGTTGAGTATTGTTCTTTCGAGGTCTATGAAGAATGTTCAGGTCTATGAAGAATGTTCCTGGAATTTTGTTGAGCATTGCATTGAATTTGTATATTGCTTCTGGTAAGACTGTACCAGGAGGAACAACCATCTGAGCTTTGGATTCACTGACACCTGTAAGATTATTCAAAAGAATCCCAGACAGACCCAATCACGCCAATTAGGGGAAAAATTAATATGTAGGTAAGAGTACTACACAGCAGAAAACAAGACAAAACAAAACAAAAACCCAACATCTTGAATTTTGTAGAAAAATGGATGGAAATAGAAAACATATTTCGAGTGAGGTAACCTAGACACAGAAAGACAATTATCACATGTACTCACTCATAGGTGGTTTTTAAACATAAAGCAAAGAAAACCAGCCAACAAATCACAATCCCAGAGAACTTAGATATTATTACATTTTCAATATTAAAAATGAGGTTACAAAAAACTTGTTCCCTACATGTTATCTTTCTGATCAAAGTCATTATTTGCTTCCAGGCAGAGAATAACCCTAGTGTGTTACAATGAAAATGGGGTCTACCATGGGGGTCAAAATCTAAGAAAACTGAGAAGTCAATGCATAAGGGAGGGTTGAGGGTTAAAAGGGAGGGGAGAGGCAGGGAGGGGAGCAGAGAAAAATGTAGAGCTCAATAAAAATCAATAAATAATAATAATAATGAAAAAGAAGAAGAAAAAAGAAGAAGAAGAAGAAGAAGAAGAAGAAGAAGAAGAAGAAGAAGAAGAAGAAGAAGAAGAAGAAGAAGAAGAAGAAAACGAGGAGGAGAAGGAGGAAAGAGAGAAAGAAGGAGGAGGAGGGAGGGAGGGAGAGGAGAGGAGGGAGAGGAAGAGGAAGAGGAAGAGGAAGAAGAAGAAGAAGAAGAAGAAGAAGAAGAAGAAGAAGAAGAAGAAGAAGAAGAAGAAGAAGAAGAGAAAGAGAACGAGGAGGAGAAGGAGGAAAGGGAGGGAGAGGTAGAAAGAGAGAGAGAAGGAGGAGGAGGAGGAAGGGAGGGAGAGGAGAGGAGGGAGAGGAAGAGGAAGAGGCAAAGGAAGAAGAAGAAGAAGAGAAGAAGAAGAAGAAGAAGAAGAAGAAGAAGAAGAAGAAGAAGAAGAAGAAGAAGAAGAAGAAGAAGAAGAAGAAGAAGAAGAAGAAGAAGAAGAAGAAGAAGAAGAAGAAGAAGAAGAAGAAGAAGAAGAAGAAGAAGAAGAAGAAGAAGAAGAAGAAGAAGCCGCAGCAGCAGCTTGGGAAATAGACTCCCTACTTAAGTCTATTTAAGGATCTATGTTCCTCCTTTGGATTTACTGATTGTTTCTTGTGTTCTGCTTCCTATATAAAACCACAAATGAATGTGATCATCTGCAGTTAATAATTCTCCGACCAGAAAGTGAGCAAGTAGATCTCTTGAAAGATGGAATATTGGCCCCTCATCTCTTTTCTTTTGTTCAAACTCACCATAAATTCAGTTTAGATCTTGATGCTGCAACCTGGTACTGCTACTCTTGAGCTGTGTACTTGGATACCAGAGTGCCTAACTGTTGCCATCTATAAAGAGAATATTCTTCTTTCTGGTAGATAATTATTGAGTGTCCAAGCATCTGGCTAGAAAGGACAATTTCTAGACTCAGTGGCATGACTTCTAACAAACTTTGGATGTCAGATCATGTCTGGTCACAGACGTACTCTTGAATCACACTAAGTTCTACGTCAAAAATTGATTTTTGTCTGTATTTCAAGCTATATATCTCCTTCATAAAATACCTCATCCCTCCAGGATATCACCTACAGTTTAGCATTTTGTTTACAATAATTATATTAATATCACATCTAGAAACTAATCATTACGTTTATATGTAGGAGAATTTAAATTCACTAATTTGATAAAAATAGTATGATAATTTTGAGTTCATTTTTCTTAACATATTATGTCTGCTTGATATTTACAATGCCTAAAGAAATAGAAGAAGAGAAAGAAAGGGAGGGAGAGAGAATATGTGTTACAGGGTAATTCAAAACAAAAGAATACTTAAATGAATCATTGCTCTTAGAATTTCTGATTTCTTAAAAAAGAGCAATGCTAAATACTATAGATACTAATAAATCTACATGTTTGAATTCCAAGAATTAGTGCCTTGCCACTTAGATATCGAGAATATTTCTAAAAATATTCCCTTTCTAAACAAAATTTTGATATTTAATATTTAAGTAAATAAGAGAATGCTTTTGAGATTATTACTTTTTCTGATAAATTATGCAAGTTTTATGTTTTCTTTTGTTGAAACACTGAGCAACATTATTCAAGTTCATATCAATTTCTAAAAATAAATTTGTTGTTGTCTTAGTTAGGGTTATATTTCTGTAAAGGGACATAAAAATGATAGCAACTCTTATAAAGAAAACATTTAATTGGGTTGGCCCACAGTTTCAGACGTTCAATCAATTATCATCATGGCAGGAAGCATAGGTACATGCAGGCAGAGTTGGTACTAGAGCTGAGAGTGCTACATCTTGCAGGCAAGAGGAAGTCACCCACACTGGAGCATCGGACTGAGCTCTCAAGGTCCCAATGGGGACCAGAAGGAGGGAGAACATGAGCAAGGAAGTCGGGACCACGAGGGATGCACCCACCCACTGAGACAGTGGGGCTGATTTAGTGGGAGCTCACCAAGGCCAGCTGGACTGTGACTGAAAAAGCAAGGGATAAAACCGGACTCTTTGAACAGGGCGGACAATGAGGGCTGATGAGAAGCCAAAGACAATGGCACGGGGTTTTGATCCTACTTCATATTCTGGCTTTGTGGGAGCCTAGCCAGTTTGGATGTTCACCTTCCTAGACCTGGATGGAGGGGCAAGGACCTTGGACTTTCCACAGGGTAGGGAACCCTGACTGCTCTTCGAACTGGAGAGGGAGGGGGAGAGGAGTGGGGGGAGGAGGAGAAGAGTGGTAGGAGGGGGAGGGAAATGGAAGAATGGGAGGAGGTGGGAATTTCTTTTTTTTTCTTTCAATAAAAAAATAATAAAAAAAAGGAGGAAGTCAACTTACAGTCACACTGAAGGAAGCTTGAGAAAAAGAGACCTCAAAGCCAACTTCCACGGCGGCACATTTCCTCTGACAAGTTCACACATCCTAAGACTGCCACTCCCTTTGGAGGTCATTTTCTTGCCAATGACCACAGATGTATAAAGTAATATTTCTTAGCTAGATTTTAGTCTATGAATAAAATTTGACTAGTGATGTATCATGAAAAATCTTACTTTCTCAATCAGGTTAACTCCTTGCAGATAGTGATGCGTAGGGAAGACGTGGTGGTGCTTGTCTTTACTTTCAGAATGTGGAAGGAAGCCACAGGCAGTTTCCAAATAATTTGATACCGTCCGGAACCTCAGAGTGAAACACTGTTAAATAATTAAAAAGAAAGATATGATAAATGGGTTAATACATTGTCATGTTGTCATGTTGATATCAGACCTACTGTTAGGTGCAGAGCAAGTAAAAATATACACACACAAACACACACACTGGCATATATACACACAATGGATAAACAGAGTTACTAGTGACAAAGGATTAGAGACTATACATTTGTTTCTTTCAAAGTAAATGTTTAAATTGTCAAGGGAAATTTTTGATGGTGATTCATTTTCTCTCCCAATATTTTTGGACAAATACTTCACCTTTGCTGGGACCATTAGAACTTAAGAAAGTCTACAGGCTTCTCTCATATCTAGGCTTTCAGAAATGACAATGTCTCCCTTTTTACAAGTGGTTTTTCAAAGTGTTCTGATTCAATTTCCTTTTCAAGCTTGCTATCTGTGGTCCATCCCTTTTCTATTTACTTCACAGCATCCATTTAGATGCCCTGCAGTAATTGTTAATGTGGTCACTATTGAAAGGAATGCGATGCCTAGGGATAGAGAACATGCTGTCTGCAATAGAACTCACTTAAAAGTCAAGTGTTTGGATGTCAAAACCAGGACAAACCTTAGGGACCTGACACTTAAATAATCAATTCCTTCACATTATGAAAAGACAGAAATGCTTCAAGCTGAGTCAAACAGAGTACCAGATATTTATACAAAATAAAATAACACAAAGAAAAAGTCACAAAGAGTTAGCACTTTTCATTGTGATTTTTTACAGAATACTGATGAAAAGGGATTGAAAATTCTGTGGTGTATTTTCAAAATAAAGACCAAGACTAAAATTAAATTATTTTTTCTAATGTCAAATAATTTTAATTGAAATCATCTCTAATTTACTGGCTGTAAATAATCCTTATATTTCAGATAATAAAAATAATATATAGATTGAAAATTTTAACATTTACTAGGAAAATGTATTGACATTAAGCAAAAATGTAATCTCATTTTGTGTTTTTTTTTTTCCTAGTTTGTTTGAGAAAACACTCAAAGATAAAGGGTACTTTCAGTTCCATAAGGATTTTTGTTTTGTTTTGTTTTGTTTTTGCTTTTCGAGACAGGGTTTCTCTGTGGCTTTGGAGCCTGTCCTGGAACTAGCTCCGTAGACCAGGCTGGTCTCGAACTCACAGAGATCCGCCTGCCTCTGCCTCCCGAGTGCTGGGATTAAAGGCGTGCGCCACCACCGCCCGGCTTCTATAAAGATTTTAACTTAAAATAAACAAAGAGTCTTTATCTATTTTGTGTGCTTTCAACTCTGTGGGTCACATGAGGACACAGCAATCACTTTAAATTCCACTACTGAATTCGCTTTCCCCACACAAAAGTGTTAATCCATTAATAATTTGGCAATTGAAATATCTACGAATTAAGATCCAAGTCCCCAAAAGGAGTAAAAAAAAAAGATTTAGAAAATGGTTATCTTTATTGAAAAATCAGGTATTCACATCTAATCTCTCAATTTCCAAAAATATGCTTCCCAGAGTCCAGTGTCTACTCCACTTTACTTTTCGTGAAGTAAAAATACTTCTTTTAAAATATATCTTATTGTATTTTTCGTTTTACAGACCAACAGTTCTGCCTTTCTCACCTTCTCCCCTACCTCTCCACTTCCCCCCATCCTGTCCCTATCCACTTCTGAAAGAGGTGAGGCCTCCCATGGAGAGTTAAAAAACCTCTGGCACATTCAGTTGAGGCAGGGAAGCGTCCTACCATATTGACTGGGCTTCAGAAAGTCAGCTCATGCACTGGTGATAAATCCTGGTTCCACTATCAGGGCTCCAACAAACAGACCAAGCTACAAAACTGTTTCCCCCATGCATAGGGACTAGTTCGGTCTCAAGCAGGATCCCTAGGTGTCAATCTACAGTCTATGATCTCTGACTAGTTCGGATTTACTGTCTCTGTGA
Source organism: Microtus obscurus (assembly GCA_963919715.1). Taxonomy (NCBI): domain Eukaryota; kingdom Metazoa; phylum Chordata; class Mammalia; order Rodentia; family Cricetidae; genus Microtus; species Microtus obscurus. Next base: position 38,606,906 of record CAWTZC010000093.1, read on the forward strand.
GTTTCCCTTGCTCATATAATCTCTCCTCCCTCTCTTTGAATGGATTTCCATAGCTCAGCCTGGTGCATTGATGTGGATCTCTGCATTTGCTTCAGTCAGTTACTGGATGAAAGTTCTAGGATGACAGTTATGGTAGTCACCAGTCTCAGTATAGGGGAAGACCATTTTAGGCACCTTTTCCACTATTGCTGGGAGTCTTCGCTGGCGTCATCCTTGTGAGTTCCTAGGAGTTTTCCCAGCATCGGGTTTCTATTTAGGCCCATAAAGCTCCTTGTATCATGGTATCCCTTTCCTTGCTCTCCCACCCCATACCTTCCCCGCTTGGCCATCCCATCCCCTCATGTTCTCATCCACTATCCCCTCTCCTTCACAGCCCTTCCCATGCCCCCTATTTGTCGATGAAATTTCATCTATTTTCCTTTCCCAGGGTAGTTCTCATGTCCGCGTTAGGATCCTCTTTATTATCTAGCTTCCCTAGAACTGTGCATTGTGGTCTGGTTAACCTTTGCTTTAAAACTAGTATCCACTTATGAACTGGATTATGTCTTTCTGGATCTGGGTTACCTCACTCAAAATAATTGTTTCTAGTTCCATCCATTTGCATGCAAATTTCATGACGTTATTTATTTTATAGCTGAATAATACTCCATTGTGTAAATGCATCACATTTTCTTTTTCTATTTTTAAAATAAGCTTATTTTGGATACCAATCCAAGTTTCCTCTTCCTCCTGTCCTCCCACGCCTCCTGTCCACCTTCTTATCACCTCGGTGTTGCGGGAGGTCTTTCTGCCCCTCCAACCAATAGCTGCTGAGATACCAGCCCATTGGGGCGTGGTTTCTCTCCCTTCAAAAAGCTTCTACTTCCTTCCGCTTGCTCTCTTGACTTCCTGCTCCGCCGGAGACTAGACTCCCTTCCTGGTTGAGCAGAGGGCTGTTGTCTGGGACTGTGATCTGTAAGTTTTTTCCTCTTTAAATAAATACTACCCTATTAATCATAATTCCAAACTGATGTGCATTGTTCGTGGCTTACGCCTTCATCTGGCACCCAAACGTTTGGCTTTTAGGACCTCCCGCAACACCTCAGTCCCCATCTTCTCCTCAGAGAGGGTGAGTCCTCCCATGGGAATTCGACAAAGTCTGTCACATCACTTGAAGCACTACCAAGGCTCTCTCCCATGCATCTAAGATGAGCAAGTAATCCCTCTTCAAGGAATGGTCTCCAAAAAGCCAGTTCAAGCAGTAAGGATAAATACTGGTTCCACTGCTAATGGTCCCACCAACTGCCTATGATATATAACTATCACCCTCATTCAGCAGAGGGCCTAATTCTGTTTTATGCTGTTTCCTCAGCTTTCAGCATGGGATCAGTGAGCTTCCAAAGGCTTGAGTCAACTGTTTCTTTGGGTATTTCCACCATGGTCTTGACCCTTTGCTCGTTACTATTGCTCCTCCCTCTCTATGACTGGACTCCAGGTGTTTGTCTCAATGCTTAGCTGTGGATCTCTGCATCTGCTTCCATCAGTTACTGGACGAAGGTTCTATGATGGCAATTCAGGTAGTCATTAATCTGATCACAGAGGAAGGTCAGTTTAGGTGCCCTCTCCACTATTGCTTAGATTTCTAGCTGGAGTCCTCCTTGCAGCTTCCAGAGATTTCCCCTATTTTCTGGTTTCTCTCTAACCCCCAAATGGGTGCCTCTTTCAGGGTATATCTTTACTTTCTTCCTCTGTTCTTTACCCAACTTGATTTTCTCCATCCCTCATGTTCTCCTCTGTCAAGTGAGATATACAAGGATCCCCCTAGGAAGGGGAAGTAGACAAGATTTCCTAAGTAAATTGGCTTCATGGAGGAAGGATGGTAGGGGAATATGGAGGAGAGAATGGAAGAGGGGAGGAGTGCCACGTTTTCTTTATTCATTCTTTGGTTGGGGGACATATATGTGTTTCCAGGACCTGGTTATTGTTAATAATGCTGCTAAGAACATGGTTTAACAAGTGCCCTTTTGGTATTATTGAGCATCCTTTGGGTATATGCCCAAGAGTGATACTTCTGGGTGTTGAGGCAGATTGATTCCCGTTTATTTTATTTTATTTTGAGAAACCATCATAGTGATTTCCAAAGTGGCTGTATAAGTTTGCACTCCCACCAGCAGTGAAGGGGAGTTCTCCTTACTCCAGACCATCTCCAACATAAGCTGTCATCAGTGTCTTTGATTTTGGCCATTCTGAGAGGGGTAAGATGGTATGTCAGAATCATTTTGATTTGCATTTACCTGATGATTAAGGATGTTGAGCAATTCCTTAAATGTCTTTTGGCGATTTGAGATTCTTCCATTGAGAATTCATTGTTTAGATCTGTACCCCAATTTCTTGTGGATTATTTGGCATTTTGATGTCTGGGTTCTTGAGGTCTTTATATAATTTGGAGATCAGCCCTCTGTCAGATGAGGGGTTGGTGAAGATCTTTTCCCATTCTGTAGACTGACATTTGGTCTTTCTTACCATATACTTACAGAAGCACCTCAGTTTCAAAAGATACCATTTATTGATTATTGCACTCAGTGTCTGTGCTGCTTGTGTTACGTTTTGGAAGGTCTTTCCTGTGCCAATGCATTCAAAAGGCTACCTCCTACTTTTACTTCAGTCAGGTTTAGTGTGGTCAGATTTATATTGAAGTCTTTGATTCACTTGGACTTGAGTTTTGTCCATCGTAATAGATATGGATCTATTTGCAATCTTCTACAGATTAACATCAAGGTATGCAAGCTCTGTTTGTTGAAGATGTTTTATATTCTCCATTTTACAATTTTAACTTCTTTGTCAAAAATCAGGTATTCATAGGTGTGTGAGTTAATACCAGGGTCTTCAATTCAATTCCATTGGTTAATATGTCTTTTTTTTATGTCAACACCTAGTTTTTTTTTTTTTATAACTATGACCTTATAGAAGAGTTTGAAGTTAAGGATGGTGGTACCTTCCAAAATTTCTTTATTGTGCATGGTTGTTTCGACACAACTGGTGTTTTTGTTTGTTTGTTTGTCCATATAAAGTTGAATATTGTTCTTTCAAGGTCTGTGAAGAATGTTCTGGCATTTTGATCAGGATGGCACTGAATCTGTAGATTGCTTTTGGTAGGATTGCCATTTTTATTACGTTGATCCTACATACCCATTCACATGGAGATATTTTCATTTTATAATACCCTTTTTGATTTCTTTCCTCAAAGGCTTAAAGTTCTTGTCTTACAGGTATTTCTCTTATGTGGTTAGAGTTACCCCAAGACATGTTGTATTATTTGTGGCTATTGTAAAGGGTAATGTTTCTATGATTTCTTTCTTGGTCCATTTATTATTTGATTCTTTGAGTTTTTCTTTTATCCTGCTACATGGCTAAACACGTGACATTCCCTGGCAGAATTCTTGGGGTCACTTATTTATACTATCATATAATCCGCAAAGAGTGAAAGTCTGAATTATTCTTTTCCAATTTGTATTTCATTGATCTCCTTTTGTTACCTTATTACTCTAGCTAAAACTTGGAGCACTACATTGAATATGTATGGAGAGTGTGCACATTCTTGACCTGTCCTTTTCCTTGTCCTGTTCCCCACCCAATGGTAAAGCTTGTGGAACCAAATATGATGACAAGAGTAATATATTATAAATGATTCAATAATTGCACTTTTATCTTCAGGAGACCCAACAGCAATCTACTTGGACTTAAGGTTGACTTAATAGGAGGAAATTCATGTGTGATACTATTAACATAGCCAACAACCCTTGACTAATGAGATCATGTGATCTAGATGGAAGCCTTCTACTGCCACTTTTCTAAAATGATTAATCTTCAAATGCATTGTTAATACTTCTCTTTGTATCTACAGATAGATGTAGTTCTCACCACTCATCAAGGAAACTAGCTTTTGCAGATCATTACAGAAAGATAATTACAGAAAGCCACAACTTCTCAAACTCAGAGAACTAATGATAGTGTGGAGCTGGTCACTCAACCCAAACACATAAGGTTTGGGGATGACACAGAAGAGAGAAGACAGTGTTCTCTAAAAAAGGTTTAAAAAGATGCAAATCAAAGAACAGTAAGAAGGGCATAATGTGGGATAGAATAAATATAACCAAATACTATGTATGGAACTTAGTAATTTGATTAAGTCATTATTTAAAAAGAAATGTCATTTTATAATGTGTTTGCAGTATTATGATCCTTGCATTTGGTAAGCTATTGAAATGAGAATTACAGCTGTGACCCACATGCTGTTTCTTATATCTCAGTAAGAAAAATTTACAAATTTATCACTACATTTTTTGCCTGAATATTTGGGTATGCTCATAGATTCCTGCCTTGTTCAACCATCATCAGAAAGCATCCTCCAGCAGCAGATGGGAACAAATATAGAGACCCATAGCCAGACATTACTCAGACAGTGAGACACCTTAGAGTCCTAACTGGGCGCAGGAGTTTGAAGCAAGTCCCTCACCTCAGAGTTCGGGGAACCCCAAAGAAGAGGAAGCAGAAAGGCTATAAGACCAACTGAGATGGAAGAAACCAAGAGAGCCATCTAAATCAATGTGAGCAAAGCTCATAGGAACTCACAGAGAATGAAGCAGCATGCCCAGGGCCTGTACAGGTCTGCACCAGGTCCTCTGTTCTTGCATTATGGCTTCCAGCTTAGTGTTTATGATATTCCTGAGTGTACAAGTTAGTGAAACTCTTACATGTATGCCTTCTCTTGGACTCTTTTCCTTCTGTTGGACTATCTTGTTCAGTTTCAATGTGATAGCTTTTGATTTATCTTACTATATTTTATTTTGTTATATTTTTAAAAGGATGAATGAATGAGTGAGTGATTGAATGAATGAAAAGGTAGCCACTAGAGTAAAGGTTAAGAAAAGAATTGTCATTTTTGCCTACTTGGAGGGTGAAAATTATATACCCCGTTGTCGTGGCATCAACTAAAGCAACTACCTCATGACAGGCATCATGTTCTGGAGTAGATAAGCAACAAGTAATGAACATAACACTTTTTTGTATACATTTATGTACTAACAATTTGATGGATTGTGTTTGTTTATTTCTTTTCTTTTTGGGAAGTGTTATATTTATTTTCTAGATATTGAACATTTTGTTTTTGTATTGGATTTGTTTTTTTTGTTTTTTTTTTTTTTGAGAAAGAACTTAAAGTTGGATGGGTAGGGAGGAGGAAGGATCTGCATGAATTTTGGGAAGAAGAAAATAATCAAAATACACTGTGTTCCTAAACTTTTTAAGCATTTTAAATGATAAAAAATGTTTTTAAAAGAAATTAAAATGACTGGAACTGAAAGCATTTTGATGTGAGATTCCCCTCTGTATACTGTGATTACCATTAACGAATAAAGAAGCTGTCTTGGGCCTGTGCAGGGATTAGAGGTAGGCAGATAAAACTAAACTGAATACTGGAAGACAGAAGGAGGAGTTATGGTGAAGCCATGTAGCCCAACCAGAGACAGATGCTGGGAATTTTGCCCGGTAAGCTACAGTCTAGTGGTGATACACAGATTAATAGAAATGGGATAAATTAATTTGTAAGAGTTAGCCAATAAAAAGCTAGAACTAATGGGCCAAGCAGTGATTTAATTAATATAGTTTCTGTGTGATTACTTCGGTGCTGGCAGTTGGGAACAAATAAGTGGCTTCCCACCACAACGTTTTATTCAGTTTTCCGATGAAAGGCAAAGGGAGCATGTGTGTAGCAAGCTTACAACAAACTGAAAAGTGTGAATTTACTAAATGAAAGCAGTACATGGTAGGATTCTAACTATAAAACTGAACATCTCAGGGAGATTTTCTGTTTAAGAGAGGTTAAAATACCCATGGTAGAACTGAGTCAAATAATAATTTCAAATACAATTAGAAAGAAAAGAAAGACTCTATCTAAAAATGGCAAACAAATTATATATTGAAACGCGAAATGAGATGACAAGAGGAAATGGACATTTCTCTTAGGAAAACTGGTGTGTTAGCAAACTATTTTGGGAAACCATGTGTTTTATAAGACAAGAAGTTTCCGGGAAATCAATTAAATAAAGAGAAGGTAACTGACAAGAGAGAAAATAAGCAGAAGGTTTCCTCAATCCTTAAACATCAATTAAAAAAAAAAAGCCTGAGACTAAGTTTCCACAGGCTTTCCACTAATAAAGTTAATATATTATTCTATATTCAATAACAGAGTTAATAAATTCTGAATTGGGTCTGTGAATATTTTTTATGGGGTAAGAACAGTGAAAGTAGGGAAGCCTTTAGCAGTTGGGAAATCTCCATATGATATGACTTCCTAAGCCCTTTGGCTATATTAGTTACCAATTTCACTACAATATAATGGACCTTGTTGTTTGAAGAAGTTAAGTAAGATTTATCAATTACTGAGCTATTCTTTAATTTTATAGCCTGTGTTCTTAAATTTTTTGCTTTACTTATCAGGTAGTACAAAAATATCTAAAACACTTGTACTCAGCAGTTCTTCCCTCTGACTTCCGTTCACCCACAAAGAACTTTTTTTGCTTATTAGGTCACACAAGTTTCAGAATGTCATTTACTAATCAGTTGTCTGTCATGCTATAACCCCAACACATCCTCTTCTGCCCCCAGAGGACATTTGAAGAAAGGTTTGTGATTTGGTTCTGAGAGTTGCTACTCCAGTCTCAGTGAGAAAAACTATCAGTTGAAAAATCGGGTAACACGCGAAATTTATTCAGTTTTCTAAGGACAGAAGAGCTGATTTATGGGCAATGATTGAACCAAGCCACGGTAGAGGTGGGTGAGCTAAATGAGAACTCTAAAGGGTCACTATCTGATAATATTGCTAGGCTGTAACAACCCAGAGGCAGAATGTAATTTCAGTCAGGGTGAAATATGTATGAGGGGGAAGAAAAGCATTTGGAAATGAAGAGTCAGGATAATGAAACTAGACAGAAATGCTACTGTAAATTAGCTTTCAAGGAAGACGGAGGAAATGCCAAATAAGTAATTTTTTAAATGTTATTTTAGTTAGGAATTCTTATTCTTGGAAAGGAATATCCACCTGAAATGACACAGCCTACCACTGTTAATGGAGAATATCCTGTCCCAGTATGTAAATGCCTTCTGCAACAGGAAGTACTTTGAGACTGCTGCTGCTGACTTTTAAGATCCTTGATTTATTAAGCATGAATTAATCCAATTTAAATATAATTAGTTTGGATTTTTTAATTCCATGCAATAAATAGACAGACATTTAAATCGACAATATCAATATAATGAGTTTCTGAAAAATTGTTGGTTTTAAAAATCTATTCAATATGATCACTAATACTGATAATAATTTATTATGACACTTATTTCCAATCCCTTGCCTCAGCCGCTTCATGTTTTCACATTTTTTCCTAAGTTGTAGGAGTCGCCAAAACTATTATTTTTCAAACTTTAGATTGTCTGAATTTTCATTTAAAATATATTTCCTATCATTTTACATGTGTTTGTGCTTCTAATAGCCTCGAAATTTATGGACAGATAAGCAGAGACTGCTACTGAAGGATTAAGCCAAGAGGGGAAGGTAAGAATGGTATAAGGAAAGAAATACCGGGTTGGACAGCCAACACTAAAGGTCATTTGAAGGATTATATGAAAACCTACTACAGTAGAAACTTCATAAAATATATGCATATATGAAAGAAACATAAATTGAATCTCTAAGTAATAAAAATAAAATTCCCCAACTAGACATTTTTTTCACCATCAAATGAAACATAGAAATAGATTACATCTGATTGAGTTATTGCTAAAGGGGACCCATGGCAACTCCCAACAATTCAGGCTATATTGTCAATGTTCTCTACAAACTGAGAGTAGGGCCTTATAGTAACTAAAGACAATATTTACCTAATTTTTAAGTACAGAGAATTTAAACTGGTGACTACCTAGAGCCTTCACCCATAGTGATTAGGGTTCATGGAACTGAAAGTTTATCTGCATGTTACCAGATGAAAAAAGACAACACCAAACTAAATACAAATGATGTGTTACTATACTGATGTCCTGACTGCAAGATGCTTTGGTGTAATAATGGCATAAATGTTGTGGAGTAACCACCCACTATCTTATTGGACTTAAAACTCATTCCTTATGATAGAACTTATACCTGACAATTTTAAAGTAGCCAAGGAATTGAAACTAACTAGATAGGCATTGGGCAAAGGAGAAAACCAATTCTTATTGGTCTCCTAACGGAACATTAAAAAAAAAAAAAAAAAAAAAAAACTCTCCCTAACCACATTCTGCTAAGCTCATAGATGAGTGTCTGACTCAGGCATCATCAGAGCTTTCTCCTGCAGGAGGTGAGAAATAATAGACAGACCCTCAATCAGACAATGTACAAAGAATGAGAGACCATGGAACACTTAGTCCTAAATGGGATGTCTCCATCATTTTGGCTCAGTAGACAATGGGGAAAGGAGACAGAGAGATTTTAAGAACCAGGGAGGATGCATGATACCAAGGAAACAAGGTTTTCCAGACCCAACAGGATGACATAGATTAGTAGGCCAAAACATTCTCTTCAGTATTGCAAAAGATAATATAATACTTATTCTGAGATAAATTAAGCTGAAATCTTATAATGTAAGATATGATATCATTTGAATATATGAAAAATTATTTCTAGTCATAAAATGATTACAAGTGTTTACCTTCACAAACGTTATGTATATAGACACAGGGATTGCATAGGTTCAAATCAGATTGGATCTCAGTGCTTGTGATATATAGTGGGCATATGCATCTTTTGTATATGTATGATTTCCAATGCATTTTGTTTGTTTGATTGTCGTGCTGGATTGTTTGCTACTGTTTGGTTGTTGTTTTTTCCCTGTTTATTTTCTATAGAAGGATAAAAGAAAGCACAGGGTTAAGTGAATAGACGTGGAAAGGATCCAAGGAATAATATGAGAGGGGAAACACTGATCAAAATATATTGTATGAAAAAGTTATTTTCAATTAAAAAATAATTGGAAGAAAAATCCCTCTAATCATTTTACAAATAAAAATATAATTTTCCATATATTCAAATGCTATGATATTTGACCTAATAAAATTCAGATAAATTCATCTCAGAATAATTATTACGTTATCTTTTGTAATAATAGTGGAGAATCTTTTGACCTACTAAAACTATCTGCACGGATCATTTTTAACCTACATTTTAAAATATTTTTTTATGCTTTTCATCATTTTATCATTTTTGTCTGTTCTCATTCTTTTATTCTCAGTACAGTTTTGATTTAAAAATTCTTAATTTTACGTCTAAGCAATTCTACTTTAACAATTACCATTTTTTTTTTTTGTGGTGGTGGAAATTATCCCCATGACTTGTCATGGCCAAAGTGCAGATTAATCCATCCTCCAGCAATCTTTTTTTTTTTTTTTTTTTTTTTTTTTTTAGTTTAGTTTTTTGAGACAGGGTTTTTCTGTGGTTTTGGAGCCTGTCCTGGAACTAGCTCTTGTAGACCAGGCTGGTCTTGAACTCACAGAGATCCGCCTGCCTCTGCTTCCCAAGTGCTGGAATTAAAGGCGTGCGCCATCACCGCCTGGCTTCCAGCAATTTTATATAGTTTTCAAATATGTTAGTTATGTCTTTAAATTAATCTGCTTAGAGGATATAACTTACATTGATACTTTCCCCCATGGGCAAACATTTTTTTCATTGTGCCTATTGTGGACTAATAAATGTATAAAGAGACTTCCTTTATTTCTCTATCATATAAATAAACAGAACCTACAGCCTCTTACTTGGTCTATTCATGTCTCCTTATTGTTTGACCTTTTCCAATCATCTCTTTTTTCTCTGCACTCTTTAGTTACTTTACAGAAATTCTTATAGTTAAAATCAATAATTTTTAATTATTCAAATTAACTTCATAACTTTATCCTATTTCTATTTTAGGGTAAAGTGTTGGCTTACTAACGTAGAAAAATAAGTCAACTCTAAATTTTGTCTATAACTTTTTATGACATGATGGTTCATTTATTCTTATTCATGAATATTATGTATTTTCAGTATATATTAATTTATTTATTAATATACTTTTGAAATTATAATACTTATTTTCTCCATCTAGACACTCATATATGCCCATATTTTATTTCAAATACATGACCTACTTTTTTCATTAAATGTTATTGTATCTATATATGTATATGTGTAAATATACTATGTATTCCTAATATAACTTGTTGATTTTATGCTCAGTCTATATAAGGTTACATGTATGTGTGTTTTCAAGGGTGACAATTTGATATTGGATAATCAATTGATATGTTTGTCCCTTGGGAAAACCACTTTCTCACTCCCAGTATTCTCCACTTGCTTGCAGGTCTTTGTGTAGGATTGAGCCTTCATGAGCTTTCCCTTTTCTAGGTTAGCATGTCTTTTGGTGTCATCCTTGCCTAGCTCATGCACACATAGTCATACTGGTGGGATTTTATGGATATAGCATCTGTTGTTACTAGGAGACATAATCTCACAGAATACGGCCTGATTCTCAGTCTCTTACAATCTTTCCAACTCTTCTTCCACCATGTTTCCTGAGCCTTAGGTATGCAAATGTTCTGTAGATGTGTTTCCTGATATTTGTTTCTTTTAACTTTCTGTGTATGAGTGCTTTCCATGCTTGTATGTATATTCCTGGTGCCTGAGGAGGATAGGAGAGGTCATAAGCTCCACTAAAAATGGAAGTACAAACAGTTGTGAAACATCATATTGATGCTGGTAACCTCTGCAAGAGCAACAGTGCTCTTAACTCCTAGGTCATCTATCTCTTCAGCCCAACCTTTTTTCTCTTTGAAGTACATATTGGACATTTATAAATTTGAGCATCTGTTTATTAACAAAGATGAAGTAGACATGTGTGCCAATCTTTGGGTTAAATTCATAAGTGATGGCCAAAACATGTACAGTTGATGGATTGCTTATAAGTGTATGGCGAGTTATAAGAAAATTTCTTCTAAAGTGACTTTCACAGTTTGTGTTGAGACATACAATGAATGTGAGCTCATTTTGCACTTTTTCAATGCAACAATGCAATTTAATGGTGTTCTTAGACATTCAATTAGATTTACTCTGTCACCTCAGAGTGATTTTCATTGTCAATTTCTCATGCCATGCGATATTGAACATTACCCACGGGGGAGATGTCTGTTCAGATGCTGGCACATGTTTCATTTAGACTGCTTATTTTCTTATTGTTGAGTTTTAAGGGATTTTTGCATATTGTCCAAAACAGCTTTTAATGAAACATTTGTTGAAAAATAATTCTTATTTCTATAGTGTTCTTATTTTCATTTTCAAAAGTATGTCTTTGTAGAACAGGAAGTTTTAATTTTAGGAAGAGTGTCATATATTGTATTTTTGTGTATATGTGTATGCTTGCTTTGTTTGTGACTGTGTACATGCCAGTGGTATATGTTTGTGCTTGTATGTCTCTGTGTGTGTTTCACATATACACATATACAAGGAGAGGGGGGGATTTCATTGTCTGTTTTGATTACATATAAGAATTTATTACTTTCATTACTAAACCTAATGTTTTCAAGATTTTGAGCAATTTCCTTGACATCTAATGGAGTTATTTTTCAAATTTTGATTTCTGTTCCATTTTGAGTTAGGTTTTTGTTCCTATTGTTTTTTTTTTAAGATGGTAGGGTTTGAATATAGACTCTTCTGTTCTTTTCTTTAAAAAATTAATTTATTCACTCATTTAACTTTGCATTTGTAATTCTCTTGTTTTACTAAGGTCCCACCCAATTACATCAAATTAATATATTGAGTGTTCTGTACTCAAAATATTAGAGGAGTTAAGTTGTATTCACATGCAGTTTGCAAAAACTTTCTTTTATTATATTGATAAAAAACTAAAGTTTGCACACATGGATTACAGTCCAGATATAATACTTGGGACAGTCTATGAATGATTTCATTTGAGTTGCAAATTAAACCTGTGAAACTGGTATGTAAAATTCTCTTTCTCCATGAATATGCAGTACTGAGACTGAAGGGTATGAGGAGTTCAGGGTGAGAGTGATTTGGCAGTAGGAGTGGACTTTCAGAGTGCATGCCACAAGCCAAGATGTGTGCTTCCTCCACCATGGTCTGCATCACTGTATTATGTGAAACTATTTTGCATATATTTTATGAACATGTTTTGAAATTAATATTTTTTCAGTCTTGGAGGAAGAGTTATTGGCAGTGGAGGCAGAGTTATTGACAGCATGGGATGGGTTGGTAAACCTAACAAGAAAAGAAAAGACTTCTGAAGTCAGTAGAATTTCTACTTGTTAAGGTCTGCTTCTCTTTTACTAGGTTAGGTAAAATATCAATAAGCATTTTATATTTTTTTCTCAAAAACTTGCTTCATTAATGGCATTAGACTAGGAGGATCAATTACATCGGGTGTTCTGTACTAGGAAATCCCAAGATTTGGTTACAAAGTAATATTTAGGGGAAATCACAAGAGATTTATGTTGTTTATGTAAAACACTGTTAAGTCCTGGGTGATTATTTGCTTATCTTTTACTTTAGAACAGAGGTTCCAAAATTACACATGGTGTGAACACATCAGAAGAGAGTACTGCATTGTGATAAATGACATCCTGCTTTAGCACGAGCTTCTATCGAATAAACCAATCTCTTTAATAATTTATGAAGGTGAACTATCCAGTCAAAACTACACCATCATGGTTGAAAATAAAATAGCATACATATAAATGTGCATGTGCCTGGAAACTTAATTTTTATAGCTCACATTGAGAATACAGTTTGTGAATCGCATGCTTGACCTTAGAGCTAATTCTATGAGAACCAATAGTGTGAAAAAAGTTACCCATTATCCTCTCACACTGCTGTATTTGTGTCACTGAGAATCAGTAAGTTGTTGTTAGAAGCCTGCAAATAACCACAAAGCACTCATTTATGATGTATGATTAGCAGAAAGATATGTTGTTATCAATTATTTAGAAACTACCTGCCTACTTAATCTATGTAGTATCAATGCCCAAATATTTATACCAGTGGCTTGTTTTATTGTTCATTGATACTTTAGGAAACACTATGGAAAACAAGATTGGTAGAAAATTTAATAAAACATCAAATTATGTAACCCAAGCTACTCTGTTTTGGGAGGCAGAGGAAATCTCAGTTTCAATGGGCTATTGAATGAAATAAAGTCTAGACTAGACAACTTAAGATTATACAAATATTCCTGCATATTCTATCTATATTATTACATGTTCCCCAATGCATCTTTACACACATATTGCACCACTTAGCCAAAACTAAGTTTTTGAAATCATATATTTAAAAAAACTCACACTTTCATACAATATATTTTCATGTCAGTTTTTACTTACTACCATATTCAAATACCCTTTGGGACTCACAAACCTGGCTCTTTTACAACATCATTATTATTTTATTATTAATTGATAACTCCCTGGTACCAACTAGTTTTGACCATGTGTAATGTCATACAGTAGAATTTGGGCAAAATACTACTGACCAAATTCCTCCAAAGAAAAATGAGCTTCCCTACCTCAAGTGGAAACTTGACTGACTTCTTTTAGTTCGTGTCTTCTACAGGGGAAAATATCTGCAGTGAGTTGATGTGCATATCAAACATGCCATGTTCAGAAAACAGATTTTCAGAGGTCTCCTCTACATTCCCTAGTTTTTTTTTTTTTTTTTTTTTTTTTTTTTTTTTTAAACATTGAAACCCTAGGATGTTTATTACAAAGGTAAACCCTGATCCTTGAGTTGGGCTTATCGGTAGGATTTCTGGTATCGAGCACGGGCACCAGGACCTCTGAACTTTTTGGATTCACAGCGCCGAGGATCAGCTACAAGCAGGGTCCGATCATACTGGATGAGGATGTCTTTGATCTCCTTCTTAGAGGCCTCATCCACATACTTTTGGTAGTAGGCCACCAGGGCTTTGGAGATGGACTGTCGGATAGCATAAATTTGGGCCACATGACCACCCCCCTTCACACGGACCCGGATATCCACACCTGCGAATCGCTCCTTGCCCAGCAGCAGAACAGGCTCCAGTAACTTGTACTGCAGCGTGCGCGGCTTGATCATCTCCAGGGGACGTCCGTTCACCTTGATGAGCCCATTCCCCCGTTTGCAGTGCGCCAAGGCTGTGGCTGTCTTCTTGCGGCCGAAGACTTGCACGGACTGCAGCGGACCCTTGGCAGGCATAGCTGCGAGTATGAACACGAGGTCCTCACCGCGCGGCGCTGCCACCGGGAAAAAAAAAAAAAGCCATTCCCTAGTTCTTAAGTCATCTCTCAACACTCTTCCTCTATGTTCAGAGAAACTTGAATGGGTAAGATGGCTACTGGTGACTCATCTATGGCTGGGCATCCACAGTCACTTATTCCTAGAACTTTCACATTCTCAAAGTATCTATATCAGCAGGAAACTATTATAAAATCCATATAGAAGATACCACAAATCTCTGGACCTAAGCATAAATCAAAAATACTAAGATGCTGGCTTTATGATCTCACCATTTATTGAAACAGTACCCACAGGCATCCCACTAAGATGCAGGATATTTCCATTCATGGGCTTTTAACCAGATTAACAGTACCAGGTTTAAAAATCTCACCAACGGAGCAAGCCTCATATTAAATCTTAAAAGTACTTGGTTATCCCTGTAAGCCAAACCACAATCACACAAGAGCTTACAGCTTGCCTGTCAGGTCACTATTATGTCATCTAGGGTAAGATCATTGATATGATATTTTCTTCTCCCAGTACCTTGCATAGTGCCTTTCTGCACTATTAAAGTTTATCTTCCTGGTAAGGTTGATATTGATTTCTCAGTGTTCTGCAGTCAGTGTATGATTGTAACCATCTAGGTTTAGTGGACAATCAAGAGCAATGAATGGCAATAACCTGTGTTGTTTTGAAAACATCTGGACTATTGTTTGCCAGTAACTCATATGGAGGTATCCAATGCCTGGTGTATACATTTTCATGAAATAAGGCATGTCTTCTAGGATCTGTGCAGTCCACATGTGCATAATATCTCTCATCAACGTACATTTTGCTTTTTAAACTAGCTTATAGATGAATTGATTTCCATGAGACTTATTAACAAAACTGTGATTTGGGTTAACTCACCACCTTCCACCATATAATCTCCTATGTACTCCTAACCTTAACCTCACTTCAAGCTTTAAGGTTAAGTATCTCTCGCCCCACACACATAAAACTATGCTGTCACATCGAAACACAATGGAGGATGGAAATTATAAGTATTACATGTCTCCTTGAACTTTGGAATAAATAGGAATTTTCTGCTTCTAAATGTCAATGAACAGGGCAAGTAAACGTGGACATTTGTGTTATATAATTTTTGTCACGTTATGCAAAATTGGTTTATGTAGAATATCTGTCCTATAGCTAATTTGTTAGGGCTCCTAGGAATTCATGTCAGAGTCATACATTAGCCAGACAAGATTTTGCCATAGAGCTATGTGCCCAGTCCTGGAAAGACAATCATTAAACATGTACTGTAACTTCAAAATAAGGTTATTATAGAAAATCAAATTAGGCAGTGCTAACACTACAGATGTGAAGAGCAATTTATCTCATACTGACAGTTCTGATTTCCATTTCTTTCTACTTTGAAAAGCAAAATAAAAATAAAGGTTTAATTATAAAGCAATTTACCTGATGTTTTTTGCTCTATTCCCCAATCAACAACTGAAGCAAACTCTTTCATGTGTGTGCTGTAACACGCTCTGTGCTCAATAGGTGCTTTTGGGGACCTTAGCTGCATAGCTATGTGGTTAGTCACCCATTTCAAACTATCATGTCGCTGAAGAGTGGTTCTTTTAAAATTTAAGTCTTTATCATAGGAAAAATGGTCAATTCTTCATCAACTTCATTTTTTCATTTATTCAAAATATTTTTTTCATACAATATATTCCTGTTATAGTTTCCTTATCCACATTTACATCCAGATCCTACCCACCTCACCACCCACCTGTTCTACAAAGAGCACTGTCAATTGGACAAAATAGCAGCATACTGAATGAGAGATTTAAGAACACATTTCTTAATGTAAAAATGCATTCTCACAAATCTTACAAAACATTGGTAGAAGAATAACGATATTTAAGAGAATAGAAAAAGTTATCAAGAGCAAAGTAATCCAGATCCCCAAAGACTAACATGATATGCATTCTTTAGTGTATGAGTGTTAGCTTTTAATAAAAGTCTTTGATAGACATGCTTCAACCTATATAAACACAGAAGATAGATTTGGATATAATGGGGTGGGGAGAGGAAGAATACCCGAAGAGCTGGAAATGAAGATATAGAGTATATGGGGGAGACAAAAGTGAGAGAAGAAAATGAAGAATAAACGAAAAGGAGGCTAAGAAAGGGAATACAGGGACAGACAACTAAAACTCAGGGCCATATGAAAGATCATATGGAAACCTAATTTATTATTTTTTCATGATTTTATGCACATTTAAAATGTAGTCTAATTATTGTTTCTATACACTCTTGTTTCTTTCCCAACTCCGGTAGCTCCTTCCAAACTTCACAATAGATCATTGTCCCATATTTATGATCTTTTGTTCCATCCTTCTGATTTCTAATTCATCTATGTCATGGCTACAGACAGTAGTAATACTAATGGAAACTTAAATGATTTTAGCACTTCCAAAAGTAAATTAAACTTGATAATGTTATAAAAGCTGAGAGAAAGTGATTAGGGCAAACTATCACAAGGCACATGTGTTACACATGAAGAGGCATGATGGTATTTAAATGAGCGCATGTTACATATTGGAAAAGACTGACTTAATAAAGAAAAAAGATTGATAACCTTAGGCAGGAAACAAAATTAAATTGTTAAAAACTTTACTGGTATATTTAAAGTAAGAAGAGGATACAAGCAGAAAGAAATTGAAGGTCAACACAATAATAGGAATCAGTTATAAGGTGGCAGAGATACTTGATATTAGTTAGCACTTGAATTACATCAAAATTCTAGAATAGACAACTATATTATATACCAGTAACTAATTATAAATATAGATATTTATAAATTAATGTGTTTTAATGTCACTTTAAGCATAATCATTAGTTGAAAATAATTGTATGGGAAATGCGATGACATTACAAAAATAATCACACACTAGAATACCTGAATTAATGTTAAGACTACTTTAAAAAAAGAATAATCTTCTGAGACACTGAGAGATGTGTAAAGATGGAAATTCCTTTTTTCAAGAAGACATGGCAATCCGGATGAGTGACACCTGACAAAACAAAATCAAAACATGGGGCAATAATGATGGAACTGAAGGAAGAAATAGACAGGTTGATTCCTAAAGTTTAAGACTATGGAACATTCATGTCCATAATTGAGGGATTGGGGTGGCAGACAATCAGCAAAGCAACGCATCACCTGAACAGCACTATCAATCAATTTGATCTGTTTGTTAACAGCAAAATAGTTCATTTGACTACAGCAGAGTTCACATTCTTCTCAATTGCACACAAAATATTTGTCACTAGATTACATCCAAATTATTAAAAATTTTAACATACTCAAGAGAACTTAAAATTCACTAGGCAAAGGATCTTCTCAGGCTATCGTACTATATTCTATAACTACACTGTGTTGTGGCTTAAATAAAAATGGCTGCATAGGTTCATAGGGAGAGCCACAGTTAGGAAGTGTGGCCTTTTGTGAAGTAGATGTGGCACTGTTGGAGAGTGTGTTTAGAGGTGAACTCTGAAGTTTCAGATGCTCAAGCCAGGGCCAGTGTCCCTCTAACATTCTGCTGCCTGTTGCTCTAGATGTAGAACCCTTTGCTACCTCTCCAGCACCATGCTTCCCACCCTGATAATACTGATCTAGATCTCCGAACTCTAAAAGAGTTTCAGTTAAACGTTTTCCCATACCATAGCTGCAATAGTCATAGTGTCTCTTCACAGCAATAACACCCTAAGACATGCTCAAAATTTTAAAAACGTGTTCATATTGTAGATCCAGATCAACATCATAACAACTTTTATATACATCATTAACAAAATAACAAAATGCGTCAGTATAAATTAAATATATATTCTTTAAAAGACATTTCTGCAAAAATGTCTGTAACAACATAAGAGTGACTAACTGATATTTACATTTTTTAATTAAGTACACTTTTCTGTCAATGCTCTTATTAAACATTAGGTGTTCCTATATATTATAGTAATAAAAGGCAGAATGCAGTCAGAATTAAAAGAAAGAATTATCTTGGAACTGATTGTAGTGGTACACGATTTGAATTCCGTCCTTGGAAGGTAGAGTCAGGGGGATTTCTGGGAGTGTGAGACCAGCCTAGTCAAGATACTGCATTACACAATAGCCAAAGCAACATAGTAACAATAATGTGTCTCAATAACAAAGAATTAGCTTGGGTTTATTTGCTGATAGCATTATCATCTCTAGTAAAGCTATTAGATGCAAAGTCAATACACAAAAGTCAATTATTTTTTAAATACTTAGATAACAACTGGAGAAGAAAATTTGTAGGACTCTTTGCTGTTGTTTCACAGTAGCTTTGTTTGTTTTCTCGCTAGTGTGGATGTGTTCATGTCTGTAAGGCTATATTGTACAAGAATAGGTGTTTATGGAAAGATAAGAGATTATTGCTGACTGTCATTCATAAACAGATCATTTCAATGCATATATGTGTAAACCTGAATACTGAATATGTAGGTACACTGAACACACATGCAAAAAAAGACACGACATTCTCAGTAATTGGAACTGTAGGTATTAGTGAGCCAACTGTTGTGGGTACAAGTAACCAAACCTGGGTTGCCAACAAGCACAGCAGAGTTGTCTACTACCCTCCGTGAAGACATATCTCTAAACTTTAGAATGAAAAATTTTGAAAACCCATAGAAATAAATAAATATAATTCAAAATTTTAAGATATGCATACATAAATCTATAAAAATTGATGAAAAAACCAAATCAGATCTTAGTGAAACTTTAGATACCTAGTATTCATTAATTTAATTATTTGCAGTTGTTTAGATGTGAAATCATAATAGAGTTCATAAATCCAATAAATTCATAATAAGATTCCGAGGAGGTTTGTTTATAGATATTATCAAGCTTATTTGAAAGTTTATCAGAACATGCAATGAGGACAGAATAGCCTACATGTCCTTTTAAAAAGAAGAACCTAGAGCAAAAAAAAAAAAAAGCAAAAACAAAAAAGAGCACTCCAACTAATTAATTTCAAGACTAGATGTAAAGTTATAATAATGAAGACTGAAGTCTATTGGTTAATATTACACACACACACACACACAGAGAGAGAGAGAGAGAGAGAGCAATGAAACAAAATAAAAATCCTGTGAAATTGTCCTGAACAAATACATTCCACCAGTGAATGGTGAAAGCACAAAAGTTTAATGGAGAAAGGTGAATATTTTACAAAAATGAGTACTGAAACAATTAGACAAGGTATGAATCTTTTTTGTTTCTTGGTTAGGTATTTCAAGGCAAGGTTTCTCTGTGTAACAGCCTTAGCTGTCCTGTAACTAGCTCCTGTTGACCAGACTGACCTTGAATTCCTGGCGATCTGTTTGACTCTGTCTTCCATGTGCTGGGATTAAAGGCATGCACCATCAAAACCCAGAATGACTCTTATAACTGAACATTTTATAGCTTTTAAAAAACTTTAACTCAAAAGGAATCAGAGAATTAAAGCCTTCTGAAGGAATGATATCTACCATAGTTAACACTGTTCACAGGTTTAATATGAACTCTAACAAAACTGAGTTCAAAAGATTGCAATTTTGGTTTAAAACATATTTTATTGTGAGTTTAGGGCTTCACTGTTCTACTTGAACAGGCCTTGTCTGAAATAATATAAAACTAAAATTAAAAGTGGCTGCAAGTACACACACACACAAAATCAGAATCATTTTAAATCCATGTTGGTAGTTGAAGGATGTCAATGCTAACATTGGTATACATTGTATAGCATTTATATGAAACCCTAGATAAATATATCTCTACAAGATAAAGAAACCAGTATCAGATATTTGTAACTACTTTGTCTAGTCAAATGAGTCCAGTTTTAATTGAGTATGGGTGGGTTTTGAATTTTAAGGCCTGTATGATTATTCTGCATGGTAATGCAGTGATGTACACATGGTTTTATTCCTTTACTAGAACACATAAAATTTTTGTGTACAAAACATGAAAATATATAATATAACAGTATTAGAGAGCATGTATGATGAAATGCTATGTGTTATAAAATAGTGGACATTTGTGGGAATAAAGATGAGCAAAATGTACTGAAAGGAAAAAAAATCTCAAAATGAATGGAGATTTCAGGAATGAACACTATCAGAGTTCTATGTATATATTGTACACTGGCTCAAAATCTTTTGTATTACTTGTACATAACTTACCAGCTTTGGAATTGCTAAACTTTAATTCTAAGATTAAAAGAAGTCAGTAGATGGATCTATATGTGAAATGTGAGCAAGAAGGAGTAGCTGAAATGAATCATAATAATTACTCAGATTTGGAGAGATTGACATGAATTTTAAGTTTAAATAAAGTAGCTACAGGTGTGTAAGGATTAGTGATAGTAATTAGAAAGGCGTCATTCAATAGTGCTGCCATTGGGTTCATTGCAAGAATAAAGTAAGTGAACAAATAAGCTCCCTGTTTTTCAATAATACATACAGTAAGTGTCTGGAAATTTCTTTTCCTCAGAATGCTATACCATTACCACTCTGAGCTCACAGTAGTTTCTCATCTTCCTTATTTCTTCTTTTTCCAAGGTTTAATTTGTGGTGAGACTAATGTTATATTCTCTTCTTTAGGCACACCAAGAAACCTTTTCTATTGCAGTATATCAAGACTGCACTTCAGTGCTCAATAAATTTTCTCAAGAATAGCTCCTAATAAATGGAGAGTAGAAGGAATTTTATTAACCATCCAATATGTATTTTTTTCTCAGAATCCAAAGTAAAGAGCCAATTTGGGAGGCACACATAAATCTTATAAATGTATTGGTAGAGAAGCAGTGTGCACTGCTATCAAACACATCATTTCTTATAATTCTATGAGATTTAAGTAGATGGGTGTTCTGAGTGCTTGGAATGATATCCTGAATATTATTCTCACCATCCAATCATTTCCAGAGCAATTCACACACAGTCATTTGGAAACATTATTGAAGAATCACATTTTTAAAAAATCTCGAATTTAATGCTGGAGAGTAGTCACTTTAATTCACAATTACCTTTTAGATTTCTATATTATCTGAACTCTAGTTACATCAGTGATATACAAAATCATTTTAAATGTAATAAAAATATCCCAATTCATTACCAGAGATTGTTAAAAGACCCTAGATACATGTGATTAGGTATAACTTAATATCTTAATATGGAAAACAATGAAAGTCAGATCTGGTTCCTTATGGTGTCATGTGTAGATGTTAGGGGATAAGCATGAATATATTTCTATCAGTAGTAACCAGTGGAGTTATTTTTCCTTATTCCAATTAAAGCACTGAACATGATTAAACATGATTATCAATGGTCCCTCCTTTTTGCAAATTATTATGTTATCATTCTGACACTATTTTCTGTTTCAATTACTTCATTTTTTTCTTTGCTAATTTTGTTGTTTAACAATTTTGTACATATATAAAACGTATGCTCATCACTTTGCCTCACCTTGTTCTGTCTCCCTCCCATAATTATCAGTGTTTCAACTTCCCTGTAATTTTCTTTTGTTTTGTGGCCCACTGAATTTAACCAGGATCATATGTGTGACTATATGTTTGTAACTATACATTGTAGACTGGTGGTCTCATTTGTATATATTCAAATGATGATAGTAATTCCCCATCCTTTGGAACCTATATTCAAAGGTTTATAAGTAAGTAGTTGGTTCTCATGTTATTCTCTCTACAAAATAGCCCACTGTTGACAAGATCAGTCTTCTACAGGCCCAGTAGCAGTAACTGCAGTTAGTCTAATGGTGATATCATATCTAAAAGATGGTATTTCTTCTTCCTCTTCCCCTCTTCCATTCTTCCCCTCTCCTGGATCTTATGTTATTCTGCAAAGTGCTCTAAACATTAGCAAAAGCAGTACCCATTCCTTCATCACTTATTTTTAACAACCTAGACAGCCATGAGGCTCTGCATTCACAGCTGTCCACTGAAATGCCAGACTTCTTAAAGAGGAAGAGTAGCTTTTATCTACTGGATATGAACATAAATATTTAGAAAGCAGTTTTTTTTTTATAGAAATTTAGATAAACTACAGCTGTAAGTTCTTAATGTCCATGGCTTCCCCAAACCTGGGTTTTAGCATGATTTACAATATGGCAGGGAAATGTCGCCCTATGACATTGTTTTCAAATTCAATAAGACCGCAGTCAGTTACCCTAATGCAACAATGTCATTATGTAACAGGCAAGCACATTTTCTCTGGTTTGTCGGTATTATGCTGGGGTAAAGCCTTGGCTTGGGCTCAGGTTCTGAGATGTGAAAGACAACAAAAGACAAAATTTTGACCACCAGGTAATTTGCACTCAAGTGGTCCAAGTAGCCCGAGCTTTATTTATACTTTAATAGAGTTTTTCATCCAGGCTTACAAGAAAAACATTTTATTGGGTCTTATTTTTGACTTTCAAGGAATATATACTATTCTAAGAAGTACATTGTAGCAATCATCAAAGCCCCATTGTTCCCCTTTATGCTTCCCCAAATGCATTTTCCCATCCCCTACCTAACCTTTTTCTGAACATTTTTTTGCAGGCTTAACTAAATATTGAACCAGACACATCCTGCTCTTGTAGCGCTTAAGTAGTCTGGCAGCTACTTGAGGTTAAATATTTGAAAAGTAATTGACATGAGTACAATGCTTTAACAACAACAATACTCAAACCCAAACAATTATTTCATGTCTGTAAAATAGATTTTTATACAGCTCTGTTTTCTAAAAGAAGATCCCACGTCTCAATCTCTGTATAAAAGGCAGATTTTGATACATTACTCTTTTCCCATCCTACAACACCATACTTCTTTCACCAATAAACTCCTGTATATGGTAAAGAGGGCTCTCCCAGTCCCATATTTTACATTGCATTTATCTCATTGAATCATAAAAGATTCTATCATTGAGTCTATATCCCTGGTTTCCAGAGAACTTACTCTCACCTGTTGGCTATATATATATATATATATTCCTGATGTTTTTATCTACTGTATGTATGCATGCTGTACTCTCATTTTCAGAACTGTGAAACATGGTTAATGTTTTAAGTGTTGTGTTCTCGTATGTACCTAATTGTCTCTATTGAGTCCAAAAAGTTAACAGGCTTAGGCACTGTAGTTATTAATTTCAGATAGGAGAATTGAGAAGCAATAGCCCCCTGGTGATCTTAGGAGAAAATATTTGAGAAAGAACAGGATTTTCAGGGAAAATTAGAGTTGATGCATAAGTGACTGAAAAACTAAAACTAAAATCCATCCAAAGACTTATCAATATAATTAGAGAGAAAAGAGCCTGCAAGCTGCACTCATCTTAAAAATTTCTCCACTGGCCCATGGACTATTGAGAGTCCTTTTCGATGGGTGCCTTGCCCCGTGGAAATGCATTGGGCAGGTAGTCATATGCTGATCTGAGAATAGGCTGCATGACTATCAACATCCTAAAAATATTTAAATAAATTCATTCTATAATATATATATATCATATAGTTAAGAGCTAGGTAAGATCCTTGATGACTTTTCTACCCAATGGCTTAGCAGAGTAAAGGCAGGCAGGAAATCAGAACAGAAAGACAGGAAGAGAGAGAAAGAGAGAGAGAGAGAGAGAGAGAGAGAGAGAGAGAGAGAGAGAGAAAACAGAGTCAGAGGGACTCTATGTAGCTGCCGAAGTAGAAGCATGCCTAGAACCTTTACCAGTAAGCCACATCCTTGTGGCAATACACAGATTAATAGAAATAGATTAATTCAAGTTGTAAGAGCTAGGTAGAAATGTACCTGAGTCATTGGTTGAACAGTATTGAAATTAATATAGTTTCTGTGTAATTATTTGGTTCTGAGCAATCAGGAAATGAATGAGCAGCCTCTGGTTACAAATGGCATCCAGAGATTTGTTAATTTACATCCATATAAAACCTAAGAAAGCTTAAATAGAGTACTTCTAGAACCACAAAAGCAGAAATCAAGTGCAGTTTCTTGGCAGCCACATTATTTTCAGAAGGGCTGTTTGTTGATGGTACAACTCCTTTTAAACATGGCTTTCTGGTTTCTAGCTGTATCAACAGCCAGAGGTTTGACTGTGAATCAGTTGAATGGGATTTGTGAGCAGTGTGCAACTTGCTTAATGGCAAAATATACTTGCAGCATCGCTGGAGCTAGGGTGGTATGCATGACTCATTGAGATAGTCAACATACCTCTGCCATGTTAGATGGGGCAGAGTCAACAGGCAAGGCCAAGGACTTGGTCCTAGCCATGACAGCTTACCATCTTTTCTTTTTTTTTTAAAAAAGCAGCTCTTGGTCAGAAAATGATTACAGATATGCAATAAAGACAGATTCAGACAAAAGATGACCTCTGAATGGGTCACAGTGTACATGGACTTATTAGAGAGAAGAAAGAATACAGAAGGTCATAGATTAAAGGAGTAAAGATTATCAAATATTAAAAGGTAATAGAGCAAAAAGTAAGCGGCATAAAGATGAAAATGCACAGAGAGTCTGTATTATGTATATTATTTTATTTTATTGGAATTTATTGATAGCAGGGAGACATTTAATTATGTTGTTCTTTAAAGTGGGTTGATCCTAAGTGATTAATGGTCACAGTCAATTCTAAAATCAGTAATAAGGGGATATGATTAGAGATGAATACTTTGTATTGGTACCGATCTTGGTCTATTGATAAAAATTTAAGGTCAGCTATGTATTTCTGATCTTGTTTAACATATTATGTTTAGACAGCTCATTTTAAAATGTAGTGTATATTTAAAAATGCAGATTAATATCCATTTATATTAGTCAAACATGTTATAATAGATTTTCTATATATACAGAGATATATTTCAGAGAGATAGGTATTCAAATATTACAGAACCTACAGAACATAATATGTAAAAGCTTTTAAGAACTTAAAATATTCTTGAAAGTGAGACATGTGCTTCTGGCAGCATCAATTACTGGATGCTGGGCATTGAAGAGGCTCCTTAAGGAGTTTGCTAACTATTTAGGCAAGAAACTGCTCTTTTTTAGATTGCTTGATGATATGCTGTATAAATTGGACATGCAGGCCCCACAAAAAATTACTATTAAACTTGTTTAAAGAAGGTGAGACAGTCCTTCAGGGTTCTTGCTTCATGAAAAAGTCTGCCAGACATACTACAGGACACAGAAAAAAGCAACTGATGAACTTTGTCATTACAAGGCAGAACAGATCTTCAAATTTCCTGTTTCATGGAAAGTCTGCCTGATACAATGAGCCCGTAGGCTGAAGATGGATGCCCCAAAATTTCAGAAGAACTTTGGGTTATGTACAGAGTGTGAGATATCTCTGTCGATTCTAGAATTTAGGAAGGTGCTTACAATGGACTTACTGTTTACCTGGTAATATTATTTCATTCTGAAGTCTTTGGTATAGTTGAGGATAGTTATAGTTTTCCTCAGTTATGATAAAAGATAAATTATACATAAAACTTTAGACTAACAGAGAAATATTTTAACTGTAATTTTTGATTGATACCTGCTTTGTTATATGTATTTTACTATATTAAAGTTAAAGTCTCCCTTTTTATTTAGACAGAAAAGCAGAGGTGATGTGGGATGTCCTTCTTTATAGGTGATGCTTTTATTGGTTAATGAATGAAGTTGTTTTGACCAGTGGTTTAGCAGAGTAAAGCCAGCCAGTAAATCAGAACAGATAGAGAGAGAGAGAGAGAGAGAGAGAGAGAGAGAGAGAGAGAGAGAGAGAGAGAGAGAGACAACGAGAGAGTAGGTGGAGTCATAGGGATGCCATGTAGCCACTGAAGGAGAAAACCATCCACCTGCTGGAACCTTATTGGTAAAACATGAGATTCATAGCAAAATATAAAATAATGGAAATGGGTTAATTAAAGATATAAAAGCTAGCTAGCAATACACCCAAGTGATTGATGAAGCAGTGTTGTAATTAATATAGTTTCTGTGTGATGATTTTGGGTCTGGGCAGCAGGGAAATGAACAAGCAGCCTCCACCTACAGAGAGATAACTTTCTCAGGCTAGATACAGTGGGGAGGGCTTAGCACTGCCTCAAACTGATATAAAAGACTTTGTTGATGCCTCATGGGAGGCCTCTGAGGAGTGGATGTTGGGGTGGGGTAGAGAGAAAGTAAGGGGAGCAGAAGAAGGGAGGGAGGCTGATTGGGATTGGTATATAAATTTAGAAAGTTCTAAAGAAACACTTCCCTTTCCTTTATACAGACCCTTTCCTATTCCCAACTTTGCTCTCTTACAAAAACAAAAACTAAGTATTAGAAGCAGACTGAACAGAGTCCCTTCGTTCTCTTATTAGAGGACTCATGACTGGTGAGACCTTGAAAATTAGAGGAGATTCTACAACTGCCCCTATTCTAAAGTAGTATAATTGAAAACACATTCTTAATACCCATTTCTCTACCCTCAGATAACAGCTCTCATCCCTCATCAAAGAAGACTCTTTTGTACAATAGAATCAATAACAGAAATCAACCCTTGGTCAAAATAGAGCAATGTGGAAATACAAAATACTTTCTAAATTTAGCAAGTTGCTGTAAATACATTGAAAAACAAAAACAGAAAGATTTTATTCAAACACTGATATTCCTTTTTACCTCAGTCTCCAGAGGCACTGCTGAACTCTGTGCAGCAAGCTCAATGCCAACTCCTACACATCGTGTAAGTACAGACACTCTGCATAGACATTCCATCAATTTGAACTCTAGCTGAAAAAGCCAATGATAAATCAAATGAAAGTTTTGTTACTATGTTCTTGAAATACTTTCTTTTTGCATTAGTATATTCTGGTTAAAATATCATTCTAAAAACAACAAATTTTGAACTATCATGTATGTTGAAAAGCCTCATTTAATTAATAAATAAAACACTAATCAATTATAATAAGAATTTCAATAAGATCATATATATGTGATTTTATGTATACATAAGGAATCAGGATTCTGCAAATAAAAATCCCTTTAATATGAGACTATAAATTATTCCACACAATATTAACAGAAGGGATATTGCCAAACTCTTCTTATGAGAGTGCAATTACTCCGATACCCTTCCCCACCACCCGAACTCCAATCATCTCTTCAGAAAGGGTAAGACTTCCCATGGAAAGTCAACAAAGTCTGACAGGTCTCTTTGAAGCATGACCAAGGCCTTCCCCCCATATCAAGGCTGAACAAAGTATCCCTTCAAAGAGAATGTTTTCATAGATGCCAGTCCAAGTCTAGGGATAAATTCTGATCCCACTGCCAATGACAACACAGACTGCCCAAACCTCACAACTCTCACCCACATTCAGTGGGCCTCGTTTAGTCCTATACAGGTTACCCTGCTATCAGTCCGGAGTCAGTGAGCTCTCACTAGCTTGGCTCAGCTGTTTCTGTTGGTATCACCATCATAATCTTGACTCCTTTAATCATATTATTGCTACTTCCTTGCTTACATTGGCCATTTTCCATTAGTCAGAATGATTAAAATAAAAAACACCAATGATCACTTATGCTGGAGAGGATGTGAAGTAAGGGTAACACTCCCCATTCCTGGTGGGAGTGCAAACTTGTACAGCCACTTTGGAAATCAGTGTGGTCATTTCTAAGAAAACTGGGAATCAATCTACCTCAGGACCCAGAAAAACCATTTTTTGGCATATACCCAAAAGAGGCACACTCATACCACAAGAACTTTGGCTCAACTGTGTTTATAGCAGCATTATTTGTATTAACAGAACTTGGAAACAAGCTAGGTGCTCCTCAACCAAAGAATGGATAAAGAAAATGTGGTACATTTACACAAAGGAATACTATTCAGCAGTAAAAATAATAATAATAATAATGACAACTTGAAATTTGCATGTAAATGGATGAAACTAGAAGAAAAAAATCCCAAGTGAGGTAACACAGACCGAGGTAGACAAGCATGGTATGTATTCACTCCTAAGTGTATATTTAGATGTAAAGCAAAGGGTAACCGCCTATAGTCCATGATCCCAAAAAGCTAGGGAACAAGGAGAACACTAAGAGAGACATACATGGATCCCCCTGGAAATGGGAAACAGAAAACACCTCCTGAGAAAATTGGGAAGTTGGTAGAAGGGAGGGTGGAAGAGGAGAGTGAGGAGAAAGAGGAAGCAGGAAGAGAACATGAGGGAACAGGATCCTCAGAAAGGGGGAAGGACAGTGAGAAAGAGAAAAGAAAGAGATATCTTTATTGCTTTATTGAGGGTCTAACAAGAACATGGCACTAGGGAAATTCCCAGTAATCCACAAAGATGACCCCAGCTAAGACACTAAGCAACAGTGGAGAGTATGTTTAAACCGCTCTCCCCTTATAATTATATTGATTACTATCTTAATTATCATCATAGAACCTTCAACGAGCAACATGTGGGAGCAGATACAGTGATCTACAATGAAGCACTTAGCCCAGCTTCCATCATTTTTCAAAGCTGCCTTCAAATTATGAATTCATCAATGTTAATGTACCAAGTAGATCAGAGTCCTTATAACCAATTGCATCAATAACACCTTCCTCTGAATATTGCACTATGGGTCAAACTTTCACTACATGACCATTCTGTTTTATTCATATATAAACCATGATATTGATCATGTATTACAAGCAAACAGACAAACTAAGCATAAAAACACCTCCCATCGAAAGCAAACAAATGAAGTAATAGAAATCCAATCCAAAAAAGGTACTTTTAGTAAATCGTGACAAAATATACCTGCTCACACTAAATACTAAGATATTTATACTTAGTCGCACACTACGAATCTAAAATAACATCAAAAATAATTACAGATAACTTTTACATAAAACATGCAATTGATAATCATGATTCTACCTTAGGATCAGGCCTTCCCCCTCATATCAAGGTCTTTGGATGACAAAAATATTCCCGACTCTTTGAGCACAAACAACAATAGACAATACCAGTAAACCACTCTTGACCAATTAGAATCTTGTGTTCATCAAACAACAAATACCAGATGCAGCTCTTCAGACTGTGAGTATTAGATTAGTATACCACTTATAAAATAAACATCCCAGGAGCTGGAAGACGGATCAGAGATTAAGAGTGTTTACTTCTCTTTTAGAGGTCCTCATTTTGATTTCCAGCACCCAAATGAGAGCTCCCAACTGTCTATATCTATAAGCCCACACAATCTGACAAGCTGTTCTGACTTCTGTTGTACCAGATATACATGTGGTGCACAGGCCTACATGTAGGCAAAACAGCCATACACATAAAAATAAATAAAATTTAAAAAATATAAATAAACTTCTAAACGAAATAACAATGAATAAATTCAATTTTTAAGAGCTTAAATCAGGAAAATTTAAATTTCACACTAATTATATAATCTTCAGATCCATCTTCCTAGTTATAACAATAATCCAAGATCGAGTTCTATCTGTTATATTTATATAAATTATTATTCTTACAGTAATGAAATGCTCCAGGCAAGTAGCTACATAATGAAAGAGATTTATTTCAACTCCTGATTGTAAATATCATGGCCCAGTGACAGCATGTGGTAAAATAGTTCAATCACAGTTGGAACAAAATGTCTGACCAAAGCAGCTTCAGGAAGAAAGGATTTATTTTTGCTCAAAGTTCTAGGTTGAAATCCATCCAGGTAGAGAAACAGTAACTTCAGTGCCCCTTATAGTTGATTACATTGTATGCAAAAAAATAAGGAATAGATGAATGGTTAGGTCAGACCTCACCCTGCTTTCTCTTTTGGATTTAGGCCAGTACTTCTGCCTAGGAAATGGTACCAACCACAATTCAGGTGAGTCTTCCTAATTTTATGGGCCAAATCTAATCTAGACATCCCTTTTAGGCATGTCTAGCACCTTCTCTCCTAGTTTATTCTGTCAGGACAACATTAATTTTCACATTGGGTGGTGGGCTTTTGGGTAACAGATCCCCAAAATATCTCTGGGCATCATCAGACAAAAACAGAATGGAAGTATAAACCCCCTATCCCTTTATGCTTCTCTTTACAAAACTACCAAACTTCAATAATGGTGACTTTATCAATGATGTTATTTAGTACAAAGCAATTCTAAAAATACCAGCACTAAAAATGGTATTAAAAGATTTTGCCCTAATATTGGCAGTATATGGCTGGGATTGACTTAAGTTCGAGGGTCAGGGAAAATCTACGCTAAAAACATGAAAGCATTGAGGTATTTCTAGTACATTTTATTTATTTCTATGCTGATACTATATTTATATGATGTCTATAAATATGTTGGCCTGCTTTTTTCAAGTATTATTTCATTCCACATACATTATTTTGCATCAAATAAAGTAATAAGTATTAGCACTATGTGCTGTCAATAATCTTACATATATCTAACAACAGTACACTTTTGAGGACCTCTCTTTCACAAGGTTCTCTGCCCATCCTCTTGCACTTCTTGTACTCATGCCATGAACTAAGCTTGCATTTTCACATCATAAATATACCACGAAGTGTGGAAATAATTTTCACAAATCCATACAACAACATCATATGGTAGAGCGTATTTTGCTGCTTGATGAACATCTACACCAATTTCCACAGAGGCTGGTACAATTTTGCATTTCCTCCAACACTGACTGAGCAAATGTTCCTTTTTGCTCAAATCTACTAGACTGTTCAGAGTCATTTCTTTTTCTTTTTCTTAATTTTGTCTTAGCTATTTGGATTAGGACAGGGTGAAATTTCAATATATCTCTAATTTGCATTTCTCTGGTGGTGAAAGATATTGAGCATTTTAAAAAATATTTATTGGCCATTTATATTTCTTCCTTGATGAACTTCCTGTTTAGTTCTTGGCCCACATTATAATTGAGTTATTTTCTTGTTTTATTTTTATTATTTTTACTTTTTTTTTAGTTTGTTTCACATTCCAGACACTTATAACCCACATAATTGGTAAACGGTAAGTATTTTTCCTTTCTGTAGGCTCTGGAACATTCTGGAAGAGGGGATAGAAAGATTGAGCCAGAGATAGTGAATATTGCCAGCAATAAAAGATTTGGTGGAGAATAACCTGCTATTACACTCATGAAAAAAGACCACCTTTAATCCCAGCACTCGGGAGGCAGAGGCAGGCGGATCTGGTCTACAGAGCTAGTTCCAGGACAGGCTCCAAAGCCACAGGGAAACCCTGACTCGAAAAACAAAAACAAAACAAAACAAAACAAAAAAGACCTACACAAAACCAAATCAGCCAAAATCGCAGCATGAGGGAGTGGCCTCTGTAGTTCCACCTCTAGACTGAGAAGTTATTGATAATTGATGGATGATAGAGAATGAAAGTCAGCTTTGTTCAGGGATGTGGCATAAAAGGCTCTACCTGTGCTTCAGTCGATGGTCCCATACCCAAGCACATACAGATGGCATTAAGAAGACTCCTCAATGAAATTTGCAAAGAGCACATATATTGTAACCACATTGGGGAAGATAAAGGATGAACTGAAATGGGGAAATGAGGAATGGCTCTGATTAACATGTATTCTATGCATATTTTCAAACAATAAGTGATTTTAAAAACAGGCAAGACTGACTAGTAACAATGCAATTTCAATTAACTTTCTCACTGTGTTTTCCAAAGCACTGTGGAATAGAGCAGAATCAGTATCTACAAGAGAGAAATCTGATCACAAAGCAATTAAGACTTGGAAAGTGTTTCAACTTGCTTCTGCCACATGTTATTCTAGCAGCTCCCGAATCAATGATAGAGTTCTAGTGGAAGCAAGCCTGGGCATATGATGCTCTAGTTCTCAGAGCAATTCACCAACTCTTGGGTTTTTGTGACAAATTCTATTCTCAGGATTACCTGAGCTTATTTATGAGGGACTATTAGGATGTATATTCATTTTTTTGTCCTTATTGAGATTTTCCTGACATGTTTTCATGGAAACACAAAGACATATGTTAGGCATTCTGTGAAGGGAAATGAATAGTGCTCACATGTTCTTAATTAATTTACTATGAAATCTTAAATGCCAATATTGTACTAGTTTTCTGGGCATTCAATTTACTCATTGCCAGTCTCAAAAATATTCTGCCCAAGACTAGTCTGTTCGTTAATAACAAGACAAATGCCCTTCTATACAGTTGAACAGCTGTATCAAAAAAGAAAGTGTGAGAACTAAATATCAGTTAAAACAAATCTATTAAAAGAAATTACTTCATTCTGATATCAGCTGTACCAAGCTTAACAAGTCTTTAATTTTAATTATATCTATGTGGCTATTATAAAAGAAAGTATATAGATGACTTTAGAACTATTCATTTTTTATCAATACAACAAATGAATAAACAGTTGTTAATCATAACTGTTTAGCTACACAATTTGATTTTTATAATTGATGTCTTGTATAGTATAAAGAAACTTTCTGCTTTGAAAATAAACTACAAATCTTCATTTCTGGTATGAGGGATATACAGTACCTTCCAGTTTTAAAGTGAACCAAGTGTATTACATAAAAGGACAGGTGTTTCTGCTTTCCTCCTAATCACTCTCTAAGTGTCTGTGATGATGATCCTTATCTGTCATTACTAAATTTACTTCACAGAAATTAAGAATTAAATTACAATTTCAAGGCTCATTAGGTCTTGTTAAATGTGTTGAATTGCCCACATGTGTGTTTCGTGTCCTCCATGGGGTATCTACTGAGCAGGTGTTTCAGTGCATGGGAAGTTGGCTACATTCTATTCTGCACAAAGATGATTACACAATTGTGTTTGAAATTCCAGGTTGGGTTCTTATATTTGAAGATCAGACTTCAAATAGCCATATTTGACTATCCAAGTTTAGCATAAAGAGGAATAATATGGAAATAGTCTCTTATGGGAGCAGTGAAAGAGGGTATTGAATGTGAAATTCAAGGGCAGAATAGGGACCACATCCCAAACTTAATGTCTTTTTCACTTGTCTCGATGTTCTCATGTCAAACAATCCCAAATGAAAGTGCAAATGGAAATTTATTTTACATTTTATCTGTGCCTTCAGGGATGTGTCTCTAATGCACTCAAATACAACTTATTTCCCTTTTGAACACAGGAAATATTAAGCCTGATATAAGTCCCTTCTGCTGCATAAGGCTTCTTCCTCTCTCATTGATATATTATCTCTTTAGAAAGAGGAAACTGCCTCAAAGTATGTCATTTTCACTGTATCATCCTCTCTTTTGAAAATTACTACCAAATGAAACTTCATATTTGAAAATTTTTAAAAATTGATTGAAGATCCATCTAATAATACTATTTTTTTTAAAATACTATTTATAAAACAGTGACTTTTAGCTGTAACTGAAGGTTCATATAGCATCAAGAAAAATCAATAAATAAAGCCAATATTTTTTTTAGGATAAGATGCTACTACAGAACATTACATTCCCATCTTTTTTTTTATATAATAAAAAGGCGGGAGGTTAGGCACTACAGGTTAAAGGAATTGGGGCACCTGATTCTCTAGACTGCTTCCTGCTTATTTGATCAAGCCCTTGATTGGCTATTTGGACTACTTGGAGTAGAGTTTTGTATAGATAGATTAGTAGATATCTATTTTCAACCTACTAGCAACCAAGAAGCTTGACCAGGACCATTTTTAGAAGATGTTGCCTTTTATTTTCAGTGTGAATTTCTGGTTTCTTTGTCAAAAATCAAATGTCCATTGGTGTGAGGACTTAAGTCTATATTATTAACTCAATTTTATAGATCAACATTGCAAAGATTTACAGCCCGATAAGCCTCTCTGCTGGCACAATACTCCAAATCAGACCAAATCAAACCAAATTAGAAAAAGCCCAGGTTTAATGGATGCCAGTGCTCCTGTGTGGCCAAGGAAGGAAGACCAGGAAAGCAAATAGAGGGGGAAGGAGGACAGGAAAGACCATGTGTTTGTTCTCTGGGGGAAGTTTAAATAGCCTGTGGGAATGGTCTTGACCCTATCTGGGCAGGGGTAACTGTTTGGCAAACTATCTTGAAGGTGGAGTCTGTACTGAGGCAACTCTGAGGAGAGGGGCCTGGGATGGAAAGTTTCACCCAAACATTCAAGAATGGATGCCAGGGGCTGAGGTGAAGACTGGACCCAAACATTCCAGACTCTTTTAATATGGGGGTGTCAACAGCTGGGGTGAAGCTTTCACCCAAACACCCCAGACTTTTTGGATATAGGGGTGCCAGAGGCCTGAACCCAAGCATTCCAGAATCTTTGGATATAGGGGTGCCAGAGGGCTAGGGTGATGCTTCCCACCAAATATCTTAGACTCCCTGAAAATAGGTGTGTTAAGTCAAGTCTGGCTACTTCCTGCAGGCATGGGACGAAGTGGGGAAGAAGAGAGCTGAGAGTTGGTAGGCTCATGCTCAGCAAGAGGGGGTGGCTGGAGAGGCATCTGGTTTAATGCCATCCTGGAGACATCAGGTATCTGTTCCTTGAAGGAGATGAAAAGACAGGTGGCTAGGAGAAAAAATACATTGTTATTATTGGCCCTATGTGTTGAAATTGGGGCGTCGGGGTTGTGTCCCCAACACCCCGGCCGCCAGCTAGCTTATGCCCGAAATAACAACATACAAACTGTATTCATTTAAACACTGCTTGGCCCATTAACTTCAACCTCTTAACCCATTTCTTATCATCTATGTAGCACCATGAGGTGCGCTTACCAGGAAGATTCTAGCCTACATCCATCTTGGGTCAGTCAGAGCTTCATCGCGAGCATGCCTCAGAGAGCCGAGCGATCCCCTCCGGCCCGCGAGAGAGGAGGCTGGCTTCTCTGAGTGGAGCTGCATGATTCTCTGAGCTCACTTCCTCTTCCTGTCCGCATACTATTTCTTTTACTCCACCCACCTATGTTCTAACCTATAGGACCAGCCAAGCAGTGTCTTTATTTTAACCAATGAAATCAACAGATTGATAAACAGATTGATATATGACACTCCCACATCACTTCCCCTTTTTCTGTTTAAACAAAAAGGAAAGGCTTTAACTTTAACATAGCAAAATTACATAAAACAGTTATCAAGTAAAAATTACAATAATCTTTATCATAACTAAAAAAAAGTATAACTATAACTAACTATTCTTAACTCCATCAAAGACTCCAGAAAGATACAATATTATCTAAGCAAACAAGAGAAAAGCAACGTTCAAACTCCAGAAATGACAGAGACATCTTGCTGCCTGTACAGTCACCCAAAGTTCCTCTGTACTGTTGGGGCATCCATCTTCGGCCTACAGGCCCATAGTTTTCAGCAGACATTCCACAAAGCAGGAAATTTCAAAGGCAGTCACTATCTGCTTGTCCTGAAGAATGTCTTGCAGACTCTTTCATGAATCAGGAACCCCGAAAGATCATCTCACCTTTAGGCAAGTTCAGTAGTCCTCTCTCTGCGGGTTCTCTATGTCCAGTTTATGCAATAGTCCAGGCAAGAACAGTTTCTTGCCCAAATGGCTATCAAACTCCATAAGGATCCTCTTCGATGCCCATCTTCCTCTTGAAGTAGATTGGTGCTGCCAGGAGCAGAGTGTCTCATTGCCATGAAAAACCCTAAATTATTAAAACATTAAATGTCCTATTTTGTAGTCTTTGAAAGATATGAAGAATGCCTATCTAACTAAAATATATCTCTATATATCTAGAAAATCTAACTAACATAACTTACAAGCTTGACCATTATCGATGATTATCCATTAACAACCTATATACATTACATTTTTAAGTGAACTACACAATCATTACACCTAATCAAGATCAGAAATACATATACATATAACAAAATTGACCTTAAATTTAAATCACTAAAGCAAAATATATATCAATGTAAATTATTCATACCTATACCATTTCCCCCTTTAAATGTAAAAGAACTTATAAACCATATTTGGGAACATGGGCGCAGTTATCTCTCCAAACTGCTTCCTGCTGAATGGGGCGTCGTTAATTAGGTCTTTCATGGTATAACCGTGTGCTAGTTTCATCTCAGTTGGCAGTTGGGCGAAGCAATTTTCTGAAGATGTTCACAGCAACCCTTCAGGAGGGCGTGGTCCATCATACCATATCGGAATAGAAGAAATGAACAGGGTCTCGTCCTCTGTGAAAACAAAACAAGAAACTCCTTTCCAAAGTATCTTGTCCTTAGATCCAAATTTCAAAGTCAAGGAATTTTCACAATATCTATGTTGGGTTATTTTAGCAGCATTTATAAGGAAATACAGTTTGGCATCTGTTGCTCCTTCCTCAGCATTCAAACAATTCAAAGAGAGCATAATAGCATACAGTATCAAGATTGTCTGTGTATTTTCCATCTTTGTGCACTTTATTTTAACCTCTATTTCGTTTCTTTTTACTTTTAACTTTTTGCTTTTTAAGTGTATATCTTTGACCTGGACACTGTAGACCAGGCTGTTCTTGAATTCTCAGAGATCCGCCTGTCTCTGCCTCCCAGGCACTGGGATTAAAGGCGTTTGCTACTACACCTTGAACTCACAGAGATCTGTTTGTCTCTGCCTTCTAGGCACTGGGATTAAAGGCGTGTGCTACCACACTTTGAAGTCACAGAGGTGAATCTCCCTCTGCAACCCAAGTGTTGGGATTAAAGGCGTGTACTATCACAACCAACTTCTCTTTTTCTTTCATTTCTTTTTACTCTTAAAATCTTACTTTTAGCTTGCATATATTTTTAACACACTGTAAACCATTTAAAAATTTTCTTTATCTTTGAATCGCTTTTTACTGTATCTCTCTCTGTTTTTTTGACCACATAAGTCTTTAATTTACCAAGCAATCTCAGTAGGGCTAAAGGCGTGGCTTTGCCGGTTAGATGTAGCTCATTCCTTAACTTTCTGCCATTCCAACCTTGTGGCTGAGGTACCGGCCAGAGCTGCCTTCAGTGCCACAACTCTACAGTGTTTCAAGGTCCCTGCCAGCCAGCGAGCTACAACAGACAACACTCCAGTCCTCTCTCTGTAGCCGGCCCTCCTGCCTCAAACAGTCAGAGTTGCCCTGGCAGGATGGCCCAGAAAGCTGGCATTTTTAAACGGAGCAGCTTTTATTCTGCTATGGCTGAAAACGGAAAAGCATGCGATCAGCTTTTCGTCAACACCGTTTAAGTGTTTCGTGGCAGGACCTCTTAATGAGCTGCAGGGTTTTGCAGCTAAAGCTGAGTCAGGAAAGCCTCTCTTAGATGAGAGCACATGCTTGCCTCTAGCAAACAGAGTATACCCGAGAAAGTGCTGCTACCAAGAAAACATGCTTTACTCTTTCCCAAGCTTTCTCGAGCTTTCAGTGGATTTAGTTGTCCCCACGTTGGGCAGCCATCTGTTGAAATTGGGGCGTCGGGGTTGTGTCCCCAACACCCCGGCCGCCAGCTAGCTTATGCCCGAAATAACAACATACAAACTGTATTCATTTAAACACTGCTTGGCCCATTAACTTCAACCTCTTAACCCATTTCTTATCATCTATGTAGCACCATGAGGTGCGCTTACCAGGAAGATTCTAGCCTACATCCATCTTGGGTCAGTCAGAGCTTCATCGCGAGCATGCCTCAGAGAGCCGAGCGATCCCTTCCGGCCCGCGAGAGAGGAGGCTGGCTTCTCTGAGCGGAGCTGCATGATTCTCTGAGCTCACTTCCTCTTCCTGTCCGCATACTATTTCCTTTTACTCCACCCACCTATGTTCTAACCTATAGGACCAGCCAAGCAGTGTCTTTATTTTAACCAATGAAATCAACAGATTGATAAACAGATTGATATATGACACTCCCACATCACCTATGAATGAGGGTAGCCATGGTAAGGATCATTAACTACCAGAAAGAATGAGACAGAGAAATGCCCTGGTTGTACAGGAGAGGCATTGGTGAATAAGTGAGACAGGAGAGCAGATATGCCCTTTTAAAACCAGATTTTAGTTGGTAGGTGTCCTTTTGAGCCAGGTGACTTGGTGCCAATAGTGAAGTCCCAGGAGCTGGTGCAGGTGTTGGTGCTAACTGGAGGGCACTTTGAAAGTTGGTCTTGGCCCAGACAGAAGAAATGACCTGTAAAATGGGTGGGGTTAAAATAGTCTCTGGAGACTGTTAGTTTTTAACCAGACTTGATTTTTGATACAGCAGCAGACCTTTTCCCAGGAACCTACAGGTATCTGTTGCAGCGGGCGCCGCTTGTTTATCCTGGCCACCTGGCTAGCTTAGTCCCAAAATAACCACACAGAAATTATATTCATTAAACACTGCTTGGCCCATTAGCTCTAAATTCTTGTTGGCTAATTCTTGCATCTTAATTTAACCCATTTCTATTAACCTGTATATCATCACGTGGTAGTGGCTTACCAGGTAAAAATCTCCAGCAGATCTGTGGCATCTCTCTGCCTCTGCCTTATTCCTCCCAGCATTCTGTTTTGATTTTTTACCTACCTACCTAAGTTCTGCCCTATCAGGCCAAGGCAGTTCTTTATTCATTAACCAATAAAAGCAACACAGAGACAGAAGGCCCTCCACATCAGGTATCTGTAAGACAGCTGGAACAAGAACATTTTAGAAATCAATTAAAAGGAACTGGGAACTTTGAATCTTTGAAAATACATCTAAAACCTGTTAATCCTGGACTATGAAGCCTGTGAAAAAGGCACATCTGTCTGGATTTTAATGTAACAAATGAAATTACCAGTATCCTAAGTCAGTAAATGCTGTTAGACAGATGTGAGAGGGATAAGTGAGAAGAAATGAGACTTTTTTTTTTTTTGCTCTGCAGGCCATCCCATTTCTCTCTGTAGACTTTGGCAAACACCAGTCTTAGAAGCAGTAACTTGCCTTACCTTCTGAGCCCAGGAGGCCTGAAGATTTTCCTGTGGAGAAAGGATTTTGTCTACCTGTCTTGGCAGGAAGAGACAATCAATCCTACAGCGTAATATCAAAAAAAAAAAAAAAAAAAAAAAAAAAAACCTAATGAGGCAAAAAGCTGCTTTTTCTGTGTGGGTGGCTTTGCCATACCCAAAGGCAAGCCTCTAGAAAGAATGTCTTCTGAAACTATCCATCTTCTTGGAGGAGATATAGAAAGCTTCAGGAGATGAAATGTCTTTGTGTTAGAAGCTCTTTTGTTAAATGCTACACTCTCAGATCTGTAAAGGCACTTGAGAATTAGGGTACTATTACCTGTTAAGTATATTAAATTAGACATATAAGTTAAATTTAGACATATACTTTACCCAATTAGTTACAGCTTACCAATGCTAGTAAATGTAAGAAGATTAAGAATAATATTTTAATAAATCAAAGAATATTTTAGGCAAAATATCTCCTTGGTAGGTCTAACACACATGGGTAGTCTTATCAAAGATGGTACTAAGATAAAAATGGTGGCTACCAACATGTTTTTTTTTGAGCTGTTGTAATCTGGAGTTATAAATTTACAGATTTTAAAACAAACACACATACACAGAGAGAAATAAAGCAAGCATACTATGGAAACAAACATACACACACATAGACATAAAACAAGCATAGTGTGACTACTTTATTTTGACAGACTGACAAATACAATTTTTCAGGGACCTGTGTCAAGTGACCAGCTTAAAAATCCCAGTGTAGGCAGTAGAAGCCAGGGAAGCACACAGCATCTCATTAAGGGCAAGATTAGCAGATGCTGCAAAAGAGACCAGAAGCTTAAGGATGGAACACCTATATGGTTTCAGAGTGGAAGGAGAGGGGAAAATGAATCCATTTTAGAGGAAAAACAGTGCAAGAAGTGGGGAGGGGGGTTGGGGAGCGGGAGCAAAGCATTCAGAAACCATGGGCATATGAGGGCTTGTTTGTTTTGCATTAGGTATTAAGGGATATATGGTGTAAAAGAGCCCCAATTTAAAAGGAATTTTGTAAAAAGTAGCCCAACGGCATTTGAGGATCTGATTCAAATTGCAGGTGCCCATTTTACAAGTGTATGCCGAGACTTGGGATTCAAAGCATTAGCACAGTGCGTCCACTGTACTAAAACTCTTGAGTCAAAAACAGAGGGCTGTGGGGATTCCTTGGAAGGACTTCTCCTACCCAAAGGAGTTGCACAAGGGCAAAGACTGCCTTGCCCCTTTTGGTCAGGTCAGGTGCCTGGCACAGGCCCATGACCTCAACAGACCACCCAACAAATGAATAGGCCCTGTGCTTTAGGGACAATGACTTGGAAATGGGGAACTCACCCAGACAAAGCCAATCTTAGTCTGGCAAAGAGCAGGCGAAAGGGAGGGTATTTTCCAACATGTAGCCCCCTCAATGGGACCTCCAAATGAAAGGTTTTTATGGCTCAATAAGGCTCTCTGCCAATGCAATAATCCAATAATCCAAATCAGACCAAATCAAACCAATTTAGAAAAAGCCCAGGCTTAAGATGCCAGCATTCCTAAATGGTCTTCCAGTTTTCCTGAGATGGAAGACTAGGAAACCATGAAGACGGGAGGGGGGGGGAACAGAGAGACCACATGTTCGTTCTCTGGGGAGCAGTTTAAATAGCCTGTAGGTATGGTCTCAACCTAGGGAGGGGTCACTATTTGACAGGCTTTCTTGGAGGTGGAGTCTGAACTGAGACAACTCCTAGCAGAGGTGTCTGGAAAGGAAAGTTCCACCCAAACATTCCAGAATGGATACCAGGGGCAGAGATAAAGCTTGGACTCAACATTCCAGACTCTTTGGATATGAGATGTCAGTAGCTGGGGTGAAGCATCCATCCAAACAAACATGTCTGTTCTCATGCCACAGTCATGCTAGTTTCATTGTTCTTGAATTGTAATTTGAGATTACTGATATCTTTCACAGTTCTTCTATTATTCCATTTGTTTGTTCGTTTTTTGGCTTTGTAGCCTGTCCTGGAACTACTTCTTATAAACCAGGCTGGCCTTGAACTCACAGAGATTTGCCTGCCTCTGCCATTTTAGTGCTGGAATTAAAGGCGTGCACTAGCACCACCCAGCTCATATTGAAAGACTTGAAAACTGAAATGGAGGTATTGAAGAAAACACAAACTGGGGGATGGCTGGATACGGAAAATATGGATAAACAAACAGGGAATACAGAGACAAGTATAACCAACAGAATCTAAGAGATAGAAGAAAGAATCTCAGACACTGAAGATACTATAGAGGAAATAAACTCATTGGTCAAAGAAAACAGAAAATTCAACAAATTCTTCACACAAAACAACCATGAAATCTGAGACACCATGAAAAGACCAAACCTAAGAATAATAGCAGTAGAAGAGGGAGAAGAATTATATACAGCTCAAAGGCCCAGAACATATATTCAACAAAATTATAGAAGAAAAATTTCTCAACCTAAAGAAGGATATTCCTATGAAGGTACAAGAAACATGCAGAACACTGAATAGACTGGATCAAAAAAAAAATACCCTCGCCATATAATAATCAAAACACAAAACATACAGAATAAAAAAGAATATTAAGAGTGGCAAAGGAAAAAGGTCAAGTAACTTATAAAGGCAGAGTCAAGCAGATGCCAGCCAGCTGCTGAGGAAACAAGACTTAAAAAGTGAGGTAACGCCGTGGTGACATGACAATACATACGCTAATAGAAATGGGTTAGTTTAAGAAATATACCTGAGCCATTGGCCAAAGAGTGTTGTAATTAATATAGTTTCAGGGGTGGGTGGCCGGGAAATTAAAGTGCCTCTGTTTACAAATAAGTATCAAGAAATTTTAGTCAAAGGTATTTTTTTTCTCACATTCAAAATTCAAGCTTTTCACTCTGCTTTCTTCCTGATTCATAATTTCTCATAACTTACATGGGTGTTACACACATACACACATGCTCACATCTGCATAGGTTTTTCTCCTTGTACCCATTTTGATTCTTTAAGAAATTCTTGTATTTGACTTCCTAAAACTTTAATATGCCTAAGCAAGTCATTCATAGGCAATTATTCTGAGAATGCTCTTTGAGCTTTCTACATTTGTTCTTTGGTGTCAGCATTAATTTGAGAACTTTCTGCCATCCATGTTTTAAATATATCTTCTGTTCTACCCACTCTGTTTCTCCTTGTACTCTTATTTTCTCTATATATTACAAATTTATATTTGCGCTATAGTTCTAGGATTATATTCTATTTGTTTCCTTATTTCTGCTTTAGTTTCAAATTCAGGACTTGTGCTGTCATGACTGTGATGTTCTCAAACTCAGATGTTACTTCCGTTAGCCATGTCCCATCTACCTATGTGGCCATCAACTTCATTCGTATTTTCCGTGTTTTTATCCCTGTCATTTTATTTTCTATCATGCTTAGAATTTTTCTCTGTGTTTACAATATTTAACAGTTTTCTCACATTGTCTAGTTTTCTATCACATCCCTTGGTTTATGAATCTACCTACTTTTAGTAGGCCATAAATTTCATTACTTTAAAGGCACACATGATTTATCTGCACATGAGCAAACTGATCTTTTCAGAGTCAGTGATCCAGGTTTCCAAACAATAAGTGGAGAAAGAGTTGGACATTTTCCTTCCCTGATTTAATAGTATCTAATAAAATACCAAAAGATAAACAGAAGTAGGTTTTTTATTTTATTTTATTTTATTTTATTTGGTGAGGACAAGCATAATTAAGAAGACTGTCTAAAGAGAGCTTAAGAAAATTACTTTTTATTCTCCTTTTGCTAAAAATGCTAATATGTTTTCAAATATTCTTTTTGAATAAAAAGGTTAGACCTTAGAATTTAGAGCTGAAGAACGAGTTCTCTCCCTTTCTCACAATGACTGCATCTCCATGAAAATTTTAATTCTTAGACTTGTCTACACTAAGCCTCCAGCAATACATCAATTACAGTCCAGGCTCTCTTAATTCCAGAATGAACTGGTGCCTTGTGTGAGTTTCTGTCTTTGAGTCATTGCTCTTGAGTTGTGATTTCAGTCTCTCCGTCTCTCCAGGTTCAGCAGTTTGCTCTCTGACTCCATTACATTTAACAAGAAAATGTTTTTTTTTTTTTTTAATATATTTGTTTCCATCTTGTCATTAGGGCAGAATAGTGATATCTAAAACTTTTACATAGTAGACTAGAAGTCATAAAATCTACCTGGTGGTGATGATGTATATAATAGTTTGCAGATAATGACAAAATAATTCCAACTTTTATTAAAATTATTAAAACAGAAACAGAACATGTCTGTGAGGATGATTAGACATCCTCATCATTTAAAGTACCAACCAACCTTCTCTCTTTTTTAATGCAAAGGATCCATTTATTCTATATTATTGCATTTCTCATTATTTTGTTTACTGATGCATACAAGTAAATGAATTTTCATTTATTAAATTAGTAATTAAATATTGCTTTACAATATCTAGTGTCTTTGAATCATATTGTTTTTTAATTATAGTCTTTTGACTCTCACAATGGATTTGGATTAATGTATGCTACAGCCAAACTTTAAAAATACATTAGAACTGTAGTTGACTCTAACTAAAATCTATGAGATGAGCGGCAATGTAATTGAAGAGAGAAATTGAAAGGATACAGCAACTGTAAAATACCACTACATGATATACTATATGTACAAAGACATAGATTTTTCTATAGATTTTTTGTTCAACACATTCTCTAAATCTATATATAACAGTATACAAAATAATAATCTGAAAAAGTTCATGTTATTTCAGAATAAATGACAGTAGCAAACTACTCAGTAATTTAATATGACCACACAGTGCAGTGAAGTTTTTATATATTATCTACATACACATTATATATATGTATATGTAGACAATATAAACAAGAATACAAATTTATATGTGACACGATGAATGTAAAATGATTAATCATGCATAAAGATATTTCAGCATCTCTTTTGTTTATATTTTAAATAAATTATCTATTGTTTGCATTACTTTTAGAACATTTAAATCATTTCTATAATCAAATTACAAAGTTATTTATTATCTTACATAAAAATTAAAAGGAGGCTAAATAAATGAGTCATAAACTCATTAATTAAATTATTTCAGATGATGTTTTTCTTATAATTCAATTATTTTACCTTATAAAAATCACATGAATCACTGTGACAGAATGTGCATACCGATTAAACTGTCTGTCTCTCTGATCAATATGCTTTGAAAGATTGCAGTCCTATTACCCCAATTATTAATGTACAGATGTAATAGAAATCGATTACTGCAAATAAGTAATAAATATCGTTGCATGAACATAAAATAGAAGTGCTTTCTAATTCTCTCTGTCCATATTACTTTTTTATTTAATCTCAGCTCAAAAAATAAGCTTTCTATGTAATATTCAGGAACTGTGTAATGCTAAATACAGAAATGAAGAACCTAGTTTAAAAATCATGTTAAACTTATTTATCTCCTCAAATATACATAATTTCTTTATGATGACTCATTTTGTGTTTGTTGTATTGGGGCTGACC
This sequence comes from Microtus obscurus, assembly GCA_963919715.1. Classification (NCBI taxonomy): domain Eukaryota; kingdom Metazoa; phylum Chordata; class Mammalia; order Rodentia; family Cricetidae; genus Microtus; species Microtus obscurus. Next base: position 38,651,722 of record CAWTZC010000093.1, read on the forward strand.
CTAGGGTCTTAAACATGTCAGGGAAGAGCCTTACCACTGAACTACAGTCCCAGCTCCTGAGAATTCTGTTTTGTTTTCTTTTCTCTGAATATGTTTTAGGGTATTATTCAAATTAATTTTCCAAAACATAGAAATATCTAATTAATTATTGTTAAGGTTTAATTTTCTTTGTCATTTAAATGTTACTGAAAATTCATGTGTAAATCATCTGTACATCTTTGTGATTTTATGGTTAAGATTTGGGGGCGTAAAGAACTTTCCATAAGGTATCTTCATAAAACAAAGATTTTTTTGGCCTTATAAATGAGTCTATTTATTATTTTAAAATATTTTATTTGTGTTTGTGTGTGTGGGGGGGGTGAGTGTGTGCCACACTGCATGTGTGGAGGTCAGAGAACAACTTCATTTCTTCTACCATTTGGCCTAAGAGCCTCAAACTTGGATGATTGCACTTGTTCATAGGTACCTTTAATTCTGTGAGCCATCCTGCATGCCTAAGGGTTTATTCTTGAGCCAAATATTAGTGACCACAGCCCAGGAAAAATGATTCAAAGATTCAGATTGACATAAATTATACATTTCATGGAAATTGCTTCATAAAATTTTTGTTTGTATGTTTGTTTATGTGTGTTTCATTATTCAAATGATATGTATATCAAGTTTTATGTGTACATTTGTGTTTAATATTTTCATTTTATTTAATAAATTCACACATAAGCCTTGCATCTACATCACTCTAACTCCTACCTCTCTTCCTTTAACTCCTTCCATGCCCCCTCCCAAATTATCTCTTCTTTCAATTGAACTTTTATGTGTATAGACAACTGTAATATTTACATCTACATATATGTACCCAAATCTATATATGACTTACTCATCCAATTTAGTTTTCCTCTTTTGAACATGTGTGCAGGCTTTCCACTTAGGATTTAAAGTTCTACCTAGAAGTTTTGTTCCTGGAGTCTGATTCTTCCTCTTTCAGCAGACTCTGACCATCCCTAACTCTTCATCTCAAGGTAAAATCATGTGGAATTTCTTCTGTTCCTCTTGCTGTTCCAAATGGTGTTATCACTACGTTGTTCTTGCTTAGGCAACTATATTGTTGAGAGGTAAAAAATTCAGCTTCCTTGTCATATATAGAACACACTATCTCATGGCAGGTGTCCTGGTCTTATGGCTCTTCAAATCATCTAACCCCTCTTCCATGTGTTCCCCTGAGCACTAAGTACAGGGCCTGCAGTGAAGATGTAGCCACTGAACCAACTTTGTTGGCAATCTTTAGTATTCATTACCCATAAAAGTGTCATCTTTTTGCCTTCAACTTTTCTGGGCCTTGAGCATAAGGAGGGAGAAAACAAGCAAGGAAGTCAGGACCGCAAGAAGTTTGTCCACCCACTGAAGCAGTGTGCCTGTTCTAAAGGGAGCTCACCAAATCCAGCTGGACAAGGTCTGAACAAGCCTGTGATCAAACTGGACTCTCTGAATGTAGCTAAAAATGGGGGCTGACTGAGAAGCCATTGATAAAGGCACTGGGACTTGTTTCTACTGCATGTACTGACTTTTTGGGACCCTAGTCTTTTTGGATGCACAGATTCCTAGGCCTGGATGGAGGGGGAAGGCCTTGGACTTCCCACAGGGCAGGGTTCCCTGCCCTCTCTTAAGGAGGGATGGGGAAGGAATAGGGTGAATGCGGGAGGGGGAAGGGAATGGGAGGAGAGGAGGAAGTGTAAATTTTGAATGGAAAAAAAAAAAACAATGGCAAAAAAACCCCAAACAAACAAAACAACAGCAACAACAACAACAAAAGAACTCTGGAATGGGAATGTAAGATATTTCAGTGGCTAAGAGGCCTTGGCAAAGGACAAGAGTTTATTCCCAGCATCAAAAATTACAGTTCCAGAGAAACCAATAGCCACTTTGCACTCCTTAGCCATCACATAAACATACAGTCTCTTTTTCACTAACCTGTTGTGATCTCTGTAACAGTCTCTATCTAGTAGGGAGGGGGAAAGCTAGGTAAGTGTAGCTCTCTTTCTTCCTCAGTGATTCATCCTTGTGTAACACATGAGTTTTCCATGCTGCAGAACAAGAGAAAACTACAATATAAGGCACTTTTCACATATATTTGTGGCAATGCCGAGTGGGAAAATGAGAGCAAAATAAAGAGGGGGAGGGAAATGGGAGGCTGGGAGGAGGCAGAAATTTTCTTTTTACTTTTCTCAATAATAAAAAAAATAAAAATAAATCTCTGCTGTGACTTTCAACTGTGAGAAGATGGCATTGCTACTTTGAAGGTTAGTGGGACCGAGAGGCTAATGAATTCTAGAGGTTTTACCTGATACTCTTAGGACTGATAGACATGAACAATGGATAAGAATTAAAAGATTGAATACAGGTTACAAAAGTTGGTTTTATGTCTGTAATACTCCAGGTCTTCACAAAGTTCTAGTCAGACAATCAGCCTTGTGCCGTCCTTATCATGATGTGTCTTTGAGTCATGTGAATTGTTGTTCCTTACAGGCATTTACTTTTTGAAACGGGTATGTAGAGATACGACTGGCCCAAAAATTCATTCTCACAAATGTCAAATACAAAAACCCTAACTAGCAAATGAATCAGAATATTTTTACAATACTTTCTTTTTTTTTTTTAATTGGAGAAAAAAGAAATTTCAGCCTCCTCCCTGCCTCCCATTTCCCTCCCACTCCTCCCTCTCCTCCACCCCTCCCCCACTCCTCCCCCTCCCTCTCCAGCCTGAAGAGCAGTCAGGGTTCCCTGCCCTGTGGAAAGTCCAAAGTCCTCCCCCCTCATCCTGGTCTAGGAAGGTGAACATCCAAACTGGGTAGGCTCCCACAGAGCCAGAACATGAAGCAGGATCAAAACCCGGTGCCATGGTCCTTGGCTTCTCAGCAGCCCTTATTGTCCGCCAGATTTAGAGAGTCCGGTTTTATCCCATGCTTTTTCATTCACAGTCCAGCTGGCCTTGGTGAGCTCCCAAAGAATCAGCCCCACTGTCTCCACGGGTGGGCGCACCCCTTGTGGTCCTGACTTCTTTGCTCATATTCTCTCTCCTTCTGCTCCTCATTGGGACATTGGGAGCTCAGTCCAGTGTTCCAGTGTGGGTCTCTGTCTCTATATCCATCCATCGCCAGATGAAATTTCTATGGTGATATGCAAGATATTCATCAGTATGGCTATAGGATAGGGTCATTTCAGGTTCCCTATCCTCAGCTGCCCCAGGAACTAACTGGGGACATCGCCCTGGGCACCTGGGAGCCCCTCTAGATCCAAGTCTCTTGCCAGCCCTAAGATGGCGCCCTTAATTAAGATGTGTGCTTCTCTGTTCCCCTAACCAACCTTCCTTTATCCCAATCATCCTGTTTCCCCAAGTTCCCCCCACCCTCCCCTTCTCACATTTCTCTCCCCTTCTCCCCCTTCCCCCCCCCTCCCACCTCACCCCCAAGATCCTCATTCTTTGCTCGGCAATCTAGTCTACTTCCCATAACCAGGAGGATAGCTATATGTTTTTCTTTGGGTTCACCTTCCTATTTAGATTCTTTAGGATATCAAATTATAGACTCACTGACCTTCATTTATTTCTAGAAACCAAATATGAGTGAGTACATCCCATGTTCATCCTTTTGGGTCTGGGTTACCTCACTCAGGATAGTGTTTTCTATTTCCATCCATTTGCATGCAAATTTCGCAAAGTCATTGTTTTTTACCGCTGAGTAGTATTCTAATGTGTATATATTCCACACTTTCTTCATCCATTCTTCCATTGAAGGGCATCTAGGTTGTTTCCAGGTTCTGGCTATTACAAATAATGCTGCTATGAACATAGTTGAACAAATGTCCTTGTCATATGATCGGGCACCTCGTGGGTATATTCCCAAGAGTGGTATTGCTGGGTCCATGGGTAGGTTGATCCCAATTTTCCTGAGAAACCGCCACACTGCTTTCCAAAGTGGTTGCACAAGTTTGCATTCCCACCAGCAATGGATGAGGGTACCCCTTTCTCCACAGCCTCTCCAGCAAAGGCTATCATTGGTGTTATTGATTTTAGCCATTCTGACAGGTGTAAGATGATATCTCAATGTTGTTTTGATTTGCATTTCCCTGATCGCTAAGGAGGCTGAGCATGACCTTAAGTGCCTTTTGGCCATTTGAACTTCTTCTGGTGAGAATTCTCTCTTCAGATCAGTGCCCCATTTTTTAATTGGGTTAATTAGCATTTTAAAATCTAGTTTCTTGAGTTCTTTATATATTTTGGAGATCAGACCTTTGTCTGTTGCGGGGTTGGTGAAGATCTTCTCCCAGTCAGTGGGTTGCCTTTTTGTCTTAGTGACAGTGTCTTTTGCTTTACAGAAGCTTCTCAGTTTCAGTAGGTCCCATTTATTCAATGTTGCCCTTAATGACTGTGCTGCTGGGGTTATACCTAGGAAGCGATCGCCTGTGCCCATCTGTTGTAGTGTACTTAACACTTTCTCTTCTATCAGGTTCAGTGTGTTCAGATTGATATTGAGGTCTTTGATCCATTTGGACTTGAGTTTTGTGCATGGTGATAGGTATGGGTCTATTTTCATTCTTCTACAGGTTGACATCCAGTTGTGCCAGCACCATTTGTTGAAGATGCTTTCTTTCTTCCATTGTATACTTTTAGCACCTTTATCGAAAATGAGGTGTTCATAGGTTTGTGGGTTAAGATCCGGGTCTTCTACACGATTCCATTGGTCAACTTCTCTATTTTTATGCCAATACCACACTGTTTTCATTACTGTAGCTCTGTAATAGAGTTTAAAGTCAGGGATGGTAATGCCTCCAGAAGTACCCCTATTGTATAAGATTGCTTTGGCTATCCGGGGCCTTTTGTCATTCCATATAAAGTTGATTATTGTCCTTTCAAGATCAGTGAAAAATTTTAATGGGATCTTGATGGGGATTGCATTGAATCTATAAATTGCCTTTGGTAGGATTGCCATTTTTACTATGTTGATCCTCCCAATCCACGAGCAAGGGAGATCCTTCCATTTTCTGGTATCCTCTTCAATTTCTTTCTTCAATGCCTTAAAGTTCTTGTCAAATAGATCCTTCACTTCTTTGGTTAGAGTTACCCCGAGATATTTTATGCTGTTTGTGGCTATCGTGAAAGGTGATGCTTCTCTGATTTTCCTCTCTGCTTCCATATCCTTTGTGTACAGGAGGGCGACTGATTTTTTGGAGTTGATCTTGTAACCGGCCACATTACTAAAGGTGTTTATCAGCTGTAGGAGTTCTTTGGTGGAGTTTTTGGGGTCGCTTATGTACACTATCATATCATCTGCAAATAACGAAAGTTTAACCTCTTCCTTTCTAATTCGAATCCCCTTGATCCCCTTATGTTGTCTTATTGCTATTGCTAAAACTTCAAGCACTATATTGAAGAGGTATGGAGAGAGTGGACAGCCTTGTCGTGTTCCCGATTTAAGTGGGATGCCTTTGAGTTTCTCTCCGTTTAGTTTGATGTTAGCTGTCGGTTTGCTGTAAATAGCTTTTATTATATTTAGGTATGACCCTTGTATCCCTAATCTCTCCAAGACTTTTATCATAAAGGGATGTTGAATTTTGTCAAAAGCTTTTTCAGCATCTAATGAAATGATCATATGGTTTTTTTCTTTCAGTTTATTTATATGATGGATTACATTGATAGATTTTCGTATGTTGAACCAGCCTTGCATCTCTGGGATGAATCCTACTTGATCATAATGGATAATTTTTCTAATGTGTTCTTGGATACGGTTTGCCAGTATTTTGTTGAGGATTTTTGCATCAATGTTCATGAGTGAGATTGGCCTGTAATTCTCTTTCTTGGTTGAGTCTTTGTGTGGTTTTGGTATCAGAGTGACGGTAGCTTCATAAAAGGAATTTGGCAATGACTCTTCTGTTTCTATATTGTGAAATACCTTAAGGAGTATAGGTATTAGGTCTTCTTGGAAATTCTGGTAGAATTCCGAATTATAACCGTCTGGTCCTGGGCTTTTTTTGGTGGGGAGGTTTTTGATAACAGCTTCTAATTCTTTGCGACTGACAGGTCTATTTAGATTGTTCACCTGGTCCTGATTTAACTTTGGTATATGGTATTTATCTAAAAAAGTGTCCATTTCTTTTACATTATCCAGTTTTGTGGCATACAGGCTTTTGTAGTAAGATCTAATGATTCTCTGAATTTCCTCTATGTCTGTGGTTATGTCCCCCTTTTCATTTCTGATCTTATTAATTTGCAAATTCTCTCTCTGCCGTTTGATTAGTTTGGATAGGGGTTTATCAATTTTGTTGATTTTCTCCAGGAACCAGCTTTTTGTTTCATTGATTCTTTGGATTGTTTTCTGTGTTTCTATTTTGTTGATTTCTGCCCTCAGTTTGACTATTTCCAGTCTTTTACTCCTCCTAGGTGAGTCTGCTTCTTTTTTTTCTAGAGCTTTCAGATGGGCTGTTAAGTCTCCAATGTATGCTTTCTTTGTTTTCTTTAAGTGGGCACTAAGGACTATGAACTTTCCCCTTAGGACTGCTTTCAAAGTGTCCCATAAGTTTGAGTATGTTGATTCTTTATTTTCATTGAATTCAAGGAAGACTTTAATTTCTTTCTTTATTTCTTCTTTGATCCAGGTGTGGGTCAATAGTTGACTATTCAGTTTCCATGAGTTTGCAGGCTTTCTGGGGGTAGCATTGTTGTTGAATTCTAACTTTAGTCCGTGGTGATCTGATAAGACACAGGTGGTTATGGATATTTTTTTGTAACTGTGGAAGTTTGCTTTGTTACCGAGGATGTGGTCAATTTTCGAGAAGGTTCCATGAGCTGCAGAGAAGAAGGTATATTCTTTCCTATTTGGGTGGAATGTTCTATAGATGTCTGTTAAGTCCATTTGATTCAATACCTCCATTAATTCTCTTATTTCTCTGTTAGGTTTCTGTCTGATTGACCTGTCCATTGGTGAAAGAGGAGTGTTGAGATCTCCTACTATTAGTGTGTGCGGTTTGATGGCGTCTTTGAGTTTTAGTAATGTTTCTTTTACATATGTGGGTGCTTTTATATTAGGGGCATAGATATTCAGGATTGAGACCTCATCTGATCAATTGTTCCTGTTATGAGTATAAAATATCCCTCTCCATCTCTTCTGATTGATTTAAGTTTGAAGTCAACTTAAAGAAATTAGTTGAATTAATTGAAGAAATTAAAAGAAATTAGTATGGCCACACCTGCTTGTTTCTTAGGTCCATTTGCTTGATAAACCTTTTCCCATCCCTTTACTCTAAGTAGGTGCCTGTCTTTGTGGTTGAGGTGTGTTTCTTGTAAACAGCAGAATGTTGGATCCTGTTTACGTATCCAATCTCTTAGCCTGTGCCTTTTTATAGGTGAGTTGAGTCCATTGACATTAAGGGATATTAATGACCGGCGGTTGCTAACTCCGGTCGCTTTTTTAGTCATAGTGTTTGTGTGTTTGCCTTCTTTTAGTTGTGCTGGTGAAGGGTGTCTAGATGTTTGAGTTATTGTGGTCATTGTTGGTCTCCTTGGTTTGTGATTTTCCTTCTATTACTTTCTGTAAGGCTGGATTTGTGGCTACGTATTGTTTAAATTTGTTTTTATCCTGGAAAATTTTGTTTTCTCCATTTATAGTGAATGATAGCTTGGCTGGCTATAGTAGTCTGGGCTTGCATCCATGTTCTCTTAGCTTCTGCAGTACATCTATCCAGGACATTCTGGCTTTCATGGTTTCCATAGAGTAGTCAGGTGTAAGTCTGATAGGTTTACCTTTATAAGTAACTTGACCTTTTTCCTTTGCAGCTCTTAATATTCTTTCTTTATTCTGTATGTTTTGTGTTCTGATTATTATATGGCGAGGAGATGTTTTTTTTTTTGGTCCAGTCTATTCGGTATTCTGTATGCTTCTTGAACCTTCAAAGGAATATCTTTCTTTAGGTTGGGAAAGTTTTCTTCTATAATTTTATTAAATATATTTTCTGAACCATTGAGCTGTACTTCCTCTCCTTCTTCTATCCCAATTATTCTTAGGTTTGGTCTTTTTATTGTGTCCCATATTTCCTGAATGTTTTGTGATGAGAATTTGTTAGTTTTGCTGTTTTCTTTGATCAGTGTGTTAATTTTCTCTATGGTATCTTCAGTGTCTGACATTCTTTCTTCTAACTCTTGTAATCTGTTGGTAGTACTTGTCTCTGTAGTTCCTGTTCGTTTACCCAGATTTTCGATCTCCAACCTTCCCTCGGTTTGAGTTTTCTTCATTACTTCCATTTCATTCTTCAGGTCTTGAACCATTTCCCTTACCTGTTTGATTGCATTTTCTTGTTTCTCTTGGTTTTCTTGGGTATCTTTGAGCGATTTATTCATTTCCTCTACCTTTTTGTTTGTAATCTCTAATTGTTTATGGCAGTTTTTCACCTCCTGTTTAAGGTCTTCTATTATTTTCAAATAATTCACTTTTGAGTCGATTTCTTCTACTTCTTCTGGAGTAGGGTGTACAATTCTTCTTATTTCGGGATCCCTGGGTTCTGGTGATGTCATGTTGCCTTTCAGGTTGTTGGAGGAATTCTTGCATTGGCGCCTTCCCATCTCCTCTTTCAAATGAAGCCAAGAGAGGCCTGGTGTCTTGGTCCTGTCTTTGCTGTGCCTGAGTCTCTGGGTGTATCTCTTCAGTGTAGAAGCAGGGACCGTCCTGCTGAGCTTGAACTCCTCAGTACCCAAACATGGACAACCATCCAGATGGGACTCCTCAGCACCACCCCCAGTGATGTCTCTCCTGGCACCCGGTTCTGGTCTCCCTGCTGCTAGGGTGTCTCGTGAACAAAGGGACGACCCCCGCTTGGTGCAGGCAGGCCACCTAGATAAAGGAGCCACCACCCACCCGAATGCCCTCCCAATTCGAACCCTGTCCCAGCGCCCAAACAGACTGAGCTGGGAGCTGTTGTGTGATTCAAAGAGGGGAGGGGGGTCAGAGGTAGTGGGGGAGGGCCTTGGATGCAAGCTGGGTGGGGCAGGAATGGAGAAGAGGTATCAAGGAGTACAGCCCCTGCAGACTGACCAGGGAGTGCAGGAGGGGTGGGGAACGTCTGAGCTCCCTGTCCCGGGCTGCCGCTGTGGCCTGAAACTCACTCACCCCAGCGATGGCCCTCCTGGCACCCGGATCCGATCTCCCCGCTGCCTGGGCGTCCCGGGAACAAAGGGCAGGCCCTGCTTGGTGCAGGCCGGCCACCTAGACAAAGGAGCCACCACCCTCCCGAATGCCCTCCCAATTCGGACCCTGTCCCAGCCTTTACAATACTTTCTTATTGATTTTTGTTTTCTTCTTAGAAAATGTTCAAAAATACTTGGAGTTATTAAGTTTTTGAAATTAGGTAAAATCCTAGTGATCACAAAAGCCTCAAGATCAAAGTACAATGAAACATAACTCTTAATCTGTCTTTTATATTTAATTCAACTAGTCATCTTTTACTTTTTCTCCTGTTCTATTAAAGGGACATGCTTTCCTAACCAATGGATAGTCATTATCACAATGAGACCCCTCACAGTGATTCAGTGACTATTACACCAGCATGGGGATGCCTAATCACTATAGATATCATTTTATTGATTGTTATAAGACACACAAATAAAATGTAAACTCTAAAATCTATTCACTGTCTCAAGTATAATATTTAACTTCAGTTTTCTGGCCTTCTTCAGCTTCTGCTTGAGTGCTTGAGTGGTGCTGTTTTTTTTTTTGTTGTTGTTGTTGTTTTTTAGAGATGCCCATAACATTGTAAATTTACAATGACTCATGATATTTTAAGATATCTGAACTCTTCATCCTCCAATTATTCACAACAAACCCACTTCCACAGGCTTTAATACACATGCATGCTATGTCCATCCTACAGGAAGTTTTGCATGGCACCCATTGGAAGAAAAGCAGTAAATTAAATGGCCTATCAGAATTACCCACTTTAAAATAAATCCTTCTTCTGGAACATCTTGGACATGTATCTTTTCTCCATATTAATATTTTAGGTGTGACAGTTTTTATTGTTGTTTTCTGAAACGGGCACATAACATTTATTGTACATTGTGTAAATTCAGGAAAAAGCATAATTCTGTAATAGTTTACATGTCACAGAGATCTATATTTTGCAGGCTTGAATCTGAAGCCAAAGCACTATATTTAACTCTAGTCTTATTTTCTGCATCAAGATTGTTTCTAAGAAAGTATGTTGTGTTTATAAGTTAATTAATTGCTAAATCAGTAATACTCATCATTCGTTACTGGCAGGTCAATCAGAAATATCACTAGATTTTTCACAACTAGTTACACCTCTACTAAGGTAATGGGCTAATATAAGTTACAAGAGTTAATAAGAAGCCTGAGCTAATGGGCCATTCATTTATAACTAATGTAGACCTCTGTGTGATTTCATTGGGACTTAAGGATTGCAGGAACTGGGCAGGACAAAAAAAAAACCTCAGACAACAAATGGTGTATTAACGTGGGGCTGACCAAATCTACTTGAAATCTTGAGAAAGCTTGGAAAGTTATTCTAGACAGAAAAGAATAGAGTTAACCATGGCTTATTCATAGCAGCATTTTCTCAGGTGGGCTCTGCTTGCTAAAGGTAAGCACGCTCATTTAAGAGAGGCTTCCTGACTCAGCTTTAGCTGTAAAACCTTACAGCTCTTTTAAGAGGCCCTGCTATAAAACACTTATGTAGTATTGATGAAAAGCTGACTGCATGCTTTTTGGTTTTCAGCCATAGCAGGAAAATTAGCCATGGCTACAGTATTTAAATTAATGAAATAAAGAATAATCAGAGGGCAAAAGATATGATTAAAAGACTGGGCTTTCAGATGTTCAGGTCAAGTTTCTATCACCTATAACAGGTAGTTTATAACTACCTGTTACTCCAGTTCTAAGAGATCTGTGCTCCATTTCTCTCCTGTATAGATATACATATATGGAAGCACATGAACATACACTAAAATAAAATAAGTAAGTCATTTTTATAATACCAAGTTTTATTTTACATGATTATCTAACTTTGCATAATCAAGACCCATCTTCATGGCTTTCTCATGAATTCATTAATTATATTTTCAATGACCTTGTGTCAAAATAAAATTGTATATTTGGATATGAGTGGTTAGAAATTCAACAAATGCATCTGAGGAAATATAATTCTGCTCACCTCAGGCCTAGAAAAGCAAGTTGCATCATGAATCACCAAAACTCTATTTGGTATAATTTAAATGTTCTCAGAAATATTTAGTAGGTTTTCCCTCATGGTATCATTGATTTTTCAATATTTCCTTTCTCTAGAATAATGCAAAATAGAAAAATATCACAAAGAAATAAATTGATATATATATGAAATTGTTCACAACAATAAAATTGATAGCCTTATTATAAAAACATAGAAACATGTCAAATTCTTTAAAAAATATATACGTTTGGTAGCACCTAATGTGACAAATACAAGTGTAGTGGTCCATATTCAATAATGTTAGCAACCAATACAATGAGGAGTTAAAAAAATTGATAATAACAATTGACAAACAAGTACAGATATTGTAATATAGTTTCAGAATGGTGAATAAAAACACAATTAGTTCCTCCAATGACATATAAAAACTAGAGGTCTACACATTGCCCTTCCATTGAAACAGAAACTCTGGTTAAATTTTATAAAATAATCTTCAGTCAGCTCAATACAGAGATCAAAGAGGCATTAAAGGCAAACCCAGGCTTTTTCATGAAAGAGTTGAGCATTGCACCATGCAAGATAAGATGAATTTTGTTTCCTTGAGTTTTGTGAGAGTAATACGTTATAAATGTAGAGCCAAGTAGTATATAAGCCAATGCTTTAAGGCTGTAGTTGCAGATGTTCAGTTGAAAGCTATAGTGCTTGTGGCACAGTTTTACTGAGGGGTTGTATTTCATCACAGCATCCTTCCTCTCTAGCTTCCAAGAACAAATGCAGTTGAGCTCAATGAAAAAAATACCTCCATACACTGTCTGTGGGAAGAATAAGCAGTGCTTTGTGAATGGTACCAACTGTAATGTCTGAATTACCTTTTTTTCCACTGAGAAAATTAAAAACAGCACTTCAAACATCACAATGTCAAATTTACCAAGTGCCCACAAGATTACCAGCACCCCAAATCAGCAAGAAGTATCCTAGAAATCTATGTCCACATCCCCCCCCAAATGGATTATAGATGTTTGTCTTTGTTTAGAGTGTTGGCTGCTCATTGTTATGGATAATTGTTAGAAAAAAAGCGCTAAACAAAGGTGATTAGATTCAGGGTTCTTGTTGTGAAAGAAAAAAGCGGAAATGCTGTGGGATAATGCTTTTGTACACTGCCAATATTTGTCACTTGTATTGATTTAATAAAATGCTGATTGGCCTGTACCTGGCAGGATGTATGGGTGGGGTGTCCAGACTAGGAGAATTCGGAAAAGAAGAAAGGCAGAAAGTTGGTCATCACCCAGAAGTAAGATGAGAATGGCTTACTGAGAAAAGGTATCAAGCCACATGGCTAAACATAGAGAAGAATTATGAGTTTATTTAAGTTGCAAGAGGTAATTAGTAATATGCCTGAACAATAGGCCAAAGAGTTTATAATTAATATATGCCTCTGTGTGTTTATTTGGGACTGAAATGGCTGTAGACCAGGTGGATCCACAACTTCCATCTACACTGTATTGTGTTTTCGACCAAATAAAATAATAATATAGCAATTCTAGAAAGTCTTTGATTTTTCTTTTAACACTCATATCAAGAAAGGAGGTATTAAATCATCTATCTATTTTTTTCCTATTTATATTTATTTTATAGAATGAAATCAACAAGAGGAATCTCCAAATTCTTTTATAGAAAGTAGTTATGATCTGAAACTAGGATTCTTACAGTAAAATGGAAATAAGATTAATTATATAAAAATGAACACATTTTGCTGCATTTGCACCAACACTAATAATCTCACAAAAATAAACTCAAAGGTCCTGACAATTTGAGGTTTTCCAAAACAAAGTACTTTATTCCAAAAAAGTTACTAATAGAATTTGTCAACTGTGTTAAAGAAATGAAATATTTTCTACACTATTTGTCTTCTAATGTGACTGCACAAAGACTTGTTTAGGCTTCTAATATAATTGGAGAAATAGTACTGTACAAAATTAATGAATAGCAGTTTTTTCATAGCAAGATAATTACACCTTTGAATATTTAGCAGAACTTCGAAGAAGTTGTTCCTGCAGCTGATTGTTGAAAGTTCCTTCAAGACATCAAGATCTGTTGTTTGAAGTCCTGATTTAAGATGTCACATTAATCTAATCTAGCTCTTTCCTCCTCTCTTCCATAATGTTTCCTGAGTCATATAGGGAGGGGATGGTGTGATATAGGTGTCCTACTTAAGAATGAATAAACCAAAGTGAATTCAGTCTCCGGGCCCTAATCTGTGACATGCATATTTTTGGAAATTTAATGATCTTTTTTTTTAGGGTCAGCAAAATGTCTCAGTAGGTAAATGTGCCTGCCACCAACTCTGATAACTTGAGTTCAACATCCAAAAGAACCCTATGGCAGAAGGAGAGAGTAGAGGCTGGCGAGTTTTCTTTTGTCCTCTGTATGTATATCTTAGCATGTCCCCCCAAACTAAGACCAAAACAATAAAACACATGTAATAAGTTATTTTTTTAGTGCGAAAACCTTCAAGAAATTTAATCAATTATATAATCTGCCCAGATAACTACAAATTACTGGAGTATATGTGATGCTAAAAATGTACATGACAAGGTTTGCATCTCTCCTGCCCTGTAGAAAAGATTGAGGTAAAAGATGATGCAAGTTCAGAGCTTTAGTAAGATGGAAATATTTATTGCTGGGGACAAAATCAACAGTGAAATTCCTTCTCCCTTGGTAGTAGAAAGGGTAGGTACTTGGTTCAGCTGATTTGGTTTTATGGACTCTTGCTCAGGGTGAGAAGTATAAATTTTCAATAATAAAGTCATGGTACAGCCAGGTTCTTTTCTCCTTTTTCTGTCTTAAGAGTTTCAGGTAGGTGATTTTACTGTGTATATAAATCATTAGTCTTTAGGAACCACCTTAGTCTCTGGTTATTCTTAGGTACTAAAGCAGTTTTGTTTTGCTAACAGCCACTGCTGACTGCCTCTGGAGTAATAGCAGGGCTGAGGGAGGATTCATATTAGCATCAGGGTACATTTACTTCTATTACATAATGTCCCTCTGACATATAGACAATTCCCTAGTCAATTACTAATTACAATTGTCCTGCATTCATAGAAACAGGATACACTGCATGAAATTTTCTGACTAGGTGTTGTTTCATTGATAGTAGTTAGGATTAAGTAGTTCCAAGCTTAAGTGAGAAATAAAAGCATCAAAAATACCTCCTTCCGTAATTGAATACAGAAACCAGGGCAGAGGTTTGGAAGTGTCCAAAAAGAAGGAAAATGTGTGTAACACATAGATTTCTCCAAATAAAGGTAAATTTAATCTCATATTAACATGACTTTAATTGATTTTCTGAGCCATTAATGTCAGAAATTCTATGAATAAAATAGTGATAACCAATATATCATAGGCAAGGAATATCACATTCTCAGTCCTTAATTTCTGTTAGGTTTCACTGGCTAACAATGTTTTGTATTAGAGTTTCCAAGACTCTTTATTCCTACAACTGTACTTGGGGTAGAATTAAGATCATGATCCCTTTTTTGATAAAGTAATAAGTTTAAAGGTTATTACTTTATTCTTCTAAAAAACTTTTAAATCTTTAGTTATTTTTGTCATACAAATTGCATGCTTACAGAATCATGAACAAAATAAATAAACAATACCATATGTGTGCTTGACTTAAAATAGGCACTTGGTAAATCTCTGGAATTAATGCTATAACATCTAGCTGGTTAATATAGAGAATAAAACTGTGAGTAAAAGAACAAGGAGGGTTAAGCATGAGACTCCAGAATAGACCCAAACATTGCTAAGAAGAAACAGTGCTTGTCAGAGACTTTCATCTTTATGATCTTAGGTTGTGAATTATCTCTCTCAGCTTCACAAGTTAATAGTTCTTTTATACTGGTACATAATCTGTCCCATTTAGCATGTATGTCTTGTCCGTGGGTGTATCTGTTATCCATTTGGCTCCACATTTGACTCACTCTGACTGTGGTAACTTTTGGACATACATACATTTTGACTGATGTCCTGACATCATGCTTATATGCTAAATATTTACTAATTCATCATTATAAAGAGATTGAAGGCTGATGTATATTGTTTAGGAGAAGAAGAGAGTGAATGCATCCTGAAAATCTTTTTTTTTTTTTTTTTTTTTTGGTCTCCACTGCTGCATAGAAGCAAAAGGTCAATTTGATAGATAAAAACCATCTTACTACTGCAATTTCTCTGGTTTTTATGGGCTTTTTAAAAAGTTCGGGGAACTGAGGGAAAAACTATTTCTTGCATGGTTAGCATGCCTATACAGGTACTTAATTTTCTACAGGAGATACATTTAGGTATCCAGGTCCTGAAAGTCTTTTCTGCCTCAGATATCTTGCTCCCCTCGTCTTTAGTATTTCCTACACACATTGAAGTTCATAGCACACCTGAGGCCCACCAATATGTGGCCTGTTAAATTCTTCTGCCAGGGCTTCTCTGTTTGGTCCAGCTGAACTAGATGTCTGTAATTCTCACATCTGAGAATTTCTCACAAGGCAGCTCTTTGTGGAAGAACCACTTTTTGATTTCTTTTCTGGATGTAGATGGGAAGGTACCTCTCCACTACAAATCAAGGTCTTTATACCAAACTGGTGAATCATTTTATAGCTAAAGAACCTAATGAAATCATATCTTTTTTAAGCAGACTAAAGATATTTCCTCAGTAACGGCTTCTTTATTCTATCCAGTTTGTCACTGTCTACCAAAATTCTCCATCATAAAAGATAACAATTTATTATTATTATTTTTTTAAATTTATTTATTTATTTAAGATTTCTGTCTTTTCCCCACCGCAGCCTCCCATTTCCCTCCCCCTCCCCCAGTCAAGTCCCCCTCCCTCGTTAGCCCAAAGAGCTATAAGGGTTCCCTGCCCTGTGGGAAGTCCATGGACCACCCACCTCCATCCAGGTCCAGTAAGGTGAGCATCCAAACTGCCTAGGCTCCCACAAAGCCAATACGTGCAGTAGGATCAAAAACCCATTGCCTTTGTTCTTGAGATCTCAGTAGTCCTCATTGTCTCTATGTTTTTTTTTCCCAACACGGTTTTATCCCAGGCTTTTTCAAACCCAGGTCAGCTGGCCTTGGTGAGTTCCTGGTAGAAAATCCCCATTGTCTCCGTGTGTGGGTGCACCCCTCGCGTTCCTGAGTTCCTTGCTCGTGCTCACTCTCCTTCGTCTCCTGATTTGGACCTTGAGCTTACTGTCCGGTGCTCCAATGTGGGTCTCTGTCTCTGTCTCCTTTCATCGCCTGATGAAGGTTGATATTCAGGAGGATGCCTTTATGTTTTTCTTTGGGTTCTCCTTCTTACTTAGTTTCTCTAAGATCACGTATTAGAGGCTCAATGTCCTTTGTTTATGTCTAGAAACCAAATATGAGTGAGTACATCCCATGTTCCTCTTTTTGGGTCTGGCTTACCTCACTCAGGATCATGTTCTCTATTTCCATCCATTTGCCTGCAAACTTCAAGAAGTCCTTGTTTTTTATTGCTGAGTAGTACTCTAATATGTATATATTCCATACTTTCTTCATCCATTCTTCAATTGAAGGGCATCTAGGTTGTTTCCAGGTTCTGGCTATTACAAACAGTGCTGCTATAAACATAGTAGAGCATATACTTTTGCTGTATGATAAGGCCTCTCTTGGGTATATTCCCAAGAGTGGTATTGCTGGATCCAGGGGTAGGTTGATCCCAAATTTCCTGAGAAACCTCCACACTGCTTTCCAAAGTGGTTGCACAAGTTTGCATTCCCACCAGCAATGGATGAGTGTACCCCTTTCTCCACACCCTCTCCAGCAAAGGCTATCATTGGTGTTTTTTATTTTCGCCATTCTGACAGGTGTAACATGGTATCTTAAAGTTGTCTTGATTTGCATTTCCCTGATCGCTAAGGAAGTTGAGCATGACCTTAGGTGTCTTTTGGCCATTTGAGCTTCTTCTGTTGAGAGATCTCTGTTCAGCTCAGTGCCCCATTTTATAAATGGGTTGATTAGCCTTTTACGGTCTAGTTTCTTGAGTTCCTTATATATTTTGGAGATCAGACCTTTGTCAGTTGCGGGGTTGGTGAAGATCTTCTCCCAGTCAGTGGGTTGCCTTTCTGTCTTAGCAACAGTGTCCTTTGCTTTACAGAAGCTTCTCAGTCTCAGTAGGTCCCATTTATTCAATGAGTCCCTTACTGTCTGTGCTGCTGGGGTTATACGTAGGAAGTGGTCTCCTGTGCCCACTTGTTGTAGAGTACTTCCCACTTTCTCCTCTATCAGGTTCAGCGTGTTCGGACTGATATTGAGGTCTTTAATCCACTTGGACTTGAGTTTTGTGCATGGTGATAGATATGGATCTATTTTCATTCTTCTACAGATTGACATCCAGTTTTGCCAGCACAATTTGTTGAAGATGCTCTCTTTTTTCCATTGTATACTTTTAGCTCCTTTATCAAAAATCAGGTGTTCATAGGTTTGTGGGTTAAAGTCAGGGTCTTCTATTCAATTCCATTGGTCGACTTCTCTGTTTTTATGCTAATACCAAGCTGTTTTCAATACTGTAGCTCTGTAATAGAGTTTGAAGTCAGGGATGGTAATGCCTCCAGAAGTTCCTTTATTGTATAAGATTGTTTTGGCTATCCTGGGTTTTTTGTTTTTCCATATAAAGTTGATTATTGTCTTCTCCAGATCTGTGAAGAATTTTGATGGTATTTTGATTGGGATTGCATTGAATCTGTAGATTGCTTTTGGTAGAATTGCCATTTTTACTATGTTGATCCTCCCAATCCAAGAGCAAGGGAGATCCTTCCATTTTCTGGTGTCATCTTCAATTTCTTTCTTCAATGCCTTAAAGTTCTTGTCAAATAGATCTTTCACTTCCTTGGTTAGGGTTGTGGCTATCGTGAAAGGTGATGCTTCTCTGATTTCCCTCTCTGCTTCCTTATCCTTAGTGTATAGGAAGGCCACTGACATTTTGGAGTTGATCTTGTATCCTGCCACCTTACTAAAGGCGTTTATCAGATGTAGGAGTTCTTGGATAGAGTTTTTGGGGTCGCTTATGTATACTATCATATCATCTGCAAATAACGAAAGCTTAACTTCTTCCTTTCCAATACAAATCCCCTTGATCCTCTTATGTTGTCTAATTGCAATTGCTAGAACTTCAAGCACTATATTGAAGAGGTATGGAGAGAGTGGACATCCTTGTCTTGTTCCTGATTTTAGTGGGATGGCTTTGAGTTTTTCTCCGTTCAATTTAATGTTAGCTGTTGGCTTGCTGTAAATAGCTTTTATTATATTTAGGTATGACCCTTGTATCCCTAATCTCTCCAAGACCTTTATCATAAAGGGGTGTTGAATTTTGTCGAATGCTTTTTCAGCATCTAATGAAATGATCATATGGTTTTTTTCTTTCAGTTTATTTATATGGTGGATTACATTGATAGATTTGCGTATGTTGAACCAGCCCTGCATCTCTGGGATGAAGCCTACTTGATCATAATGGATAATTTTCCTAATGTGTTCTTGGATTCGGTTTGCCAGTATTTTATTGAGAATTTTTGCGTTGATATTCATGAGTGAAATAGGCCTATAATTCTCTTTCTTGGTTGGGTCTTTGTGTGGTTTTGGTATCAGGGTAACTGTGGCTTCGTAAAAGGAATTTGGCAATGACTCTTCTGCTTCTATATTGTGAAATACATTAAAGAGTATAGGTATTAGCTCTTCTTGGAAGTTCTGGTAGAATTCTGCATTGAAACCATCTGGTCCTGGGCTTTTTTTGGTAGGGAGATTTTTGATAACAGTTTCTAGTTCTTCGCGACTAACCGGTCTATTTAGATCATTTACCTGGTCTTGGTTTAGCTTTGGTATGTGGTACTTATCTAAAAAACTGTCCATTTCTTTTGCATTTTCCAGTTTTGTGGCATACAGGCTTTTGTAGTAAGATCTAATGATTCTCTGAATTTCCTCTGTGTCTGTGGTTATGTCCCCCTTTTCATTGCTGATCTTATTTATTTGCGTGTTCTCTCTCTGTTGTTTAATTAGTTTGGATAGGGGTTTGTCGATCTTGTTGATTTTCTCAAAGAACCAACTTTTTGTTTCATTGATTCTTTGGACTGTTTTCTGTGTTTCTATTTTGTTGATTTCTGCCCTCAGTTTGATTATTTCCAGTCTTCTACTCCTCCTGGGCGCATCTGCTTCTTTCTTTTCTAGAGCTTTCAGGTGTGCTGTTAAGTCCTCAATGTATGCTTTCTCTGTTTTCTTTAAGTGGGCACTTAGTGCTATGAACTTTCCTCTTAGCACTGCTTTCAACGTGTCCCATAGGTTTGAGTATGTTGTCTCTTTATTCATTAAATTCAAGGAAGACTTTAATTTCTTTCTTAATTTCTTCCTTGACCCATGTGTGGTTCAGTAGTTGACTGTTCAGTTTCCATGAGTTTGTCGGCTTTCTGGGGGTAGCATTGTTATTGCCTTCTAGCTTCAGTCCGTGGTGATCTGATAAGACACAGGTGGACACTGATATTTTTTTGTATCTGTGGAGGTTTCCTTTGTTTCTGAGTATGTGGTCAATTTTTGAGAAGGTTCCATGAGCTGCAGAGAAGGTATATTCTTTCCTTTTTGGGTGGAATGTTCTATAGATGTCTGTTAAGTCCATTTGCTTCATTACCTCCAATAATTCTCTATTAGGTTTCTGTCTGATTGACCTGTCCAATGGAGAAAGAGGTGTATTGAAGTCTCCTATTACTAGTGTGTGTGGTTTGATGTCTGCCTTGAGTTCTAGTAATATTTCTTTTACATAGGTGGGTGCTTTTATGTTAGGGGCGTAGATATTCAGAATTGAGACTTCATCCTGATGAATTGTTCCTGTTATGAGTATAAAGTGTCCATCTCGATCTCTTCTGATTGACTTTAGTTTGAAGTCAGTTTTGTTAGAAATTAGTATGGCCACACCTGCTTTTTTCTTAGGACCATTTGCTTGAAACACCTTTTCCCAACCCTTTACTCTGAGTAGATGCCTGTCTTTGTGGTTGAGATGTGTTTCTTGCAAACAGCAGAATGTTGGGTCCTGTTTTCGTATCCAATCCCTTAGCCTGTGCCTTTTTATGGGTGAATTGAGGCCATTAATATTAAGTGATACTAATGACCAGTGGTTGTTTACTCCGGTTATTATTATTGGTTTTGGTAGTAGCGTTTGTGTGTCTCCCTTCTTTGAGGTGTGCAGGTGAAGGTTCGCTAGACGCCTGAGTTATTGTAAGCAGTGTTGGCAATGCTAGATTCCTTAGGTTGTGATTTTCCTTCTATTATTTTCTGTAGGGCTGGGTTTGTGGCTACATATTGTTTAAATTTGTTCTTATCTTGGAAAGTCTTGTTTTCTCCATTGATAGTGAACAATAGCTTGGCTGGGTATAGTAGTTTGGGTTTGCATCCATGATCCCTTAGTTTTTGCAGAACCTCTATCCAGGACCTTCTGGCTTTCATAGTTTCCATAGAGAAGTCAGGTGTAAGTCTGATTGGTTTACCTTTATAAGTTACTTGCCCCTTTTCCTTTGCAGCTCTTAATATTCTTTCTTTAACCTGTATATTTTGTGTTTTGATTATTATATGGCGAGGGGATGTTTTTCTTTGATCCAGTCTGTTTGGTGTTCTGTATGCTTCTTGGATATTCAAAGGAATATCTTTCTTTATGTTGGGAAAGTTTTCTTCCATAATTTTGTTAAAAATATTTTATGGGCCTTTGAGTTGTGATTCTTCTCCTTCTTCTATCCCTATTATTCTTATGTTGGGTCTTTTTATTGTGTCCCATATTTCCTGAGTGTTTTGTGATGAGTATTTGTTGGCTTTGCTGATTTCTTTGATCAGTGCATTTATTTTCTCTATGTTGTCCTCAGAATCTGAGATTCTTTCTTCTATCTCTTGTATTCTATTGATTATGCTTGTTTCTGTAGACTCTGCTCATTGACTTAGATTTTCCATATCCAGCTGGTCCTCAGTCTGTGTTTTCTTCCTTGCTTCCATTTCAGTTTTCAATTCTTGAACTGTTTTCCCCAGGGTCTCATGTACGTATTTACTCATTTCTTCAACCTTTTTACTCACTTCTTCAAACTTTTTGTCATACTTCTCCTCTATTTCTATAAAGGTGTTTTTTACATGTTGTTTAAGGGACTCTATTGCTTTCATAAAGTCATTTTTTTCCACTTCTTCTGTGTTAGGGTGTTCACGTCCTTCTGTTGTGAGATCATTGGGTTCTGGTGTTTTCATGTTGCTTTTCAGATTATTGGGTGAATTCTTGCCTTGGCGCCTGCCCATCTCGTCTATCGATGCTGTCTAATGTGTCTTTTAATGCAGGAACGGGTTTTCCTGCTGGCCAGGGGCCCTGCTTCCAAAATGCCTTCTCCCCGTTTCTTGAGTCCTGCCACTGGCCAAGATCTCTTTCACTGCTCTGAAGGGTCTTCAGGACCAGGACCAGGCTCCTGGTTTGCCAGGGACCTCGCCAAGAAAAGGCCTACCCCTCTGCAGGCCAGCCACCAAAACAGAGGAACTCGCGGTGCTCTCTGCTCTGAGCTCCCTATCCAGTGCCCAAACAGGTTAAATTTGGTGGTCCCGCGCCCAGCGGAAGGGGGGGGGGAGCGAAGGAGGACCCTGGGCGCAATCTGGGATATGCCGGGGAGAGAGAGGTCTCAGCAAGGAGGAGCAGCCCCAGCAGAGGGTAGAAGCCCTCGCAGGCTAACGGGGGGATCAAGGTGATCGGGGAGTGCCCCCGCTCCGTTTCCTGTGTCCAGCCCTGGGGCAAGAACACTCTCCCTATACAAGGTGGTCTTCAGGGATACTACTAGGCTCACCGTTCGCCGCTCCCTGATCCTCCTCTGCTCGCTGGTGTCCTTAGGTCTCCGCCGCGTCTGGCCGCGCCGGGGTTGTTCCTATTATTATTATTTTATTACTTTAAAAAATTACCAATCTTGGGGGCTGGAGAGATGGCTCAGAGGTTAAGAGCATTGCCTGTTCTTCCAAAGGTCCTGAGTTCAATTCCCAGCAACCACATGGTGGCTCACAACCATCTGTAATGAGGTCTGGTGCCCTCTTCTGACCTACAGTCATATACACAGACAGAATATTGCATACATAATAAATAAATAAATATTTAAAAAAAATTACCAATCTAAATTCCCACTCCCTCCCACTTCCCTCCCACTCCCTCTACACACCCTCTCCTCATCTTCCTCCAATTCTAAGAGGGAGGGAAGACACCCTGCCCTATGGAAAGTCCAAGTCTCTCTCTACTACATCTAGGTTGAGTAAAATATACATCCAAAGAGAATAGGATCCCAAAATGCCGGTACATGCATTAGATACAAATCTCAGTGCCATTGTCATTGGCCCCTCAGTCTGCCCCAACTGTCAACCACATTCAGAGGGATTAGTTTGATCCCATGCTCATTCCAGTCCAGCTGGAGTTGGTGAGCTCCCATTAGGTCAGGCAAACTGTTTCAGTGGGTGGACTCTTAATGGTCTTGACTTCTTTGCTCATACTCTCACTCCTTCCACTCTTTTTTTTTTTTTGAAAGTCACACTGATGTATTTTATTATTAAGACAGATCAATATGGAGAGCTTCTCAGCAGCCTTCACTTTCAGCAAGCATTCCTATTGTTACACATGGCTTATAGTTAAAGTTAACTTTTCAGACTATAAAGGCAAATTTTCTGTGCTAAAGTTGTCCCCCGCTATGAATCTACCTAATCCCTACATCTTCAGAGTTTTAAAACAAATCCTAGAGTTCGAAAAGAATAAGGAAAGGGAAGGCAAGGCAAAGTCTTCCCCTAAAAGATGCATGTAGTGGAAAGAAGTTTGTACAGAATGCTTCCGACTTAGTGATGAGAGGATTAAAGATTATTTAAAAAGTCATAGCATCATCCTATATATCAGAACATTTATTGAGACAAACATCAATTCAACTCATTCAGTCAGCTGAAGGCATTTACAATACACAGACTATGTGGAAAGTGAAAACTGTGGACTCAAACCCAACTCTCCCTCAAACCTTCAGTTTGTCACAATATAGTTCTTAAATAATTTTAATTGGAAAGCCTTAAAGATGTAGTGAGTCAATTCCTTAAAAGAAAAAGTAGGAAATATATAGAGAAATGTTTACACACAGAATTTTGTCTTTGTACACACACACACACAGATGATAGATATACATTAACATACACAAACCACACACACATTGCCTGCTCTTTTTTTTTTTTTTGAAGAATTCAGAAGTTTATCCCAGGTTTTATACACTAAGATAGAAATCATGTCTTTTCTTTATTAGTTTAGTATTGGACTCCTTCCACTCTTTAACTGGACCTTAGAAGCTCAGTCCAGCGCTCCGATGTGGGTCTCTCTCTCTCTCTCTCTCTCTCTCTCTCTCTCTCTCTCTGTTTCCATCTGTTGTTGGATGAAGGTTCTATGGTGATAAATTTAAGATAATCATCCGTCTGATTACAGGTCAAGACTAGTTCAGGCACCCTCTCCTCTATTGCATAGGGTCTTAGCTGGGGTCATCCTGGTGTATTCCTGGAAATTTTTCTAGAGCCAGGTTTCTTGCTAATCCCATAATGGCTCCCTCAATCAAGATATCTCTTTCCTTGCTCTCATATCTGTCCTTCCTCCATCTTGATTATCCCATTTCCTCAAGTTCTCCCCAACCCTCACTGCCTCCCCTAATCTTGCCCTTCTCCCCTTCCTTCTACTCCTCCGCAATTTCCATGCTCCCAAATTCTGTCAAGCAATCTTGTCTGTTTCTAATTTCCAGGCAGGTCTATATATGTTTTTCTTTGGGTTCACCTTATTATTAATGTTCTCTAGGATCTTAAGTATAGGCTCAATGTCCTTTGTTTATGGCTAGTATCCACTTATGAGTAAGTACATAGCATATTCACTTTTTGGGGTCTGGGTTACGTCACTCAGGATATTGTTTTCTAATTCCATGCATTTGTATGCAAAATGTCATTGTTTTTTACTGCTGAGTAGTACTCTAATGTGTAGATACGCCACACTTTCTTCATCCATTCTTCAGCAGAGGGGCATCTAGACTCTTTCTGGAACATAGCAACTTTAAACCAGCAGAAAAATGAGGAAATGTGTTTGACAACACCTTAGAAAATACCACTTTTTCTTTCTTTACATCTTTTTCTCCTCCACAGGGTGTGAAGTGGAAAACTGTATGTGATAACTCAGAATACCAAATGATATTACTTCAGTGTTTAAAAGGATTGATGCTGATCTTTCCCAAGTGCATTTTATGCACTCTTTCTCATTTGATATTCATGGTACCCTACAAGTGAAAATTGCCTAGTTTTTATTCATTCATACATGTTAGGTTTTTGTGATCTTTTCACAAACTAGGGCCATTCATGAGTCTGGAGCCAAAACTGAGTAAACACCTTCATAATATTAGCCGGCAAATAAATCTGTTTTCTTGATTTTTTATTGCTGTGGGAGGGTCCAGAAAGCCTGGAAAGGAGAATAAAGGTTTATATGAGAAATTAAACTGAGCCTGCCCTGGGGGAAGAACCATTAAGTAACAGTCGTTATCTACTTCAGGATCTGTCTCTAGGTTCCTGCCTTTAGTTCCTGCCCTGACTTCTTTTCATAATCAACTGTAATGTTTAGGCCAAGTTATCCCTTTCATTCACAATTGTTTTTGTCATAGCAATATAAACCTAATAATGTTGACATTAGAAAATAAAATTCATGAAATTAAATTGTCCATTTTAAAAAATCTGAAAGCACATATGAAAGATGAAATTCTAGTTGTGCTAGTATTATGGGCCATGATCTTCAGAAAAACAAAATGCTGTATTCTGATTTTTTTGGATAGTGAAGAGACACAGCTATAAGAACACACAAATGTATGCATATATATGTATACAAAGTGTATATATATATATATAATTTGTGCCTTTGTTAATAAACTATGGAATGTAAGCTTTTCCATTCTCAGTTATAATTGTTTTCCATAGAAATGAGTAGTATTCTTTCAACATAGTCTGCTAAGTGTGCTTCCAATGATAATTTAATTTGTATTTTCCGGATAAAATATAAAATATACATTATCAAAATCCTGTGGCATATCCTCTGTGTAATGATTTCAGTGACAGAATTACCTCACTATCTTATCTAAATAATTCTTGCATAATTTTGCAGTTTCAAGAAACATGGGAAGCTGATTGAGTAAAAATAGAAGCTAAACAATGGACTTGCTTCCTGCTATTTAAAACACATCTATCAGCAAGCACAAAAACACTATCAAAAACTCCTTGGCAATAAGGCGTTATCTCAGGCCTATGTGATGTAACTCAAGTTTGAAATGGAAATGGCCATATATTCTCTTTGGAAACAACTGAGACTTTGTCTTTGTAGTTAATTTCTTTGGGTTACACCACAAGGGGCTTGTTATTCGTCAATTATTTACCCAAATACTTGTGAAGTCTAGACTTTGTGCTTTTTAAAAAAATATGTAATGTTCGGATTTTAAAGAAGTAAACAAAAAGAGGCTTTTCTATTTAACATGGACCATTTTTAATCCAGCAGAAGAACTGGTAGCTATTTACAGAAATATGTTTCAACTGCTTCTAAGATGCTAATGCCCACAAATGACAAAAGAACAGAAACAAATCATTGCCTCTTTCATTGCCCTAGATACAGACATTCACTAGTGAAGATCAAAAGCAATCCATTTATTTTCTGAGTGTGAGATAACTTTGCCAATGAACTATATTCATGTATGCTATTTGAAGAAAAAACTGCTAATTGCATATGATTAACAAAGAAGGAATTTAACAACCTATTATATATTATACTATATCTACATTTTTAGTAAGTCTATATGAATTGTAGTTTTATGTATGAAATTTAAGAATAAAAACATAGAACAAATGTATCTATGAACTTTTCATAAAGATAAGCAAGCATAAAGGATCAACACAGAATTGATTGACTTCAAAGAAACCTGACCTTTTAAGTCAATTATAGAGCAATAAACTTACTGAAATCATCAGTAATATTTCAGCCTACATTCCCATGAAACTACAGACTGCTTCACAATAAGCCTATTTCCTAGATGTGCCAAAAACACAGTGCAGTACAAGTATCTGCAGCAGGGACTATAGGAAATAGTCATCAGACTAATGGTGAGGGATTAAACTAAATATATTTTATAATTCATATCCCCTTCTGATAATTTAAAAAATATGGTTGCAATAATTCTAAAATTAAATGCACATTAACTTTGAGAAGATTTTTTTCTATCTAGATTTTAAAAAACCTTGAAAGAGAATATTTAGATAATTTTCTGTGATGTACATACTTAAGTTGTGTGTCTAAAAGTGCTCCCTGGCAAGGAGTAACATTACAGCAGGACTATAATGGTCGGTCTCTCTCTCTCTCTCTCTCTCTCTCTCTCTCTCTCTCTCTCTCTCTCTCTCTCTTGTGTGTGTGTGTGTGTGTGTGTGTGTGTGTGCTATTCAAGAGGCAGTAACAGACAGAGAAAGATATAGAATGAAAGACAGAAAAGATGTAGAAAAACACAGAGAGAGACAGAGAGAGACAGGTAGAGGGAAAGAAAAAGAACCCATGTGTTTGGACATGAATGTTTGTACATGAGAAAACTCTAAGACGTGTATGGTAGAGCACACCTTTAACCCAAGAACTCAGAAGGCAGAAGCAGGTGGATATATGAGTTGGAGAATACCCTGGTCTACAGAGTGAATTCCAAGACAGCCAGGGCTACACAGAGATACCCTGCTTCAAAACACAATATAAACAAGCAGAAACGGAAAAGAAAGAAGCAACACTCTCCTCCTGGGTCTGTAATTATTGGCACGTGCTGTAATTGAGTTTTTAACTGGATTCTGGGGATTCCAACTCAAGTCATCATACTTTCATAATACCTGTTGGCCAATTGAGAGACAAATGTCAACTTTTCCCTCCAGCAGTCCACACATTACCTTCTAGCAATATGAAAGCTAATGATAATGTACAACAGGCTTCCACATCAGTATCAGCTTGATTTTTCTGTGTTCTGTGACATATGCATGTAGTATCTTCAGCAAAGGGGTTTGACCTTCAGTTTTGTGGTGAATTCAGATTAAGGCAATAGTTTCTTGGTGTTAGGATGTATTTTAAACCACCACTATGAACTGAGTTCTAAGCTTTTTGCTGGATAAACTATGGCATTTGGCAGAAGCACTCCCCATTCCCCTCCATACAGAGGGAAGCAATATTTAAAGACACATGTACTTTAGGAAGTTTCTAAAACACAAGGTTTTAAAATGTCATAGTCAAACATCTTTTTTCCTTTCTTTTTTATAATGATTTTTAGTACAATCTTTTCTCATATTACATAGCTAATCCCATTCTCATTACCTCCCTGCTTCCCGCCCCACTCTTTCCCCCAAGTCTCCATGCACCCTTCAGAAAGGGTAAGCCTTCCCATGGGGAGTCAACAAAGCTGATGCTTCACTTCAAGGCAAGACCCTCTTACTTATATCTAGGCTGAGCAAAGTATCAGCAAGAAACTGGCACTAGGAAAATTTCCAGGACTCCACAAGGATGACTTCAGGTAAGACTCTAAGCAACAGTGGAGAGAATGCCTAAACTGGCCTTCCCCTGTAATCAGATTGATGACTACCTTTAACTGTCATCTTAGAACCTTTCATCCAGCAACTGATAGAATTAGATACAGAGATCTACAATGAAGCACTGGGCCGAGCTTCCAGAGATCAGTCCAAGAGAGGAAGGAGTGATAATATAAGCAAAGGGGTCAAGACTATGATGGTGATACCAACAGAAACAGGTGACTAGATCTAGTGAGAGCTCAATGACTCTGGACTGATTGTGGGGGAAGCTGCATAGGACTAAACTAGACCCACTGAATGTGGGGGAGAGTTGTGAGATTTGGAGGTCTGTGGGGCCTCTGGCAGTGTGACCAGAATATATACCTAGTGATTGAACTGACATCTAGGAGCACATTCTCTTTGGAGTTATTCAAACTTATTTATTCTGCCTTCCCAACCCCTCTTGTTAAAACTTCCCTAAATTGTCCTCCTTTTTTCTTTCTTGCAACTTATGCTCAATTATCTGTCTCCATTGAGTACTTTTCTTGTCAACTGTCCCTGTCTGGTTTCCTGGTTTGGTTTCTATATTTACTCTAATGTAGATTAAATATTCAAAGCCAGAATCCAAATTTAAGGAGAACCTGTGGCACTTATTTTGGGTCTAGGTGACTGGATCACTCTCAGTCCATTGATTTACCTGAAAGTTTCCTAAGTGGATAAGAGGATCTAAGAAATAATAATGTCAAGCATCCTTAAAACAGTAAAATATCAGATTGTGGATAAGTGGATGTAAATATGGAGTTAGTAGCACCTTAAAGGAGAGAAATGCCTAAATGTTAGTATCAGGGATCTCTTTTTGAACTTTTACTTAGGTGGCATTCATTTTACTCTTCTGTTATACTGAGTTCTATAATTTTAAATATAATGGATTACAACTGGGTATGAGTCTGCTCCACTCATTCTTACAACATCCAAACAATTATCAACAAGAAAATTATCTATTTTCTCCTAATTATAAGTTTTCTGAAACCAATTGCTTATCTCCTACTGGTCTTCCCAAAATAGTGATTTCTGACACTCAGTATTGTTCTTCTGTCAGTGTCTGACCATAGATAGCTAACATATATTTGTAATATAAGCCCAACCAATGAATATCTAATTAGGAGAGAAACTTGTTGCAACAAAATAACTATATTTGAAAGGAAAAAGTATACATATACAAAAATATGTACACAACAAATGTACAACATATATGCACTTATACTTCATTAAAATTTTACCTATTAAGTGAACATAGATATTTCAAATGAATATAAAACCTAGTTTTAACCTTCAGATGTAGCTTAATTATAGAGACTGCATATATAACATGCATGAAGCTCTGGATTTAATCTCTAGCAAGAAACCTACTTTATCATAAATAATTGGACTGGGACTCAAAGTGCACTAATGTCTTAGAAATCTCTAACAACAGATTTGTAACTACCACAATACTTTGGATATTTGTATATCTTATTTCCTTTGCCAGTAAAATAGAAGATGTGAGGTATACAATCATTAAATAACTTTTTAATTCTAAAATATGGAAATCTTTCAATGTAACCCACCATATAAACAAACTGAAATTTAAAAAATATCATTATCATCATATTAGATGCTGAAAAGTCTTTCAACATTACCCAAAGCCTCTTCGTAACAAAGGTCTTGGAAATATTAAGGATACAAAGAACATATCTAAACATAATAAAAGCAGTTTACAGCAAGTCAAAAGCCAACATCAAATTCAGCAGAGAGAAATTGAAAGCGGTGTAGGTGGAGGGCCAGCTTGTTCCTCCTGGCCGCCCGGCTATCCTAGCCATGAAATAACCACACAGAAACTATATTAATTAAATCACTGCTTGACCCATTAACGCTAGCTTCTTATTGGCTAATTCTTATATTAATTTAACCCAATTTTATTAATCTGTGTATCTCATGGCAGTGGCTTATCAGGTAAATTCCCAGTGTCTGTCTCTAGTGACTTAATGGCATCTCCCTCCAACTTTGCCTTTCTTTCTCCCTGCATTCAGTTTCATCTTCCCCACCTACCTAAGTTCTGCCCTATCAGCCAAAGGCAGTTTCTTTATTCATTATCCAATACAAGCAATATATAGAAACAAGGACCTCCTACACCAAAGACGTTGCACTAAAGGCAAGAAAAAAACAAAGTTGACTTCTGTGTCCATAGCTATTTAATAGAGCATTTAAATTTCTAGCTACACAAATAAGACAAGAGAAGATCAAGGGGATACAAATTGGAAAGGAAGAAGTCAAACTATAGCTATTCACAGATGATATAATAGTATATATAATTGACCCCAAAAACTCAACCCGGAATCTCCTACAGCTGATAAACATTCGCAGGAATGTGGCAGGAAACAAAATCAACTCAAAAATCAGTACTCCTCATATATACAAATGATAAATGGGCTGAGAAGGAAATCAGAGAAACATCATCTTTTACAATAGCCACAAATATAAACTATCTTGGGGAAACACTAACCAAACAAGTGAAAATATGACAAGTGTGATAAGAATTTTAACTCTATAAATAAAAGAAACTGGAAAAGATATCAAAAATGGAAAGAAGTCCCATGCTCTTAGGCAAGAAGGATCAACATAACAAAAATGGCAATCTTACCAGTGCAATCAACCAAGTGCAATCCCATTAAAATACACACAATTCTTCACAGACCTTGAAAGAACAGTGCTCAACTTTATATGGAAAAAAAGTGAGAATAGCTAAAACAATGCTATACAAAAAAGCAACTTCTAGATGCCTTGCCATTCCTGACTTCAAACTTTACTATTGAGCTATAGTAATAAAAAGAGCTCTGTATTGGCATAAAAACAAACATCTGAACCAACGGAATTGAATCAAAGACTCTTACATTAATCCACATATCTATGAACACCTGGTTTCTGACAAAGAAGCCAAAATGGTACAATAGAAAAAGGAAAGCATCTTTAACAAATGGTACTGGAATAAAGGCCATCAAGTAGAAGATTGCTTTGAAGAACTCTAACGAAACTTACCTAGTCACACAAAAGCAAAGTAGTAAAGTAGAAGGTGGGAGACTATCTGAGAAGAGGAAAATAATCAATGAAAGTAAGAAAAGAAAAGATTGAATATGACTGAAATGCATTATACACATTTGTGGACAAGTAACAGTCAACATGTATAATTAACATGCCAATAAGCACTGATAGCAAATAAATCACAGTGCCAAAGTACTAAATGCAATAACTATTAAAGGATCTCGTCTAGATGAAGAGTGTTTCCAATGATGCAAATGTCATCATTTCTTCAGTTTTCAGCCCATTACTAAAGCTCAAGCTTCACATTAACAAGAGTTGACAACAAAAATATACTGTGTTATGCAAAAGCTTTTTTCTCTTCACAATATTTTTAGTGGACATGTATTTTATTTAAAAAAGAGAAAATGTACTCATTATTCATATAGTCATAGTTAAAAGAAAATTTTGGCTTGTGCTATGATATGCAAGTCCTAAATAATTCCTTATACTGTCATTTAAAATACACCTTCACACTATCTGAAAGGTCATTTTATTGTTATTTTCACTTAGCAGAATAATATTAGCAATTTTCCCCTTAGTTCCAATGGCCTAGCCATGTAAAAGGACTCCTGGTGACTTAGTGCTGAGCTCATAGGTCAGTGCTCTTTTCAACTCTCCACAGAGGAGTTTCTTCTTACAATAAATGCAATTAACACAGAAATAGATAATTGGTTAATGGGCAGAGAATAACAGACCTTGGGATGCTCATCTCTAAATGGAATGTCTGTATCACAGCCTTCTCTTTAAGTCTCAGGTATCTATTCAAAGGAGATGACAGAAGAATTGTAAGATGCTGATGCGGTAGATGAGTTCAAAGAAACAGACGCTTTCCAGACACAGCAGGGCAGATGCAAAGATGAACTCAAAGACAGTGACATCGTGAACAGGACATGAGCTCAAGCTGGATAGTATCTCGGTGTTGAGGAGGTGAATTGGGCAAAAAGTGCTACCACTAACTAGAAATTATTGAACTTTGGTTGTTGTTGAGTTATAAAAATCAGCTTTTATTCAAAAAATTGACAGTATATTGACCACACTTCAGGTAAGTCACAATTTCCAGCAAGTCAGCCAACATGGATATGCTGTTTGTTTATCTGTTTTGCTAGAAGATAAGAGTGAGAACATAAAACTTGATGGGTCAGGAGGAAATAAGAATCTGGAATGAGTTTGAGAAAGGAAATGAAAATGATCAAAAAGTGCTGTATGAAATTCTCAAAGAATAAGTAAAGACACTATTTAAAAAATCTATCTGAAAGTAAATTCAGGTATAACAACTCCTATCTCAAGATCTTTTAATATCTAGAAACATGTAGTGTGTGTGGGGGGAACAATCAGTACAAGAGCAAGTGAGAGATTACTTGGCTTAGAGTCAGTTAAAATCCCTTTTGATCAAGTCTACATTAAAACTTCATCTCGGTGCCTAGGGCATTGTGCACCGACCTTTGGAATCACAAATATGCAACTTCTAACACCCTCAGAATTTGACTTTTTCCCCATAAAAGAGAGCCACTGGTAGGCAGTGGTTTTTTTGTTCAAAACATCCTCTTGGTGTTTACAAAATACCACATTACAATATTTTTTTTTTTATTTTTGATTACTGCTATTTTAAATTAGCTTAAAGATGAAAATAGTAATATGTTTTTGTGGTCTAGTTCTCAAAACTTCAATTTATTATACATACATTCTTGTGAGTCTTAAAACATAATGTTATGTTGCAATCATGTACCATGAAAACAGAAACGGGAACTGGATACATTTTGAAAGATATGTTTTAGAGATTGGGCCATAGGTACCAGTTATATCTAAAAGGAATAAGCTTTTAAAGCCTAATATGCTGTAATTTGAATATTGCAGCTCGCACCCTCTTTGGAGGTGGACTTTCTGGGGAACAAATGATAAGAGATGAAATTTTAGCCTTTTGTGAAGCCATTTCTGATACTACAACTCTCTCAGCCTCAGGTTTCAGTACACCATCAAACTTACTTAAATCTATAATTATATACATATTTTAATACTACCCATTATCCTTTGTAACCTAATATTTTATAATGTATACAGTATGATCTTTAATGGGTACAGGTAACCTTTATTCCACAAAACTGTAGTGTACTTCAGGAAATATGATACAATACAATTCAAAACAGTTCAGTGACTCTATGAAAATTAGAGTACAGTATCATTTTAAAGGATCAAATAATAAATATTTCATGTTTCTATATTGTTAAAAAACCTAGTTTTTAAATTATCTCTAATATTTATTATGCCAATTTAAAATATTAAAAGCAACTGTATATATTTAATATATACAACATGAATTATTGATACACATATATTATAGGATGATTAAAAGAAGTAATATCAATCAAAAACATCTAATGAACCTTAGTTTAATGATACAAGAATTTCAATATCTTTAATATTTTATGAATATTCAAACCATCATCATTCTCACATATAATTTTCTATGGTTCCATTTAATATTAGTGGGAAATTTAAATTACTCTCCCATAATAAATAGAATACTTTTCTCTGCTGGCTCATATTATCTTTGTCAACACATTACTTGACTTAATGTGCTTAATTCCACATTGTAAACTTTAAAGTTAAGTAAGTGATACTTCAGGAAATTAAAGATTACTTTCCACACAAATGTTTGCTTCCTATACACACTTCATTAAGTGTATGTGAAAATTCTTATTTTCTCCTACAAAAATATTTGTCAACTCCCAAAGTATCATGTGAACCACACGAACCACAGGTAGATTTAGCGAAGGAAATATATTCACCTCATCTTTCTGGAGCTGGGAGACAGGGAGAAGAAAGAGAGATTCAAAGATAAAGCTGCCTCTCAACATGTAGTTTTTATAGGAGAACATGGGTGTTAAATTATAAAATCAGAAGTGCAGAAGAAACTGCAAAACATGATTATTTTGGACCTGAAAAATACTTGGGAATTATGCTAATAACAAAATCTAGGTCCCGGCTATTCCAGCCACCTCCCTTTTGAAATGCTGTGACCTCTGCAGATAAGCTTTCAAAAGGAAATGCTGAATTTCAAAGGAAATACATCTTAGAGTCATCAGCTGTGCCGCGGACTCCAAATGGATGGCGGCGAATATTGAAATGTTATCTGGCATCAGAGTACTCGAAACAGAGTTATAATAGAATTACCTTCAATTAGAGAATCAAATTTTCTCATGAAAAGCTTTCACTTGGGATCTGTGGAAACAATGGAGTTTTCATTTCTGTTTGGCGCACTTCTGGTCTCTGTTTGTATAAATGGTCTGTGGCATTTAAATAAGACTCTCTTTTCAAAACAGCCTTTGGGATTTGGAGTAAGAAAAACAAATAAGAAAGAAAAACAGGCTGAATAGACCCAGTGCTTTTGTGTTTCACAACAGATGATCAAAATTCTCTGCTTAGGACAGTGTTTACCGAGAACAGGAAAGTATTTGTGACCTACTAGAAAAGTTCAGGTGCCACAATGGCCAGAAAATGTAAGCTCTGAATATGGTAAGATGGACAGACACCATCTGTGACTTAGTAGACTCAAATTCTAACTACAGTTACCACATATGTAGAATGAAAGAAGACAAAACTCCTGAAAAGGAGTCCTAAGGAGACAGTTAGACTTCTTCTTGCCTTCCATAGCTCAAAGGCTTCAACGTAGTCTCTCTATTTCAATTGATTTTATTTTCCATAGACTGTATATCAAGGAAGAAACTCATATCACTGATAATGTTTCTCAAATCAGTTCTCCAATGTACCATAACCCAAAGATGAGTACTGATATAGATTTCTGAAATATGACCCAATATGTTTTCACAGATCCACATACTTCTATTAGAATCATGTTTATTAGCTATATATGGAAAATGAATGCATAAATTTATATGTAAAAATGTAGGCATTTAAACTTGTTTTAATTTAGAAACAGATAATATTAAGGAATATTTCTTGAATATAATGGCTAACACTTAGTTGTCAACTTGACATCATGTAGAATTATCCAACTGAGATTCTCAATGAGGTATTGTCTAGATCACATTTGCCTCTCGGTATGTCTTGGAGGAAAATCTTGATTACATTAATTGACTAGGCAAGACTCATTCTATGAGGTAGTCACACATTTATAAATTGCAATCCTTGCTATATAAAATAGGAGAATGTGAGTTACCTAGACAAGGATACATATCTTTTTTCCTCTCTACTCTTGTCTGAGATTGTGATATGACTAGTTGCCCTCTTGACTCCTCTCAAATAGAATCAAACTGGAATTATGAATTAAAACAAATCCTTCCTTCTCTAAATTGCTGTTGGTTATTATAGCATAGCAACAAAATGAAACTAAAATACTGACCTAGTAAACAGATATAATCAGGTATGAAAACACACTGAAACATAAACAAAATAAATTAAGTAAATGCTAGTATATGTCCCTAGACAAGATCCTGTATTCTATGTTCTGTATCCTGAATTCTGTATCCTAAATTCTGTGTCCTGTATTTTATATTTTGTATTTCATATCTTGTATTGTGTATGCTGTATTGTACATCCTGTATTCTATATCCTATATCATGTATTCTATATCCTATATTGTGTATCCTGCATCCTGTATTCGGGAAGTAAGCACTGAAAGGCCATGTGTGCTTTTCCTCTACCCCCCTTTCCCTGTCTGTCCACAAGTGAGCAGCTTTACATGACCATGACTCTATATGACATATGTTCGGTCTCACTACAGACCCAGGAGCAATGTTGCTAAGTGAGCATGGGATGGAACCTGAAAATCCAAACCAAAATCATCTTAGTTACCATGAAGTTGTTTACTCAAGTGTTTAGCACAGCTCTGGAAGCTGATATACCCTTCTAAGAAATAGGTGCAGAGAACTTGGTGAAGGCAGACTCCCAGGAGACTTTCAGGGACTGAGAGATAAGAGGAGCTCTGCATCTAGGAGATTAGTAGGAACTCATGTGAGCAGGACTAATGACTGACTCTCTCTTAAGCACTGGATCTGAGATACTTGGCATGGCCTCAGGAACAGTAAGTAACATAGGTTGTGCATGTATATAGGTGGCATGACTGCAGAGCAACTGTGGACTTCGAGATGTCAGAACACTTGGATTTTTTTGACTAACGTCTTTCTCTGTATCCTAGCTCCCTTGAGGTTCCCTCTCCTTATGTACTATTTCAAAGGCATCTTCTTTACCAACGGCAACAATCTACTGATGGTTTATTAGAAATAAGCACGCTTAAACAAAAATATTCACAGCACTTTACCATACTTCTTAGTAGACTGGAGATTCTTTCAATGGAGCATCAGTTTTCACTTTGTAATTTCACTGGCAAACAGTACAAACATAATGATGACAGAATAACAATTTGGTGAGAGTGATCAAATTAATTTATGGCTGTTTAATCATAAATTAGAAAATAGCACTTGATGATAAACTGGAAATAAGAAAAAAGTTACTAAAAAGCCAGGTAACATTATGAGATATTTTTGAATAACAATAATCTAAAAAGGGAAAAGGAGACAAATGAACTTAAAACCAAATTCCCAATCTGGGAATATAAACATGGAAGAAGTAATTTTTTCTTTTTCTTATCCTTAAAGACCACCCTAGATCAACATTATCTGCATTATCTGCTCAATAAAATTTCATCTTGACATTGCCTCTCAACGGCCATAGAAGCCTACTAGGGGCATTGTTCTAGTAGTGGGACCAACCTAAAAAGTGGGCACATTTTATCTTTTCATTTCCTGTTTGCCATTTTATACCTGTAAGAAATTTATAACTTTGTTTCTCCAACTTCTTTTTGTGAGTAGATCACTTTTCTGGTAAACACTTGGCTGTCCTTTCTCAGGCTCTGACATCTCTATGATCTTTTGACAGTCTTTGGAGAATATTCTGTCCCTCATAAACTTTCTTCCACACCAACGTGAATAAACCCACTTTCTTCCCATTGAAGCTTAAAACCTCTTTTTTTTTTCCTTTGAAGCAGAAAAAGAAAAGCCTTATTCCCATCAGACTGAGTAAATAAACAATAACACTTGGATCAGAGGTGCAAGAAGTTTTCAATTCTGCCTGAAAAAAATGTTTATATATGTTGGTTGATACATTAGGGAAATATCTTATTGAGTCAAATACTTATTTTCTGAAAAGTGGCAGTTAAAGATAAATTTTGTATACCTCTTACATAGATGGGAAAAGACTCAACAATCTCAATTCATTGTACATGAAGGCTGATGCATTATGTATACTTCACGATGAATATACACACTTGGTATAATTGAATCAAAATAAGGAAAAGATAATATTACTTTTAATATGGATTTGAAAAATATATTAATTATGCATATGAACAAATAATACCTGGAAGTAGTCTTTCCTTTTATTTAAATGCAAGTCAAAATATAAGAATTTTGAAATCTATAGACACTAATTAGAAAAGGGTTTGAGGCATATATTCTTTAATCTAAGAAGCCTGATAGCTTAACTCCTTTCAAAGGACAGATCACTCAACCTCATCATTGAATCTTAGGCAATGTTTCAGAAAGAGAGAAGAATAACTGTTTAGTTTGTAATTTGATGGAAAACAATAAATTTTGAGAAATAGAGTGCAAACTTGAAGCAATGAAACTAATTTATAGAGAAAAGAAGTCATTAATCAGACTTAAGGCACACTTAGAGGGAATTCATGGATAGCACTTGCCAGCCCTCCATGGTCAGTGAGGGTATGTACGCTAGAAGAGAATGTACTACTGCCCCTTTCCTAAGCCATTATAATTCCTAACTACATCCTAAATATTTTTTTCTATGCCCATGAAAATATGTAGTTCTCACCCCTCAGCAATGAAGCCTACTTGGTCTAGCTGTTAGAGAACAAATCAAAAACTCAAATATACAAAACAACTGGCCATGGAATATGAATCCATAATTTAAGCATGACTTTCACAACATCTATGGCTCATTGGAGAGGGGGTAGAACAATAACAAAAGCCAGAGGACCAGAATGTCAGTTATGGGGTAAAATCTATATATAAAAGGGACCACCCTCATGAAATATTAATGTAGTTGCCTAGCCAAGATCTGTACAATGGAGGCACCACTTGACTTCTCAAAGTTGATGGTAGAAATACCACAAGCCCCGATCCTAACTGAAGAGAAACAGACAGTTAATGGGTGTTGAGAGAGGACAAGTATTGGGGGGGGATGAGCCCACTGAAAGGTTATCTAACTCCAAGTTACCAGAACTAATGTATTTGTGTGAACAATTATGAATGTACTCAGTAGGTTCTGTGTGTGCATCTGTTTGTGTGCATGTTTGTGTGTGTGTGTGTGTGTGTGTGTGTATCTGTATGTGTGTACATATCAAACACAATTCTGAGGGAGGCTTATAGAGCCCTTTTCCTCCATAAAGAAATACTGGCTATTGTAGCTGGCTTTCTCAGACCCCAAGCCCTAAATTATGACATGAGGAATTCTTATTCATTTGAAAGCTTGGTATTTAGAATAGGCTTGTCTCACTCGCTATTATAACTTATTTTAATCTGTTTCTCTTCTACATTTTGCCTCATGAATTTAACCTTTCTTTCATCTGTATGTCCTATGTTCCTGCTTCCTCCATGTCTGTCTGAACAGTTCCTGGTGTCTCCCTCTCTTTTCCTCTCATTCTCTCTTGAGCCTAGATCCTCCTCCTACATATTCTCTCTGTCTACCAGCCATGCCTATCCCTCTACTGACTAGCTATTGGCCATTCACCTTTTTATTAGACCAACGGTGCCTTAAGCAGGCAAGGTAAAACAAATACAGTAAATTTTTACAGAGTTAAATGAATGCAGCATAAGCAAATATAACACTTCTTTACATAGTAAACAATTATTCCACAACAGGTTTGTAGCACAAATTTTAACTAGACTTTATAATAAAAGCCTGGAGTTAGATACAGGAGTTAATGCTGAAAGATCAGAGAAGTACTGGAGAGTTCTCACCTCTACCAATGGTCAGACTAAAGGGGTGATCCTGTCTCTATGAATCCTCAGACTGCTGCTGTCTCTAGAAAACTTCAGGCTGCATCCATCTTAACGAATCCTCAGGCTGCACCTGAGTTCCTGTCTCCTCCCGCCTTATATTCCTCTTTCTCCACGCTGATATATCACTCCTGTCTCCAATTCCCTAGTGCTGGAATTAAAGGCATGTGATCCCAAGTGCTGGGATCATCTTTGTGTGAGCTCTGCTTCCCTTTAAGACAGATGTAATCTCATGTAGTCCAGGGTGAACTTGAACTAACAGACATCCATCTGCCTCTGTCTCCCGAGTGCTGGAATTAAAGGCGTGTGCCACCACTGCTTGGCCTCCATGGCTAACTAGTGGCTTAGCTCTGCACTTTGATATTCAGGAAAGCTTCTTTTGCTAGGTTACAAATGAAACATCACCACACAGGCTACCGATAGATAGGAGGAATCACTGTCACCAGCTGTGTTTTCACTCTTCTGTCAAACAAGCTCCTACATGGATAGTTAAAGATGTGAAAGAGAATTTGTAGGGAGGAAGGTGAGTAGACAGAGTGAGGATGAGAGTGATTAGAGCCATTTAGAACTTCAAGTGCCTACTAATATTTGGTATAAGCACAACAAAAATCTACAACTTCACACTTCCTTGAACTGAATGCGAACAGAACCTGTTGCTCTCAACTTTTCAGCATATCCCCTTTGACTCTGCCATCTTGTTCTCTTTGGCTTTTAAATAATATTTGTTTCCATGGTTCCAATATTAAATGCTTACATATACTAAGTATTTGTAACATTCTCAAATGCTGTTTATAATTTTACTTAGCTTTCTTTAGCTTTATTCATATCGGTAGTATTTATTTGATTGTATTCTAGCTTATTAAAGATTTCTCCTGCACTTCCCTATGAATAATTTGCCAATTCAGACATAGATGTATGTTTTAGTTATAAGCAAATTCACACAGTATACATGCCTATTTCATGGAAGTGTTTTTCTTTTTAGAATTACTAAGCAATACTCTCTATGGCTGAAATTATACCCTGACAGTAATATTATATATTTTATGAGGTTGTTACTTAGCCTTTCACCCCAATTTCTACAGACCCTATAGAATGAACTGAGTTAGTTCCAAACTTTCCAGAACTTAAAAGAAGAAAGAAGCTGATATTAGTTTTGGTAGAAATTAAATTAAAAGCTTTAACATAAAAACAACTTTGATTTATCCATTCTGTCTCCACCAAATATCTTCAACTAAATAATACATGTTATATCCAACCTGCATCAAAGTAGGAAGCAAAATTTTTGGCTAATGACAAGTCACATTAAAAGATACAACACTGAATCTCTTCATCACTGAATATCTTCAGGAAAAAGGATACTTGCCATGAAATATGGGAAACCTGTTGAATGAGAAGTTCTAAGCTCTGAGCATTAATGAAGGGAAACACATGATATGGGGTATTTGCTAAGGACTGGAATGAAATTAATAACAGTGTCTAGAGATTTTTTATCTGTAAAATGTTTTGTAAATTATTTTTGGAGATCATAATATAATTATGTCATTTGCTCCTTTTCTTTCTTTCCAATAACTCAGCTGAATACACCTTATTACTCTATTACAACATTAGTTAATATGATGCTACTTCACTTCTAATTTCATTTCTTAAAGTGTGTGAAGTTTCTTCTATCTATCATAGAGAAAAGGAGATAATTCATGTTTATGTGATAAAGCTTATATGTTTTTATCTGTCCTAGAATAGCTAATTATTACTATTTATTTTCTACCCTGTTAATTTGAAGAGTCACGTGTTATCTATTCACGCGTGTGTGTGCTTACAGATGCTGAGATTTCTTCTGTTATTCATAAATCACAGGAAGCATCATATATAATTCATAAGCTGGAAGGAAAGTTTATATTGTTAGAGATATTGAAATATGCAAAACAATTTAAAGCCACTGCAGAAACCACTATGGAAAGGATGAACCTTGAATTTAATTTAAAATCCTGAAATCTTGGGCCTATTATTTATGGAGTTAAAGAGGACACTTAAACCATCACTTGCCTCAATTTGCTCATCTTCAGTGAAGGCAGCCGTACTCTGTAGAAATATGCTTTCATTGTCTGAGCCATCCCAATAAATTAAAAAGCCATTAAGAACTTCACCAACAGAAAAAAAAGAAGGAAAAATTCTAATCACACTGTTACCCAGTCTGGTATCTAGGGAATCTGTGCTATCGGCACAAGTGATCTGTTATTTTAGTAGAAGCATCCCACATTCCCTCTTGACTTGAAAGATTTCTTTTGTAAGTCATGATTTAGTTGCAATGTCTTTACCCAGTTTACAGTCATGGACAACAAGTTAATCTTTGTATCTCTATTTTTCAGAAATAAGGGAACATTTCTTAGCTTGTTTAACTTTTCTACTGATTATATCTAAGATCTAGTGCTAGTAGTCCTGACCCAAAAAGATTTAATATTTTTCTGCTCTGTTCTACTCAATTTCTTTCCCCATGTATATCTCCTGCAAGATGTATGGACATTACATGATTTTTCTAATGTTCTGGCCAACTTAAGGCTCTCATCATCTTCAAAGTTGGCTTGTGCTTGGGAGCAATCTCCCCTCAAATTTAATTCCCATGCCACAGAGCTTGCATGTTTCTTTTCTTTTTTTATTGCTTTATAAATAATAACATTCAAAATTTTCCGTTCCTCCTCTTTTCCCATTTTCCTTCCATTCCCCGACTCACCCTCCTCCCTCCCCTTCCAGTCCTAAGAGAGGGCAGGGTACCCTGCCCTTTCAGAAGTCCAAGGCCCTACCCCCTACATCCAGGCTTAGAAAGGTATGCATCCAAACAGACTAGGATTCCAAAAAGCCAGTACATGCAGTAGAGACAAATCCCAGTGCCATTATCATTGGCTTCTCAGTCTGCTCCAATTGTCAACCACATGATACCATGCTTGTTCAGTCCCAGTCCAGCTGGCTTTGGTGAGCTCCCATTAAATCAGGCACACTGTCTCAGTGGGTGGACCAACCCCTCACCGTCCTGACTTCCTTTCTCATCTTTTCCCTCCTTCTGCTCTTGAACTGGACCTTGGGAGTTCAGTCCAGTGCTCCAATGTGGGTCTCTGTCCCTATCTCTATCTGATGCCAGATGAAGGTTCTATGGTGATATTCAAGACAGTCATCAGTTTGACTATAGGACAAAACCAGTTGAGGTACCCTCTCCTCCACTGCCCAGGATCCTAGTTAGGAGCATCCTCATGGACACCTGGGAGCCCCTCTAGAGCCAAGCCTCTTGTCAACCCCAAAATGACTCCCTTAATTAAGATATCTTCTTCCCTGCTCCCATATCCGTCCTTTCTCCATCTCAACCATCCCACTCCCCCAAGCTCTGCCCAACCCTCCCCTTTTCCCCTCTCTCTCCCCCTCTCCCCTTCCCCCCACCCCATCCCCACACCCATTCTCCCAACTTTTGTCTGGTGATCTCTGCTTCCAGTTCCCAGGAGGATCTGTATATGTTTTGTGTGAGTTCACCTTATTACTTAGCTTTTCTAGGATTGTGAACTATAGGCTCAATATCCTTTGTTTATGTCTAGTATCCACTAATGAGTATGTACATGCCATATTAGTATTTTGGGGTCTGGATTATCTCACTCAGGATAGTGTTTTCTATTTCCATCCATTTTCATGCAAAATTCAATATGTCATTTTTTTTAACCACTGAGTAGAACTCTAATGTGTAGATGTGCCACACTTTCTTTATCCATTCTTCCGTTGAGGGACATCTAGGTTGTTTCCAGGTTCTGGCTATTACAAATAATGCTGCTATGAACATAGTTGAACAAATGCTTGTGTAGTATAATTGGGCATCTTTGGGATATATTCCCAAGAGTGGTATTGCTGGATTTTCCCTTGCCATCTTTCCTGCTTTGTGGGAAGTTATTTTACTTATTTTGCTTTCTTCTATACCTGTGAGCTTCACTAGAAACAGATGTCTAGCTATTTTGGGTATGTTTATGATGATTAATTAAAATATATCTTGATGGTGTTTTTCTAAAATTAGTTCATAAAATCATTTTCTCAAATAAATTTCATGTCACTTGTTTAAATCCTCTTTAGAAGTCTAAATATTATTTGCAATATTTTTTAAAAATTACAGTGAAAAATGTTCAATAGTTGCAGGCTGTAAAACCTTTTAAATCTTATATTACTTGACTTTTCCTGAGAAGATGTGAGGAGCATCTATTCACTTATGGCAGAGTACCAATGGAAGGGTCACCAGACAACTCACCCCAGCATGGGGTGATGACACTGGAAAACTCCCTGACTAACCTAAAGGAGGATTCACCACTATTGTTTTTTTCTGCAATTACTGCTTATGAAATGATGGGAAGCCCCTCTTCTGCATCTTGTAACTCTCTGAACTCTTAGAGCCTCAGTGATTGTTTTCTTCAGTTCATGGCTGAACACTGCTATGCACATAAACACAGGTTTAGAAGTAATTTTAAAGACACATATTATCTCATTAACAAAACAATAATTGTGATCTCCTCACCGAGCCTTTAATATCTCAATCCATGGAGTCTTGTTCTGATTTACATTAACAGAAATGAGTTATATCTTGTGTAGAAGGTTGATTGTACTCATAGCAGACTTGCTTCAACTGAACTCCCAGGTAAATTTTATGCAACAATTTCAAAAAGCATTTTATGAACTCCATACTAAGTAGGACTGCCAGTGACAATCCTATGCCCTCATCAGAATGACAATGCTATCCAGCACTATGAAATCCAGCAGCAGAAAGAGTACTTGTAGTTAAGTCATGATTTTAACAAAAGTGGGATTTTTGCTTCTAAAAAAAATTTTATTTTTTTATTGATTTTTATTGAGCTCTACATTTTTCTCTGCTCCCTTCACCGTCTCTCCCCTCCCTTAAAACACTCCCTCAAGGTCCCCATGCTCGCAATTTACTCAGTTGATCTTTTCTTTTTCTACTTTCCATGTAGATTAAATCTATGCATGTCTCTTTTAGGGTCCTCATTATTGTCTAGGTTCTCTGGCATTGTGATTTGTGAGCTGGTTTCCTTTGTTTTATGTTTAAAACCCACTTATAAGTGAGTACATGTGATACTTGTCTTTCTGTGTCTGAGTTACCTCACTCAAAATGATACTTTTTAGCTCCATCCATTTGGCTGCAAAATTCAAGATATCATTATTTTTTCTCCTGTGTTGTACTCCATTGTGTAAATGTACCACATTTTCCTTATCAATTCTTCTGTCAAGGGGCATTTAGGTTGTTTCTACCTAAATGCTGCTATGAACATAGTTGAGCACATGTCCTTGTGGCACAATTGAGCATCCTTTGGATACATGCCCAAAAGTGGTATAACTGGGTCTTGGGGAAGGTTGTTGCCTAATTTTCTGAGAAATCACCAGCTGACATCCAAAAAG
The DNA here is from genome assembly GCA_963919715.1 of Microtus obscurus. Classification (NCBI taxonomy): domain Eukaryota; kingdom Metazoa; phylum Chordata; class Mammalia; order Rodentia; family Cricetidae; genus Microtus; species Microtus obscurus. The sequence continues at coordinate 38,696,148 of CAWTZC010000093.1, forward strand.
GCTGTACCAGCTTGCATTCGCATAAAAGATTGTCTCTGAGAAGTATCTTATATCAATCAATTTGATTTATGCCTTTCTTCAGCACTCTTCTATGTTTTGGTATCCCAAGCAAAACTCCTTAGATCTTTTTAATCAGCACTGTCTTTTACTTAAATTTTACACTGTGCATGAATGACAGGACAGGTTTCTTCCTCATTTTCTATTTTCGACTCTTTGAATCAAACCAGAGTCTAGTGCATAACGTAGCATGTACATGCCTCTTCTCCACTGTAACTATTTCTTACACAGTTCTTTAGGAGAAGACTACTTAACCTCAATTGTAAGTTTTGTTGCCCATAGCAAGGGAGACACCACTATCTTCATAGTCTTCCTACTATCCCTTTTCATATGTGGAATGTATTTTCTAACCTTTCTCGGTTTGGTGACATCTCTCTACTTATGCAGTGGACTCTACTATCAAGAAACTATGACCTTTAGGATATCATATTATAGACTCACTGACCTTTATTTATCTCTAGAAACCAATTATGAGTGAGTACATCCCATGTTCATCCTTTTGGGTCTGAGTTACCTCACTCAGGATAGTGTTTTCTATTTCCATCCATTTGCATGCAAAATTCGAGAAGTCATTGTTTTTTACTGCTGAGTAGTATTCTAATGTGTATATATTCCACACTTTCTTCATCCATTCTTCCATTGAAGGGCATCTAGGTTGTTTCCAGGTTCTGGCTATTACAAATAATGCTGCTATGAACATAGTTGAACAAATGTCCTTGTCATATGATCGGGCATCTCGTGGGTATATTCCCAAGAGTGGCATTGCTGGGTCCATGGGTAGGTTGATCCCAAATTTCCTGAGGAACCGCCACACTGCTTTCCAAAGTGGTTGCACAAGTTTGCATTCCCACCAGCAATGGATGAGGGTACCCCTTTCTCCACAGCCTCTCCAGCAAAGGCTATCATTGGTGTTATTGATTTTAGCCATTCTGACAGGTGTAAGATGATATCTCAATGTTGTTTTGATTTGCATTTCCCTGATCGCTAAGGAGGCTGAGCATGATCTTAAGTGCCTTTTGGCCATTTGAACTTCTTCTGTTGAGAATTCTCTCTTCAGATCAGTGCCCCATTTTTTAATTGGGTTAATTAGCATTTTAAAGTCTAGTTTCTTGAGTTCTTTATATATTTTGGAGATCAGACCTTTGTCTGTTGCGGAGTTGGTGAAGATCTTCTCCCAGTCAGTGGGTTGCCTTTTTGTCTTAGTGACAGTGTCTTTTGCTTTACAGAAGCTTCTCAGTTTCAGTAAGTCCCATTTATTCAATGTTGCCCTTAATGACTGTGCTGCTGGGGTTATACCTAGGAAGCGAAGGTGAACCCAAAGAAAAACATATAGCTATCCTCCTGGATATGGGAAGTAGACTAGACTGCCGGACAAATAAATGGGATCTTGGCGGTGTGGTGGGAGGGGGGGTAAGGGGAGAAGGGGAGAGAAACGTGAGAAGGGGAGGGTGGGGGGAACTTGGGGAAACGGGATGATTGGGATAAAGGAATGTTGGTTAGGAGAGCAGTGAAGCACACATCTTAATTAAGGGAGCCATCTTAGGGTTGGCAAGAGACTTGGATCTAGAGGGGCTCCCAGGTGCCCAGGGCGATGCCCCCAGTTAGTTCCTGGGGCAGCTAAGGATAGGGAACCTGAAATGACCCTACCCTATAGCCATACTGATGAATATCTTGCATATCACCATAGAAACTTCATCTGGCGATGGATGGAGATAGAGACAGAGACCCACACTGGAGCACCGGACTGAGCTCCCAATGTCCCAATGAGGAGCAGAAGGAGAGAGAATATGAGCAATGAAGTTAGGACCACAAGGGGTGCGCCCACCCGTGGAGACAGTGGGGCTGATTCTTGGGGAGCTCACCAAGGCCAGCTGGACTGTGACTGAAAAAGCATGGGATAAAACCAGAATCTCTAAATTTGGCGGACAATGAGGGCTGCTGAGAAGCCAAGGACCATGGCACCGGGTTTTGATCCTGCTTCATGTTCTGGCTTTGTGGGAGCCTACCCAGTTTGGATGTTCACCTTCCTAGACCAGGATTGAGGGGGGAGGACTTTGGACTTTCCACAGGGCACGGAACCCTGACTGCTCTTCAGGCTGGAGAGGGAGGGGGAGGAGAGGGGGAGGGAAGGAGGAGAGGGAGTAGTGGGAGGGAAATGGGAGGCGGGGAGGAGGCAGAAATTTTTTTTTCCAATAAAAAAAAAAGAAACTATGACCTTCTCTATATTTAACAGCATGGTCAACTGAGAATCAATCCCCTCCTTACCCTACCCCATAACAGTTTGCTTTCACATGATTCAAGCTGATTCCACATCTTAACAACACTCATTTCAGAAAATATTCAGTTTCCACCTAAGAAAGAAGGCACAGTATCCTATACCATATGGGAGACAATCTATTCTTAAACAGATGAACTACGGTTTCATGTCTTATAATACATTCATATAACTGTTCCTAGCATGGGTGTCACTTGTATGAATGTTAGCCCATGGGTAAATGACATAGAAGATAAAACACTAAATAGCTATTTTGTAGCATAAAATAACCATGTAGACAAATATTTGGAATCCCCAACTGCCAATTGAGATGCCACTGAATTTCTGTTAGGATTGACACCTAAAAGAGATATATTCTCAAAATAAAAGCAAAACAAATGAAAACACTTATTTGCAGGGGCAGGATTTCTGCCTTTACAAACCTTAAGCTCATTCACTGAAATTGTATTAATGTGACATAAAAGTAGCTGGCAGGAGCAAGTACAAATATTCAATTTTGATAAATAGTTTTGCAAGTTCTATGTGAAACAAAAATGAAAAGTAATTAGAAATATGAAGTTGAAAACACATTCAACAAAGGACATGAACTGGGATGTTTAAAAAGAAAGAGACAACAAATGAAACTTAGGAGGGAATCCAGACCCTTACAAATTTATCTATTTAGTGTGTTTAAGTAGGTAAAATAAACAATACCATTGATTTTTGGCAAAGAATATCACTCGACGAAGAGCATTAGTGAAAATTATAGGAGCAAAACAAAACAAAACCAGAAATTTCTGTCTGCCAAGAATTATACTACAGTCAAAATAAACAGTGAATCAGAAAACAGCATCAAATATAAGCATGGTATTCTTTCATTGTGTCAGTTATCTGACTTTGTTCTATGCAGTAGTGTTACTATGACTTTCATTAATATAACATATTCCAGAGAAGAGTTGCTTGTCTATCTCATAGCTTTGATTTCATTATTGGGTATGTATACTGGTTCATGCTCTCACAATAATTGTTTTCAAGACCATGAGAAAGTACTAATCACACCATCAGTAAGGGGTTCAGTGGCTGCAATCATTCTTTTTAACAATTTTCTCTTGCCGGATCAATTAATTCATTGTTTATGTCAGAAAGCTCCCTTAGTTACTTCCTTGAGCAGTAACTCAGAATAACCTGAATATTTTTCAATGGGACCAATTCAGTTCCTATTACATCTTGCATGACAATCCTGGGAACTAAAATTACACCATAAAAACACTTGAGGGAAAAATGGCCTATACCTCCAGTCACTCCAGTTAACTAGAATACCTCCCATATCCAGAACCTTAGCTAAGTGGACTTGTGGCAACATAAGAAAATATATTCACAGGTTTTTGGATTAGAATTTGGTCATTCTGGTTTTTATGGTGCCCAATAGACTACTTATTACCACATCTGAGACACATAAACTTCCAATTATTCAAGATGTGGTATGAGTTGGATATACATGGGAGGTAAGGGTCCCTAATTTGAGAATCATCATAATTCTAAACACATAGATTTCTGAGAAAAGTTGAATTGTGGAATTCCAAATTCTGAGAAGGAGAATTTCAGTTGCATAAGAACACAATGTTTAGAAAGTTTTCTAAAGAAAACCAACCACATTTACTGGAAAGCCAAAAGAAGATTTCCCCATTCACTGTCCAGTCAGCTGCAACTGCACACATGCAGTTGAGAGGTCAGGTAACAGTAAGCCCCCATTCAATTTTGCACGATGATTAAGAATTGCTATATTTAAAGGCTTGATGGCTCTTATATTTTGCTTCCTCTACTCACCCAACTTCTCTTATCCGCAATAAGTTTGCAATGAGAATGTTCTATGGGTATGAAGCCAAGTTTCCCATCCTCTGAAGCTGAATTCACTTCATACTCGAGAAGAAGGGCTTCCTTTTTGCTTTTCAAAGTGCACTTTCTTTCTTTGCTGCAGGTGCTAGTGCTTTCCACCATCACTCATTCAGCAACATATAGTTAAAACAAGAAAAGCAAAAGTAAAAATGGGTTACTTTTATAGATAAAAGAAAAAAGGCATAGCATGCAAAAAGAGTAATAAAAATATAGAATTCTATATAAACGTTACAATAATTTAAAAATAAACAAATTGAGTGAATTCATTTTTAATAAGCATACACATTGAATTTATAGAAAACAGAAAGTCTAAAATAAGTAAACAGATTTGTAAAACATAAATAACACCAAAATTAAAGATTTTATAATTAAACTAAATGAGAAAATGACATACAAAGCAATTACTATGTATTAATATTAAATGTGGATATTTATGTACAAATATGTACAATGTGAACACAAAGAGAATGTCCAATAATTTCTCCAACACATGAAAAAAATTCACTTAGTAATTTTCAAAATATTTAAATAAAATTTGAAATGGGATAACAGTAAACATGAATCTTGAATATCAAGAAATTAATGAATAACATAGTATACATAAACATTAAAATATTAGAATTACAGTAAGTATTCATTCAGGTACAATATGATGTAAAGAAGCCAAAGATTTGTCACATGTCATATTCCAGATATTTCTCAAAACATTTAGAGGAAAACAATAAAATAGAGTATATGGCACAAATTCTCTTTATCCAATACTACTACACATACTAAGAGTAGTAGAATAATTATGAAGAAAAACTGAAGTAGTATCAGGAGCCTCATAATCTGCATTATGCCGACTAATACCTGTAATAATTGTATCATAGGTGTACTAAAAGACATGTTTATGGAATGAGTAAAGGGCCAGCAAATAAAGCATTTCAAAAATAATTATGAATCCAAGTATATATTAAAATACTATTCCAGACTGAAATGACTGAATAATAATTAGCATACAAAGCCAGAAAAATTGATAAAGAATAATCTAACATTATATATCTAGTACAGATCAGTTGGAAACAAAATGAGATACAAGTGCCTGGGCTATGGAACAAGAGGTGTTTAAAGCTTAATGTTAGGACATTAACTGATACAATAATAAGAAGAAGTTAATGGTTACATCCATATGTGGTGTGTGTGTGTGTCTTAGTGTGTTAGTGTGTGTGTGCGTGTGTGTGTGTGTGCACATGCATGTATGACACTGAAGCAGAAGAAATGAGAAAGGGCTGCAAGAATGGGTAATATCTGATGTACTGAAGTGTGCAGGCAACCATAATTTTTCTCTCATCTTGCATGATATATGCTTTTTATGTACACACATGAAGCATTTGTATTATAGCAAATGACTTACTTGTTTACTAAAATATTATTCACTTCTAGTCACATTGTTGCAAACTATAGAATGTCATTTTATGCATAGATAGGATTTTATATTCTACAAAGAAATCCACAATATGTTTTTTCTTATTCAATCACAAATCAAGTGTCAGAAACTAACTGATACAATATCAGCTTGCGGTTACACCCAAACATGGTGTGTGCATATACATATTTGTGTGTGTGTGCTATTCATATGCCCATGAAATGATGGAGGAACAATAACTTCAAAAACTGAATTTATTTAAAGTATTTTCAACAAAAATGTACCAAAACCTTCATAGAAATAGTTGAGTTACAAGTTGGGCAAGAGTTGTAGATGACTAAAACATTCAAGAACAGCTTATTATACCACAAAATACAAAAAGACACAACGGAAGGCATAGGCATGTCATAAGGATACAGAAATTAATTTCAAGAGTCATTAATGACTAAGTCAGGATAATATGAACACAAAAATACATGCTGTGGAAAATGAATCCAAGCAGTTAATTAAAATAGGGAATCAGAGCTCATCATTAAAAACTGGTGTCCAAGAAGCTTGGGAGTACTTTGCTAGAAACATTTATTAATTTTCAAAAGGAATGTAAAAGCATTCTTTGAAGATGCCTAGAAAACAATACAATTGAGCAATTGTGAGAGAATATACTAGAATCAAACAAAACTATGTGCCACCTGATAGGATGCCAGCAGATGCCTACAAAATCTCTGTCTTGCTCATGCCAAAATACATAATGTGAGTAAAACCTACTTGTAAACTCAGAAATGACTAAATTGTTGATAACTCTATAAAATAATTTTCAAAGATGTTTATGTTTTCAAAAGCGCCAAGTATATGAAATTCAAGTAAAGATTAATTAGCTGTTGCCAAATAAAAACAATTTCAAAGTACATAATAAGCCATGCAACTCATGAGTTTAAGCTTTGGAAGCTTTTATTGTCTTAGAAATATTTCATAGTAATGTATGCAAGTGTGATATTCTACAGAGCTGTTACATAAGAAAGAGCCTTTGTAACAACTATACAAAATTGTTTGGGGTATTCAAGTACTTTTAGTTGAGCTGCAAAATATATGTTGTTTATATTTTATATATATTCGAACGTCTTCTGAGAAGTTATAAAAATTTATTTAGAAAGCCAATCCAAGAAACAAACAATATAAAATGTTGCTGTACAAATTGTTAGGATAATGCTAAATACAGTTTATATTGTACCTGGCATAGTTCCTGTTCTAAATCAGAGAATATCTACAATAATATGAACAAAATTGAGATGATAATATATGTAAAGCATGCTGGAAAAATGCTCCAGCCAGTAAGAACACTGGCTAATGCCCTGAGTTTAATTCCCTAAGGTAGAAGTCAGAATATGACTCACACAAGTTTTCTGAACTCCCAATCCTCTCTGGATATGTAAATGCCAGTATACACTTTTCCTTCCCTCCCTTTCTCCCTTCTTTCTCTCTCTCTCTCTCTCTCTCTCTCTCACACACACACACACACACACACACACACACACACACAGACACAGACACATATGCACAGACACACACACAGCAAGATAAAATATTTTCTTTTTTCCTTGTTTTTATTGATTTTTATTAAGCTCTACACTTTTCTCTGCTCCCTTTCCTGCCTCTACACTTACCTTCAACCATCCCCTAAGTTCCCATGCTTCCAATTTACTCAGTCGATCTTGTCTTTTCTACTTCCCATGTAGATTAGATCTATATAAGTATCTCTTAGGGTCCTCATTGTTGCCTAGGTTCTCTGAGATTGTGATTTGTGGGCTGGTTTTCTTTGTTTTATGTTTTAAACCAGTTATAAGTGAGTACATGTGATACTTGTCTTTCTGTGTCTGGGTTACCTCACTCAAAATGATGTTTTCTAGCTCCATCCATTTTCCTGCAAAATCCAATATGTCATTTTTTTCTACTGTGTAGTACTCCATTATATAAATGTACCACACTTTTCTGATGTGGGAGTGTCATATATCAATCTGTTGATTTCATTGGTTAAAATAAAGAAACTGCTTGGCTGGTCCTATAGGTTAGAACATAGGTGGGTGGAGTAAACAGAACTGGGCGGAAGAGGAAGTGAGGTCAGAAATCATGCAGCTCCGCTCAGAGGTGCAAGGTTCCTGTCTAGCGGGCAGACGGGATAGCTCTGCACTCTGAGGCACACGCGCGATGAAGCTCCTACTCGGGATGGATGTAGGCTAGAATCTTCCCGGTAAGCGCACCTTGGGGTGCTTACAAACCTGATTTGAAATGGGCTAGTCCAGGTGCGAGAGTTAGCCAAGAAGAGACTAGAAATAATGGGCCAAGCAGTGTTTAAATGAATACAGTTTGTGTGTTGTTATATCGGGCATAAGCTAGCTAGGCAACCGGGGTGTTGGGGATGCAACCCCGCCGGCACCCCAATTTCAACACTTTTCTTATGCATTCTTCTGTCGAGGGGCATTTAGGTTGTTTCCAGGTTCTGGCTATGACAAACAATGCTGCTATGAACATAGTTGAGCACATGTCCTTGTGGTACAGTTGAGTATCCTTTGGATATATACCCAAAAGTGGTATTACTGGGTCTTGATGAAAGTTGTTTCTTTTTTATTTTTTTAGAAATCAAACATTTAAACATTTTGTCAACTGTAGGTGTGTACAGAACTGTAAAAAAGTAAAAAACAAAAACAAACAAACAAAAACTTAGTATGGCTCAGTAGGCCCTGTGTCTTCTCTTGATGGCTGTCATTAGGACGGGAGCTTCTTACAGAAGTCAGCATTCACCATCTGCTCTTCTAAAGTGGGGACCTCAGACTGGACACATAGTTCCCTGTATACAATTGGAGGAGAGGATGTACCAGGTGTACAGCAACCATAGCAAGATCATTCAGGAAAGACTCCAAGAATTCACTCAAGATGACAAAGATCAACCTTCTAGAAATGGAGCTCACACAAGTCTGCCAAACTGTGGAAGGTTGTTTCTTAATTTTCTAACGATAAAATATTTTCAAAAATTTATAAAAAGAGGATAGATAGAAATAAAAAAATCATACTTGCACATTTCTGTTCGTATATATGTGAAAATAAATACATGCAAACTGTAATTATTCTAATTGTCGGAGCTAGTGTCTATCCAACTGTTTATATATGTGTATTAGTCAGTGTATTTGATAAAATAAATTATAAAATACTGAATTATAAATCCTTCAAGTACTGAACTTGTGTCCTGCTTTACCTATGTTAGGTACTTTCTTTACTTATGTTATCATTGATATATATATATTTGCTGAAAAAATATGTAGATGAGACGGATGGAGAGATGAATGAAATAATGCAATACATATTTTATCATCGATGATTTTAGGACAATAATGTAAACCAATCCATGAGTTGTGAACCTTGTCAATCTGTGTGGTTACCTAAGTACAGCTGTGATTGAAAGCCACATTTAAAGTACTTAGGGAAGTTCGTATTTGAATGATATATTGTCTCCCATAAACACCAGTCTCATTTTTCCAAAACCAAGTAATAGTATAAAATGTGAAATTGGACAAAATGTTATGAGTCATTTAAGGATTAAAAAGTATTCTTTAATCTGAATTTTTTCCAATGACTATAATTTTTTTCTTTCCCTTTATTATTCCTAGCCAGTAACTTAAAATTAAAAATAATGCTACAAAAATAAGGCATTTAAAAAACAATTCTTTTGATATACTAAATTTTCTTATTTGATCCACTTAATTGTCATTACATATTATTTAAACTGATGGATCCAATTGGGGGTGTTTCCTTTACATAATATATGTCTAGTAAATAAATATTTATTTGCTTCCATTAGACATAAAAATCTGAAAAGACATCTTTCTATCTAAAATAAAAAAGGTAATATCACATTTCAAGCCAATCATAAAAAGTGTCCTAAAAATTTATGCATTAGCAGGTTTTAAGAAGGGTTTGTAAAATCAAATATTTAGTAACATTAATATTACTCTCTTTGTATCCTATCTGAGAGGCGATATTTATGTTCTGCTTTTTCAGAATGATTCCACATCCTCATAAAAAATAAATAGCAAAAATTATATATTTCATATTATTTATTTGCAATTAAATATGGATACATCTATCATTAAAATTTAACACACAATGAAATTTCATGTACTAAAGTTAGAGATAATATATAGTTATGTCACTACATGTATTTTTAAATTATTTTGTATTGCCGGGTTGTGGTGCCATGTGCCTTTAATCCAAGCACTTGGAAGGCAAAAAAAGGTCCACCTCTCTGAGATAAAGTTCAAGCTGGTCTACAGAGAATTCAAGGAGAGCCCAGGCTACACAGAGAATCTCTGTATCAAAAAATTGAAGTTAACCAACAAAAACAACAATAAAACAAAAACATATATATACATATATATATATATATGGACATTTGTATTAATCTTGACATTAGAATTTAATCTAAAATTAAAGAGTTAAAATAATAATATTATTACATAATGTAAATTCTATTTTAAATTAAACATTTGTCAATTGACAAGAAATTCAGGATTCATTGCATATAGGAGGTAAGAAAGATCCCTCATCCTATTAATATTTTTATTCTTTTGTCCAAATGTTCATTTTATTTGTGACTGATTATCAAAGGACAAAATTCCACTATTATTTAGCATATTACTATCTTAGTATAAACTAACACCTTTTAGAAAGGAGAATACTGGCAGATCCCAGCTCAGCCTGTTTGGGCGCTGGGACAGGGTCCGAATTGGGAGGGCAACCGGGAGGGTGGTAGATCCTTTGTCTAGGTGGCCTGCATGCCCTGCAGCAGCAAGCTCGGCCCTTTGTTCGTGAGACACCTAAGCAGCGGGGAGACCAGATCCGGGTGCCAGGAGAGACATCACTCGGGTGAGTGAGTTTCTGACCGCAGCGGCAGCCCGGGACAGGGAACTCAGACGTTCCTCGCCCCTCCTGCACTCCCTGGGCAGTCTGCAGGGGCTATACTGCCAGATACTTCCTCTCTATTCCTATCCCACCCAGCTAGCATCCACGGCCCTCCGCCACCCCCTCTGACCCCCCTCCCCTCTTTGAACCACACAGCAGCTCCCAGCTCAGCCTGTTTGGGCGCTGGGACGGGGTCCGAATTGGGGGGGCAACCGGGAGGGTAGTGGCTCCTTTGTCTAGGTGGCCTGCCTGCCCTGTGGCAGCAAGCTCGGCCCTTTGTTCGTGGGACACCCAAGCAGCAGGGAGATCAGAACCTGCTGCCAGGAGAGACATCACTGGGGAGTTCAAGCTCAGCAGGACGGTCCCTGCTTCCACACTGAAGAGATACACCCAGAGACTCAGTCACATCAAAGACTGGACCAAGAAACCAGGCCTCTCTTGGCTTCATTTGAAAGAGGAGATGGGAAGGCGCCAATGTAAGAATTCCTCCAACAACCTGAAAGGCAACATGACATCACCAGAACCCAGGGATCCCGAAATAAGAAGAATTGTACACCCTACTCCAGAAGAAGTAGAAGAAATCGACTCAAAAGTGAATTTTTTGAAAATAATAGAAGACCTTAAACAGGAGGTGAAAATCTGCCATATACAATTAGAGATTACAAACAAAAAGGTAGAGGAAATGAATAAATCGCTCAATGATACCCAAGAAAACCAAGAGAAACAAGAAAATGCAATCAAACAGGTAAGGGAAATGGTTCAAGACCTGAAGAATGAAATGGAAGTAATGAAGAAAACACAAACCGAGGGAAGGTTGGAGATGGAAAATCTGGGTAAACGAACAGGAACTACAGAGACAAGTACTACCAACAGACTACAAGAGTTAGAAGAAAGAATGTCAGACACTGAAGATACCATAGAGAAAATTAACACACTGATCAAAGAAAACAATAAAACCAACAAATTCTCATCACAAAACATTCAGGAAATATGGGACACAATAAAAAGACCAAACCTAAGAATAATTGGGATAGAAGAAGGAGAAGAAGTACAGCTCAATGGTTCAGAAAATATATTTAATAAAATTATAGAAGAAAACTTTCCCAGCCTAAAGAAAGATATTCCTTTGAAGGTTCAAGAAGCATACAGAACACCGAATAGACTGGACCAAAAAAAAACATCTCCTCGCCATATAATAATCAGAACACAAAACATCCAGAATAAAGAAAGAATATTAAGAGCTGCAAAGGAAAAAGGTCAAGTTACTTATAAAGGTAAACCTATCAGACTTACACCTGACTACTCTATGGAAACCATGAAAGCCAGAAGGTCCTGGATAGATGTACTGCAGAAGCTAAGAGAACATGGATGCAAGCCGAGACTACTATACCCAGCCAAGCTTTCATTCACTATAAATGGAGAAAACAAAATTTTCCAGGATAAAAACAAATTTAAACAATACGTAGCCACAAATCCAGCCTTACAGAAAGTAATAGAAGGAAAATCACAAACCAAGGAGACCAACAATGTCCACAATAACTCAATCTTCTAGACACCCTTTACCAGCGCAACTAAAAGAAAGCAAACACACAAACTCTATGGCTAAAAAAGTGACCGGAGTTAGCAACCACTGGTCATTAATATCCCTTAATGTCAATGGACTCAACTCACCTATAAAAAGGCACAGGCTAAGAGATTGGATACGCAAACAGGATCCAACATTCTGTTGTTTACAGGAAACACACCTCAACCACAAAGACAGGCACCTACTCAGAGTAAAGGGATGGGAAAAGGTTTATCAAGCAAATGGACCTAAGAAACAAGCAGGAGTGGCCATACTAATTTCTAACAAAGTTGACTTCAAACTTAAATCAATCAGAAGAGATGGAGAGGGATATTTTATACTCATAACAGGAACAATTGATCAGGATGAGGTCTCAATCCTGAATATCTATGCCCCTAACATAAAAGCACCCACATATGTAAAAGAAACCTTACTAAAACTCAAAGCCGCCATCAAACAGCACACACTAATAGTGGGAGATCTCAACACGCCTCTTTCACCAATGGACAGGTCAATCAGACAAAAACCTAACAGAGAAATAAGAGAGTTAATGGAGGTATTGAATCAAATGGACTTAACAGACATCTATAGAACATTCCACCCAAATAGGAAAGAATATACCTTCTTCTCTGCAGCTCATGGAACCTTCTCAAAAATTGACCACATCCTCGGTAACAAAGCAAACTTCCACAGTTACAAAAAAATATCCATAACCAACTGTGTCTTATCAGATCACCACAAACTAAAATTAGAATTCAACAACAAAGCTACCCCCAGAAAGCCTGCAAACTCATGGAAACTGAATAGTCAACTATTGACCCACACCTGGATTAAAGAAGAAATAAAGAAAGAAATTAAAGTCTTCCTTGAATTCAATGAAAATAAAGAATCAACATACTCAAACTTATGGGACACTTTGAAAGCAGTCCTAAGGGGAAAGTTCATAGCCCTTAGTGCCCACTTAAAGAAAACAGAGAAAGCATACATTGGAGACTTAACAGCCCACCTGAAAGCTCTAGAAAAAAAAGAAGCAGACTCACCTAGGAGGAGTAGAAGACTGGAAATAATCAAACTGAGGGCTGAAATCAACAAAATAGAAACACAGAAAACAATCCAAAGAATCAATGAAACAAAAAGCTGGTTCCTGGAGAAAATCAACAAAATTGATAAACCCCTATCCAAACTAATCAAACGGCAGAGAGAGAATTTGCAAATTAATAAGATCAGAAATGAAATGGGGGACATAACCACAGACATAGAGGAAATTCAGAGAATCATTAGATCTTACTACAAAAGCCTGTATGCCACAAAACTGGATAATGTAAAAGAAATGGACACTTTTTTAGATAAATACCATATACCAAAGTTAAATCAGGACCAGGTGAACAACCTAAATAGACCTGTCAGTCGCGAAGAATTAGAAGCTGTTATCAAAAACCTCCCTACCAAAAAAAGCCCAGGACCAGACGGTTTCAATGCGGAATTCTACCAGAATTTCCAAGAAGACCTAATACCTATACTCCTTAAGGTATTTAACAATATAGAAACAGAAGAGTCATTGCCAAATTCCTTTTATGAAGCTACCATCACTCTGATACCAAAACCACACAAAGACTCAACCAAGAAAGAGAATTACAGGCCAATCTCACTCATGAACATCGACGCAAAAATTCTCAACAAAATACTGGCTAACCGTATCCAAGAACACATTAGAAAAATTATCCATTATGATCAAGTAGGCTTCATCCCAGAGATGCAAGGCTGGTTCAACATACGAAAATCTATCAATGTAATCCATCATATAAATAAACTGAAAGAAAAAAACCATATGATCATTTCATTAGAGGCTGAAAAAGCTTTTGACAAAATTCAACATCCCTTCATGATAAAAGTCTTGGAGAGATTAGGGATACAAGGGTCATACCTAAATATAATAAAAGCTATTTACAGCAAACCGACAGCTAACATCAAAGTAAACGGAGAGAAACTCAAAGCCATCCCACTTAAATCAGGAACACGACAAGGCTGTCCACTCTCTCCATACCTCTTCAATATAGTGCTTGAAGTTTTAGCAATAGCAATAAGACAACATAAGGGGATCAAGGGTATTCGAATTGGAAAGGAAGAAGTTAAACTTTCGTTATTTGCAGATGATATGATAGTGTACATAAGCGACCCCAAAAACTCCACCAAAGAACTCCTACAGCTGATAAACACCTTTAGTAATGTGGCAGGATACAAGATCAACTCCAAAAAATCAGTCGCCCTCCTATACACAAAGGATATGGAAACAGAGAGGGAAATCAGAGAAGCATCACCTTTCACGATAGCCACAAACAGCATAAAATATCTCGGGGTAACTCTAACCAAAGAAGTGAAGGATCTATTTGACAAGAACTTTAAGGCATTGAAGAAAGAAATTGAAGAGGATACCAGAAAATGGAAGGATCTCCCTTGCTCGTGGATTGGGAGGATCAACATAGTAAAAATGGCAATCCTACCAAAGGCAATTTATAGATTCAATGCTATCCCCATCAAGATCCCATTAAAATTCTTCACGGATCTTGAAAGGACAATAATCAACTTTATATGGAATAACAAAAAACCCACGATAACCAAAACAATCTTGTACAACAAAGTTACTTCTGGAGGCATTACCATCCCTGACTTTAAACTCTACTATAGAGCTACAGTAATGAAAACAGTGTGGTATTGGCATAAAAATAGAGTAGTTGACCAATGGAATCGTGTAGAAGACCCGGATCTTAACCCACAAACCTATGAACACCTCATTTTCGATAAAGGTGCTAAAAGTATAAAATGGAAGAAAGAAAGCATCTTCAACAAATGGTGCTGGCACAACTGGATGTCAACCTGTAGAAGAATGAAAATTGACCCATACCTATCACCATGCACAAAACTCAAGTCCAAATGGATCAAAGACCTCAATATCAATCCGAACACACTGAACCTGATAGAAGAGAAAGTGGGATGTACCCTACAACAGATTGGCACAGGCGATCGCTTCCTAGGTATAACCGCAGCAGCCAGTCATTAAGGGCAACATTGAATAAATGGGACTTACTGAAACTGAGAAGCTTCTGTAAAGCAAAAGACACTGTCACTAAGACAAAAAGGCAACCCACTGACTGGGAGAAGATCTTCACCAACTCCGCAACAGACAAAGGTCTGATCTCCAAAATATATAAAGAACTCAAGAAACTAGACTTTAAAATGCTAATTAACCCAATTAAAAAATGGGGCACTGATCTCAAGAGAGAATTCTCAACAGAAGAAGTTCAAATGGCCAAAAGGCACTTAAGGTCATGCTCAGCCTCCTTAGCGATCAGGGAAATGCAAATCAAAACAACATTGAGATATCACCTTACACTTGTCAGAATGGCTAAAATCAAAAACACCAATGATAACCTTTGCTGGAGAGGCTGTGGAGAAAGGGGTACCCTCATCCATTGCTGGTGGGAGTGCAGACTTGTGCAGCCACTTTGGAGAGCAGTGTGGCGATTTCTCAGGAAAATTGGGATCAACATACCCATGGACCCAGCAATGCCACTCTTGGGAATATACCCACGAGATGCCCGATCATATGACAAGGACATTTGTTCAACTATGCTCATAGCAGCATTATTTGTAATAGCCAGAACCTGGAAACAACCTAGATGCCCTTCAATGGAAGAATGGATGAAGAAAGTATGGAATATATATACATTAGAATACTACTCAGCGGTAAAAAACAATGACTTCGCGAAGTTTGCATGCAAATGGATGGAAATAGAAAACACTATCCTGAGCGAGGTAACCCAGACCCAAAAAGATGAACATGGGATGTACTCACTCATAATTGGTTTCTAGAGATAAATAAAGGTCAGTGAGTCTATAATTTGATATCCTTAAGAAACTAAATAAGAAGGTGAACCCAAAGAAAAGCATATAGCCATCCTCTTGGTTATGGGAAGTAGACCAGATTGCCGGGCAAAAATTTGGGATCTTGGGGGTGTGGTGGGAGGGGGGTAAGGGGAGAAGGGGAGAGAAATGTGTGAAGGGGAGGGTGGGGGGAACTTGGGGAAACGGGATGATTGGGATAAAGGAATGTGGGTTAGGGGAGCAGAGAAGCACACATCTTAATTAAGGGAGCCATCTTAGGGGTGGCAAGAGACTTGGATCTAGAGGGGCTCCCAGGTGCCCAGGGCGATGTCCCCAGTTAGCTCCTGGGGCAGCTGTGGATAGGGAACCTGAAATGACTCTATCTCATAACCATACTGATGAATATCTTGCATATCACCATAGAATCTTCATCTGGCGATGGATGGAGATAGAGACAAAGACCCACACTGGAGCACTGGACTGAGCTCCCAAAGTCCCAATGAGGAGCAGAAGGAGGGAGAATATGAGCAAAGAAGTCAGGACCACAAGGGGTGCGCCCACCCGTGGAGACAGTGGGGCTGATTCTTTGGGAGTTCACCAAGGCCAGCTGGACTTGACTGAAATAGCATGGGATAAAACCGGACTCTGAATTTGGCGGACAATGAGGGCTGCTGAGAAGCCGAGGACCATGGCACCGGGTTTTGATCCTACTTCATGCTCTGGCTTTGTGGGAGCCTACCCAGCTTGGATGTTCACCTTCCTAGAACAGGATTGAGGGGGGAGGACTTTGGACTTTCCTCAGGGCAGGGAACCCTGACTGCTCTTCAGGCTGGAGAGGGAGGGGGAGGAGTGGGGGGGAGGGGAGGAGGAGAGGGAGGAGTGGGAGGGAAATGGGAGGCGGGGAGGAGGCAGAAATTGCTTTTTTTTTTTCTAATAAAAAAAAAAAGAAAAAAAAAAGAAAGGAGAATACTAATAGTATTGTAATTGTTTACTATTCCTCTAGAAAATAAGGAAATTCCTATCATTCATCAATAACCTTAGCCATTATGTAGGGAACTGCAACATACTAGATATAGCTGTCCTACTTCATTGCTTTATGAGAACAAAAAATATGTAATGTTTTAAGCTTTACACTTTGCGTTTTACCCAAGTAAATGATCATTCAAAGTAAATGTGAATGATTGGTTTCCACTGAGCGCCTTTTTCCAAAACAAGCCCAAACTTGTCACTCAGTTCTTTGTTTCCATTTTTCTGGGTTTTTCAGTAAAGAGTACCACTCGTCGATAATTCTGAAATACTGATGTTCATAAATTTTACCCTTTTCATTACTTCTGCTCCATGGTGAGTTAATTGTCCACTTTCCTTTGTAGGTTATGCAAGAAAAAATATTTTCCCATCTTTCTATATAAATATTTTATTCAAGTTATACTTCAATCCTTTCTTTCTAAGATCTCCCAATGGGTACTCCATCATTTGAGTAGTATAGCTCAGTATAAACAAAAAGGAAAATGCTTGTAGTGTCTTTATAACAAGACCAAGTACAAAGCTTGCTAGAGTATTGGGTACTTAAATAACATAACTGTGACTTTTTTTAATTGAAGCCATGGAATATCTCATTATATAAGTTCTATCTGAGAGTTAGTAAAGCATGCCAAACACATCAGAAATATTATGAAGAAAAAAATACCTTGAAAGGATTTTCCAAAAAGTTAAAACATTTTTCACCATATTCAAGATAACAGGCCAACAGCTAAAGCACACTCAGACCCAAAGTATAACATTTTCTAACATAATAATTAGAACTAACATTTACAATTACTGTAAATAGGCCATACCTACAGTATTGATTCATATAAGCCATTTATCCAATGTAATTTTTTAAACAATTGTTAAGAGAATGATTTTAGGCTCTCAATGTACTTATATGGAAACCACAGCTGTACTCTTAACCATTCCTCAAAGAAATTACAACAGTCAGAAGATAGTTGGCTCACCTTGTATGTTAAGAACTATTCTGAGTTTCCAAAGTGGTTGTAATAGCTCACATTCCCACCAGCAATGGGTGAGTGTTCCCCTTACTCCATGTCCTCTCCAGCATAAGCTATCATTAGTGTTTTTAATCTTAGCCATTCTGTCAGGCATAAGACGGTATCTCAGAGTTGTTTTGATTTGCATTTCCCTGATAGCTAAGAATGCTGAGCATTTCCTTAAGTATCTTTTGCCCATTTGAGATTCTTCTGTTGAGAATTCTCTGTTTAGTTCTGTGCCCCCTTTTAAGTGGGTTATTTAGAATTTTGATGTCTAATTTCTTTATATATGTTGGAGATCAATCCTTTTTCTGATGTGGGTTGGGTGAAATTTTTTCCCATTCAGTAGGCTACCTTTTTGTTTATTGACTGTTCCCTTTGCTTTACAGAAGTTTCTCAGTTTCAGGAGGTCCCATTTATTTATTGTTGCTCTCAGTGTCTGTGCTACTGGGGTTATATTTAGGAAGTGGTCTCCTGTGCCCATGCATTGAAGACTACTTCCCACTTTCTCTTTTATCAGGTTCAATGTGATCTGATTTAGATTCAGTAACAGCTGCTGAATTATTTGGAGTTGATCTTGAATCCTGCCACATCACTGAAGGTATTTATTAGCTGTAGGAGTTCCCTAATAGAGTTTTTTGGGTCACTTCTATATACTACCATATCACTGCAAATAACAAAAATTTGACTTCATCCTTTCCAATCAGAATCCACTTCATCTCCTTTTGTTGTCGTATTGCTATAGCCAAAACTTCAAGAACTATGTTGAAGAGATATTGAGAGCATGGAAAGCCTTGTCTTGTTCCTGATTTTAGTAGATTCACTTTGAGATTCTCTCCATTTAATTTGATGTTAGTGGTCAGCTTGCTGTATATTGCTTTTATTATTCTTAGATATGTTCCTCGTATCACTGATCTCTTCAAGACCTTTATCATGAAGGGGTGTTAGATTTTGTCAAATGCTTTTATAGCATCTAATGAAATTATCATATTTTTTTCAGTTTATTTAAATGATGGATTACATTGATAGATTTTTGTATGTTGAACAGCCCTTCATCTCTGGTTTAAGTTGACTTGATAAGGGTGGATGATTTTTTTGATGCATTCTTGGATTCAGTTTGCCAGCATTTTATTAAGTATTTTTGCATCCATGTTCATGAGTGAGATTGGTCTGTAATTATTTCTTCATTGAGTCTTTGTGTGGTTTTGGTATAAGGGTAACTGTAACCTCATAAAAAGAGTTTGGCAATGGTCCTTCTGTTTATATTATTTGTAACACTTTGAGGAGTATTGGTATTAGCTCTTCTTGGAAGTTCTGGTAGAATTCTGCACTAAAACAATTTGACCCTAGATTTTTTTTTGGTTGGAAGGTTTTCTATTTCTTTGCAGTTTATATGTCTATTTAAATTGTTTGCCTGGTCTTTATTTAATTTTGGTGTATGGTATCTATCTAGATAACTGTCCATTTCTTTTACATTTTCCAATTTTATGGAGCACAAGTTTTTGTAGTATGACCTAATAATTCTCTAAATTTCCTCAGTATGGCAGTTTCTCAGAAAATTGGGAGTCAACATACCTCAGGATCCAAAAATACCACTCTTGGGCATACACCAAAAATATGTTCAATCATACTGCAAAGGCATTTGTTCAACTATGTTCATAGAAGCATTATTTGTAATAGCCAGAACCTGGAAACAACCTAGACGCCCCACAACTGAAGAATGGATAAAGAAAATGTGGTAAATTCACACATTAGAGTACTACTCAGTGGTAAAAATTAATGACATCTTGAAATTTACATGCAAATGTATGGAAGTAGAAAACATTACCCTGAATGAGGTAAACCAGACCCAAAACGATGAATATGGTATGTACTCACTCATCAGTGGATACTATCTATAAACAAAGGAAATTGAGCCTATAGTTCATGATCCTAGAGAAGCTAAGTAATAAGGTGAACCCTAAGAAAAATGTATATAAATCCACCTGGAAAGTGGAAACAGACAAGATGGCCTGACAAAATTGAGACCATGGGGATGGGGGAAGAAGGGAGTTTGAAGGGAAAGAAAACGGAGAGAAGGGAGGGGTAAGGAGTACCTGAGGGAATGGGATAGTGAAGAAGAAGGAAGAACAGAGATGAGAGCAAGGATAGAGATATCATGATTGAGGGAGCCGTTATAGGATTAGCAAGAAATATAGTTCTAAGAAGTTCCCAGCAATCCACAAGATGACCCCAGTGAAGTCCCTAAGCAATAGAGGAGAGGGGGCCCAATCTTGGCTTTCCCTGTAATGAGACTGATGAATATCACCATAGAACATTCATCCAGCAACTAATGGAAACAAAGGGGGTGCCCACTCCCAAAGTCTAGTTGAAGAATGGGAGGAATGAGCAAAGACATCAAGCCCATGATGGGTACAGCCACTGAAACAGTCTACCTAAGCTAATGGGAGCTTACCCACTCCAACCAGTCTGGGAAGAAACAATCAAATGACCAAACTAGGCCCTCTAAATGTAGTTGACAGTTGTATGGCTGGGGCAGACTAAAGGGCCACTGGCAGTGGAACGAGGATTTATTCCTACTGGCATTTTGGCAACCTATTCTCTTTGGATGGGCACCTTGCTCAGCCTACATATAGTAGGGAGGATCTTGGACCTTCCACAAAACAATGTGCCTTACCTTCTCTGAGAATTGGTTGAGGGTGGGGTGAGAGGATATGTGGATGGAATGGGACGGGGGATGGAGTGGGAACTTGGATTGGGTGCTTAATGAAATAGGATATTTTGTTTTCTTTTTAAAGATATTTAAATAAAAGGGGAAAAAAACTAATCTCGGTCCTCTAAACTTTAATTATTTAGCTGGAACTTATAAGATTGCTCAGGAAAGAAATAAAACAGAATGGGTGTGAAATGGTTAGTGCAGTCACTAAAACACAGCAGCAGCTTGTATTCTGAACCTTCCCAAACTTCCCAGGCAGACTGCCAATATATATATATATATATATATATAGAGAGAGAGAGAGAGAGAGAGACAGGAATGTCATGTTTTTTTCAGTTGCTTAATCACTAGTGAGCCTGCCAGGTTACAATGGATTGTTCCAAATCCGTGATCACACACAGGGCTTGGGTTGAATTCAGTGGGTCAGAAAACAAAATGACAAAACAAAACAAACAAACAAAAACCTGACTTCAATGTGTAAAAGGAATTCTCGGGAGAATGGAAAATTGAGAGAATCATGAGGTGATAGTAAGTAGAATGTACAATATGTATTTAGGAAATTGGCAAATATATATTTCGATTTATATAAAAAGAAATAAAATAAAATATTTGTGGAGCCTCCATGAGACCAAACTAGGCCCTTCAAATGTAGGAGACAGAGGTGAAGCTTGAACAACTTGAGGGGCCCCTGACAGTAGTATCATGATCTATTCCTGGTCCCGAGCTACCTTGTTGGAGTACATTCCCTTGATGGGATGACATGTTCAGTCTTAATGCAGGTCTCAGAGGCCTGGTACTGATCCAACTTACACCAGGTTTTGTTGAGTCCCCATAGGAGGTCTTACCCATTGAAAGAAGTAAAAGAGGGGTGGGCTTGGGGACTAACTGGGAGGTGGGGTGAGAGGAAAAACTATTGTTGAAATTAAAAAAAAATAAAATTTTCAAAATGAAATATTAATATTGATGTGTTCAAACTTTGTGGCTCATTATAAATAGAAAATTTATAAGTAAAGAAAATATAAATATTTCTTCAGTTTCTTTGTTTTTCAAGACTCTGAGTACAATATTCTTCCTCCCTTTATTTCCTCCAAATACCTCTTATTGCTCTCTTTAAAATTCATACCCTCTTTTTTTATTAATTGTCATTTCATGCATATATATACATACATACATAGGAATGTATATATTACCCCTAAATATAATAATATATAATACATGTTATTCCTATATGTAGCCTACTCCATCTGTATGATATTATTTGTATGTATGTTTACAGAGCTGACCAATTGATATTGAATAGTCAATCCAAGTGCTCACCCACGAGGAATACTATTTCTTGATAGGAAGTGGGCTTTATTGAAGAGCATGAAAAATACACTTGGGTCTTATCTAGAACCTATACAGGGAGAAGAGAAATTAAATATATTATGGCAGAATTATAGATTAATAAAGATTGTAGAGAGACACACTAGTTCAATTATTTACTATGGAAAAATATGGACTTAAATTCTGATTCCCAGTACTCATGGAAATAGACCAATATGACGATACACATCTTCTATCCCAAGGCAAGGAAGACAGACAGATGGAGCTCTTGGCCTTGCCGAGCAGTCAGACTAGCAAATGTGTGAATTCTAAGTTCAATAAGTGATCCTGTCTCAGAAAGCTGAAAAGAGAGGCAAGAAGAAAACCATCTCAAAACACCTTCTGGCCTACCCAGGCCAGATCTATATTTGGTCACATCATGAACATGGGCAGTCTGAACACCACACACACACACACACACACACACACACACACACACACACACACACTATGATATCGTGCTTCTTATGTATTATTGATCATGTTTAGAGAAGCAATCTCAAAATATTCTATTTTGTTCAAATATGTGGAAAATTGAAAAGAATAATTAATGGCAGAGGAGTTTGTAAAAACAGTGTTTGAAATGAAGAAAAGTTTGCCGTGAATTTAAAAAGAATACATTAAAGAGAAAAGAGGGATCGGGGAAAACATGTGAGGCACAAATCACAGCACATGCATAGATTAAGACACACAGAGAAATTTATTACCAAATGTAGAAGAAGAAATAGGGTGAACTAATTTATTAATTTAAAATGCCACCACTGCTGTTATATAAAAGATTAAAATTGAAAATTGGTTGTATAGAAGATTTTAGAAGAAACTAGGGGCAGGTATTAGTGACAAAAGCTATGGCTTAAAATGGAGGTGGTAACTGTTCAAAGGTAGCTTGTAGTAGATGATAAATCTTGCTGGTGAGCTGCAAGTCGCATTGGAGAAAAAGGAAGACTCAAAGACAACACTACCACCCCGAGGAAAGAACCACTGAGTAAACTGTTCTTTTGAATACTGTAATAGCAGAGATGGGGCAAGAAGTTGCTGAGAAAGAAATTATGTAATCATTGGAATAAACTATTAAATATCACTATATTTTAGGTAGTTCCACATATTGGAAGAATGCCCCCCAAACAAAAATATGACATTCTTCAGCATCCACTCTAGGAGACTCTAAACCTCACATAATTCACGCCAAACTATTTAGTAACGCAAGAAAAAATAACTTAGAATTTTGTTCATAGTTAAATGTTCGTTATGTTGTTTTACAAGTTCACATAGTTAACTTTTATTTCAAAACCATGCTCCTTTACAATCAAATAAAAACTAAAAGAGGAAAAAACATAGGCCCTAAAGTACCTGTATTATTTAAGAGCAGACTCCATCCCTTACAACAGCTGAATTATTAATGTTATCATCAAAGTCAATGTCCAGAGACTATGTTCTCTGTTGCTATCTCATTCCATTATTCAACTCCACTCAGCAGAATACCTCCAGCATAAGATGAAAAACCTATTTTCCCTTCCTCCTAGGCCCCATAGCATCCTTCCCTGTGATCCCCAGGGTGCCTATGAGAGTCTGTTTGAGGTTGAAAGGTCTGTGTCTTTGCCACAGGGTATCTCTGAGTCAGTTAAAGGCAATTGAGAACTTGCCTCTTCCCTTCCTGAGATTTCCGGGCTCTAAGATTTTTTCAATCCAGAAATAATAAAGATGCCTCCTGCATGTACCATGGCAAAAACTACTTTGTATAAAAGAATAAAATTAATCTGAAATTGTATCTCTAACCAAAGTATATAGAAAAAAATGAAAAATAACATGAACAAAATTAACTACTTCAAGAAAATTGAAATCAGATAGAATCACTCAAAATACCGGGTACTTAGTATTTTCATTGTGTAGATCCATATTCTGCTGTATTTAGCAAAATTGGAAAGACAACTTTCATCATGGTTACAAGAATGCCAGTCTCTGAGAATGATGCCCCAGGTTTCTATGATAGTTTTATCTACTGCCAGCTCTATGAGTGTGTTCATGCTAATTTATTCTCAATGTCTGTATCCATGGTGGGTGCCTATGAGTGCAAAACCATCTTGATTTACATAGCCAATTTCAGGCCAACCTGGGATACAGTGAGAACTAGTTTGTTTTTTTGTTTTGTTTTGTATTTGTATTTGTTTCTTCTTCAAATTTTGTGGTTATATTTATATATTTTTTTGCAATGAAGCTCAGAAAACCAGGAAATGAACTTAGGGGACAGATCCACAATACTGTATTTTGTGTGTTCATTCAAAATTTCTAATGTTTAGTTTTTCTGGCTATATCTTTATGGACACAATAAGTATTTTTATTTTATAAATTACTTTGGAAAACCTTGGCCTAGTGAAGACCATAAAGTTATCTGTCACATTGCTGTAAAATTTTATATAGTCTCATGGCCAATGTTTTCTCTAAGGGCATGAAAATGCCCTTTTTAATTATTCAACAGACATGAAGTTCAGGAAAAGTCCCATAGAGAAAACATAGACTTTAATTAATCAAAAGATGAAGAAGCTTCTGGCCTCAGTTGAATAGCAATATAAATTTCAATACAATAAATACTGCAAAAAATATGGTAAGAGAGCCAATGATCTAGATGTATATTGAAAGAAGAGGAACAGTGCCTACGAGGTTACAGAAAGTCTTCTTACAGAATTGATCATTTGATATAGAATGTGAAAGACAAAAGAAGTTTTCATGTTGAACTAAATGAAACTGCTATATTCATTATCTTTCCTTTACTTTGTGGATATATTCATAAAATTCACTATACAGTTGAGTATTGCAGATTCCTTTTTAATAGTCTATTCAAATCATCCTGGTATAGAAATTATAATTAATTGTGTTGGAATTTATTCCACTTATTATAGTTTTTTCATAGGCCTGAAACACTCTTTTTGGGCTGTAGAAATCCCACATCTACTCAAATTTTATGAGTTGATGAATTGAACAGATGGATAATATCACTCATTATATTATAAGAAGGTGACAATTTCTGTATTCTGGAAAATTTATATTCTTAAGTCCATGATAATGTTTTCTCTTCAAATCAATGAATACTACTTTATTTTTCTTAATTCTTAACATTCACATAAAAGAAATATTTATTAAATTAAAATGTGTTATTTTTCAAGAAAATAATTGAATACTATTTTAAGATTAACTGTATTTGCTCAATTTTCCTTTTTTATTGTTTTATAAATAATACCATTCAAAATTGCCACTTCCTCCCCACCTCTCACTCCCCTCTCCACCTTCCCCCTCCCCCTTCAGTCCTAAGAGAGGGCAGGGTACCCTGACCTGTGGGAAGTCCAAGCCCCCCCCCCCATCCAGGCCAGTAATTGACAAATACAGTCATAAGCCCTCAAAGACAATATTTTCAAGTAGATTTTATGATGAATTTCTGCCTTTTTATATCAAACATAATGTATTGAAATAGCTAACATGCTATAAAAATACCCCGGATTAAATGGTTTAATGTCAAATCACTACGAACATAACTAAGTGCTTAATTTCAGTGTCAGTACTTCTTCAACCATTCAAATGCAAGTCTGTCCCACTAGACTTTCTTGTACCTACAGTCGCTAGTAAGAAGAAGGGCAAGAAAACCTTCTCTTTAATAAAGAACTCAAATCGTGCTTCTGATATTGATTTCACCAGCATCATGTCATGTGGTCTCACATTAAGCAAAATTATTATCATTAAGTCTCTCGATATCCATTTGCCATAGGTGTTAAATCAATCGAAAACTCATTGTATAATTAGACTGACCTTTGAGGCTTCTGTTGATAACTTGAGTGAGAAGTCTGTGGGAAATACGTTTTTTGAAAATCAATATGTTGGATTGTCTTGTTTCTCTTTTATTTATTACGTGCAGAGCAGTATTTTGCAGAGATGTTTCATGAGCATGGTATGAGAAACATCTTATTAATCAGTATCTGCATTAATTTAGTGGGTAATGACATCTTGAATCAAGAGAGTTGGATGAGCTGAGACCTCCTGGGTCCTTTTATGCCTCTTGTTAGCAACGCCATTGCCATTTCCTAGCTATAAAAATTTAATATAGGGAAACACTCTCTCATAAAAGTAAATATATCTTCCCATTGGCTCCAAGTTGGGAGGCTGAAACCTATGAAAATAATCAGTTTGGAAGAATTCCCAAAGCTTCCATTGTTGCTGCCCATTGTTAAATGAAATGAAACACCCTTTCCTGTAATGTACCACTTCAAGTTAAATTGATACTTATACAGTTAGGGCACAACAAAAAACTTCATAGGTTTAGAGTCCAGTGTTCAGAACAATCACACATTTTAAGTTCTCTTCATTTCACAAAGATAGATTTAGAGTAAATTTTTCATCTCCTCTAATCTTCACATATGGATTGTTGGTAGTTTTAAGATAACATCTGCGTCCATTTTAGCCTTGATTTGATCTTTCAGAGACTTGAAGTGGGATTCTCTGTGTTCCAAATTAGTATATTTTATTAGCTATCACTCAGGCCTTGACAAAATCTAAAACTCGAAAAATAATTTTTGCTGAGCTCCAAATTTACTTCCCTAGTGACTTTTGATACACTAACCTTAAATATTATCAAGATCTGAAGTAAAGGAAAGAAAAATTGTGCTTCTTTGGTTGCCTTCTCTGGTGTTTACATAATTCAGCTCAGAATGATTTGAAGCCTTGATAAATTTTGTATTTTGAAATAGTGGACAGTATATTTGAATTTCTTACAGTATTTGATTCACTGAAATAGTATTTATTAAGCAGTTAATGTATAAAAGTAATTGTATAAAAAGAGCAGAAAAGAAAATATGTTGGCCAACACCTCTTTGTGGCCACTACATTCTTACTATGTTAACTGGCCGAGCATCAAATCAATTCGAACAAAAAAGAAAACAATTCAGAGATAAAGTACTGGATAGGCTAAATGGGAAGAGTGTCTGAGCTGGTAAATAGTGTCAACCACTATTTACTTGCTCTTGAATTTTTGCCTTATTAATTTTTTTACCACCAGTGTTTTCTTCTTTTTTAGTCTGGGATTCAAGATCAGACATGTTTAAGAAACCTCCTAGACCAGAGGACCCCTCACTCTCCACCTATGCATCTCCAGGGACTCTTTGCCAATGACAGACTAAGCTGAACATGGAATCACCTTTTCTGTGTTGTTCAGTAGAGTGGTCAGATACACTATTTTTTTCAGAAATCCGAAAGCTTTGCTTTCCAGTGGAAACATGTATGCAGCAATTTATTTTCCCTTCTTTAGACTCATAGTATAGATGGATACAGTAGAAAATAATTATGCAAAACTTCGTTGCCTATACTATATGTTTCTCTATAGCAAAATTTCTCTATTTTATTTTTGAAAAAATTGTTCCCCAATATGCTGATGTGTGTGTATTAGTTGTCTCCCTTCTGTCTTGAACAAACTCCATCTGTAATTTTACTTTCATCATTACCAAAAGACATCCTTGAGAAAAATCATTGTTTGCCCAGGAATACAGGCAAGATGATATAAGAGACGGAGGAAAATAACAGAATTTATGTATTTTTTGTATAAAGTCTCTGAAAATAGAAGAACCTTTCATCATTTTACTTTAGGTTAATAGTAATTATCCATGGAGATGAATGTTGGTATGTGTGAGTTGTAATCTTTATATAAAACAGACTGGAAGGAAAATTGAAGAAAATTTTATTCTATGAACAATTTAGTTTATACACTATTTGTACACTCAACTTCAAAAACCACTGAAGTTCTGTATAGTATTGGATATACTTGAACAAGGGGAGATTTATTAAATCAGTAAAGCAAGATAAAATCATTCTTGGGATTCTAAGCAATAGCCAAATAAAAATCAACAAAGAAAAAGTAATTTAGCTTAATAAATCAGAACTAATAATAATAATAATAGCTGACCTTTGTTTATTAGGTGCTATATATAGTATTGGGGTATAGGATTTATCCTTTTGATTAAATCTTCTAGACCCATTAACACCAATTTGCACATGAGAATACTGAACTGTAGAGATTTTTGCATGGCCATAAAAATATTATTTGCATGGCTATAAAGAAATAAATTTATTGATATATACCTCTCATAAGTTTTCATTTAGTTACAGCAGTTTAGAATGTGTAACAGTGTTTTAAACTGTTATATACTGATTCCTAAGGAGAATGGAGTACTTCTATCCCTTGTTAATTAAGAGGAATGCAAGAGAATAATTTACATCCATTTCCCAGGAAATGTTGCCTGTTAAAATCTAGTTCTTCAGTTCACATTTGTATTCGATAATATTTTCATTACAACTATTATAACTTGGCCTCGCTATATATTAATTTTCTTAATCAACGTCTAGTAACATGAACTGCTTGGCCATAATTAAGCAATATGACATGACAGGCTGCGCCTTTCAGGATGGTTACAGGATTTTATAATTTCATAATAAACTCTAGTGATGCTCTATATTCATTATACACATTAATAGATTCTGTACACATTTAATTATCCTTTATATTGATATTCCCATAACTTTTAAGCAGTTCTGCTTGAATAATACCAGTATTTGAACACAAATTTACTAACAGGGCAACAGTATTCAAATAATCAGTGCTGTATACTAGGATTAAAGCCACTTTTTGGCCAGTGTACTTTTTTACAGCTACATAGGTGTAGGATTAATGATTAGATAAGAACACTATGAACAAATGTGTTTACACATATTAAAAACATATTATCGTATACATCATAATATTTATGTATGAACAAATCACATAAATAACAAATAAATGCTAATTGTGATTTTTTTGAATAGTTAACTACTTAGATTTAATGGATGTATCCAAAGAAGCCATCAAAAACAAAGACATTTATTCTAAAAGTGAAAACCATAACAAATTTAAAAACTATTTATACTGTGTCCCTTTTCATTGACATACTCTGACTAGAGATAAATTCCCTACAAAATATTTTTAGAAAATTATGCTCAGATATAATTATAAAAATGATAATCACTAAACTTTATGTTGGTGAATTTTTAACCTTTTTAATGTTTTTATCTATTTTTTTTTATTGTATATGACTACAATGGTTTTTGTTGTTGTTGTTGTTTTTTACGAATGACACTTTATTCAGTCATTTTCTTTACAACTGAAACTCTGGGAATTCAAAATTACCATCCTTGCCCGTGAGCTTCTTACATACACTGGAAAAAGTTTCCACCTTGTGCTCCACATTGTTCTGCTGTGCTTTGTCTAAATGAACCTTTATGAGCCGGCTGCCATTCAGTTTCACACGCATCCTCTTTCCCACAATCTCACTCAGGAAGACCAAGTCCTCAAGGATGGCGTTGTGCACTGCGGTGAGCCTGCGGCTT
Source organism: Microtus obscurus (assembly GCA_963919715.1). Lineage (NCBI taxonomy): Eukaryota > Metazoa > Chordata > Mammalia > Rodentia > Cricetidae > Microtus > Microtus obscurus. Next base: position 38,725,665 of record CAWTZC010000093.1, read on the forward strand.
CTGGGGCGCTTCTGCTTATTTTTCGCATGGCCTTTCCGAGTTGGCTTGGCCAGAATCCTCCTCTGAGTAATGAAGACTAGGTGTTTCAGTATGGCTATAGGATAGGGTCATTTCAGGTTCCCTATCCTCAGCTGCCCCAGGAACTAACTGGGGACATCGCCCTGGGCACCTGGGAGCCCCTCTAGGTCCAAGTCTCTTGCCAACCCTAAGATGGCTCCCTTAATTAAGATGTGTGCTTCCCTGCTCCCCTAACCAACCTTCCTTTATCCCAATCATCCCGTTTCCCCAAGTTCCCCCCACCCTCCCCTTCTCACATTTCTCTCCCCTTCTCCCCTTACCCCCCTCCCACCACACCCCCAAGATCCCAATTTTTTGCCCGGCAATCTTGTCTACTTCCCATAACCAGGAGGATAGCTATATGTTTTTCTTTGGGTTCACCTTCTTATTTAGTTTCTTTAGGATATCAAATTATAGACTCACTGACCTTTATTTATCTCTAGAAACCAATCATGAGTGAGTACATCCCATGTTCATCCTTTTGGGTCTGGGTTACCTCACTCAGGATAGTGTTTTCTATTTCCATCCATTTGCATGCAAAATTCGCGAAGTCATTGTTTTTTACCGCTGAGTAGTATTCTAATGTGTATATATTCCACACTTTCTTCATCCATTCTTCCATTGAAGGGCATCTAGGTTGTTTCCAGGTTCTGGCTGTTACAAATAATGCTGCTATATCTTGCATATCACCATAGAACCTTCATCTGGCGATGGATGGAGATAGAGACAGAGACCCACACTGGAGTACCGGACTGAGCTCCCAATGTCTCAATGAGGAGCAGAAGGAGGGAGAATATGAGCAAAGAAGTCAGGACCACAAGGGGTGCACCCACCCACGGAGACAGTGGGGTTGATCCATTGAGAGCTCACCAAGGCCAGCTGGACTGTGACTGAAAAAGCATGGGATAAAACCGGACTCTCTGAATTTGGCGGACAATGAGGGCTGCTGAGAAGCCAAGGACAATGGCACCGGGTTTTGATCCTACTTCATGTTCTTGCTTTGTGGGAGCCTACCCAGTTTGGATGTTCACCTTCCTAGACCAGGATTGAGGGGGGAGGACTTTGGACTTTCCACAGGGCAGGGAAACCTGACTGCTCTTCAGGCTGGAGAGGGAGGGGGAGGAGTGTGGGGAGGGGGGAAGGAGGGGGAGGAGTGGGAGGGAAATGGGAGGCGGGGAGGAGGCAGAAATTTCTTTTTTTTCCAATAAAAAAAAAAACTAAAAAAAAAAAATAAACCATCAGGAAAATGCTGGTCGATGCATGCCAGTTTCCTCAATAAACATCAATTGCTGACCCTGGGTGGGGGGGGGGGAAGACTAGGTGTTTCCTGCTGAACCTTTTCTCCAATTCACGAAACAGCCGAACTTGGATTTTTTGGAATGATTTCAGCTGAGGAACTGGTACAAAGCCATTATGATGGCTTTCCGGCCACCAACAAACTTCAATTTCCTTGGCCACAGTGATGTTGAGCTCCCGCAGCGGCGCCTTGAGATCCGGCTTCATCTCCAGTTGGAGCAGCGCCTGAGAGATGCCGGACTCGAACTCATCCGGCTTCTCGCCATTGGGCTTGACGGTCTTGGCGCTCGACCTGACCATATCTCGCCCTTATGGAGCGCCAGCTTGGAATGAGGCCCAGCTCTCGGGAGAACTGCTCATATCGACTACAATGTGTTTTAATCATATATATAATCCTTCCTTTAATACCTTCTGAAGCTTGAGTAAAGTCTCTCCAATGTGTTTCATGTGAATTTCCTTGCTAGGAAAGGAATCTTCATGCTTTTCTAAATTTACAGATATACGTAAGACTTAAACTGATTTCAGGAGAAGAGAGCTTCAAAGGAGCCCGTTGGAAGCAGTTTTGCCAACAGTAAACCTCAATATTCTGTTTTCACATGAATTGTAAAAGTGTGTATTACATACAGTTTGGGTGATTTACAATTTTTTTTTCCTTTTTTGAAAAAACAGAATTTTGAAAATGTGAAGGAAGCTATTCAAAGTAGTTTAATAAAATAAAATGTTAAATAATTGACCTCTGGCCTAGTAATTCCTGATACTTTCAGACTTGGTCTATTTTATGAGCCCTTGGATTTTTGTCCCCATCGACTTCTAAATGTCATGTGAATAAATGATTTAATGTTGGCTGCATCATTAATGCCTCAAATTGGTTCCACAGATAATTTCTTATTATGTGCAATCTAGGTACAGTGCCCATGTAGGCAGAGGTTAAGCTACATCTATTTTAAGGGGAATACTTACCTACAAATAATGTGTTACATTGTGATTTTACAATTTTTAGTTAAATATAACTTTCAGATTTTATGATTTCCCTGCAGTACTCTAAAACTCCTTTTGTAATCACCAAGACAGACTACTTACCATATAGTTTTATAGAATAACTTGGTATTACAGAAGTTTGCCTTCTAGTATACATTTGCCAAATATGCTGAAAGGACACTATGAATTTTCTTGAGTTTTAAGAGAGGAAGCTAATTCAACATTTTAAAATATCTTTATTTTTTTTAATAATCACTGATCTTAATTAATGGAATACTCTAGACGGCACTTAAGTGCAAGAAGACCTCAGTTGTAAATGCATTACAACTCTATTTTCTTCCCAGAAAATAGAATCTCCATCCATTTCCATCCTTATAAATTATAAACATCCACTATCCCTTGTAACTGCACCAAAGCAGCATTCTTGGCTTGTCAGGTATTAATGGTGGCTCTTCTGTCTGCCCTTCAGCTGAGACATCAAACTGAGGTCTCATTCTATAGCCTCTAGAAGTTCCTGAAGGGGAATTAAAAAAAATCTCACCATGTTTTTCTTCAAAGCGATAGAACAACCTCAGAGTCTTGTCCTTCGTTTTCAAAAATTGTGCATGGGAGGCTGTGGGAAATTCATATTCATAGCCGAAGATGCCAATTTGGCTTTTATCCCAGGGTAATTTTAAAATTTGACTTTAAGATGGTTTGAAATGATGAAGGCTAGTATAATATCATTTGATTCTGCTTCCTGATACTATCAGGAAAACAATCATATCTATGATACAATGAACAATAGCTTCTAATATACTTACATTTAAAAAAAACATAAAAGCTTTACCTTTCAAGAAGTTCTTAGCTAGGTAAAAATGACATGGAGCATAGAAGCACCCAATAATAAGACATTGCTTGTATGTTTAACATGCAAACTTAGAAAGCAGATAGAAGTCTTTGAGAAATGCAAGCATGACCTCATTTGTTTTAAATTCTGGTTTATTCTTTATATAATACTTGATTCACTAATGCTATACTTTTTAAAGTTTTAAATTAATAATTTTCAAACATAAACGTCAATGGAGTATACATATTAAAAGTTAGATTTATCGCATAGTATTTTTATTTTTTTTCTTTGACTGTAGCCTCATTTATATGTGAAATACAAAAATTCACTTTTAGGAACAATGAATAAATAACTATCATGAGCTGCAGGAATGGAGAAATATCCCAAATGGAGAAGTTTCAGTTAAAGACACAAAATCTGAACTAGACAGAAACACAAAGTTTAAGAGAATGACCATTCAGTACAATGATTACTGCCATGCTTCATAGTCTTGAAAATATTTATTAAAAGATTTAGGTGTTTTCATTACCAAAAATAATTACGTGCTATAATTGGTATGATAACTGGCTTGATCTAGCAACGCAAAATCTACGTATAGACCAAGATACTTTGTTGTGCTATTTCACAATATACTATACAAAATTTGTCAATGTAAAAAGTTGAGCAACTTTTAAAAATTGGAGTGAAAGAGCATTTACTAGAACAACTCAAAACCCACTTCTTTTGATTCAATGAAGAAAATCAAGCTCTTCAAGAATATAGATTTGTTTAATTTTTAACTTGACTACTATAAGTGAGAAATTGTGTTCTCACATGGCTTTATGACATGAAACAGAAAAATTAAAGTAATTAACAATTCCATTTATTTCTGCACATGAATAGTCAGAGGCAAATTCCTCTAGAGCAGATTCTCATTTCCTTCTATTTTCCCAGGTAACAAACATCACACCTGCCGTCTGACACATACCAGGTACCAAAGGACTGTGAAGTGTACTCAAGCATGAATGAAAGAGATCTGGAGCTTTTATTTTTAAAGATCACTGTTTTAAATAAAGCTCTAAAGACCAAGAATCATAAATTCAAAGAATGATAGATTTCTTCAAATATTCATTATTTCAGAAACACACCACAATGTCTTTAAGGAATCTCAGGAGAAAGCTCTAGAGCTAAGTCAGCAGTTGTAGACCATGTCCTTTGGGCATCTACAATAAGAGTGAGATCACTTTTCTGATCTGTATCAAATAGTGTGTCACATTTTGTATTTCTTTCTAGTGAAGATAAGACATACTAAACATAGCTTTCAGCTTTATAGAACAGCACATTTCAGTGAGCACTTAAGGGAAGAAGAGGATGTCTTCTTTGCCATCACTCTCTCTGCTGTGACTATTCAAAGAGGACAACCAATCTAAAGCCATGACTTCTGGCTACTGGGTTCAATTCTATTCTTCTACTCCTGTGCAATAAATAAGTTTTGTGTGATTTACATATACAGGATTACTGTAATCATATGAAGACAGATACTCTGGAGTGAAGTAGAGAGACATGTAGGGTGCTATCACTAGATTCTTCCTAAATGGTACTAGTCTTGATTTCGAATTCATGAAATGATCTACATTATTCCAGCCTCTGATATTTAAAACAGATAATCAAACTACAATTATATTCTATCTATTTTCTAAGGACCACATCAGTGATACAAAGCTGAAAGAATTTCCAAACATTTTAGAATGATTTCCTCCAGGGAATGGAGTGAGAGAAAGGATAAGGGCCCTCTATGTGACGCTGGAGTTCAGTATTCACGATTGCAAACATAAGTACAGCAGACAAGTAGCTATTTCTAGTACATCACAGTTCTTTTTATAATTCTCAGTGTAGCAATCAAGGTGAGAGGCTGAATACAAACCTGTCAGATGAAGCTATAAGAAGGTAGGGAGCTTTCTGTGAAAAAGCATTTTAAGGACACTTAATATTGAAAAAATAATTGTATTGTAAATATTTCATGCTGAGTTAGATTTTTCCAATATATGATCTCCCATGTGGAAGTAAATTAAGAATTTTTGAAAGCTGCATGAACATTTTCAAGTTACTAGCAGAAAAAACTATATTAATGGTACCCAAAGAGTTTGAACAATGAATAATTTCTAAAAAAAAAAAAAAGACCTAATTCAGGACAATCATATAAAAAAAAAAACCCAGACACTTGTAGGTTTAATAACTGAGTGAAAAGAAACAGATATCAATTGTGCATTTTAATGGAAAAGTAAAAGGTGTCCCTGTATAGACAAATCTATTAGTAAATTGATGAAAATCCTCCATCCCAGAGTTTGGGAAATATTGTAGAAATGTTGCCCACTCTGCTCATAAATAAGGACAATGCTATAAATATGACATAAGAACAACAAGAAAAAGTCCTGTTACATAAAATTATGGAAATTATGGTGATAAGAAAGAAATTAATAAGCGAATGAGGATTAAAAGTACATTTTTTTCAGAAGGCCACTATTATAAGGAATGGTGAAAAATTTTAGTCACTGCTATAGTCTCTCTGAATGAAATATGGTAAAGAGATATATAGAATGGACTGATTAAATAAATACACGTGCACCCTCTCACAGAATCTAAGGAACAGATCAAGGTTAAAATAAAACCACTTGGGTCCATAGAAATAGAAATGTACTAGCTAGAAGAGCAGAGATTTGGATCCAGGTCATCTGAAGTCAGAGTCTTATCTCATAATATAGTTCAAAAGTATGACACTAAATGTGTGAAACAAAATACTTGTCACTTCACTTAAATTCCTAAATGCAAAAGGATGAGCTTGATTATTTGAAAAATAAAAGCTTTTCAAAGAACTTGTCTAAAACCTATACAATAAATGAGCAACTTAAATAAAAAGAATTCAATTATTTTCATTAAATGTACTATAATTAAATACTCTGTTCTTTGCTCAGACTCTGAAAAGATTCATGGAAGTTTCATGTATCAGGACTTTGGAACCCCAACCTGCAGTGTTAAGAGATGCAGAGATCCTTAAAGGGAGTAATATACTGGGAGGTCACTGGGGACACTGGCTTTTCATTTGATGAAGATACTCTCCTTAGATCCCTACTTTATCCAAGCATTTCATCTCTCCAAGAGTTTCATCTCCACATATCTCATATCATAATGCAATCTGTGATAGCAAAACTAGTCAAATTCAATGCTCTACTCTTGAGACTTTAGTAAACTTTTCTTTTTTATATCTACATCTCATTACAGAAGTAAAAGAAAGACTAATAATGAGTTTGTTCTATAATAATAAAGATTTTCATTTCTACTCTAATTCTAAAGTTGAAATTCTAAACTTAAGATGGAAAATTACAGTTGTTCACAAAAATTAGAAGTAGTTAATGAATAATCATTACAAATCATGATCATTACAAATGATCAAAATTTAGAGATTAAATGAGTTCTGAATGCCTAGTCAAGAATCTATATCTATAACTCTCTCTTCAAATTTCAGACAACATCTTAGAAAAATTATTCAGAGATCATTGTGGTAGAGGGGACAGAAAGATTGTAAGATCCAGAAGATCAGGGAGTTTGATATCAGATTGTGTCTCTAGTAATGTCGAAAACTATACTCATGAAGTTTAACCAGACCAACATGACTACTCAAGTATGAACTGAACATGGATGACACCAATAGTCATGCCAAAGTGGACAAGGAAAACCTATGAGTCTCCTACCATATACAAAGAACTCTAGCCAGGGAAGAAGTGCTGAGAGTGCTAGAAATAGTATTATCCATGGAAGAAGACACCAATTGATTATCTGACACCAAACGGTCAGCACTGAAAACATGTTGCAAGTAATACTTTATGGACCAAGCAAGTTAGATTTAATAATGTATATGTATATTATTATACATAGAAGCCAGAAAATACAACTTGTAAAAAAAAAGGGCATTGAGGGAGAGAATAATGAGGATATTTAGAATAATTTAGAAGGAAGAAGGAAAGGGACAAATATTATAACTATATTGTAATCTTACAAACAAAATTATAACTCGAAGAAAGGGTTAGAGGGGAGTGGTATAAAACATAAACTTCAAGGCTTAAAATAACAAATATACTCTTTTTCACAACAACTGTACTAGCTGTACATTACAATATTGAAATTGTCAATATTCTTCTATAGAAGACTTATGGGACCCCCATCCCTCATTGGTATTTATACAGTGATAACTCTCATTGAGGGACTGAGAGATATTTCTTCAGTGCAGTAGCTATGGATAATGTAACCATGGTCTGGTAAACAAACTCTCAGCCATACTCTTGTAGATAATCACAATGAAACTCACACACTCACAACCACACACACACACACACACACACACATATACACATGAATAAATAACATTATTATTTAGAGTGGAAGATATTTGTGAACAAGTAACAAAGAGAAGAAAAGGTAAAAAGATAATAAGATAATAGGATGAATATGATTGAAATATACTATGTATATGCATAATAGTGTCATAATTAAATCAATTATCCATAATTAATACAAGATAATCAAAACTTAAATAAATACAAGTGTTGAATGAGAAGTGAGTGTCATTATGGTACTTTAATCAATTTCGATCTGCAATCCTGGCACCAGAAATTTACTAATAACACATAATGAATGAACAGAGCATTAACTGAACTGTAAGAATGCAGCAAACTTTGTTTTCTGGCCTAAGTTTGTTGTGTGGTAGAAGATGTTGAAACAAATGCACTACATGTGACCTTTCCCTTATGCTTCCTTATTTGATCAATTTTTCTATTCTGTTATTATTCATAAAGTTCTATACCACAAGAGGTGTGGGGCAGAGGACAGGGTTTTAATATCTAGAAATACAAGATGGGGGAAGAATTGTATGCACTATCTAACGTTGAAATTATGTCCCTTTACTTGAATCTTTTTTCTTCATTTGTAAAGTGACAGTAATTATACTGTTCAGAGATGCTGCAGGAAGCAGTCTCATTCTTATTTAAAAGTGTTTTGTGTGGTGCTTATCAAAACCATCCCGAGTGAGGTAATCCAGACTCAGAAACACAAACATGGTATGTACTCACTTATAAGTGAATATTAGACATAAAGCAAAGGATAGCCAGCTTATAGTTCACCACAACAGAGAAGCTAGGTAACAAGGAGACCACAAAAGAGCTCCCTGGGAAGGTGAAACATAGAAGACCTCATGAGAAAATTGGGAGTGTCTGGGGGAGTGGCCAGAAGATGAGGAAGAGGGTAGAAGGATGGAAGGAGGAGAACATGAGGAAATGGGGTGGTTGAGATGGGGGAAGGATAGAGAGGAAGAGCAATGAAAGTGATATCTTGATTGCGGAAGCCATTATGGGGCTAACAGGAAAACCGGAACTAGGGAAATTCTCAGGAATCCACAGCTAGTACCGTAAGCAATCATGGAGAGGGTGCCTGAAATGGCTTTGCCCTGTAGTCAGATTTGCCTTAATTGTAATCATCGAACCTTCATCCAGCAACAGATGGAAGCAGATGCAGAGATCCACAGCTAAGCACTGGACCCATTTTCTGGAGACCAGTCCAAGAGAGGGAGGAGTGATAATATGAGCAAAGGAGTCAAGATCATGATGGGGATAATGACAGAAACCGCTGACCTGAGCTAGTGAGAGTTCACTGACTCTGGACTGAAATAGCAGGAGAATTTGCATTGGACAACACTAGGCCCAGTGAATGCGGGTGACAGGTGTGTGGCTTGGGCAGTCTATGAGGCCACTGGCAGTGAGACCAAGATTTATCCCTAGTGATTGAACTGGCTCTTTGGAACCCATTCTTTTAGGAAGGGTACCTTGCTCAGTCGATATATAGGAGGGAGAGCCTAGGTCCTGCCTAAAAGTGATGTGTCAGATTTTTTTTTTTTTTGATTCCTCACGGGAATCCTTACCCTCTCTGAGGAGTGAATGGGGGACTAGGGTTGGAGAAAGTGGGAGGAGCAGGAGGAGTAAAAGGAGTGGGGAATAAGATAGGTATATAAAATGAGAAAAAAACAGTTATTTAAAACAATAAATTTAATAAAAAATGTGTTTTATAAACATGAGTTGCTTCTCTGAAGAGGGTAATATAGGAACCAACTCCTAAGATAATTTTAATTTCAAAAAATATTCATAAATCCCTTAAGATAGTACTATTGTATGCCCTACTGAGTAGCCACATTCAGCCTTAATAGGAGAGGAGGTGTCTGGTGTTACTGAGACTTGATATGTCATGGCTGGCTGATAGAGAAAGGAGGAGGGGTGAATATGGGGTAAGGAACATTGCATGGAGGGTCCAGGAGGAGAGGACAGAGGGAAGGAAGGAGGGGAAATGTAATTAAGCTGGAAAAAAATAATTAGCTAATAAAAAAGAGAACTTCATCCTGCATAGGTAGCTAATGCTGCTCACAGAGGCTATAGGCTTTATATGGAAATCCCAGTGCCAGTTCGGTATAGCCAAGTATGAATTGCTATTCAGGGAGCCTCCAGAAGTTCCCCGAAACAATTGAGATTATTGTCTCTGTTCTTTATCTCCCTCTAGAAATGAATGGCCACATCCTATCACTACAGTCGCAACATACATTAGATAAAAGACAATGCAAAACCAAACTGTAGCTGAAGGAGAAGGTTCACGCCTGTGTTCTTGCATTTACAGTGCTGAAAATGTTCTATACAGGCTGATGGTGACAAGCGTCATCATTCATCTTACCCAAAGTTTGCCCTCCATGCTATAAAACCAATCTTTCAGGCAACATATTCACATGGCTATAATGATGTTGAATATTTGTGAGTGGGTAGCCAATCATTTTCTGATTGAATTTGAGACCCTTTCTGTTATCAGGAATCCATGTATGGTACTGTAAATCTGACCAAAAAGATACGGCTAGGGAAGTTACAGGTTCTATGAGGAGTTTTCTATTGGTTGTTTGCTAAATGATTGGTTGCCAAAATGCTTTCTAAATATGTTTATTTCTGCACGTAGTGTTGCTCTAAGCCTTGGTCATTGAAGATTCTTTTAATAGAGATAGTTAATGCAGATACTCAAAATTAATCAAAGCTCACTGGGTGGTATTGATGCACAACTTTAATCCCAGCACTTGGGAAGCAGAGGCAGGTGGATCTCTGTGAGTTTGAGGCCAGCCTGGTCTACAAGAGCTAGTTCCAGGACAGGCTCCAAAGCAACACAGAGAAACCCTGTCTCGAAAAAAGAAAAAAATCAAAGTTCTGAGAGCAAGTAGTTACTGAGTTGTCAGCCCTAACAAAGACATCAAAGTCATAAAGTAGAGGTGAAACTCTATGAAGATAGGGAAGAATGAATATAAAAAGGCAGAGGATGGAGAGGAAGTCTATGAATAGCTGACTTCTTGATACAATGTAACTATTAAAATCATTAACATACAGCATTGTGAATGAGACATGTGCGCACACACGCGCACACACACACACCAGTGCACAGTACATAAGAGCAGAAATAATCAGATGCAAGGAGTTATATACAAGAGGAAAAGAAGGAAAAGTGAAAGAAAAAAGAGAGGAATAGAAGAAGTTAGGAAAAGTTTGCAGATGTCTCAGAGAATAAGGATATGTTCTAAATACATCTTCTCAGGTTTGACATTACCAAAGAATAAGCCAGAGTAAAAATAAAACAAAATATATGAAGGATGGAAGAATACTAGTTTTGATTAAGGAATTAGCATAACTGGGAGGGAATAAAAGACAGGCAAAAATGTAAGGGAGAATGGGGAAATATCACAATTATTATTTTTTAAATTAAAAAGAGATGTACATGTGAGCAAAATATCTACATTTTAAACACAAACAAAAAGTTTAGATATATAGATGATAGCCAGATGGATGATACATAGATAGGTAGATAGATAGATAGATAAATGATAGATAGATAGAAGAGAGAGATGATAAATTATAAAATAGATGAGATAATAGAAGAAACAGAGGGATATGATAAATAGGTGATAGATATACAGATAGAATAGAATTTTTCAAAAAATCAGGGATTTTTAACTTAGATCTATAAAGTTTAAATTTGGATATCATTTTTATTCTCAAAAATATGTAGTGGTTTGGCTACGGCTTTACTAAAAAGTGAAGAAACTGACTGTGACAGAAATTTAAAGTAGTGGGAAAATGAAGGAAATATATCATCATGAAGCCAAACACAGAAGAATTGGAGCTTTGATTCCAGGCTTCATTTCCAGAAAGAAAAGATTGAATGTGCTTTTAAGTTCCTTCCCTCTGGGCTCTCTGAAATAGAGCACTGTAGTGAAATCAGAGGGTCGGTCACTCGCAAGAAGGCGGTTTAGCTTCTAATTAACACTGGAGAACACCGTGAGAGCACTTGCTAATTAATTCTCTGTAGAGCTGTTTGTCCTTCCTTTGTCGTTTATAAATGAACATGTTAATGTTCATGTAAGGTAATATGTTTGTAGCACGAATCAGAAATAAATGAAATGCACGAGTAAAATTAGAAATTTTTAAAAGTGGATACATTTAAACTTCAGAAAAATACTGGAAAAAATTCACACAGAGTCTTGAACAGAAATACTAATTTTAGTATTAATATAAAAGCGTTACAAGAAGAATTAAAAAAGGGAAATAAGCAACAGATTAAACTTATGCAGACCTTTCTGGTAAAGTCTTAATTTTAACACCACAGAGAAAAATCGAACATAAAGGTCAATGGGACTTCCACTCCAGTTTGGTAGTTTGGAGAATAAGTTCACCATATCCTCTGACGAGTTCATCCCCACAAAGTGTCTTACACGCACTCTCCGGGTAGGGAGTGATTAAACTGACATGCCCACTTGCCAGAATCTTTTCCTCTGGGAATGAGTGTGGGATTCACCTACAGATAAGCTGGGTCTGGGAAGGGAGCCAAAGGGTGAATAGGGCCATTAAGAGCTCCTTCCAGATTCCTCAGTAGTTTTTAATTGTGGTTCACTGTTTGGCAAGTTCGCAGAGATCTCCATCATTACTTCCTCTCTGTTCATCTGAGGGCAGAGAGGTTCCCCTGTTTAAGTATCTCTCCGCTACGAATAAAAACTCTCAAATGGATTTTAAGCTTCCCTGGTCAAACCTTTAGCAAATGCTCCCACTATCAGTCTGCCTTTAGATACAATTTGTCTGCTTATTTATTTATTCCTTTCATGCATTATTCTATTTGGTCTCCATATTTTTAAATTACCTAAATATTTTAATATCATTAAAGCTGGCTGGAGATTTTGCAAAAAAATTAAAGTATAAATATTGTTGCAAAGAGGTTTTCTAGCAAAGAAAAATTCCCTTTGGTAATATAAGGTTGAAATGTGACTGAATATATCAATTATAGTTTTAACTTGCAAAATAATTCATCTCCTGAGAAAATATTAGCAGTGTATATGTTTTAATAAGGGGAAATACACAAAGCAACTCAGAAATGATAATGTATACCTAATGATGCATATCACACATGGGAAGGTACTTGTTTTGCTTTGTATTGGCAAGTGTTTTCTGAGCTGCCACTTTCATTAAGAAAGCCCACATTAACTCCAAAAATGAGAAGTACACTGAGTTTTGAATAAAATAATTGGCACAGAGCACTGTGGTCCTACCATAGCCCCTGTTCAGGTCTTGAGACACATATGGGGCATTGGCATGATGAAATAAAATTTCAAGCCCCTGGAAGAGTTTGACACCAGTGATTAGCCACAGATAGCTCCAGCGGTCTTTATTTATGTGCTAAAAATAAACATGTTTTTCCATACTAACTAAGATATGGATTTTGCCACACTTGTGTACCCAACACCCCAAATAGATCAGAGATGGAGATTAAGCAGAGGATGCAAAAAATTAAATGGATAAACTAATAATAGGCTTGCTAGTAGTGAGATGAAATCACACTACTACTGTGGGATAAATGCTCTTGTACACTGTAAAGATGTGTCACCCACAATGGTTTAATAAAATGCTGAAAGGCCAATAGCTATCAGGGAACAGCAAATCAAAACAACTCTGAGATACCATCTTACACCTCTCAGAATAGCTAAGATCAAAAACACCAATGATAGCTTATGCTGGAGAGGATGTGGAGTAAGGGGAACACCCATCCATTGCTGTGGGAATGCAAACTTGTACAAACACTTTGAAAATCAGTATGGCAGTTTCTCAGAAAATTGGGAGTTAACCTACCTTAGGATCCAGGAATTACAGTCTTAGGAATATACCCAAAAGATGCTCAATCATACTACAAAAGCATTTTTTTCAACTATGTTTTTAGCAGCATTATTTGTAATAGCCAGAACTTGAAAACAACCTAGATGCCCCTCAACTGATGAATGGATAAAGAAAGTGTGGAATATGTATGCATTAGAGTACTACTCGGCTGTAAAAAAACCAATGATATCTTGAAATTTGCATGCAAGTGGATGGAAGTAGAAAACATTTTTCTGAATGAGGTAACTCAGACCCAAAAAGATGAATATGGCATGTACTCACTCATCAGTGGATACTAGCTATAAACAAAGAACATTCAGCCTATAGTTCATGATACTAGAAAAGCTAAGTAATAAGGTGAACCCAAAGGAAAACATATATGTACCCACCTGGGGGTTGGAGACAGACATGGTCACCTGACAGGATTGAGAGCATGGGAGCAGAGGGGAAGAGTAAAGGGAAGGGTGAGGCAGAAGAGGAGGAGGTAGAAAGGGAGGTTTGTTGAGAACTTGAGGGAATGGGATGGTCAAGATGGAGGGGTGACAGATATGAGAGCAAGGAGAGACATATCTTGATTGCAGGAGCCATTTTGGGGTTGGCAAGAAGCCTGGCTCTAGAGAGAAATTCCCAGGAACTTACGAGGATGGCCCCAGCTAAGACTCTAAGCAGTAGTGGAGAGGGTGTCTGAACTGGCATTGCCCATAAGATCGACGATTATCTCAAATATCACCATAGGTACCATACATAAAGCTCTGCTTATTCTAAAACTGCCAAGAGAATCATCAATATTACAAGTGAAAAGAGAACATGTAGGCTGTGCTGTCCCAAAGTCCACTGGTCCTTTCTTAGTGAGACTGTCCCTGTGGTTTTTTGCATCATCTGGAGATCCACTGAACAATTAATTCACTCATATATTGTTCTGAACGTATGCCACATAGCTCCCAACAACAAAGTCTAAGTGAAACCAAGTTTTTGTTGATAATACTTATTTAAAAATGTCAAAGTTTATGGTGAAAAAATATTACCCAGAAGGAGTAAAGATATTGTTTGGATGACCTAATTATGCAGTTTCACTGGTCTATAGTTTTGGTTCATTCTCCCTATTCTGTCCTCTCCTATAAGCCTCTGTAAAATAGATACAGTAATACTTGAAGCACTGTTGCTTAGAGTATTATGAATATTAAATGACAAGGCATGAGCAAAGTATCAAGTACATTGCCCACTTTACACAAATAATAGATAGAGAATGGTAACAATAATAAGTTAAACATTTATTTCTTTAAGTACCTTCCCTACATATTCAACTCTAAGTTATGTGTGACATAAAGTAAACAATTCTGTTTCCAAAAAGGAACAATTCATAAGCACTTAATATGTAGGACAAGCTCCCTGAAATATATTCCAGATCCTGATTTCAATCCGTTTCTAAGTTGAGTCTGATGTCTTATTCATGAGCCCCATCTTGTCCCATCATTGGGTATCTCTTTAAGAAAGGAAATTTCTAGCAGTTAAGAACATAGACATCTATAACCACACTTTGCAGGCCCTAACCCTGTCCTCTCATTGCTACGCAACCTGAAGAGAAACACTTCGACTCTCTGTCAAAGCATTGCTTGCATGGGATTTCTGAAGGCATAAAACTGATTGAAAAAAGTAAACATTTAGAGTATAATATGGCATAAAATAGGAAACTAATTCTTATTTTCTATAAAATAAAAGACTAGATACTATACTGTGGTTTATGCTCCAAACCCAAGCTCCCAGGAGGCTGGGATGGAAGAAGTGAGATTTCTAATCTTAATTTAGAATTACATAGTGATACCTGAAACAAAGAAATAAAATAATGAGTTATATAACCCAGAATTACCTCAAAACTTTAGATTCTTATTGTGATTTATACTAGAATTTATATTATGACCTTAATCCTTCCCACTTGCACATCCTTTCGTAATTATTTTCCACATAACTATCACTTGCCATTATTTCCTCAAAAATGAAGGGTAGTATTAGGCATGATTTGTCTATATACTTCTCATACTTGAATTATAGACTTGGAATGTATACAAATGTTGTATCTACAATTTGCTGCAATTTACTTATAGCCAGCATAGTATTTAAAGCATAAGTTCCATCAGCATCAAATTAAATATATCAGGTTGGAGAAAATATAACACTGTTTTCTTCCATCTGTGGCTTGGAATTAAGTAATGTGGAAGGAAAGAATAGTCATATATAACTAGATGTATCTAAAATTCCTTTTTAGTTTCATGTCCCAGTATATCTTCACCTTTTCTGACTTTATCCTTTTTTCTTCTGATTTTTTTTAAAACAATATTTTATTTTTTACATACCAATCCCAGTTCCTACTCCCTCCTGTCCTCCTGTTCTCTGCACAACTCCCCCAACTTAAGCCCCCAAACCTTACCATCAGAGAGAGTAAGGCTTCCCCTGGGGAGTCAAAAAAGTCTCCACATCATTTTGAGACAAGACCTAAGCTCACCCAGCCCCCCATATCTAGGCTGAGCAAGTTATCACTCCAAGGAGAACGGGCTCTAAAAAGTCAGTTCAAGTGCTAGGGATAAATCTTGATTCCACTGCCAGGGGGTACACAGACTGCCTTAGTCAAGCAACTGTCACCCACATTCAGTGGGCCTAGTTTGGTCTTATGCAGGCTTCTCTGGAGCCAGGCCAAAGTTAATGATCTTCCACAAGATCAGGTCAGCTGTTTCTATGGGTATCACCATCATGGTCTTGTCATGGTCTTGACCCGCATGCTCATATTGTCGCTCCTTTCTCTGGGGTCGACTGAACTCCTGGAGCTTGGCCCAGTACTTAGCTGTGGATTTCTGCATCTGCCTCCATCAGTTGCTGGAGAAAGGTTTGTAAATAGAAGTTTCTGTTCTGCCTGATCCCAGAGCCAATTGGTCCCAAAGAAGCACATAGAAGCTTGTATTAATTACAAACTGTTTGGCCTATTACCACAAGCTTATTATTGACTGACTCTTACAAATTAAATTAACCCATAATTTTTATCTATGTTTAGACACCTGACTTGGTACCTCTTCCCAGTGAGGCATTGTCATCTTGCTTGTTTCCTCTGGATCTGACTAGTGACTGCCTCTATGCCTTTCCTCTTTCCAGAATTCTTAGTCTGGTCGTCCCACCTATACTTCTTTCCTGGCTATTGGCCAATCAGCATTTCATTAAACTAAAAAGAGTGATAAACCTTTACATTGTATAAGAGCAAAGGTTCTATGATGACAATTAAGGTAGTCATCGATCTGGTCACAGGGGAAGTGCAAATCAGGCACTGTCTCTACTATTGGTTAGGGTCTGAGCTGGGGGTCATATTTGTGGATTCCTGGGAATGTTCCTTAACCAACTTTCCTTTCTCACTTAACAAATTCTGTCTGCCTTAACTTGGAGTTTTGTGCACAGTGAGAATGAGGTCTATCTCAGAGAAATATGGAGATGTGTGCAAAGATAAGACAAAGGGTTGTTGTTGGGAAAAGCTATTAGCATACATTTTGGCATATGGTTATATGCCAAAATTCTAGAGATATAAATATCTATAATAGCGCATGCTCTCCTGCGCACGCTGTTTTCTTGTCTTCTGTCTGGTACCTAAGGCTTGAGGTGTCTCCTGTCATGGGGAGACATGGATCCTGAGTTCTGCCACCATGGGAAAAATGGTTGATTGATTCTCTGGGTCAGTATCAGATCCTGTGCAAAGCTTCAGTCGCTGGAAGAAAGGAATGAGGAAAGGAAACACACTTAAGTAGATGATGTACAACCAAGATTGTCATGGAAGGAAGGCCAAGTGGGAAACTTTAGAGCCTTTGGATACAGGCTTGCCCTTAGCAGAAGATGAAGAGCTGGTGTTACACCTGCTTAAACGTCAAAACTAAATACTCTCTTTGTCTTTGTGGACTTTGATGGACATTATGATGTGGGCATGAAGTTGAAAAGAGCTTTGGGGCATTTAGGTACTATGTGTCCCATTTTCAGAGGATACATTCTCTAACAGAAATGATCACATCCCTTGGTTTCTTTCACAAACTGAGTTTTGAAACATCAAGGACTATACTCAAAATAAGGATGTATTGTACAGTTTATTATTTTGCTGTGTGTAGTCTGCTCTGTTAGAATTTGACAATAGGCTTCTATTACCCATTAGTGGAAATGCTTATTTTGCTTTCACAGCACTGAGGGTTAAACCAAGGCCTTGCATATGGTAGACAAATACTCTACTAATAAGCTTGTACCTTGTCTCTGTTTGTTTTATGGGCAGGTTCTGAATCTTTTGCTCATACCCATCTTTCATATGATACAGAAATTTTATTGTTATTGTTAAATGGCTAATAGTTTTATGTATATTTGATTATCTCCAAAGAAACAGTATAATGGACCAGCCCTGACCAAAAAAATGAGTATTTTTAATTGAGTTCATAAAAAATAAATGGGTTTCCTATAATGTAAAAATAATATCTCTAGAATAAAGGTACTAATCCATACTCCTATGAAAGTTTCCTTAAATAGTTTACAAAATGGGCAAAAGTCCAAAAGTTTCTGTCATAGAGTTACACAGCCATATGTAAATGACTGTAACTGTAGTCCTGTGGAACCATTTCTTATATGCTGTGTCATCTTACCTACATAAAACATATGTACAACCATTAGAAATATCAAATATTTAAGAGTACATATTGATTTTGTATACATATTTCTGCCCTCTCCTGAGAATTCTACTGATCTAATACTAAAAGTAGCATTAGATCAATAAAACAGTAAGTTGATTCACAAGGAACACAGGATTGGACAAAATTTAGATGATTTAAAGATGTTTTCATAAGCAGGGTGACAGAGGGGAGATTGAAAAATGAATTTGCTGTACATGAGGAAGCTGCAACAGAAAGTTTCCCACAACAAAAAGATATATTCAAGACATCATTTGACTTGTTCTTATAACCTCAATAACATAAGAACTAATGTATGCAACACAGAACAGGGAAATCTCATTAAAATGTGTAGAGTCAGGAAGTCAATACTTTGAAAAAAATACATATGAAAAGCAATGTTAAGTTGAGGGACAGATTAAGATAGACATTTGCATTATTGACACTAGACTCAACGAAAGGCTGTGGCATGGAGCTTGGTGAGACAACCTACATAGATCTGAAGAGAACCAGTGAGATCACCCATGTCTCCTTCCTCTGTTCTGTGAACTAGGATTAATATATCAAGACTTCTAACCAAAACAAGGACAAAGAATTCCCCAAGAAGAAACTTATTATTCCATCTGTAAACATTAACAAATGTCCTCAGTGACAGTTCATTTGTCCCTTAATTGTCTTACAGGAATAGACATATCTTGCCTATATAAGGAAAGACTCAACTTGAAAACACACAGACTATAAAGAGGAAAACAATCTTTAGAAAATATAAATTAGGCAGAGAGAAGTATAAATCCACAACTTGTTCCTTCAGATGAAGCAGAATATATTCCATTCATAACCTAAATAAAGATGCTATATATTTAACAAGTAGCTTGTAAGCAAGAAATGGCCCTTCAAAGTTAAAACTGGGGTCACCAAAACCCTACTCTACTGAGGCTACTACTGTTGGCAGCGAGGATACTGGAAGGTTCATAGAATTACCCCAAATCCAATTTAAAATAATTTTAACATGATAAACGTTAAAAGTAATTTTATAGGTTTAATCAAGACAATACAAAATCTACCTAATAGAGTAAAGAAATAAAACTATCATTCAATAACATTTCTCAATGTTAAAAGTGATATCCTGAGTCAAAGCCTTGGAGGTCTTTCAGGGCGCATTCTCAGCAGTCACATGGGGGCACACAACTGTAACTCCAGTACCAGCGTGATCCAACCCCTTTTACTGGCCTACATAGATATCAGGCATACATGTGGTACACAGATGTATAAGTAGACAAATATCCATTGATTAAAATATTAATTAATTAATTAATTAGAAGATGTCCTCCTATTGAAAGTTCAGTATACTTATTTCAAGACAGTTGGGAAATTCCATAGTGATTAGTCCTACACAATCAATTACTAGGCTGCCTGGATAGAACACCAATCTCCAAAACTTACTGCTTAATAGTCCATATAGAAAGCATCTCTCTGCTCAGATTTCTCTTTGCAAAACTACTAGGTCATTGTAAATACAAAACTATTAAAATTCATGCACCCTTTTTGAAATAGTGTTACAAAGTAAGTACTCAAGAATTGATTATTCTTATAATTTATACTAGGCAAGAAATATCAAGAGATGGAAGGTAGCTCATTCTGCAATATGCTTGCTATGAATATTGATGACATAAATATGATCCCAGGACAAGGAATTAAAGTTGTAAGCTGAAATGATAGTTCTGAGGAAACAGAAATAGGAGATCCCTGAACTTTCTGATCAAATACCTTAGCTGTTTAGCAAGCTCATACTTTAGTGAGGAAAAAAAAATAATACCAAGAGAAAAGGAGAGAACGAGAGAGAGGGAGGAAGGGAGGGAGGGAGGGAAGGAGGGAAGGAGGGAGAGCAGAAATTTTATAAATTTTAGAAAAAAAATTGAACTAGAATTCTATATCCAGCTAAATTGTTCCTTGTATGGCATCAGAGAAAAGATATACTTGGAACTTGAACATCATCATACTTTCTTTTTGTTCTTTAAATTCTTCTTTCTATCTTTTCCAGCCATATTGTTTCTTTCTTTCTTTTCATTTTATTTTATTATTTGGGGGAGTGAGTTTGGAGATAGGGTTTCTCTGCTGCTTTGGAGCCTGTTCTGGAACTAGCTCTTGTAGACCATGATGGCCTTGAACTCACAGAGATCTCCCTGTCTCTACCTCCCAAGTGTTGGGATTAAAGGTGTGTGCCACCACCTCACCGGCAACCAAACTCTTTCTTAAGAACTTCCTAGAGGGCATGGTTTCTCACAGATAAGGAATTATAGGGTAATGGATACTATTGGATAATATTCACAAGATCCACCAAAGGAGAGTCACAAAGATGTACCTGTAGAATTTGTATACATCAAGTCTAATAAAAAACGACATTGATTGATGCATAGGTCAGACGACTGCAGGAAAGCAAAATTACAAAAGGGAATAGAAATTATAACATTTCGTAGAAGCTCTATAATCTTTAGCCATAAACATTGTGGGAGAATCAAATTAAATATATGTATGAATTATAAAATGAAAGACAGCTAAATGCTTAAAATTGCAAGTCACTAATTAAAAAGATAATATGTTTAAAATTAATTATAATCTCAGCAGTTAGTTACAAACAGATGCTAAATTGAATATTGAATATTTATTTAACAAGAATATATGCCATAAATCTATTTAGGAAGAGAAAGCTTAGTGATAAAACCTTCTTGGCTAATGTTTGTTACATAAACTAAGAATACAGTAAAAATTTAATACTTGTAAACATAAAAAGAAAATATTATGTTATGCTGAGGAACATAACATATCAGAGAAATGAAAATATGTTCATATAATGTTTTGTAGTAGGAACTGAAATTCTAAATTATGGGATCCTATTAAGTAATTAATGTAATTATAGACTTACTTTAAATAGTGTCTCTCTAGTACCTTTTGGCTCTAAGATAATTTTCTTTAACTCTGGAAGTTCTTCACTTCAGCTAAATATTTTACTAATACAACCTGTTTGTCTGACCAACTCTTCAGCTTCCTGTTTTATTATGAATTTTGTTTTCATTCATTTTAGGACTTTCCCAGAAACTCCCTGGTTTATACCAGTAATTCATTCCCATTAAGGCTGTTGGCAGAGACATCCAAAATACTCTTCATTGATTGAAACCGGATTTGCTAGTCCCTCAACTTTCAGGAACACTAAATTCCTTTGCAAATTAAAAACAAACACAGCTGATCTATCATACATTTTATTTAGCCTAGCCTAGATTAAAGAAACTTTAGGCTCTGGGACCTTCAAGAACTTTGCAGGGATAATAATAGAAGGCTGCCCTTACCGGTAGCACTGTCTCTCCTTTCAATGATCCCTATAAATATATTATTAATTTTAAAATGGGAGGTTTTCAAAGTAGTTTCTATGTTTCCATATTTGTGTGGATATTTGAAATCTAGAGACATAATATGATAACTAAATTGGAATACTGCCATAAGGAAGTTCACTATAAATAATTTACTTTTTCTTACAACATATTTTCACAATTTATTTATTTTTCTACAAAATAATTTCAATGACTACATCAGACATTCATTTAAAGTAATTTACTTTTTCTTACAACATATTTTCACAATTTATTTATTTTTCTACAAAATAATTTCAATGACTACATCAGACATTCATTTAAAGTAAGACATCTGCAAACCAAATGTTTTTTTTTCAGTATGACACAGTATTTATTTATAAAGCTCAGAAATAATGTAAACAGAAATACACTTAATACATTTTATTTATTTAGTTAGTTAGTTTTGGGTTCTCAAGACAGGGTTTCTCTGTAGCTTTGGAGTCTGCCACGGAACTAGCACTTGTAGACCAACTTGGTCTTGAACTCACCGAGATCCTCTTGCCTTTGTCTCTCAAGGACAGGAATTAAAAGTGTGTGCCACCACCACCCCACTCAGAAATGCATTGCTTAACATTACTTTTGTACATTTTTGAAATATTTTTTGAAGAAGGAAATGAACTGGGGAAAAGACTTAGTAGGTGTTTACCATGAAACAGGAGCACTTAAGTTCCATCTCCAGCAGCCACATAAAAAGCCAAGTGTGGCTGCATAAACCTGGGATCCCAGCAATGTGGGGTACAGGAACTGGAGGATCACTCAGTCTGGATGGATACCATCCTAACAGAAATGGTGAATCCCAGGTTCAGTGTCTCAAGGGAATAAGGCAGAGAATGACAGAGACACCTAATATCCTCCTCTGACCTCTAGGAACACAAAGGCATGTACACCCACACACGTGTCTACACACAGCACATGCACACACCGAAATTTTAAAGCACTGCGACCATGTTTTACTATGTATTCAGGGCTGGCTTGGAAGTCATTGTGCAGAGCAGGCTGACCTCCACAACAGTCTGCCCACTTCTGCCTCCTGAGTGCTAGGATAAAAAGTGTGCACTACCACACTCTTTTTTCTAGTGTTCTTCCTAATTCTATACCTTCTCATCAGGGATACCCTGCTTGTATTCCAGTAGAACATCCGGGCCTTTATGAGGGTTAAGAATTGGCCATGACTGAAGCTCTACTTCAAAATCAAACCACTGCTGAAGAGTGCAGAGATGGTGAAGAAGATGGCCAACATGAAGGGGGAGTTTGAGTGAGTCAAAGAATTACTAGAGAAGTCTGAGGCTCACTGCAAGGAACAGGAGGAGAAAATGTTGTTCCTGGAGCAAGCAAAGTGGAAGCCGGAGGGTGACCTGAAGCTGACCCAGGAAAGCATCATGGATCTAGAGAATGACAAGCTTCATCTAGAAGAAAAACTCAAAAGGTATGACCTGTGGTGGGCAGGACGGACTGAGAGGGCATCTGGCCTGGAAACCTTGGTGCAGAGTGTTGTACTCCCACCAGCTTGACTTCTCTGGAAACAGTGGAAGGGAGAGCCACCAGGTCTCTCCCCCTTCACTATCATGGCCAGGGACAAGTTCTGGTATAATGTACTAAAAGAAGCAGGCCCAGTGAAAGAAAGATCATCAGTCCCATGTCCATTCCTCTCCAGGAAAGAGTTTGACATCAACCAGCAGAACAGTAAGATTGAGGATGAGCAGACCCTGGCTCTTCAACTACAAAAGAAACTGAAGGAAAACCAGGTGACCTTTTTCCCAGCGTGGCCAAAGGGAGTCAGAGCCTGGAGGCTGTGTGAGCTGTTTAAGGTTCTAGACAATTTCTGGGGCTCCAGACAGCTCAAGCACCAAGCATTCACCAATACAGGAAAACTGGACTTCCCACTATTGCAAATGAATGTGTCATCTTCTTGGCAAGGTTGTTTCTGGGAGAATGATACCTAGAAATAGGGATTCTTTTTTTTTTATTTTATTGATTTCTTTATTAAGCTCTACAATTTTCTCTGTTCCTCTCCCTTCTTTTTCCCAAGAGGTACTCAGCCTGTTGGCCTTTCTCTTCTGGGACAACTGAGAGGGCTCTTCTGAGCCTCTCTGCTACTGTCTTCACAGGGCAGAGGCAAGCCCTCACAAAGGCCCCTCCCATAGGTTGCTCTCTTCCCAATCTTTGAGTACTAACCCCAACCTCTAATACAGCCTATAACCCATAGGCATCCTGGAGTAAGTCACCTACCCTCCCCTATACTCAATATGCTTCTCACTGCACAGAGGCAGTAAGGCTGTAAATGAAGGCTTACCCACATTCATGAGGGGTTTGTCCTCCCATCTTCATGGGCACACCTTTTTGGCTTTAGCCAGAATACTGAGCCATCCCCAGAGTCTTTGGCCTGTTGAAGACAGTAATGCTGCTATCCTCACCAGGTCTTGGCACCAGGCTACACATCCCCCACTTTAATATAGGCCCTGAGCTCCAAGTCCAACCCTTTCCATCTCAAGTGTAGAAGTGTAGATCCCCTCTCCCCCACTCCAGGATTCACTCTGAGATCTATTAAAGTTGTCCATTACTCCAAAAAAAAAAAAAAAGAGATCCCACAGATCATCCCTACAGAGACAAAAGACCAAAATGGTAGGTAGGGCACTCTCCAATTCTTAGTGAAGACCAAGACAAATATTACAACAATGAGCTGGGGTACGGAGAAGAGGGCACCTTGAGGGAATGCACATACCCTGCTTCAAAAGGAACAATCAGGCTAGAGCTCAGGAGGCCTGAGCATAACTAAAGAATCCATAAAGAACAATAAAGGTATTCAATTAGACTTCATGGTTAACTCAGATAATTACGAAAGTATTTGATTTTTTCTTAAGGCAGTTTGCTGCAAATGTTTGTGAAAACATGAAGACTTACTTCCTGTCTTATGTTTAGTGGAGCAGAGTCAGGTGAAACTGTGGATTATTTGAGGTTCATAATCTCATGAGGTCTCAGGATCCCACTCCAAACCCAAATCCTCAGCACTTAGACTGTAGATGCTAAAGCTGAGTGCTTTTAGGAAATCTTCAAAACTTTGGTATCAGCTGAATTCCTAATGATGAACCGTTCATTCCTAGGGTGTTTAGTAAAACTCCTTGATTCTACCTACAGCTGTCATAGCATCCTCCACCAAGTCCATACACCTAAAAATGTCTCCAGCCATTGCCACCTGTACCCAATGACTAAAAACCAGCGCTAGAAACCTAGTACCTAGGAGTCTCTTAGAGTCCTGGAGTAGTGAATCTCAATGGAACAACCCAGAAAGTTTGTCTGAACCTTTGTATCCCTGACTAGGCACACATCAAGGAGCTGCAAGAGGAACTGGAGGGCAAGTACACAGGTAGGGCCAAAGTGGAGAAGCTGTGCTCATACCTGACCTGTGAACAGGAGGAGGTCAGTGAGCGGCTGGAGGAGGAGGCCGGTGGGACCACACCTGGGCAGACAGAGATGAACTGAAATGTGCTGATCAAGTCCAGAGCTCTCTTAAAGTGAAACATTCTGTTATTGCCAAAGTACTAAATAAGCCTTCAAATAAATTCTTTCAATAGTATTTCATTCTATCTTGTACCTTCTCACATTGACCCAGTTTCAAGTATCTCCCAGGCATCATTTTGACCTAGAGTCCACACAAATAGGCTTTCAAGTATTTAATCACAAATATCTATTTGCAAATGAGCCATGTGATGCATTTGGATAAATGAAATGCACGCACGCGACACACACACACACACACACACACACACACACACACAACAATATCTGTTCTTTGTCCCTTTACTATATAAAACATACATGAAGGTTTTATATTTTTCCTAAAACTATAGCTGCAAAACCAGATTTGTTATTTAGATCTGACAATGTTTAAGACTTTGGTTATCTAAAACTTAATGCCCAGTGCTTATGAGAAAATAAAAGGAACCCTCTCTTGCAATAACACAATCTTGAGAGCTACTATAGTATTTAACAATTTGTGAGTGTGTTGCTGAATTCCTTTATATTTATTTCTTTTGCTTTTTAGCTCCTTTTAAAGATAAACTCTCTTTGTGGGGACTATTAGGCTTTTCTGCTACAATTTATTTCACAACGTTGCCTAGTGAACGAATATCTGCAAATGTTTATAGATTCCATTATTTTAGTTTATCCGTTTTTTTTTTCTGAAACAATTTTCTTTTATATCGTACCAACCTTAAAAGTGGTGATCCATTTTGCTAGCAAACTTCCTTGATTCTGATTTGGGAAATGTGGAATACATAAGGAGGTAAATGTCAGAGTTAGTGGTGTTAATTTTTGAAGGTCAAAATATACAAATATCCTATCTTATAACAGGAAAAACTGTCAGGCATCTGGGAAGGAGAATATAATATAATAGTATTATTATCTCCTAAAATAAAATAATTTTGAAAAGAAATAAGAGGAAGTAGCCTCTCTGAGGCCAGATTTCTTATGACAACTGTCCTTTCTCCTAGGCCATCAATTGACAGTATTGACTCAGCTAGTCATGAGGCTGCATGTATCACATGCCCATCCTCACTAGGAATTTGTCTGACTAAATCTAGTACAGATCTTATACATACAATCCTATACCCAAGCATGTATATTCGGCACCAAGTGGATTCAGTGTTTCTTTTCTTTCCTCTTCTTTGCTTTTGCTTAAGACTATATTCAGTTGTGAGGAAAAGGTGGAGGGGGTTGAGTAGAGGAGGAATCTGAAAAAAGAGAAATGGAGGTCTTTTTTATCAATACATTATATTTTTATATAAAATTCTCAAGGAATTCTTTTTTAAAGAAAACAAATATCTAAGATGAAGGATAAGTAAACCCATAAAATTTCAATAAGATAAGGAAATCTTTTGAAACAATTCAGCAAGTTAGAAAACCCCTCACAAACTGGTCCTGACTTCTGACTTGGATGGCTAATGTTTACCATCATCTTGAGACTCTTCTCCTTGGTTGGGGAAATTTTGCAGTTAGGAACAAGAAATTTACCAAGGCTCATGTATTTTCTCTGATCTGAGGCAGGAATCTAATCTCATTAGTTCTCACATTATAAATTAAATCAAGCCAGGTGGTGGTGGGAAGCAGAGGCAAGCAGATATCTCTGCGAGTTCAAAGCCACCATGGTCTACAGAAAAAGTTCTAGGACAGCCAGGGCTACAAAAAGAAACCCTGCCTTGAAAAACAACTCAGAAAAATTGAGCATCTGTTGGGATATATTACTGACTGGATAGAGGTAATATTTTCCATACAATAATACATATGCATTAAATAATGCATTTATACATTAAAATATGAAATATAAATATATGTTATGAATATATAATGTAAAATATAAATATATAAAAATATATTAAATACATTACTATAATGTATTTCATACATACATAATGTCTGCCATAGCCTGACATCTTTCTTTAAGCCAACAATATGGACACTCCCTCCCTCCCCAACAAGGCTTCCTGCTCTTCACCTGGTCTTATCTGGATCATGTACTTGGGCTTGGAGGACAGATATTATCTGAAAGCTGTCTCTAAGCCAGATGCCTGACTTACCTTTAGCTTGAACGTTGGGATAGATTTCTGCTAGGAGGTTCCCTTGCTACACATATGATAACTTATACTTGGTCTGAGAGCCGTATGATATGAAGATGCCACTTAATGCAAATTAGAGTTCGTTGTCAGGCTCCCCTGTCCTATATATTCTGAAATAAAGTTGAGTTGATTCACAAAAATCTGTTTCTCAGAGGGGCCGTCTCTCTTTTTGCTCATAGGCCATGTACAAACTTTCCTATCTCCCTGTCTTCCTCTGTTCCCAATCAGATGAATGGCTGGTAGGCTAAAAGAACCCCCACAAGTATCCAATTTGATAGTTTTTTAAATATCATCTGTCTATTTGTCTATCTATCTATCTATCATCTATCATCTATCTACCATCATTTACTTATTTATTTATCTATCTATATCTATGATCTATCAATCTAGCATCTATCTCTTGCTTTATATACTTTTAGTTTTGCTTGCTAAAGACTTAATAAACCCATTGATTTAGTAATTCCCCCATAAAGTTAAAGTTTCTAAACTATAACCATCTAGAACTTCCTCTACATCAGTGTAAAATCATATTGACATCATGCTCACCATTCAGTAGTCCCAAGAAACACTGTCAGAGTATAAAAGAAGAGCATCTCACATTCACCATAATACAGCTCACTATTTTCTGAATAAATCACACACTCCCTTGATCACTTTATTGAACTAGCATACACATAACACAAGATTGACCATCTCTACCACGCTGAAGTGTGAAGTCAAGTGCCATTCGAGGTATTCATAATGCCGCCTAAACATCACCAGAGTATCTCACAGCTCTTTCCACAGTAGAAAAAGGATACTAGCAACTTCCCATCCTCCATCACTTCTATCTGCTCTGTTTTGATGAAATATGTCCTAAATGGAACCTCCTACTGATTTTTTGTTATTTGATAGGCTTATTATGCTAAGATCTGATTTGTCAACTTCCTGCTCTATACAGCATATATCAGAATTTCCAACCCTCTAATATATTAGTTTGTCTATATATAATACACTTTCCATTAATCTCTTCCCAAATACCCAGATTGATTTGAATAATTGCTTTTTAAACATTTTTTAAAATATTATAGTAATTTTGCTAATAACATGGATGTACATATATATTTTCAGACATTTCCTTCAATTCTTTTTAGAAAAATATC
This sequence comes from Microtus obscurus, assembly GCA_963919715.1. Taxonomy (NCBI): domain Eukaryota; kingdom Metazoa; phylum Chordata; class Mammalia; order Rodentia; family Cricetidae; genus Microtus; species Microtus obscurus. The sequence goes on from CAWTZC010000093.1 coordinate 38,753,906, forward strand.
CAGAGATAGAATATCTAAATCATATGGCAACTCAATTTAATTTGGGGTATAACACCCATACTATGTTCCAAAGTAGCTGTACAATTTCACTTTCAGTCATCAGAGGGGAAGGGTATCAAACCCTTGGTATCATTGTCAAAACTTGAGACATTCTGGCTGTTTTTGATGATGCATTTTGTGATGCATCTGAAGGAATGTGAGGTGACATTTTATTTTTAGTATGATTATAATTTCCATAATACTTAGTGGCACTAACTGTGCTTTCATAAATGTACAGGCCAGTTATTTACCCTGGGAGAAAAGTGAATTCTAGTCTGTTGGATCATTATTAAACAGATGTTTATTGTTGCTCTTGCAGGTTTATTTAGAACATTGGTATATATTGAAGGTCTTGTTTATTTTCATTTTAGTTATCATGATTTTATATATTTTAGCTTTAGAATTTCTTTAGAGAATGGCCTGCTCTTCTATATTCTTCACACATTGTTTACTTGACTTTTTCCAGTCCTTCACTCTTTGACCATTTCAGAATTGTATTTTAAGATCTTTGCCTGGTCACCTGCTTTGCAGAGATAATTTCTTTTTGGTTTATTATTTTTCTCTTTTGAATAAGGCATACTTAGCTTCCTCTTATTTATTTATTCCTTTCCTTATTCATTTATTTTCTTTCAATCATCGATTCTCATGCTGTTGTTCATTTTGCACTAAAATTAATATATTCCTCTCTCAGCCTACGCATTGCTGGGACAGCAGGTTTGAACCACCATGTCTGATCTTACCTGTTTTATTTTTATATTTTCTGTAATTTATTTTGTTAAAAATAGATAGTGAAGTCAAATAGAGTAACTCTGGAGATCAGATCTCCTCCTGTGGTTTTGGTGTGTTTCTTATTGTTTATAATTTTATGATGTCTCTGTACAGAAACTCAAGATTGTACTGGAACAAAGCTAAAACTCGTCACAGATATCTTCTGAACTTTTACATGGGTGTGCTAGTGTTTTCTCACAATCCTTGTCTGTATAACATTTTTTAATATATTGATCTTTTCATATGTGGCTCCAAAACAGGGAAAAGAAAAATGAGCAGGGGTAGGAATGGGATATACCTTCCAAGACCCCTGGAAGTCATTTAGGTCTCTTGGTTGGGGGCAGGACTCACCTAAAACTCAGGAGAAAGAACAAAGGCAATTTGTCTCTTTGCTCTTCTGTGAGCAGTGATCAGCAGTAAACAGATTATTGACACATGTGAGGATGTTTGCAGCCCTTCCTGGCAGTAGTGGGCAAACTTTGTCAGAAATACACGGAGAGATGTTACCACAGTGCTAGGTGGAAAGGGTCCTAGATTTTCATCATTACTTTCTAAGGCTTCTTCTGAAAGTTACAAGCCTTCATTAGATCTCATCGTTATGCAATAGTAATGTCAGACAGAGCCTTAGAGGGCAATTGTCATCTAGGTGAGAATGGCACCTCCTTTCCCACCATCTTACCAGAATTTGTGACCTCAAATAGTATTTACTCTAGACATTTAAAGACATTTAAATATCTTTCTATTAAAAGGATGAGTAGAAATTGTGATTTCCCAATAGAAGAAATCAAAGGTCATTCAGTGTGGTTAAAAAGTTCATAGTAGGCATGGATTATTTTTCATGAGCTTAATTTTATGTGGAATATTTTACTTACATTTTTGCGCTTCATGTGAGTGGGAGGTGTGTTATTTTTAACACTGATTTCCCTTTGTGCTTAATTAAAAATAACAATAACATAATCATATGACCTTGTGACTTCGACTCCTAGCTTTCATTGTTCATCGCTATCAACATGCAATTTATAAACAGGAACGCAGACTTGTTAAGTGGTTATTCAGTGAAACACGGGCTTTGTTTCTCCCCTCCATATCTTTTCCTCTGTTTCATATCTATGACTCAGATACTGGCAAATTTTAGCAGGGATCTAGAAAGCTAAAATTAGAAATCACCTACGGTATTGGAGGGGTAGTATGCTTAGGTCCTGAATCCAGAAATACTTTGGAGTCCTGTGTCTTTCTCTCTGTTCTACATTCCTTGCCCCTGAAATTATTTCAAACAAAAGTAAAATAAAACCCACAAAAACTCTCATGTTTAAATTTCTATTGTATAAGTTGAATCATATTTAATTGATGCAATGTCTTAATATTTAGCTAGCTTCATAATAGACAGAAATAACTAGATCACATCAAATTTCGTTTCTTATGGAAACTGAATCTGACCATTGAATTATAATGAACTAAAAATGTTTCAACTCAACATTTTTTCAGTAAGTCTAATGTTAAAGTACATCCTCTCCATTTTAGACAATCTAAATATTTAGTTCCATTTGTGAATATATTTAAGGGAAAATCATTTATAAGCTTCTTCATTTAATGGCATAGAGAAATATCAATCACCTTTAAAAAAAATGTGGAGACAAAGGTTTTAAGTCAAAGCAATGATGTCATTCCTGGAACCATCGACAAGTCTCAGGAGGGTTAGGATTTTGGTTCTAATGTGCAAACAGGGTTTCTATTCAGATTAGGGTTTGAGACCAGTTTCCTTTTGTGGATTCAGGGAATGCTTTTCTATTAATCACTCATCCTGCATAGTGGCTGGCTATGGAACAAGAGAAATATTTTATTTAATAAACTCAAACAAATGCAAACTTTATGAGAGATTGTGACTATAAATTGCTTTTCAAAAGGTGTATCATTTAGGATTCAGTGTATAGGTTCATTTGGAGTGTAAGCATCAGTAATTATGGGATGTCTTTTTAAACTGCCTGGGGGAAATTATCATAATCAAATTTTAATTATGTAAGTGTGCATACATATACAGCTAGAGCATTAAAAATTTGAACCCCAAAAAGTACATCAATAAAGCCTAATTATCATATACATGCTAATGAAGATATTCCTAATATTCAATTTGTATCTTAATGCTCAATGCAGTAAAGATGGAAAGAGTTAGATACATAAATACAGATGAGAAATAGGTATTTAGAAGCTGGACATGCCTAGATTGGAACTAACTTTCCTGAAATTCTCAGTCCTCCATAAGGTATCAAGTCCTATTTCCTTGAAGATTTCTTGATATCTGTGATTATCCAGAACCTTTCATTGAGTTGAAGACCTGTGTTCCCGTCTAGAGTACGACCAGTCAAAAACACTGGAAGTCACTTAATGCTCAGTATATTACATGAATACTGACTTACAATGATCTTTGCAAGCCATCACTGACAGGCACTTAGTTTATCTCCAAATAAATGCTTGAATATGCAAACTGCATTTATCATCGCACAAGAGTTTTATAAAGTTCAGGCTTCTGTAAGTTACATATGCATATGTCACAAAACCCTACACTCATTTATACCAGAGGTCAGAATTTCCTGTGAGTTGCTCATGAGTAGATATGTTCGAGTCTACTCCAGAATGATTTTTTTCTTTAATGAAAACAAAGGGAATTTATTTACTAAAAATAAGGATTTTTTTCTCATATAATATATCTTTTTTTATTTTTTTTTATTTTTTTATTTTTTTTTTTTTGGTTTTTCGAGGCAGGGTTTCTCTGTGGTTTTGGAGCCTGTCCTGGAACTAGCTCTTGCAGACCAGGCTGGTCTCGAACTCACAAAGATCCGCCTGCCTCTGCCTCCCGAGTGCTGGGATTAAAGGCGTGCGCCACCACCGCCCGGCTATAATATATCTTGATTACAGTTTCTTCTCCATTTCTCCCAACTTTCTTCCCCACTTCCATTCACATCCAGATACACTCCTTTCCTGTCTGTCAAAAAAGGGAGTAGTCTCCTAAGAGAAAACCACAATACATAACAAAATAAAATGTAGTAATATAAAACAAAAGCCATCACATCAAATTGGACAAGGCAAACCATGAGATAAAAAGAGCCCAAGAGAAGACTGAGGAACCCTCTTGATCACACGTTTAAGAGTCCTTAAATCCCTATTTAGGAAATCATAGTATATAGGCAAAGAACCTGTGATTGCTGCTTCGGTCTCTGTCAAATCATATGAGCCGTGATGTCTTGGTATGTACCTAGTTTTACTGAAGCATATTATGCTGTGTTTGTTTGTTTGAAATCCCTGGAGGCCTGCTCTTTTCTAAGGGGACACAGCCAGGGTATAGATCTGGTGAAGAGGAGAGATGCATGAGATGTGGGAAAGACTTGGGAGAGTTGAGGAAGGGGAAACTTAGGTTGGGATGTAGAATATGAAAGAAGAATAAAATAATGTGGCATGATTGGTACATACATTACTCTTTTGGTAGGCAGCATAGTGCCTTCTCTTACAAAAGACTCTAGACCATAACCCCATAAGTGGGCAGCATAGTGCCTTCTCTTAAAAAAGACACTAGACCATAACCCCATAAGTAGGCAGCATAGTGCCTTCTCTTACAAAAGACACTAGACCATAACCCCATAAGATTCTTTTTTTTTACAAATCAGAAAATTTAATAAAGTAGAACAAAGCCCTTATAATTCTTTCAAAAAGTCAGAATCATATGCTATTATTATGGAACTAAAGGATTTTTTCTTTTTTTCTTTTTTTTATTTTTTTTATTGGAAAAAAAAATTTCTGCCTCCTCCCCGCCTCCCATTTCCCTCCCACTCCTCCCTCTCCTCCTTCCCTCCCCCCACTCCTCCCCCTCCCTCTCCAGCCTGAAGAGCAGTCAGGGTTCCGTGCCCTGTGGAAAGTCCAAAGTCCTCCCCCCTCGATCCTGGTCTAGGAAGGTGAACATCCAAACTGGGTAGGCTCCCACAAAGCCAGAACATGAAGCAGGATCAAAACCCGGTGCCATGGTCCTTGGCTTCTCAGCAGCCCTCATTGTCCGCCAAATTTAGAGATTCCGGTTTTATCCCATGCTTTTTCAGTCACAGTCCAGCTGGCCTTGGTGAGCTCCCCAAGAATCAGCCCCACTGTCTCCACGGGTGGGCGCACCCCTTGTGGTCCTAACTTCTTTGCTCATATTCTCTCTCCTTCTGCTCCTCATTGGGACATTGGGAGCTCAGTCCAGTGCTCCAGTGTGGGTCTCTGTCTCTATCTCCATCCATCGCCAGATGAAGTTTCTATGGTG